>CP136057.1:269478362-270091893 GCA_032464435.1 Aegilops umbellulata | reverse complement strand
TGATGGATGGCGGTGGTGGACAACGGATGCAATAATGACGCGGTGGTGGTATATGGCAATGACAATGAAGATGGTGCAGCGGTGGCGTGACAAACTGTGAACAGAACTCGAAACTCTAAAGGACTAGACACTAAGACCAGCAACTTGACACGACGATGTAACCGCAAATTCAACAAAGCAAAACACTAAAAAGATTATGCAAAGGCTCAGACTGGCTTGGACAAAGGATGAACAGATCTAACTTTTTTGTGTGGCTTTTTCTTGGACAATAGGTAAGAAAATAAATCTAATCTAGGGATAACTGGAAATTCTCACCGAGCAACCTGAAAACTGATACCACTTGATAGAGGCCACTTGATAGAGGCGGGGTGCCCCGATCTTTCGATGAGATGATAACTATCGATTTGGTGGAGTCGACTTTGACGATCCGACTACAAACGTGCACGACGTTGCGCCTTAGCAATCGCTAAACCAACTTCGAGAGGTTATGGACCACGCCGGAGCACGATCAACCTGACCACGAAGGTCTATTCCTGCATGCAATCGAAGAACAAGCAAGAATATGATAAAGCAATCTGAATATTGCGAATATATATGAAGTATTGATAAAGGTGGGGATCCGGAAGCGGTCTTGGTCTGGTCGTTGGACACAAACGAAGTACACGAAGTTGCAATGGCTAACTTTTAACTAAACAAATCCCAAGGAAAAAGCTACTAGATGGATCTACTTATATAGGAGCAAGGGGTGGCGGCCAAGGAGGTGGGAGGACGTCCCAAGGCAGCCTAAAACCAACCCTAGGTCGTACAAGGCTCATGGGCCCAAGTGGAGGTGGTGCAACACCTTTGGACTTGTTGTTTGATTCGGATTCTGCTGCAGCGTCAGATTGTTTCGTCCATATCTCAATGCTCCGAACGAATTTAAAGGTGATTCCAATTGGAGTGGAAAGAGGACGAAATCTAGTTTCCAAAAAATAAAGAATCACCCAATTCGGAGTCCGTATGAAAAAGTTATTGCCGTTTTGAGTCAGGTATGTCTGTGCAGTCCGAATCTGAATCCAGAACATGAGAGACTTGGACTCTATCTTCTCTTGGACCAAAAGTGACGTGAAAGAACTTTTTGAACAGCAAGTAAACATCTCTTTCTCCCTTATCTTCATATGTGTGTTGTACAAATGTCCCACACACCTGCAATTAGACAAAACACAAAAGTGTGTGAAGTATTTTTGTTCTGGATAACAAAAATAGAGTATTGAATAGTTTGCACTAGAAATCACCTGACAAATATGCATGTATGCAATATGTTTGGTCGTATCCAAGGTAGTCATGTCCTCATCAAGTGGTTAGTCATGCCTTTTGGGTTAACTAATGCACCTAGTACTTTCATGCGACTAATGAACGAAGTTTTACGTGCTTTCATTGGACGATTTGTGGTAGTCTATTTTGATGATATACTGATTTATAGCAAATCTTTGGAAGAACATTTGGAACATTTACGTGCTGTTTTTAATGCTCTACGTGATGCACGTTTGTTCGGTAACCTTGGGAACTGCACCTTTTGCACCGACCGAGTATCTTTTCTTGGCTATGTTGTTACTCCACAGGGAATTGAAGTTGGTAAAGCCAAGATTGAAGCTATTGAGAGTTGGCCGCAGCCCAAAACGGTCACACAAGTGAGGAGTTTTCTTGGCCTTGCTGGTTTCTATAGGCGTTTTGTGAGAGATTTCAGCACCATTGCTGCACCTCTCAACGAGCTTACAAAGAAGGATGTGCCTTTTTTTTGGGGTACCGCACAGGAAGAAGCCTTCACGGTATTGAAAGATAAGTTGACACATGCTCCTTTACTTCAACTTCCTGATTTTAATAAGACTTTTGAGCTTGAATGTGATGCTAGTGGAATTGGATTAGGAGGTGTGTTATTACAAGATGGCAAACCTGTTGCATACTTTTCTGAAAAATTGAGTGGGCCTAGTCTGAACTATTCTACTTATGATAAAGAATTATATGCTCTTGTTCGGACTTTAGAAACATGGCAACATTATTTATGGCCCAAAGAATTTGTTATACATTCTGATCATGAATCTTTGAAACACATTAAAAGTCAAGCTAAACTGAACCGTAGACATGCTAAATGGGTTGAATTCATTGAGACTTTCCCTTATGTCATTAAACACAAGAAGGGTAAAGAAAATGTTATTGCTGATGCATTGTCTCGTCGTTATACTATGCTTTCACAACTTGACTTTAAAATATTTGGTTTGGAGACCATCAAAGATCAATATGTGCATGATGCTGAATTTAAAGATGTGTTGCAGAATTGTAAAGAAGGAAGAACATGGAACAAGTTCATCGTTAATGATGGATTTGTGTTTCGTGCTAACAAGCTATGCATTCCAGCTAGCTCCGTTCGTCTTTTGTTGTTGCAGGAGGCGCATGGAGGAGGACTAATGGGACACTTTGGCGTGAAGAAGACAGAGGATATACTTGCTACACATTTCTTTTGGCCAAAGATGAGACGGGATGTTGAGCGTTTTGTTGCTCGCTGCACTACATGTCAAAAAGCTAAGTCACGACTCAATCCTCATGGTTTATATATGCCTTTGCCTGTACCTAGTGTTCCTTGGGAGGATATATCTATGGACTTTGTTTTAGGTTTACCTCGAACAAAGAAGGGGAGGGATAGCATATTTGTTGTCCTGGATAGATTCTCGAAAATGGCACACTTTATACCATGTCATAAAAGCGATGATGCTGTTAATGTTGCTGATTTGTTCTTTCGTGAAATTATTCGCTTGCATGGTGTGCCAAATACTATTGTTTCAGATCGTGATACTAAATTTCTTAGCCACTTTTGGAGATGTTTATGGGCTAAGTTGGGGACTAAACTGCTTTTTAGTACTACTTGTCACCCCCAAACTGATGGACAAACTGAAGTAGTCAATAGAACATTGTCTACTATGCTTAGGGCTGTTTTGAAGAATAATAAGAAAATGTGGGAAGAATGCTTGCCTCATATTGAATTTGCTTATAATCGTTCATTGCATTCTACTACTAAGATGTGCCCTTTTGAAATTGCGTATGGTTTCCTACCTCGTGCACCTATTGATTTGTTGCCTCTTCCATCTTCGGAGAAGGTTAATTTTGATGCTAAAGAACGTGCTGAATTGATTTTAAAAATGCATGAGTTAACTAAGGAAAACATTGAGCGTATGAATGCTAAATATAAAGTTGCTGGAGATAAGGGTAGAAAACATGTTGTCTTTGCACCTAGTGATCTTGTTTGGTTACATTTGCGTAAGGATAGGTTTCCTAATTTGCGCAAATCAAAGCTAATGCCACGTGCTGATGGTCCATTTAAGGTGTTAGAGAAAATAAATGATAATGCATATAAACTTGAGCTGCCTGCAGATTTTGGGGTTAGCCCCACTTTTAACATTGCAGATTTGAAGCCTTATTTGGGTGAGGAAGATGAGCTTCCGTCGAGGACGACTTCATTTCAAGAAGGGGAGGATGATGAGGACATCAATACCATTGTTACATCCACAGCCCCTGCTGCTATACATACTAGACCAATTACTAGAGCTCGCGCACGCCAATTAAATTACCAGGTACTTTTGTTTCTTGGTAATGATTCTAATGTTCATGAGAATATGATACTGCCTAAATTGGATACATTTGTTTTGCTTACAAGTGAAGGGCCTAGCTTGGAGAAGGATGAACATTGGAGCAAGAACACGCATGGAGTTGATGGCATGCGCAAGGGGATCAAGAACGGAGTTACAAGTGATGATTTCAGGACTTTGAAGCCACCATAAGGAGTGAATGAAGCCTTGGACGAAATATACAAGATGCCACTTCATAATATTTGTCCATAGGCTATTCTAGGTGCTGCGTCACCTTATTTTTGGGCCAGGCCCATGTAATTTCGAAATACTTAAGTATAGGCTATTTTTAGAGTCCGTATGTGTGGGGAAACAAGAGTTAGGGTTGGTTTCGGACCCCACCATCAGGGGCCACGAAATTCCCTCCTCTTCCTCCATATATACAGCCCTTAGGGCGTCGTTTAGACTTTGGGTTTTGTTTAGATCAAAAGTTCGCCATAGCTGCAACTTCGCGTACTTCGTTTGTGTTCAACGACCAGACCAAGGCGTCACAGAACCCCACCTTCGTTAATAAAGCTTTCCTCTTTTATTCGCAATATCCAGATTGCAATCTTACTTTCTTGCTTGTTCTTCGTTTGCTCGCAGGAAACAGGCCCTCGTGGTCAGGTTGATCGTGCTCCGGCGTGGTCAATAACCCTCGGAAGTTGGTTTAGCGATTGCTAAGGCGCGACGTCTCGCACGTTCGTAGTCGGATCGTCAAGGTCGACTCCCACAGAAACGATAGCGACCATCTCATCGAAACATCGGGACACCTTTGCCTCTATCATAGTGGAATTGGATTAGGAGGTGTGTTATTACAAGATGGCAAACCTGTTGCATACTTTTCTGAAAAATTGAGTGGGCCTAGTCTGAACTATTCTACTTATGATAAAGAATTATATGCTCTTGTTCGGACTTTAGAAACATGGCAACATTATTTATGGCCCAAAGAATTTGTTATACATTCTGATCATGAATCTTTGAAACACATTAAAAGTCAAGTTAAACTGAACCGTAGACATGCTAAATGGGTTGAATTCATTGAGACTTCCCCTTATGTCATTAAACACAAGAAGGGTAAAGAAAATGTTATTGCTGATGCATTGTCTCGTCGTTATACTATGCTTTCACAACTTGATTTTAAAATATTTGGTTTGGAGACCATCAAAGATCAATATGTGCATGATTCTGAATTTAAAGATGTATTGCAGAATTGTAAAGAAGGTAGATCATGGAACAAGTTCGTTGTTAATGATGGTTTTGTGTTCCGTGCTAACAAGCTATGCATTCCAGCTAGCTCCGTTCTTCTTTTGTTATTGCAGGAGGCGCATGGAGGAGGATTAATGGGACACTTTGGCGTGAAGAAGACAGAGGACATACTTGCTACACATTTCTTTTGGCCAAAGATGAGACGGGATGTTGAGCGTTTTGTTGCTCGCTGCACTACATGTCAAAAAGCTAAGTCACGACTCAATCCTCATGGTTTATATATGCCTTTGCCTGTACCTAGTGTTCCTTGGGAGGATATATCTATGGACTTTGTTTTAGGTTTGCCTCGAACAAAGAAGGGGAGGGATAGCATATTTGTTGTCGTGGATAGATTCTCGAAAATGGCACACTTTATACCATGTCATAAAAGCGATGATGCTGTTAATGTTGCTGATTTGTTCTTTCGTGAAATTATTCGCTTGCATGGTGTGCCAAATACTATTGTTTCAGATCGTGATACTAAATTTCTTAGCCACTTTTGGAGATGTTTATGGGCTAAGTTGGTGACTAAACTGCTTTTTAGTACTACTTGTCACCCCCAAACTGATGGACAAACTGAAGTAGTCAATAGAACATTGTCTACTATGCTTAGGGCGGTTTTGAAGAATAATAAGAAAATGTGGGAAGAATGCTTGCCTCATATTGAATTTGCTTATAATCGTTCATTGCATTCTACTACTAAGATGTGCCCTTTTGAAATTGTGTATGGTTTCCTACCTCGTGCACCTATTGATTTGTTGCCTCTTCCATCTTCGGAGAAGATTAATTTTGATGCTAAAGAACGTGCTGAATTGATTTTAAAAATGCATGAGTTAACTAAGGAAAACATTGAGCGTATGAATGCTAAATATAAACTTGCTGGAGATAAGGATAGAAAACATGTTGTCTTTGCACCTGGTGATCTTGTTTGGTTACATTTGCGTAAGGATAGGTTTCCTAATTTGCGCAAATCAAAGCTAATGCCACGTGCTGATGGTCCATTTAAGGTGTTAGAGAAAATAAATGATAATGCATACAGACTTGAGCTGCCTGCAGATTTTGGGGTTAGTCCCACTTTTAACATTGCAGATTTGAAGCCTTATTTGGGTGAGGAAGATGAGCTTCCATCGAGGACGACTTCATTTCAAGAAGGGGAGGATGATGAGGACATCAATACCATTGTTACATCCACAGCCCCTGCTGCTATACATACTGGACCAATTACTAGAGCTCGCGCACGCCAATTAAATTACCAGGTACTTTTGTTTCTTGGTAATGATTCTAATGTTCATGAGAATATGATACTGCCTATAGTGGATACATTTGTTTTGCTTACAAACGAAGGGCCTAGCTTGGAGAAGGATGAACATTGGAGCAAGAACACGCATGGAGTTGATGGCATGCGCAAGGGGATCAAGAACGGAGTTACAAGTGATGATTTCAGGACTTTGAAGCCACCATAAGGAGTGCATGAAGCCTTGGACGAAATATACAAGATGCCACTTCATAATATTCGTCCATAGGCTATTCTAGGTGCTGCATCACCTTATTTTTGGGCCAGGCCCATGTAAATTAGAAATACTTAAGTATAGGCTATTTTTAGAGTCCGTATGTGTGGGGAAACAAGAGTTAGGGTTGGTTTCGGACCCCACCATCAGGGGCCACGAAATTCCCTCCTCTTCCTCCATATATACAGCCCTTAGGGCGTCGTTTAGACTTTGGGTTTTGTTTAGATCAAAAGTTTGCCATAGCTGCAAACTCGCGTACTTCGTTTGTGTTCAACAACCAGACCAAGGCGTCACAGAACCCCACCTTGATCAATAAAGCTTTCCTCTTATATTCGCAATATCCAGATTGCAATCTTAGTTTCTTGCTTGTTCTTCGTTTGCTCGCAGGAAACAGGCCCTCGTGGTCAGGTTGATCTTGCTCCGGCGTGGTCAATAACCCTCGGAAGTTGGTTTAGCGATTGCCAAGGTGCGACGTCTCGCACGTTCGTAGTCGGATCGTCAAGGTCGACTCCCACAGAAACGATAGCCACCATCTCATCGAAACATCGGGACACCTTTGCCTCTATATCACCCCCCGTAACCCTAGACGCCTCCTCCCACTCCCCCCTCCCAATCCGATCTGGAGGGATCGACCCCCATTCCCCCTCGCCCGAGACGACCGCCGCCCCGCGCCAGGACGCCGCCGCCCGGAGCACGCCGGACATCCCCGCCGGCCTGCTTCCCCCCCTACGCGCGTCGTCCCCATCCTTCCCCCTCGACCTGCCCCGAGCTCGCTCCCCAGACCCCACTCCCCCGGTGAGCCTCTGCGCCGGTGCGCCCTCCCACGCCCCTCTGCTCCCCCCCGCTCGCGCTCACCGCGGCCCGTGCTCGCCACTACTGTTGCGGCACTGCTCCGGTCACGCGCGCCGCGGTCCCTTGCTCGTCGCGTCACTCGGAGCCGCGACCGCACGCCCGCGCCCTCCCCCATTCTGCTGCCGCCTACGTCGCCTGCCTCGCCGTCCTGCGTCCGGCCTCACCCGCGTCCGCGCGCTCCGTTCTGGCCTTAGTCGCAGCCCCCGCGCGCTGCTCACTGCCCCCACGCCACGCTCGCCTCCGCTGCTCTAGGGCCATCCTCGCCTGGTCGCGCCACCGCCTTCACCCCGCGTCGCGGACGCTGCGCCCCTCGTCCACTCCCGTGCGCTCGCGCAGTCAGGCGTCGATGCCCGCATCCGTTAACCCGCCCCGTTAAGGCCCCTATGGCCAATGACATGTGGGGCCTAGCCCCCAGAACGTTAAAAAAATATAATAATTAAAATATTAATTAATTAATTAATTAATTAATTAAGTTAATTAATCATAATTAGATTAATCTAATTAACTAATTAGTTTAATTAAACAGTAGTTAAATTAGTTTAACACTGATTTGGTTAAACAGCCTATGACATGCGGGGCCCACCCCCCCGATTAATGTTAATTAATTTAATTAATCTGTTTGATTAATATGGGTCACTGACCAGTGGGACCCACTGGTCAGGTTGACCAAGT
The DNA here is from genome assembly GCA_032464435.1 of Aegilops umbellulata. Lineage (NCBI taxonomy): Eukaryota > Viridiplantae > Streptophyta > Magnoliopsida > Poales > Poaceae > Aegilops > Aegilops umbellulata. Next base: position 270,083,975 of record CP136057.1, on the reverse strand, counting down.
CAACCCTGTTGACTGCTGACGTCAGCATGACATCATGCTGATGTCATAATTCTATTTCAAATTAATTAATTAATTAAATTCCAGAAATTAATAAAACTTTTATAAAATCATATCTTTTAATCTGTAACTGGGATTAAAATATTTTCAACATGAAAGTTGCTAAGAACGACGAGACGATTCCGGATACGCAACCCGTTCGTCCGCCACACCCCCCTAACCTATCGAACTCACAACTTTCCCCCTCCGACTCCTCTGCCCGAAAACGCGAAACACCGGGGATATTTTCCCGGATGTTTCCCCCCTTCACCGGTATCATCCCATACCGCGTTAGGGCACCTCTAACGCCGTTACTTGTCATGTCATGCATCACTATGCATCTGCTTGCTTAAATATTTATTGTTTCTCCCCCCTCTTCTCTCGATAGACACCGGGACCGACGCTGCTGCTGCCCCGTTCGACTACGGAGTTGACGACCCCTCTCTCTTGCCAGAGCAACCAGGCAAGCCCCCCCCCCCTTGATCACCAGATATCGCCTACTCTCCTCTATACTGCTTGCATTAGAGTAGTGTAGCATGTTATTTCTTTCGTTATTCCTATCCTGATGCATAGCCTGTCTTTGATACTGCTGTTGATACCTTTACCTGCAATCCTACTTGCTTAGTATAGGATGCTAGTGTTCCATCAGTGGCCCTACACTCTTGTCCGTCTGCCATGCTATACTACTGGGCCGTGATCACTTCGGGAAGTGATCGCGGGCATATACTATATACTTTACACTGTTACATTACCTGTGATACTGTTCGGAGTTGGGGGCTAAAGGGGCAGGTGGTTCCACCCAGGTAGTGGTGGGCTTGGGTTCCCGACGGCCCCTGACTGTTACTTTGTGGCAGAGCGACAGGGCAGGCTTGAGACCACCTAGGAGAGAGGTGGGCCTGGCCCTGGTCGGCGTTCGCGGATACTTAACACGCTTAACGAGATCTGGGTATTTGATCCGAGTCTGGCCATTTGGTCTATACGCACTAACCATCTACGCGGGAGTAGTTATGGGTATCCCGGGGTCATGGTATCAGCCGAAGCACTTTTGACGTCAGCGACGGAGCGGCGCGCGCCGGATTGGACTGGAACGCCACTAGGCTAGGTCCGCTTCCGGCCGCCCTCGCAATGTGCAGGTGTGCTCAGGGCGATGGGCCCAGACCCCTGCGCGCATAGGTTTAGACCGGCGTGTTGACCTCTCTGTTGTGGCTAGGTGGGGCTGCGACGTGTTGATCTTCCGAGGCCGGGCATGACCCAGGAAAGTGTGTCCGGCCAAATGGGATCAAGCATGTTGGGCTATGTGGTGCACCCCTGCAGGGAAGTTTATCTATTCGAATAGCCGTGTCCCTCGGTAAAAGGACGACCCGGAGTTGTACCTTGACCTTATGACAACTAGAACCGGATACTTAATAAAACACACCCTTCCAAGTGCCAGATACAACCCGGTGATCGCTCTCTAACAGGGCATCGAGGAGGGGATTGCCGGGTAGGATTATGCTATACGATGCTACTTGGAGGACTTCATTCTACTCTCTTCCTTATGCTGCAAGACGGAGGCTGCCAGAAGCGTAGTCTTCGATAAGACTAGCTATCCCCCTCTTATTCTGGCATTCTGCAGTTCATTCCACTGATATGGCCCTTTACACATATACCCATGCATATGTAGTGTAGCTCCTTGCTTGCGAGTACTTTGGATGAGTACTCACGGTTGCTTTTCTCTCCCTTTTCCCCCTTTCCCTTCTACCCGGTTGACGCAACCAGACGTTGGAGCCCAGGATCCAGACGCCACCGTCGACGACGACTCCTACTACACTGGAGGTGCCTACTACTACGTGCAGCCCGCGGACGACGACCAGGAGTAGCTAGGAGGATCCCAGGCAGGAGGCATGCGCCTCGTTCGATCTGTATCCCAGTTTGTGCTAGCCTTCTTAAGGCAAACTTGTTTAACTTATGTCTGTACTCAGATATTGTTGCTTCCGCTGACTCGTCTATGATCGAGCACTTGTATTCGAGCCCTCGAGGCCCCTGGCTTGCTTTATGATGCTTGTATGACTTATTTTCATGTTGTAGAGTTGTGTTGTGATATCTTCCCGTGAGTCCTTGACCACGAAGGTCTATTCCTGCAAGCAATCGAAGAACAAGCAAGAATATGATAAAAGCAATCTGAATATTGCGAGTATATATGAAGTATTGATAAAGGTGGGGATCCGTAAGCGGTCTTAGTCTGGTCGTTGGACACAAACGAAGTACACGAAGTTGCAATGGCTAACTTTTAACTAAACAAATCCCAAGAAAAAAGCTACTAGATGGATCTACTTATATAGGAGCAAGGGTGGCGGCCAAGGAGGTGGGAGGACGTCCCAAGGCATCCTAAAACCAACATTAGGTAGTACAAGGCTGATGGGCCCAAGTGGAGGTGATGCAACACCTTTGGACTTGTTGTTTGACTCGGATTCTGCTGCAGCGTCAGATTGTTTCGTCCATATCTCAATGCTCCGGACGAATTTAAAGGTGAATCCAATTGGAGTGGAAAGAGGACGAAATCTACTTTCCAAAAAAAAGAATCACCCAATTCGGAGTCCGCATGAAAATGTTCTTGCCGTTTTGAGTCAGGTATGTCTGTGCAGTCCGAATCTGAATCCAGAACGTGAGAGACTTGGACTCTATCTTCTCTTGGCCCAAAAGTGACGTGAAGGGACTTTTTGAACAACACCTAAACTTCTCTTTTTCCCTTATCTTCATATGTGGATTGTACAAATGTCCCATACACCTGCAATTAGACAAAACACAAAAGTGTGTGAAGTATTTTTGTTCTGGATAATATAAATAGATTATTGAATAGTTGACACTAGAAATCACCTGACAAATATGCATGTATGCAATATTTTGGTCGTATCCAAGGTAGTCATGTCCTCATCAGCTTGGCTGTTCGCCTCTTCGTGAAGTCGAACAATGATGGTACTCCGCATGTTCGGTACTACAGTGTATGCCTCTGGCAATCTGACACCGAATGAACTGATGCATGTCCACCACCTGGGCGAGGGTACGTTGCATTAGTCAAAAGGCGTAAGCGAGCTTCACCTTGTCCTACAAGCTTCTCCTCGTTCTGCGAGTTGACGGGACACACCAAAAAGTAGTGCTAGTCCATACTCCCTCCTTTCCGGTTAATACTGCTTAATCTTTTTTCGGGTAAATGAGATAGCTTTATTCATATATAAGCATTCTTTAGATGATCAGCCAAGACATTGGTCACTAGGAAGTGAGGTACTCCGCAAAAAAAAAGAAGTATGAAGTGAGCTGATGTAGGGTGGAACCCTAGAGGGCCGATCTTTCACGAAAGGAGCGGATCCCTATGAAGAACGCAATGAACCTGAGGGGGAATACGAGGGAAACACGAGGGGAACACGAGACAAATCACTCAACCAACAAGAATAGATCACACATGCGCTAGATCGATGAACACAAACGTAAGATACAAGATCCAAAGTCAACAACGGATGATACAAACGGTAACCGGTTCTTCTCTGTGAGGAGGTCTTGATGGGGACCACCCAAGAGGGGGTCTTGAATCCAAGGTGATCTTCTCCGTAGAGGGGCCGCGGTCTCTCTTGTGGAGTAGATCCATAATGGATGAGGAAAGCTCTGTCTCACAAATGAGCTAATCCTTTGCTAACCCTAACTAGGAGGACGTGGGGGAGTATATATAGTGTTAGCCCACGAAGGGGTAAATGAGAGGGGGATACATGGGCCCTTGGCCCGTACACTGTGCACAGACAGGCGCCGGATGTCCGGGCTGGGGCCGGATGTCCGGCGGCTCACGAGGAGCCGGATGTACGGGCCTCGGGCCGGATGTCCGGGCTGGAGTGGCCGATTCTTCTGCTCTCTGGATAGCGTGCGCCGGATGTCCGGCTCGACGCTGGGCGCCGGATGTACGGGGGTCGGCCGGATGTCCGGCCGCTGTAGAGTAGCCTGGCTTCGGTCTCTCTCTGGTCTTCTTCTGGTTGGTGGCGCCGGATGTCCGGGCTCCTGCCGGATGTCCGGCCGCTGTAGCTCCGCGGCGATTCCACTTGAGGCACTTCTTGATCCGCTTCCGTGTGGACTTGGCTTATGCCTCGAGCATCTCCGTGGTCGTCTCCTTGGTTCCTAAGCGCATTTAGCGTCTTTGCATTAGGTAGCAACCATGTCTCATACAAGAGGAAGGGGGAAGCATGTAGGAACGGGTTCACCTTAGGTCCAATGGCGTATGCTCGAGTGTACATGGGGATGATCGTAGGATGCTCCGCATCATCTCCCCTCCCTTTGGAAAGATCCGACCTCGGATCGAAAACCTCATCACCATGGAAACGGTTGTCGTGGACGGACTTGTAATTGGACGGAGTGGAAGTCATGGCGCAATCCAAGTACTCCAAGGTGTCCCCGGAGTGGTATGCATGCAAAGAGAGGAAACACAAACGACACTCGAAAATACAATGGTTAGCGCACACAAGGTGTCCATCATGTAAGAATGAGTCCGTGAGGCAAGATTGTTCATGACAAAGCACATGAAGCTTAGCAAGATGATATGGAATGAGATGTAAAGCATTCATGGGAGTAAAAGCATTCATTGTGCACACAAATGTATTGTGAATGTGATCAATGCAACCACGGTGCAAAATGATGTCATAGTGAGACGGTTTATCAATAGCATGAATATGGCAATGGATGCTTAATAGGATTATGTATGATGCAACAAGGCAATCATAAGTGTGTCAATCCATGCATAGGGTGCAAACTTGTGGTGACTATGATATGTCCATCGAGCATGACATGTATGAGCACAATCAACAAATATGAAGGTGGGGGTGCAATGTGTCAAAGGAGTGTTGATGTACCAATGCTCGATGTCGTGGCATGAGTGGAGGTTCGAAGGTGCATCCAAAAAGTCCGAGCGCTCCTCAATGTGAAAGTCCATAGAGTCGATCTCCAATGTCGGTCCTCCATCCAATAGATGTATCATGTAGGCAATAAGAAGGAAACAACAATGAAAGAATGACCCGTCCAATATGCATATATGAGGATGGCTCAAACGGAAGGAGGTCACCTTTAGGAGTTTCTCAAGGATGATGGAGTTGCACATCTTGTATGCCTTCACATAACCAATATGTCTCGTGATGGTACCTCCTTTTGAATCCTCCAAAATGAAAGAACATGACAAACACTCGGAAAAACAAATGAGGTTAGCGGAAGTGCAAAACCTATCATTCGTGTGGTAAGATACCCAACAACTGTATGCATCATGCTCATCATAAGAAAAGACAAGGGAGCATTTCATAGTATGAAGGCATATGATGCGAGAACAACCAAATACAATAGGCTCAAGTAAACAAGCATGCATCACAAGTGAAGTGTCCAAGTCTCCAAGATCATTAAGCATAGAGGCAACTATTGGAGGCAAGCAACAATAAACAAGATATATCATGTGAGAGGCATGAGCATATATGTCATCAAACCAATAAAGCGAGTAATAATGGAACATGGGTGACGCGACAAAGCAATCAATCATAGAGATCAAGTGGTGCAAGCTAGTAGTGCGAAGATGCAACGTACTAGAAGGAATCATGGAAAGCATGTCATGTGTGCAAATAGTGGGCATGAATAATGCACATGACATATCACAAACATGAAGGCAAGATATGAGAAACATAGCATCAATAGCATGAGGCACATGATAAACATGGCAATAGCAACAAGGATCTCCACCAAACATGCAAATACACATAGGAGTAGCATAATGGTGAATCATGGGTAGATGCAAGCAAGGGTCACAATTGCATGGCAAAGTCATGTAAAGAGGAATAACATGCAAAGTGAACACGATAGAATGGGCATAAGGTAACAAGTGATATATAGCCCAAAGCCGTGTGAGAACCAAGTAGAAAAGAGGTGCGTAGTCCTTGCGCGAAGGGAATGGTGGTAAGGATAGTCTACGGGATCCCAAATTGTCGTTGCTCTCAAGAGCTCGTTTCGTCAACTCTTGGAATTGAGAGGTTGACGAGTATACGTGAGTACCTACACAAAACAAAGGCAAAGGAAAAATTGTGTGTGCGTGGTAGATGTACACATCATTCATCATGATGCATACGTGCATGTGTTGGTTAGCACAAAATATCCAATGCTCAAATAAATGAGATGCGTGATATAGAAACATGTCATCCATCATGAGAGGTTTGTTATTATGTATAGCATAATGGAGACTCAAATTGTGTAATGCATCATGGGAAATATGTAGAGCATTATTATTCATAGAATGCATATGGTGCAAGCAATCATGGGAATCATGCAAAGTATGGAATGCATCAAAATCTCCTAATATGTATGAGGAAACTATGGGGGTCTCCTCATGAGCATTAATGGAAACATCACATGGAGAATATTGACAACATCCAAAACAAAGCATATTTGGAACAATGTGATTATGGCATCGTATAGTAGATGAATTGCGCAAATCATGTAAAGGAAGCATGGCAATATCATCACATGAAAAACAAAAGCCAATGACCATCATCTCGTCATCTATGCCATAAGTGCAAATGGGATTTATCTTAATGGGGCATGCATAGTTACTATGTTGAGATTGAAATGATGTAATATGGGATATCTCACTCATAGCATATGACAAGTTCAAAGGATTGTCAAACATGAAGTGACCAATAGAATTTTCACATGATATCCTATGGAGCATAGCATCACAACTAGGCAACTCAACATGCTCATCATCATATTCATCATAAATTGGTAAGTCATGACATGAAGAAGTCGCACTAGCATGAAGCATTGGAATAGGTGGATCAACATCATGCAAGCAATCATTGGTGAGGATAGTCCACTAGTGGGACAAGAGAAACATTGTCACCTATGTTACCGTTGGAGCGTAGCTCGTGTGTTGTACGTGAGGTTGCAACTTGATGGTACCATGTGGGGGGTTCATCATCGTCCACCATGGCCACCGTCATTTCAATTTGAGGTATGGACTCGTCGAGGATAGGCATGTCGTCATGTAGGAGACCTAGCACCAAATAAGAAAACACAATAGGAGTAGAGGTTAAGTTGTTAGAAATCATAGTGGCCTCACGTGCCCTCTCAACTACCTCACTCACTAAGTGTTGTGGCTCACCCACTCCTGGTAAGATGCTCTCACTCATATGGTTGGTGGAGTCACTCAAATGGCGCTCAACCTCACATAGGATGTGTGGCATGCTCTCAAGTGTGGGGCTAGTGGTGGTCACACTCATCCTCTCATAGGAAATGCTCTCAATGTCACGTATGGTGGAGTCACTCATCTCACTCATGGGTTGGTGGCTCTCCTCACATGGCAATTGGGTCATCTCATGATATGTGGGTGTCGGAGAGATGTTGGTGCAAATGTCTCCATGCTCAACTCCTATCGACGCCTTGGTTGAAGGTGATAGAGGCGAGGGTGTCCCGATCTTTCAATGAGATGATAACTATCGATTTGGTGGAGACGACTTTGACGATCCGACTACAAACGTGCACGACGTTGCGCCTTAGCAATCGCTAAACCAATCTCCCGAGGTTACTGACGATGCTGGAAGCACGATCAACCTGACCACGAAGGTCTATTCATGCAAGCAATCGAAGAACATGCAAGAATATGATAAAGCAATCTGAATATTGCGAACATAGATGAAGTATTGATAAAGGTGGGGATCCGAAAGCGGTCTTGGTCTGGTCGTTGGACACAAACGAAGTACGCGAAGTTGCAGCTATGGCGAACTTTTAATCTAAACAAAACCCAAGGAAAAGCTACTGGATGGATCTACTTATATAGGAGCAAGGGGTGGCGGCCAAGGAGGTGGGAGGACGTCCCAAGGCAGCCTAAAACTAACCCTAGGTCGTACAAGGCTCATGGGCCCAAGTGGAGGTGATGCAACACCTTTGGACTTGTAGTTTGACTCGGATTCTACTGCAGAGTCAGATTGTTTCGTCAATAACTCAACGCTCCGGATGAATTTTAGGGTGAATCCAATTGGCCTGGGAAGAGCACGAAATCTACTTTCCAACAAAAAAGAATCACCCAATTCGGAGTCCGTATGAAAGAGTTCTTGCCGTTTTGAGTCAGGTATGTCTGTGCAGTCCGAATCTGAATCCAGAACGTGAGAGACTTGGACTCTATCTTCTCTTGGCCCAAAAGTGACGTGAGAGGACTTTTTGAATAGAACTTGAACTTCTCCTTTTCCCCTATCTTCATACGTGGATTGTACAAATGTTCCATACACCTATAATTAGACAAAACACAAAAGTGTGTGAAGTATTTTTGTTCTGGATAATATAAATAGATTATTGAATAGTTGACACTAGAAATCACCTGACAAATATGCATGTATGCAATATTTTTGGTCGTATCCAAGGTAGTCATGTCCTCATCATCCTCCCCTTCTTGAAAATAAAGCCGTCCTCGGCGTTGCTTTATCTGAAATGTGGCTAACAAAAGAGACAAGGTGTACATGTTGTATATGTATATGTCATCAATTTTTACTTCCCGTGGAATTTGCACATATGACACATGTATACATGAGTAACTTTCATAGTGAATAAAATATAAAGCCAAAATATTATCACAAGAAGTAGAAGGTATGAAAGTATTGCAACTCAGTTTGCACATATAAGTGAAGCTCTTATTCATATGAAAAGATTGACAATATTCATCATTAAACCATCCCAATATTGGTGAATAAACCTTACTTGCATAAAATTTACATGCTACAACATGCTTAAATAAGCCAACATGCAATAAGTCATTTGACACAGAATCATCACCAAGATTAGAGGTCATATCAAAATGATTAAACATTGGTTCTTTTGCACCAACAGTTAATTCATTGGGTGCACTCAAAATTGTGGGTATTTCAGTTGTTTGATCACATGACGCATTCATGACAGTAACATGATTCTCTAAAATAGGTGATGCGCTCAAATCAACAGGTAACTCAACACATAATGTATTCAAGTTAACTAGGCATGCATCATTCTCATGTGAAGTTATATCATCAATACCTTTACATTTACCTTGTCGCAAAGATGTAGCTGATGTAGGTACGGATGATGGCAATGTACCATACTCTTGAGATGATGTCGCGCTCATAGTCTGAGGTGTGGCTGCTCTAGTAGGTGCAATGCTGGAGGAACCAAGCGGTGGTTGTGAGCATGAACTAGAATAGTAGTTGTTGTAGTCACCCAATGCATCCTCCTGTAACTGTCTCTCAAAGGTACACGCACGAACGTACATACCAGTAATGCAACGAGGAATATACTAAAATCGTGCCTGAATATCATGGTTCAAACCACCAAAAAATCTATTCATTGTATCATCCTCAGATTCTTCTATGTCACAATGATGCATATAAGATTTGAACTCTTGGTAGTAAGCATGAATAGTGTTGTTGCCTTGTTTAAATTGTTCAAATTCACGAAGCAATTCACGACGATAGTAAGGAGGGAAAAATTGTTTTCTCATTACATCTTTCAAATCTTTCCAAGTTTTGGGTTGGTTATCAATGGTTTTCTTACAATGCACACTCCACCAAGCAGAAGCAAAACCAGTAAATGCTCTAGTGACAGCTCGTACTCGCTCAAGTTTAGGAAAGTCATGGTGACTAAAAACTTGTTCTACTTCAAGCTCTCAAGCTAGATAAATAGCAGGATTAAATCTACCCTCAAATAACGGTAAAGAGATAACCTGACCATGTGCTTGTGTGTGTTGTCCCAACTCTCGTGATGGTGATGATGTGTCCGTCGTCCAAGAACTTCTGTCTCCGGAACCTGTCATGATTAGTAGAAACAAGAAACAAAATTCGAGAATAATGTTCCTATGAACTACTAAGATGTGGTTGTAAAGTGCTCACAGTAAAGCAAATATCAATATCTTACAAGTTCTTACCATGCGGCAGGTGGTGACAGGCAACCAGCGGTGTCAAATAACTCTAAAGATTGTGTAAATCGATTGCCAGGGGAACATACGTATACACGGTGTAGAAATATGTGGAGCTGGGTTGGCTATATATGGTAGCAAAAGATTAGCAATAATCAATTCAAAGATGCAATGTTGAATAAACGCTCAACGATGGTACTGTGTTGGTCCTAGGCTAGACCGGACTAGAGACGCGAGCCTAGAACACTAATAAGGTCACGGCGTAGCACAACTAGCATCAATAAAGGATATGAAGTAGCTCTGGACAGCAAGATATAAGTGAAGATCACAATAGCAGTAAAGATAATGATGTGAAACAACTGCCAAGCAGGATATACAACAACTCTCTCTCCAACTTTCCTCTTGAAAAGTTTGAGCAAATTTTCTGATAACTTTTTTCAAAGAATGCTACTAGCTCAAGCTTTCCAATGCAAAAAGAATCACTCAATTCCAAATTGATATGAGGAGTCAAAGAATTCGAAAACTGGCCTGAAAAACTGGAATAAGCTGTGTCCGCGAACTTCGGAGGGCAAAAAGACCTATTTAGAAGACGATTTTGAGGTGTCAAATATTGAACAAGCCTCTACAACTATTTAGATGCGTCTCGTCGCTAGCTTTCATTTGAGTACTCGTGGAGCCAAAACGGACTTCGTATGAGGAAGTTATGCCTGTTTGACTGAACAGTGCACAAAACAGATTCCAATCCGAATTCAACTACGAGATTGAGTCTAGATAGATCTGAATTTTGTTTTTTTTCTTCTCTCTTTTTTTTCTCACACTTTTTTACTTTTTTTCTTTTTTTCTCTTTTTTTTCTCTGACTTTTTTTCTTTTTCTCTCTCTTTTTTTTTTCTCTGTCTTTTTTTTCTCTCCCTCTTTCCAAGACAAACTAGATAAGATGCAGATTGGATCAAATGAACATATGAACGACCTCAACTATGATTGTGACAATGAACTATGGGTAACATGTGGTGGAAATTGATGGATAAAGTGGTGGACCGCGGAAGGGATAACGATGCAGCGGCGACGTGACTAATGTGAACAGAACTCGAAACTCTAAACGAACTAGACACTAAGACCAGCAACTCGACATGGCGATGCAACTGATAATTCAATAACGCAATCAATGAAAAGAAAATTGCAAAGGCTCGGACTGGCTTGGACAAAAGATGAATATATCTAACTTTTTTGTGGCTTTTTCTTGGACAATAGGTAAGAAAATAATTCTAATCTAGAAAAACTAGAAATTCTCACTCAGCAACCTGAAAACTGATACCACTTGATAGAGGCGAGGTGTCCGGATCTTTCGATGAGATGATAACTATCGATTTGGTGGAGACGACTTTGACGATCCGAATACAAACGTGCACGACATTGCGCCTTAGCAATCGCTAAACCAATCTCCCGAGGTTACTGACGATGCTGGAAGCACGATCAACCTGACCACGAAGGTCTATTCCTGCAAGCAATCGAAGAACATGCAAGAATATGATAAAGCAATCTGAATATTGCGAATATAGATGAAGTATTGATAAAGGTGGGGATCCGAAAGCGGTCTTGGTCTGGTCGTTGGACACAAACGAAGTACGCAAAGTTGCAGCTATGGCGAACTTTTAATCTAAACAAAACCCAAGGAATAAGCTACTAAATGGATCTACTTATATAGGAGCAAGGGTGATGCGGAGCATCCTATGGACATCACCATGTCAAGAGTCCGTTCGGCGAGTGACACGTGCAACATCTACTTCACATACACAAAGGTGAATCATCTCCTTTACACGTGCTCACTTGACCCCTTCGAGGATGGTATACTACTTGACACTCCACTCGTGTGCATGCATAGGTATTGTCGGAACACTACGGACGACGAGGAGGAGTGCAAGCGCCAAGGAACAACTACACCATCCGCGAGGGAAGCATGGAAGAGAAGGAGGAAGAAGACCCAGGACGAGCGGTACTACCGCCCACACCAAGCGGTACTACCGCTAGAGGCCCCCGAGCGGCACTACCGCCGAACTTCCGCTCTACTGCCGCTCAACCCGACAAACTCCTGTGCTCGAGCGACCCGGGTCCGGTACTACCGCCCGGTCCAAGCGGCACTACCGCTTGCAAGCGGTACTACCGCCCTCCCAAGCGGTACTACCGCTCTGCCTGTGCGCAGCCGAGGGCCTTTGGCCTTGTATCCCCCCTCTCACTTACCCCTTCGTGGATGTAGACTATATATACTCCCCCACCTCATTCTAGCTAAGGTAGCAAAGTAGTAGCTCATTAGAGATAGAGCTTTGCTCATCCATACCGGATCGTCTCTTCGAGAGTGACCGCGGCCCCTCTACGGAGAAGATCCACCTTGGATTCAAGACCTCCATGTGAGCATGTGAGAAGATCCTCCGGGATATCAAGACCTCAACTCCTCCATGGATTGGGATGAACGCTACCTTGTATCTTTCCCTTTGTTGTTCATGTACCTTGTGGATCTTGTGTGTTTGATTGTCTAGTGGATGTGTGATTGGACTTGTTCTTGAGTGTTTCCCCTTGTGTTTTCTCTCCGTTCTTCCCCGTGTTCGTCGTGTTCTTCGAGGGATCTCGCTCCTTTCGTGAAAGATCGGCCATCTAGGGTTCCACCCTACATCATCTTGGTATCATGAGCCACGTTGATCACGATTTCGGAGCCCCCTCTCTTTGTTTTCTAGCCTAGTTTTGTTGATTTCGTCCTAAATTTGAAAATTCCCCACCAAAAATAGCCCCAAAATTTTTTGTGGTTTGTTGGTTTGATGATGTTTTGTTGATTTTGATCCATGGATTTGCTTGGTTTCAAGTGGATCTAGCATCTCCCCAAGTTTCCCCACTTTCCATCCACAAAATCTCTCCAATTTTGACCCCGAAATCATCCATTTCCGCCCCAAAATCGCGTCCCAATTCGATCTGCGAAGAATCCCGTCACGAGCGGTACTACCGCCCATCCGAGCGGCACTACCGCTTAGCACCTCCAAGCGGTACTACCGCCCATGCAGGCGGCACTACCGCCCCTCCCAGAGCCAGATTTTGCGAAAAAACCCGACACGAGCGGTACTACCACCCAACCCAAGCGGTACTACCGCTTACAAGCGGTAGTACCGCTCGGAGGTACTACCGCCCTTCCGAGCGGTACTACCGCCCTTGCCAGTTTCAGCATTCCGAGTTTCACCGTTTTGTCCATAACTTTTCACTCCGAACTCCGATTTGAGTGTTCTTTGGCTCGTTTTGAAGCTAGCGACGTGCCCGAGGTCCTCATCTTGGTTTCACCACCTTTTGACTCCATAATTTTTTTGGAACTTTGGCATCTTTGCCTAGGGCTTCCACCACATCCTCCGCATAACCACCACCGACTTCCGCAACCTAACCAATTTTATTCCCCATCACATTTGAGGTTGTTTGAGTTGTGATTTGAGTCTCCTAAGGTGTTTAGGCTACTTAGGGACGGTTGCTTCTTCATCAACCACCACCATAACTTCCGCATAGACTTACCCAACACACACTTCCGCCATCCCAACCTTACCCAATTTTGTTTGTGTTGTGAGTTGTGTCTCCTAAGGTGTTTCGGCTACTTAGGGACCGTGCTTCCAACTCCGACACCTTGTATAGTCACCCTTGATTTCCGCATTGTGTCTCAAAACCCCATCATTGCATTGAGGCAATCCCATTGAGCTTCCGCAACCACCACCACATTCCCGCTACCACCGTTTGAATTTTGTCCTTGAGATTTTGAGTTGTGGTTTTTCCGTTTCCTAAGGTGTTTCGGCTACTTAGGGACGAGTCTCCATCATCTTGGTATCTACATCAAGAACACCACCACTCATCATCGCAACGGACGGTAACCTCGACGACACCATTGTATATTCCCTTGCAATTGCATTGATAACCCCTAGCCCATTTTGCGTCACTTACCTATCGAGACTAGCCATTTGAGTATTGTCGGCAACGTTACTTGTGCACATTAGTGATCTACACCATACATTGCATACATACCATATCGTATTGGTATCACATCATCCATTGTGTCACAAGATTGTTCCCGCATATACACAATTGCTATCGTGGTTTGTGCATTTCGCAAAGTGGCCATACAAAAAAACAAACAAACAAACAAAACAATAAGCTTTTAAGCAAAAGAGAAAGAGCAAAGAGCTTGTAAGCAAGTGCCATAGCATCATACCACATTGCATATAAGATTGTCATATCCGATCATCTTGGATCAAACACCGGGAACCATACATATATAGCATACTTGGGATAGAAGTTTATCCATTTTGCATATCATAGGTTGTGCACAAGTGTCGTATCCGCCTATAGAGCAATCGTGCTAGCGTCTCTCTTGAGTTGTGCAACACGAGCGTTTTCCGTGGACTCCACATTTTGTGCTCATTCCTTGGTTGCACGACCCCATCTATCTATCCGTGTGTGTGTTTCCGTGTGCCATTCTTCGCTATTAGTCTACTTGTTTCACTTGCGAATTTGTGAATCTCTTTCAACATTATTGACTCTTGCTAACATTTTGCATTAAATTTTTGTGCCACTATCCTCACCGAGATACACCATAAGCTTTAGTTTGTAGGTGTGAGTGAACAAGTCCGGTACCAATTCCACTATTCTTTCATCTCACATTGAGTGAAACGAGATACATCCTCAACTTCGGGAAAAGGTAACTTGGTATTGTTTATCTCATTTCCTACTCACCTCTACTCGAGTCTTGTGATGGATAGGCAAGGCATTTCACCCTCGGTCTACAACAACGATGAGTTCGATGCCAAGAACCACTACACCGACGCCAAGATGCAAGCTCAAATGGAGGAGATCAAAGCACTCATCAAGGCCTACAAGAGATCTTCCTCATCTTCGAGAAGACGCTCAAGAGCACATTCTTCCGAGCTACCATCTCCGGCAAGCTCACATCGGCATCGACACCATCACCACCAAGAACGTGAAGGTCAAGAGCTCAACACCAACAACCGCTCAACGACTTCACCATCTCCCTTGGCATCTTCGCCAAGCGACTTCAAGGCATCTTCGCCTTCGGATATACGGCATCTTCGCCAACAAGCACCTCAAGACTACGCTCAAGAGAAGCTCCCCACGCTCAAGTCCGCGACCTCCACGAGCTACTACGACCTCGACACCGACCATGAGATTCCTTTCTATGGGACTCTAGAACCCGAGGAGTATCTCGAGTGGGAGCGTTTGATGGACGACTACCTCAAGCTACATCAAGTTCCTCCCGAAGATCAAGTGAAGTGCGCCACAAGAAACTTCCACGACTACGCCTCGACATGGTGGTTTCATACACCTTCGGAGAGCTACGACATGAGTTGGCCCAAGACGAAGAGAGCTTTGCGGCGAGAGTTTGTGCCTCCAACCTACACGGAACAACTTCTACGCCAATTGGAGAACACCATCCAAGGATCCAAGTCCATCGACGAGTACTTCAAGGAGATGAAGATTGCCTTGCGGCGAGCCGGCGTGGACGACCCCATGTCAATGAAGTTCCACTTCATGATGGGATTGAACAACGACATCTCCAAGACTATCTTCCTCGAGAACTACAAGTCCCTCGACGACAACTACATTGGTGCTCTCAAGGCGGAACAAGAACTCATGAAGGCCAAGGCTTCTCCACCCCAAGCACACTTCTCGAAGACCAAACTCAAAGACGACGAGCATGAGTCTAGTACCACCAAGTTGTCCAAGCCCGATGAGCTTCAAGACGATGCCCCCAAGTTCGACTTCACCGCCATCCCTCTTTGTGGCATTGACGATGTCGAGTCTACTTCGACTTTTTTTCAAGATGGTGCGGCGATGAGTACGACTATGGAGACCATCAAGGACCAAGATTTGGAGGCGAGCGACTTGGTGACGAGTAAGGATGATGCTTCCATCTTAGGAGGCGAGAGCGATGATGTGCCATCTTCGGCCTTCATCCACGGCGACGGTGACGCGATGATCGAGCATGGGATTTTCCCTTCGGTCATGGAGGAGAGAGATGATGTGCCATCTTCGGCCTTCATCCATGGTGACAACGACGAGATGGTTGAGCATGGGATTTTCCCTTCGACCACGGCGACGTATGATGACTTGAGTGACTTGTGCCACCATATTGAGAGTGAGAGTGACTTCACCACTAGCCACATATGTGATGAGTTGCCCCAATTCCCATGTGAGGAGAGCCACAACCCCCACCACTTGAGTGAGATGAGTGACTCCACCATACATGAGATTGAGTGCACCTACATTGAGGGAGTGAGTGAACCACCACATAGAGAGAGTGAGGCCACTTCGATTTCTGACGACTTAACCTCTACCTCTATTGTGTCTTCTCATTTGGTGCTAGGTCCCATTTATGATGACGCGCCGATCCTCGACGACTTCGTCCTTCCTATGGACATGACGATGGCCATGGTGGAATATGATGCACCCCCCACATGGTTCCATCAAGATGAAGATGACCACCATTTGGTCTTTGCCACCTCACCTACACCACTTGAGTGGAATGAACAAGGTAACATAGGTGAAGGTGATGCTCTAGTCCCACTAGTGGACATTCTTGACATTGATTGCTTGCATGATGTTGATCAACCTATTTCCATGCTTCATGCTAGTGCGACTTCCTCATGTCTTGACTTGCCAATTTATGATGAATATGATGATGAGCATGTTGATTTGCCTAGTTGTGATGCTATGCTTCATAGGATATCATGTGAAAATTCTTTAGGTCACATCATGTTTGACAATCCGCTTGACTTGTCATATGCTATGCATGAGATCAATCATATGTCATATTTGCAATCTCTTCATAGTGACTATGCATATGCCATTAAACTAAACCCAATTTGCACTTATGGCATAGATGACAAGCCCATGGTTATCGGCATTTGTTTTTCTTGTGATGATATTGATATGCTCCCTTTGCATCATTTATCTCATATGCCATGCCATGACTATCTAGCTTCGGATATGCATTGTTTTGGATGTTGTCCATTTTCTCCATATGATGTTTCCAATATTGCTCATGAGGAGACCCCCATAGTTTCCTCATACATTTTAGGAGATTTTGCTTCATCCTATCCATTGCATGATCCCAATACTTGTGTGCACAATATGCTTCCCATGAATAAACATGCTATTGATGTGCCATATACTTCTATGATAAATTTGCATCCCCATCGTGTCATACACAATAACTATTCTTTCATGATGGATGACATGTTCTTATACCATGCATCAAATTTCTTTGAGCGATGCTTATCTTGTGCTAACACTCACTTGCACATACACATCACGATGGATGATATGTACATTTACCATGCACACAATTTCTTTGGTTTGTGTCTCTTTTGTGTAGGTACCCATGAATACTTGTCAACCTCGCAATCCCATGAGTTGACAAAACGAGCTCTAGAGAGCAACGATGATTTGGGATCCGATGGATTACCTTTCCCACCGCTCACTTCGCGCAAAAACTTCGCGCATTTCTTCTACATGACCCTCACATGGTTATGGGTTGTTGTCCATTATATATCCTTTTCCCATCTTGCCATGTTCACTTTGCATGATATGCCCATTCCTATGCCTTTGCCATGCATTTGTGACCCATGCTTTGCATTACACATGATGATTGATTCTAGTACTTGTATGTGTATTTGCAAGCGTGGTGGAGATATTGTTTGTTATTGCCATGATTGCTTTGTGCCGCATGCCTATGATGATACTATGATCTTGATTTGTGTTCATGCTTGCGATATGTCATGTACATTGCCTATGCCCATTCCTTGCTCACATGACATGATTGCCATGATTTCCTCTAGTGTGTTGCATCTTCGCTCCACTAGCTTGCACGACTTGATTACTATGCTTGCTTATGTTGTATCACCAATGATTTATACTTGCTCACTTCATGCGGTTGATGACAACTATTTCCATGCTTTGCACATGATTGTTATTGCTTCTTGTCATTTATCTCCATGTGTTGCCTCTCTCATGCTAGATGATTTGCCATGTATTGAGTGCAACAATGCCCTTAGTCTTGATAATGAGTTTGCCCCCATAGCATTCTCACATATAATTGGAGATTTTGACATATTCCTTGTGAAGCATGCTTGTCTTACCTCTTTGCACCATATACCTCGTGCCATGAATATAGCCATTGTTGCATCATATTATTCATGCACTTGTGCTTCTAATGGTTATGTGCAAAAGAAGAAAACCATCATGATGGATGATGTGTTTATCTACCATGCACATACGTTCTTTGCTTTGTTGTGTGCATGTGTAGGATACTTGGACTTTGTGTCGACTTCCACGTCACGTGAGTTAACCATTCGAGCTCTTGAGAGCGAACCACCTTCTACCACAACGATTCTACATCACACTTGCTTGTGCTTCGGCATTGTGAAGGATGCACAAGGACACGCCTTCAAGGTGACATCTTTCTTGAGCATGGATATTGCGGATCATACTACTTGTGTTGCTTGCACAATGAGACTTATTGTTCATCTTGGATCACTTGCTTGCACACTTGTTAGAAATCTTGTTTCGACTTGTCATTTTAACCATTCCATGCATCATGATATATATGCCTTGTGTGTTGCATCCAAATCTTGGATTACTTGCTCCTATCACATGTTTGGTTGCAATAATGTCATTCCTTCACATATGCCATGTCTCATTGATTGCTACATGGTTGACTTGATTGCCTCGCACATGATAAACAATTTCTCTTTCTATTGTGTTGAGTGCCACACTATATTCACCACACCCCATGCATGTTATGCTTGGATTGCCTTGCACTTGACCCATGTGTGTAGATATCTAATCTTATTTGGTGTTGTGAATGATTCATATGCCTACCATAGACCTTTCATTGAGAAATTTGTGAATGCTTGCTATGAACTAGAGGTAGATGTCTATTCTCTTGTCAAACATATTTGCATCTCTACCTCACATTTACATGATTGTCCCCATGCCATATTTGCTTGTGCTCAATTTATGTGCTTACATACCATGTCACAATCATTTGTCAAACCATATGCTTTGCATGATGACGACACTTGTTGGGTGAATCACCACTTGAATGCTTGGTTTTGCACTAACGCTTACCACATTTGTTTTTCCAAGTGTTTGTTGTTTTTGCTCCTTTTGAAGGAATCACTACACGGTGCGACATTGGAGAGAGCACATTTCGAGCTTCAAGATGACAAGTACTTGGTGAACATCCACTTCTACACGGCGAAGCCATCTCTTTCCCATGGTGATTTGGTTTTCGATCCGAGGTCGGATCTTTCCCAAGGGAGGGGAGATGATGCGGAGCATCCTATGGACATCACCATGTCAAGAGTCCGTTCGGCGAGTGACACGTGCAACATCTACTTCACATACACAAAGGTGAATCATCTCCTTTACACGTGCTCACTTGACCCCTTCGAGGATGGTATACTACTTGACACTCCACTCGTGTGCATGCATAGGTATTGTCGGAACACTACGGACGACGAGGAGGAGTGCAAGCGCCAAGGAACAACTACACCATCCGCGAGGGAAGCATGGAAGAGAAGGAGGAAGAAGACCCAGGACGAGCGGTACTACCGCCCACACCAAGCGGTACTACCGCTAGAGGCCCCCGAGCGGCACTACCGCCGAACTTCCGCTCTACTGCCGCTCAACCCGACAAACTCCTGTGCTCGAGCGACCCGGGTCCGGTACTACCGCCCGGTCCAAGCGGCACTACCGCTTGCAAGCGGTACTACCGCCCTCCCAAGCGGTACTACCGCTCTGCCTGTGCGCAGCCGCGGGCCTTTGGCCTTGTATCCCCCCTCTCACTTACCCCTTCGTGGATGTAGACTATATATACTCCCCCACCTCATTCTAGCTAAGGTAGCAAAGTAGTAGCTCATTAGAGATAGAGCTTTGCTCATCCATACCGGATCGTCTCTTCGAGAGTGACCGCGGCCCCTCTACGGAGAAGATCCACCTTGGATTCAAGACCTCCATGTGAGCATGTGAGAAGATCCTCCGGGATATCAAGACCTCAACTCCTCCATGGATTGGGATGAACGCTACCTTGTATCTTTCCCTTTGTTGTTCATGTACCTTGTGGATCTTGTGTGTTTGATTGTCTAGTGGATGTGTGATTGGACTTGTTCTTGAGTGTTTCCCCTTGTGTTTTCTCTCCGTTCTTCCCCGTGTTCGTCGTGTTCTTCGAGGGATCTCGCTCCTTTCGTGAAAGATCGGCCATCTAGGGTTCCACCCTACATCAAAGGGGTGGCGGCCAAGGAGGTGGGAGGACATCCCAAGGCAGCCTAAAAACCAACCCTAGGTCGTACAAGGCTCATGGGCCCAAGTGGAGGTGATGCAACACCTTTGGACTTGTAGTTTGACTCAGATTCTGCTGCAGCGTCAGATTGTTTCGTCAATAACTCAACGCTCCGGATTAATTTTAGGGTGAATCCAATTGGCCTGGAAAGAGCACGAAATCTACTTTCCAACAAAAAAAGAATCACCCAATTCGGAGTCCGTATGAAAGAGTTCTTGCCGTTTTGAGTCAGGTATGTCTGTGCAGTCCGAATCTGAATCCAGAACGTGAGAGACTTGGACTCTATCTTCTGTTGGCCCAAAAGTGACGTGAGAGGACTTTTTGAACAGAACTTAAACTTCTCATTTTCCCCTATCTTCATACGTGGATTGTACAAATGTTCCATACACCTATAATTAGACAAAACACAAAACTGTGTGAAGTATTTTTGTTCTGGATAATATAAATAGATTATTGAATAGTTGACACTAGAAATCACCTGACAAATATGCATGTATGCAATATTTTTGGTCGTATCCAAGGTAGTCATGTCCTCATCAGAAGGGATAGTCCCATGCTCAACCTTCTTGTCGCCATCTTGTTGTTGGAGGCCCATATGATGTGGCACCTCGTAGCTTGTCTCCATGACCGAAGGGAATTTCCCATGCTCGGCCATCTTCCTTGAGGGGCTTCCGAAGATGGAAGTGTCGCCCTCGCTTGTAGGTGGTCGCCTCGTTGTTGAAGATGTCGATGTAGGCGAGCTCGTGAGAAGTAGGCGAAGATGGCGTACGTCCAAAGGCGAAGATGCCTTCATAGCACTTGGCGAAGATGCCGAAGTGGTTGTTGTAGCCGTAGCTCCGTCTTGGTGGTGCTCGTCTCGCGATCTTCTCTTATGCTCATGAAGTTTGGACGTAGCTTGATGTAAATCTTGTTGGGGCTTGTAGGTTTGCACTTGTGGAGCATCTTCATGTTGATGGTGTCGTTGTCGCACTTGAGCTCGTAGTAGATGTCGTTCGTCGTCATTGTGCACATGATGCTTGGAGGTGTCTTTCCCTTCATGACGATGTTGGCGATGGTCGCCATGGAGATGTGGATGTGGACGACTTGCGCTTGAATCTTGTTTGCGCTCCGAAGATGATCTACTTTGCTCGTCGCCGCCTTAAGGATGATGAAGGGGAAGATGACTTGTAGTCGGCCACCATGTCTCGCAGTTGATCCTTTAGCTCGCCCAACTTGGTGTCGATGTAGTCCCTTTTCCTTGCTTCGGAGTGTTGTATGTCGATGGCGAGGTTGTCGAGGTGCTCTCGCAAGGTAGATTGTGCACCTTGCATTTGTCGTTGTAGTCCGAAGATGGACGCTTTCGTGATGTAGTTGTTCGCGCCGTCATTGTTGTCGAAGACCGGAGATGAAATGCCTTGCCTATCCATCACAAGACTCGAGCAAATATGAGTGGGAGAAAGAGAAGAACTTATACCAAATGTACCTTGACCGATGTTGAAGATGGATCAATGATCACTCAATGTGTAACAAAGAAATAGCACAATTGGTATCAATTCTTGTCGGTTTCTCACACCTACACAAGTAAGGCTTATGGTGGAGCTCAGTGAGGATAGTGGCACAAAAATTGATGCAAAATGTTAGCAAGAGTCAATAATGTTGAAAAAGATTCACAAATTCGCAAGTGAAACAAGTAGACCAATAGCAATGAATGGCACATGGAAACACACACACGGATAGATAGATGGGGTCGTGCAACCAAGGAATGAGCACAAAATGTGGAGTCCACGGAAAACGCTCGTGTTGCACAACTCAAGAGAGACGCTAGCATGATTGCTCTATAGGCGGATACGACACTTGTGCACAACCTATGATATGCAAAATGGATAAACTTCTATCCCAAGTATGCTATATATGTATGGTTCCCGGTGTTTGATCCAAGATGATCGGATATGACAATCTTATATGCAATGTGGTATGATGCTATGGCACTTGCTTACAAGCTTCTTTGCTCTTTCTCTTTTGCTTAAAAGCTTATTGTTTTTTTGTATATGGTTACTTTGCGAAATGCACAAACCAAGCTAGCAATTGTGTATATGCGGGAACAATCTTTTTGCACAAGAGATGATATGATACCAATATGATATGGTATGTATGCAATGGAAGGTGTAGACCAATGATCACTAATGTGCACAAGTAACGTTGCCGGCAATACTCAAATGGCTAGTCTCGATAGGCAAGTGACGCAAAATGGGCTAGGGGTTAACAATGCAATGTGCAAGGGAATATACAATGGAGGGATACCAAGATATCAAGATGATATGGAGGTTACCGTCCGAGGCGATGATGAGTGGCGGTGTTCTTGATGGAGATACCAAGATGATGGAGACTCGTCCCTAAGTAGCCGAAACACCTTAGGAAACGGAAAAAACCACGAACTCAAAATCTCAAATGTCAAATGTCAAATGGTGGTAGCAGGATGCGGTGGTGGTTTTGCGGAAGCTCAGTGGGATTGCAAGAATGCAATGATGGGTTGTGAGACGCAATGCGGAAGTCGAGGGTAAGGTGGTGAACTATACACGGTTCGAGGGTAAGGTGGTGAACTATACATGGTGTGGGAGTTGGAAGCACGGTCCCTAAGTAGCCGAAACACCTTAGGAGACACAACTCACAACACAAACAAAATTTTGGTTAAGTTGGGTTGGTGGAAGTGTATGGTGGGCAAGCCTATGCGGAAGTTATGGTGATGGTTGATGAAGAAGCAATCGTCCCTAAGTAGCCGAAACACCTTAGGAGACTCGAATCGCAATTCAAACAACCACTAATTCTATAGGGAACAAATTGGGTTAGGTTGCAGAAGTCGGTGGTGGTTATGCAGAAGTTATGGTGGAAGCCCTAGGCAAAGATGCCAAAGTTCCAAAAATTTGATGGAGTCAAATGGTGGTGGTAGTATTTTTATGAGATGGGGGATGTCAATAGCTTCAAGACGAGCTAAAGAACGTCAAAAACGGACTCCGGATGAATTAGTTATGCACAAAACGGTGAAACGGGGGAGGCTGAAATGCCAGGGGTCGGACATCCGGGGCTCGGGGCCGGATATCTGGGACCTGATGTCCAGAACGCTGCGCGCAAATGCGCTCCAGGAGCCAGATGTCCGAGCTAATGGCCAGATTTCCGGGGTGGCCGGATGTCCGGGGCTCGGGCCGGATGTCCGGGCTCCAAATCCGAGGATGGACTCGAGAAACTCGATTTTGGGGCGGAAATTGAAGATTTCGGGGGCAAAATTGCGAAGATTTCGTGTATGGAAAGTGGGGAAACTTGGGGCAATGCTAGATCCACTAGTAACAAAGCAAATCCATGGATCAAATCCAACAAAACATCATCAAACCAACAAATCACAAAAAAAATTGGAGCTATTTTTGGTGGGGATTTTTCGGATTAGGACGAAAAACAACAAAATCAAGCTACAAAACAAAGAGAGGAGGCTCCGAAATCGTGATCAATGTGGCTCATGATACCAAGATGATGTAGGGTGGAACCCTAGACGGCCGATCTTTCACGAAAGGAGCGGATCCCTATGAAGAACGCGATGAACATGAGGGGGAATACGAGGGAAACACGAGGGTAACACGAGAGAAATCACTCAACCAACAAGAATAGATCACACATGCGCTAGATCGATGAACACAAAGGTAAGATACAAGATCCAAAGTCAACAACGGACGATACAAACGGTAACCGGTTCTTCTCCGTGAGGAGGTCTTGATGGGGGCCACCCAAGAGGGGGTCTTGAATCCAAGGTGATCTTCTCCGTAGAGGGGCCGCGGTCTCTCTCGTGGAGTAGATCCGTAATGGATGAGCAAAGCTCTATCTCACAAATGAGCTAATCCCTTGCTAACCCTAACTAGGAGGAAGTGGGGGAGTATATATAGTGTTAACCCACGAAGGGGTAAGTGAGTTGGGGATACATGGGCCCTTGGCCCGTACACTATACGCAGACAGGAGCCGGATATCCGGGCTTGGGCCGGATGTCCGGCGGCTCACGAGGAGCCGGATGTCCGGGCCTTGGGCCGGATGTCCGGGCTGGAGTGGCCGATTCTTCTGCTCTCTGGATAGCGTGTGCCGGATTTCCGGGCAGGCGCCGGATGTCCGGCCCGACGTTGGGCGCCGGATGTCCGGCCGCTGTAGAGTCGCCTGGCTTCGGTCTCTCTCTGGTCTTCTTCTGGTTGGTGGCGCCGGATGTCCGGGCTCCTGCCGGATGTCCGGCCGCTGTAGCTCCGCGGCGACTCCACTTGAGGCACTTCTTGATCCGCTTCCATGTGGACTTGGCGTATGCCTCGAGCATCTCCATGGTCGTCTCCTTGGTTCCTAAGCACATTTAGCGTCTTTGCATTAGGTAGCAACCATGTCTCGTACGAGTGGAAGGGGGAAGCATGTAGGAACGGGTTCACCTTAGGTCCAATGGCGTATGCTCGAGTGAACATGGGGATGATCGTAGGATGCTCCGTATCATGAGGTGTTTCATCAAGCCAGCTCTCGGCCACATTCAAAGTGCAACAAGCACGATTCGCACAAAGATGCGCCGCAAGGTTTGCTGACCTGTTTACATGCTGAATAACAAAAAAAGAGGAAATATTGCTGAGCGCTCCTATTTGTAATAGGATATGAGCCAAAATTAAGTGAGAATTGTGGCGAGTCATCCATGCAATCAACTTCCATTATCACATGCGAGAACCCTCGAAGAGAACCAAATGTGTTGAATATTGCTTTATCACATTTTAAAAATATAATAAGAGTGCAGACGCTCCTCCATCCGGTTCCTAGTACTAGTATAGTACATACCTCTATAAACTATAGTAGTACTAGTACTAGTACTAGTAAACTTTACGCTTGGCTGTTCGCCTCTTCGGGAAGTCGAACAATAATAGTTCTAGTATAGTGTATGCTTCTGGCAATCTGACACTGAATTAACTGTTCCCCGTCCACCGCCTGAGCGAGGGAGAGCTTGCATTAGTCAAAAGTTTCTCCTTGTCCTGCGAGCCACCGTGCGCAAGCTTCTCCCGTCCTGCAAGCTTCTCCTCGTTCGGCAAGTTGACGGGTCACAGCAAAGTAATGCTAGTCCATACTGCCTCCTCTCCGGTTAATATGGCTTAATTTCAAACGAGATAAATACACTGTCTGTCACTGTATATTTGTAAAAATACGGTCAGTGGACTTCATAATACGCTCATTGTGCTCAATATATACATTTTCCGGTGTTTATACGGTCACTAGCTCACCCTGGCTGAGTATGTCTGTGCATGCACGTGTAGGTTGAGCACTTGAGCGTGACTGTGTGTGTTCCGTCGTGTGCTCGGACATGCATGCATTAGGGCGTCACGCGCGTTTTTGCGTCCATGTATACGTGTGACTGTTGCATATACGTAAGGGGGAGTACGTGTAGGGGCCACTAAAGGAGCAGTCAAATCACAAAGTAAGTTAGTTGAAAGAAGCAACCATCATTTCACTCTTCAATGACACGTACGCAATATAAAATTGTTGATATGAAGAGAAAAAGAAAACCACTATATATACACTATCAGGAGCCTAAGCTACAAGCGTGCTTGCTTGGGTTGCTCTCTTCACAAGCATGGAACGACGGTGGCCACACCGCTGGTCACATATCCGGCCTGATCCCGCAGCTGGGGGAAGGGAACATTGTTCTGCGTAGACATACTAAACATACTGAACATGTGTATATCTGAATCTTTTTGTGAATTATCTATGAATATTGTTGTATGATCTATCAATCATTTGGATCCATAGACATGCTGAACTTGTGTATATATGAATCTTTTGAGTTGTTGATAGTGAATGTTGGCTATTAATATGAACGTGTCCTGTGAACCTGAGTTTGATACGAATGTTTACCTTTTCTGTTGTGCTTGTGTGTGAACTTGTTAGTATGCCTACTGTGGGGTATGTGACGTGTGGGTGTCAACGACACACCTTCTTCCTGAGAATAATTGCACCTGCTTTGTTAGGGTAGCAACGACGCATCAGCTCTTTTTAATATTTTTGCTCTGTCTTGCCCCCTCCCCCGCTCAACCCCTACTGTAATGTTTTCGGCCTCAAAACAAACATAGTACTACATTGTTTTTGGGGCTTGATGAATCGAGTGCTGGTTTCTGTAGGTTGGCCCACCCAGCAAATGGGTTGCTGGTCCACCACGGACTGGGAGGCCAAAAATACAAGTTGTATGGTGCAGAGGTAAGTAAAAAAACGCCATCGAGAGCCATCCACTGAAGAAAAAAAATCGCGCCTGATGTGCATCTTCAGTCGTGCCGCTGCCCCTCTCTTTAATCCAGTTCGCTCGGGGATTTGGTATCATTTTTTACCAGAGGGCGAATAATTATCAGCTAGGCCTAGGTTTTATATTTTAACATGCGTAGCCCACGACATATGGTGACAGTGGTTTCAACTTATTTTTTTGAGGTCCATACCGGCCTATGGGCTTTTTCTTAAAGATCGACAGCCCAATGTATTTTTCTAACCACATTATATATATATTTATATTATTACTATTATCGTATATTTTATAGGGACTTATATATACATTATAAAAACATCCCACGTGTTATTAACTTATAAAAGTAAATGGTTAACATAAGTTGGCAAGGAAAATCCTGGTTGTTTTTGACTCAGAGGCAAGGAAAATCCTTGTGATTGCGTACAAAAGCTTGCGAAGATTTTAAGGACCAATGTAATAATAACGCGCACATTTTTATTTTGATCAATAACTCGCTAATTTGTTAATTATGTAGTAAAAAATGTGCCTCTCCGGTTTATTTTTTTATATTAATTGCTCCTTCTAACACAACATTATATATATAACGAGCCCAACTAATTCGTGTATCTGAAGGAAGTGCAAATGGGCTGGGATTTCTTAGATAATATAAATGGGCCGCATTGACGTGAAATTATTTGTTCACCCAGCCCAGCAAATGGACTGTACATTCTAGAAAACATGGGCTAAATATATGCCACATTTTTTCAGGCTGACATGTGGGCCAATAGGTCGAAGCCTACGTAGGGCGTTGTCAACTTGGTCGGCATGCACCTTCAATCTCTCGTCTTCTTCCTCCAGCGTCGCCAGGACCGCCTGGTCCAGCCTCCGACGGCTAGTGGCTCTGCTTAGCACGCATCGCTGCGAAGCGCTACCCCACTGTCGGCCAGGCTATCCCTCCACCCCTCCACACCTCCAGTTATTCTCCACCGACCGCTGCCCCACGCCGCACCAGAACCAGTTATAACCCTTCTCCTGCACTCAATCTGCGACTCCACTGCGGCATCTTCCCATCTCCGAGTTGTTCCCGTCCGGGGCCTCACCGTCGTCCATCGCCTCGCTGCGCCCGGTGCGGCGTGGTCAACAAACGAGAGTCATCGGAAGAGGAATGTACGTGGAGAGCCTGACGGCTAGGACCCATAAGGTCCATGGTCGCACGCAAGGAAAGTTCCTCCTTATTAAGTTGGAAAAAAATATTTCCTCCACCTGACAGCTGGGACTCACCGGCTGTATCTTCGGATGGAAGGAAGTGCCTCCTTATTATGCGAAAAAAATTATTCCTCCCGTTCACAACTGGGACCCGTCGGATTTGGTGGCTGACTTGTGGGCCTACTAAGCGGACGTGTACGCAAGGCTTTGTCAACTTAATCAACAAATGATTCTTGCAGCGGGACCGCTGGATGTTAATCCAATAGCCGTGCTCCTTCTTCAACCTCTGTTCTTGCTCCTGTCTCCCGTGGGCGGCACCGCGGCTGTGCGGCCGCACACCCGAACCAGTCAAGTTTCCCACTCATCTCCATCTGCGACTCCACTGCCCAGTCTTCCCCATCTCCGGGTCATTCCAGTCTGGGGCCTCGCCGTCGTCCACCGGCCTTGGTGTGCTTGGCACGGTGTGGTCAATGTGGTCAACAGCCGACAGTCATCGGAAGATGACTGTACGTGAGAGGCTGACTATGGGGACGCACCACGCCCATGGACACAACATAACACGGCGTGGTCAACGTGGTCAAGGAACAACTTCCATCGGAAGTATACTGTACGTGGAGAGGCTGACAGCTGGGTCCACGTCCGCAGCAAGGAAGTGCCTCCTTATTACACGGAAAATAATGATTCCTCCACCTAACAACAGGGACCCACCGAATGGGCCACCTTATTTTGTGAAAAAAACGTTTCCCCCCTGACTGCTGGGACCCACCGGATGGGCCACCGTATTTCGTGAAAAAAATGTACCTCCTGCTGCCAGCTCGGACCCACCGGAAGTGCCTTCTTATTACAAAGAAAAAATGAATACTCCCCCTGCTAGCTGGGAACCACCTTGGTGGGAGGCAGACTTGTGGGCCTACTAAGTTGACGGGGACGGAGGGCTTTGTCAACTTAGTCAATATGAACAATTCTAGCTCCAGTGACCGTACGATGTCCATCCAACGGCCGTAGTTCTTCTTCAACATCTAGTCTTCTTGCTCCAGCCGCCCAAACCAGCGTCGGTCCTGCCGCATGCTTCCGCCTCCCGTGGCCAGTTGTGATGCCGTGGAGGCCTCACCGCCACCTACTACTCCCACCGCTGGCCAGGCCATCCCTCTACTCACCCACACCCCCTGTTATTCTGTGGCGACGGCAGCCTCACACCGCAGTCGAACCAGTGAACCCTCGCACTCCTCTCCGCGCGGGGTTCCACTGCGGCGCCTTCCCCGGCTCCACGTCGTCCCCTTCCTAGGCCTCGCTGTCGTCCACCGCTGTGGTGCTCTCGGCACGGCGTGGTCAGTGTGGTCAAGGAACGACTTCCATCGGAAGAGTACTGTACGTGGAGAGGCTGACAGCTGGGTCCACGGATGCCGCAAGGAAGTGCATCCATATTACACGCAAAATAATTATTCCTCCACCTGACAGCAGGGACCCACCGGATGGGCCACCATATTTCGCGAATAAAATGTTTCCCCCTGACAGCTGGGACCCACCAGCTACATCTTCGTACGCAAGGAAGTGCGTCCGAAAAAAACGATTCGTACCCCTGACTGCTGGGACCCACTAGCTACATCTTCGCACGAAAGGAAATGACTGACAGTCGGGACCCACCTGGTCAAAGCATATGTAGCGTTGTCATTCTGGTCGCGAATGTGTACGTACATGCTGGTCGATGTAGAGCGCGCACGTGTCGTAGTAGAGGCGCGCACGTAGCATGTACACGTATGTACAACGGCCAGTGTGCAAGAAATAAAATACGGCCACATACGTACATACGGGCGGTGTCTCGAACACCTACTCACACATACATACGGCCAGGGCTCGTGTACATGGCTGGGTCGGAACAGAGAAACAACGTCGTCGTTGTGTTCATGGGGAGCCAACCGGCTGGGTCGGAACGGAATGCGTCGTCGTGTTCATCGGGAGGGCTTGGACGGAACAACCGATGGAAACGAGGCCTGGCGTACCGCAGAACGGAGGAAACGGCCTTGTGTTTGACCGGCCACGTTTGAAACGGGATCCTGTTCATCGGGAGGGGTCTGGCGTACCGCAAAATGGAGGAAACGGACATCCTACGGTCGAAACGGGGGTCCTGTTGATCGTGAGGGGTGTGGCTTACCGTAAAACGGAGGAAACAGACTTGTGTTGGAGCGCTACGGTCGAAACAGGGGTCCTGTTCATCGGGAGGGGTGTGGCGTACCGCAAAACAGGACTCCACAGGATATTGTTCATCTCCACCGTCGACCCCCTCCAGCCTGCACGGGCTACTGTTCATCCACCGTCGACCTCCTCCAGCCTCCACCTACGACTGTTCATTCATGGGCTCGTGTTCATCCAGCCTCCACCGCGCGCTACTCCACCTGCTACTGCCCAACCAGCCCTCTCCACGGGCTCCTGTTCAACCACCTCTCCACGGGTTACTGTTCATCCAGCCCTCCACGGGTGGTGTCCTGTTCATCCAGCCCCAACCGGCTCGATAAATCGGGGCCTGTTCATCCAAAGGCAACACCACGGGGTCCTGTTCATCCACCCACACCGGGAACTGTTTATCCAAACCCCCTAGCAACGCTCACTGTTCATCCAGAGGCAGCATCTACCGGCTTCAATTAGCACCAATAGCAAAGGATAGCTCGGGTTCACTAACGCATAGATAGATAGCTCGGGTTCAGTTAACAGCCATCGATAGATAGCTCGGGTTCACTAACGCATAGCCTGCAGTGCAATCGCTCGGGTTTAGTAGGCGAACGCCTCGCTTGGGTTCAGTTAAAGCCAAACGCCTCGCACCCACCCGCGTGCGTGTACGAGAGAAACACGCAAACCTTCGTGCATCGCTCGGCCCCGACCACCCACCGTAACTGGGAACACCCCGATATTTTCCTCGCCCTCGCTTCTACCATGGTTTTTTCTGTCATGGATGGCCCAAAGAATGTCATGCAGCTACATCTTCGGCCCGCCCAGGACGAAAAGCCCATTTTCTATCATGATTTTTGTCATAGAAGTAGGATCGCACCACATCTGTGATGATACTGGGTTTTGTCACAATTATCGTCATAGAAGTGTCATAAGTATGACAGAAAATTTTTTCATTCGGCCCAAAATGTCATGGATGTGTCTTTTTTTGTAGGGAGGGGGGTGCGTGCCGACGGGTGTGGGAGCTAGGCGAGGAGGAGGGCCACGGGGCTGCGGGTGCAAAGCAGCAGCAGAGAGCAGGAGGAGAGGCCAGGCGGCGAGGCAGTGACGCGGGCGGTTGCAGCAGCATGGTACGGTGCAGGGACGAGCAGCACGGTGGTGCGGGGTCGGGGCGTGCAGGGGGAGCAGCGGCACCACGGCAACAGGCGCTCGAGCACGCGCGCTCGCGCGCGCGGGCACACGCGAGCAGGGGCAGACGGGCACGGTGGCGTGGAGGCGAGACGTCCCGGACAGAGGGAGAAGAGGGGAGGCGGAGGCCGATGGCCTCAGCAGCATTGCAGGGGCACAGGGCGGTAAGGCTCGATGGAGCTCGTCGAGGAGGAGGACGGGGACGACGCGCGGTGATGGATGACGGGGAGCGGTCCGGCGACGATGTGGCGGGGCGTCAGGGATCGACGACGGAGAGGACGACGGCGATGGCGTAGACGAGCGGCGAGGGGCCCCGACGTGCGATGGGGAACATCGTCGAGGGGGGTTTCATCCCCGATCCAGATCTGGATCGGGGGAGAGGGGAGGAGGAATGTGGGGAGCGAGTGGGGGGGGGGGAAGTGGGTGAGATGGGCTAGGGTTTCCCGTCGGTGGGGGGGGGGGGGGTTATGGGGACTGAGGGGCCGATTGGGCCGGCCGGCTGGGCCTTAGCCTAGTTGGCCAAGGGGAAGGGGGTCTTTTGTTTATTTTGTTTCCGTTTGTTTGTTTTTGTTTTGTTTTCTATTTTTACTTTCTGTTGCACTTTAACAATAATCCACGCTTGTAAAATGTGTGGCTGGTTTGAATATCTAGTATGCAATATACCTCACAGCCATTAAAAGTTCGGGAGTGGTTTGAAGTTGTTTGTACTTTGATTAAAAAGGAAAAGACTTAAATGGGGCTGTTTTGGTACTGTTTTCATATCTAGGGCCATTTTAAACATCTCTAAAAATGTTGGTTAAGGCATGATAATTATCTAGTGAATATTTTCAACCCATTGAACATTTTAGTTTTAATGTTTGAAAACTTTTATTGTTTGCTTGATTTTGATTTTGAATTTGAATAGGTTTCTAATTAACGCGAGATTAGCAACAGTAATCAAAGTGACGTGGCACCATTAGCAGAGAATTACTGTAGCTTAATTATCCTGGCGTGATGAGGACATCAATACCATTGTTACATCCACAGCCCCTGCTGCTATACATACTGGACCAATTACTAGAGCTCACGCACGCCAATTAAATTACCAGGTACTTTCGTTTCTTGGTAATGATTCTAATGTTCATGAGAATATGATACTGCCTAAATTGGATACATTTGTTTTGCTTACAAATGAAGGGCCTAGCTTGGAGAAGGATGAACATTGGAGCAAGAACACGCATGGAGTTGATGGCATGCGCAAGGGGATCAAGAACGAAGTTACAAGTGATGATTTCAGGACTTTGAAGCCACCATAAGGAGTGCATGAAGCCTTGGACGAAATATACAAGATGCCACTTCATAATATTCGTCCATAGGCTATTCTAGGTGCTGCGTCACCTTATTTTTGGGCCAGGCCCATGTAATTTCGAAATACTTAAGTATAGGCTATTTTTAGAGTCCGTATGTGTGGGGAAACAAGAGTTAGGGTTGGTTTCGGACCCCACCATCAGGAGCCACGAAATTCCCTCCTCTTCCCCCATATATACAGCCCTTAGGGCGTCGTTTAGACTTTGGGATTTGTTTAGATCAAAAGTTCGCCATAGCTGCAACTTCGCGTACTTCGTTTGTGTTCAACGACCAGACCAAGGCGTCACAGAACCCCACCTTCGTTAATAAAGCTTTTCCTCTTTTATTCGCAATATCCAGATTGCAATCTTAGTTTCTTGCTTGTTCTTCGTTTGCTCGCAGGAGACAGGCCCTCGTGGTCAGGTTGATCGTGCTCCGGCGTGGTCAATAACCCTTGGAAGTTGGTTTAGCGATTGCTAAGGCGCGACGTCTCGCACGTTCGTAGTCGGATCGTCAAGGTCGACTCCCACAGAAACGATAGCGACCATTTCATCGAAACATCGGGACACCTTTGCCGCTATCAAGTGGTATCAGATTTTCAGGTTGCTCGGTGAGATTTTATAGTTTTTCGTAGTTTAGATCGAGTCTGTTCTTCGTACCTATAGTCCACGAAAAAGCCAAAAAAAATTAGGGTTAGTTCATCATATCCGAACCAATCTGAGCCTTTGCATAATCTTTTCTGTATTTGCTTTGTTGAATTTGCGGTTGCATCGTCGTGTCAAGTTGCTGGTCTTAGCGTCTAGTCTTTTGGAGTTTCGAGTTCTGGTCATATTAGTCACGCCGCCGCCGCACCATCATCATTGTCCCTGCCATCTTCCACCACCGCTTATCCGCCACCGCTCCGAGTCCATATACCACCACCGCTCCGAGTCCATATCCGCCACCGCTCCGAGTCCATATACCACCACCGCTCCGAGTCCATATACCACCACCGATCCGTATCCATATATCACCGTTACTTCGAGTCCATCTCATATTAGGTTTGCTTTCGAGATCCATCTGTTGCCAGATTCGTGTTTCCTTGGTTGAGTAGGTTTAGGATTCCATCAATCTTTTGCCGTCCGTAGAAGAGGTTCGTTTCCAAAAAACAAAAAAAAAGAGTCTGGAAACCACCCTCCGTTTAGGCCCAAAATTTTCCAAAAACGCACTTGACAAACAATTTTCTGGCTATCCTATTTTTAGGTGTTTCTTAGCCTTTTGAGACAGTTGCCGTTATTGAAAGTTTTTTTTGAGCCGTTTCCAGTTTTTGGGTCCGGGCAGTCGAAAAAAAAAATTCGCAAAAAAATCGTGTCTATCCTGTCAGTTTGACCTGGGAAGAGTTTTGAGACACTCGCCATTATTGTGATTTTTCGCAAAAAAAAAAGAAGCGAAAAAAAAAAGAGTGCCAAAAAAAAAACAGGGCGAAAAAAAAAATCCAGAGTGTGCTTTTCCCTGTGTTTACGTGCAGCGCCGTGATTTTGTTGGTGTTCTAGGCTCGCGTCTCTAGCACGGTCTAGCCTAGGACCAGCACAGTACCGTCGTTGAGCGTTTATTCAACTTTGCATCTCTAAATTGATTATTGCTGACCCTTTTTGCTACCATACTATAAGCCTTCCCAGCTCCACATACATCTACTTCGTGCGTTTGACTCTCCCTGGCAATCGCTCTATCCAAGCTTTTGAGAGTTTTGACTACAACGACTGCCGATCACCGCCTGCTGCTGGGTAAGAACTGGTAGAATTTGAGATTTGCTTGACGGATTTGTGACACCACCACCACCTCTTGTTAGTACTCTGTAGGATCATATTCTTGTGTGTTTCTATTGCTGCTAACCATGCCAGGATCACAAGCCGACGGGACTGACTGGGAGAACTTGACGAACAAGGAGCTTCATGATAAGTTTCAGCAAATGATGAGTGGACAGGTGCAAGATGTGCTAAACAGATTTGAAGAGGCCATGGAGAAGATAGATGGCATGGAGAAGACGTTCGAAACAAAGCTCGATAACAGATTTAATGAACTGCTTGCGCGTCTTCCACCACCGGCTGCACCTGCCGCACCTCTGCAACAACAGCAACAACAACGAATACCTCCAGGTCGGGAAGCAGCCCTTCGCCGAGCGATCCGTGTCCCTCTTCAGCCTGGCCAAACTGCTGGTGCTGCTGTTGATACTTCTGTGGCTCCTGCTGCTGATGCGGAGGAGGATGATTATGTGTGAGATTATGAGGATGAGGTTGATGACAATCAGAACTACGTGCAACCACCAGCACCACAACCACCAGGTCGTCCACATGCAAATAATGGTAATGTTAGGGCTCCCCCTCAGGTACGAGATCATGACCATCTCCCTAAACTAAAATTGAATATTCCACCATTTGAGGGTAGATATGTTCCTGATATATATCTTACTTGGGAGTTAGAAACTGAACAACGATTTACATGTTTACAATATCCTGAGGAGAGACGTGTTCCTGCTGCTGTTTGTGCTTTCACTAGCTTTGCATGTGTTTGGTGGTCTGAATATTGTAGATTATATCCTGTTCCAGCTACTTGGGATGCTTTGAAAACTGCTATGCGTACTCGTTGGGTTCCACCATATTATCAACGTGAATTACTTCAAAAATTGCAGCGCTTAAGACAAGGAAAAAATTCTGTAGAAGAATATTATCAGGAATTACAAACTGGCTTGATTAGATGTGGTATTGTTGAGGCGAATGAAGCTATGCTTGCACGTTTTCTGGGTGGATTAAATAGAGAGATTCAGACCATTCTAGACTATAAGGATTATAATAATATCACTCGTTTATTCCATCTTGCTTGTAAAGCTGAACGTGAAGTGCAGGATCGACAGGCATTGGCGCGGACTAACTTTTCTGCAGGTCGACCTTCATCATGGACACCACGTGCATCATCTACTTCCACACGTTCTGCTACACCGGCACCTCCGTCAGCTGCCACCTCCAACCGTGATACAAGAAAGCAGGCACAACCACCACTATCTGCCAAGAGCACACCTGCCGGGCCTGCACAGAGCTCTGCTTCTTCCATGGCGTCTACAGGGCACACAAGTGATATTATTTGTCGTCGTTGAAAGGGAAGAGGACATTTTGCGCGCGAATGCACATCTCAGCGTGTGATGATTGCTACTGAGGATGGTGGGTATGAGTCCGCTAGTGACTATGATGACGAGACTTTGGCTCTTCTTACACATGAAGAACACGGTGGAGATGATTCTGATCATGAGACGCAATACATGGCTGCTGAAGATGCTGACAGGTATGAATGTTTAGTTGCTCAACGTGTTTTGAGTGTGCAGGTCACGCAAGCTGAGCAAAATCAGAGGCATAATTTGTTCCATACAAAGGGAGTTGTGAAGGAACGTTCTGTTCGCGTCATCATAGATGGAGGGAGCTGCAACAACTTGGCTAGCATGGAGATGGTGGAGAAGCTATCCCTCACCACAAGACCACATCCACATCCTTACTACATCCAATGGTTCAACAACAGCGGTAAGGTTAAGGTAACACGTACTGTTCGTGTGCATTTTAGTATCTCTACATATGCTGATTATGTTGATTGTGATGTGGTACCCATGCAAGCATGTTCCTTATTACTTGGTAGACCATGGCAATTTGATAAAAATTCTGTACACCATGGTAGAAACAATCAGTATACTCTCGTTCATAAGGACAAAAATATTACTTTGCTTCCTATGACTCCTGATTCCATTTTGAAAGATGATATTAATCGAGCTAATAAAGCAAAACATGAGCAAAATAAGAGTGAAAATCAGATTGTGGCAAAAGAATTTCAGCAACAAATGAAGCCTAATAATAAACCATCTAGTGTTGCTTCTGAAATTAAATTGAAAAGTGCATGTTTATTTGCCACCAAATCTGATATTGATGATCTAGATGTTAGCAAATCTGTTTGCTATGCTTTTGTGTGCAAAGAGGTATTATTTTCATTCGAGGACGTGCCTTCCTCTTTGCCTCCTGCTGTTACTAACATTTTGCAGGAGTTCGCTGACGTCTTTCCACAAGACGTGCCACCAGGATTACCACCTATTCGAGGGATTGAGCATCAGATTGACTTAGTTCCCGGTGCATCATTACCCAACCGCGCACCATACCGTACCAATCCAGAGGAGACGAAGGAGATTATGCGTCAAGTACAAGAGCTACTCGACAAAGGTTATATACGCGAATCCCTTAGTCCTTGTGCTGTTCCTATTATTCTAGTGCCGAAAAAGGATGGTACCTCGCGTATGTGTGTTGATTATAGAGGCATTAATAATATTACTATTCGTTATCGTCATCCTATTCCTAGGCTAGATGATATGCTTGATGAATTGAGTGGCTCTACAATATTCTCCAAAGTTGATTTGCGTAGTGGATACCATCAAATTCGTACGAAATTGGGAGATGAATGGAAAACAGCTTTTAAAACTAAGTTTGGTTTATATGAGTGGTTAGTCATGCCTTTTGGGTTAACTATAGCACCTAGTACTTTCATGCGACTAATGAACGAAGTTTTACGTGCTTTCATTGGACGATTTGTGGTAGTCTATTTTGATGATATACTGATTTATAGCAAATCTTTGGAAGAACATTTGGAACATTTACGTGCTGTTTTTAATACTCTACGTGATGCACGTTTGTTCGGTAACCTTGGGAAGTGCACCTTTTGCACCGACCGAGTATCTTTTCTTGGCTATGTTGTTACTCCACAGGGAATTGAAGTTGATAAAGCCAAGATTGAAGCTATTGAGAGTTGGCCGCAGCCCAAAACGGTCACACAAGTGAGGAGTTTTCTTGGCCTCGCTGGTTTCTATAGGCGTTTTGTGAGAGATTTCAGCACCATTGCTGCACCTCTCAACGAGCTTACAAAGAAGGATGTGCCTTTTGTTTGGGGTACCGCACAGGAAGAAGCCTTCACAGTATTGAAAGATAAGTTGACACATGCTCCTTTACTCCAACTTCCTGATTTTAATAAGACTTTTGAGCTTGAATGTGATGCTAGTGGAATTGGATTAGGAGGTGTGTTATTACAAGATGGCAAACCTGTTGCATACTTTTCTGAAAAATTGAGTGGGCCTAGTCTGAACTATTCTACTTATGATAAAGAATTATATGCTCTTGTTCGGACTTTAGAAACATGGCAACATTATTTATGGCCCAAAGAATTTGTTATACATTCTGATCATGAATCTTTGAAACACATTAAAAGTCAAGCAAAACTGAACCGTAGACATGCTAAATGGGTTGAATTCATTGAGACTTTCCCTTATGTCATTAAACACAAGAAGGGTAAAGAAAATGCTATTGTTGATGCTTTGTCACGACGTTATACTATGCTTTCACAACTTGACTTTAAAATATTTGGTTTGGAGACCATCAAAGATCAATATGTGCATGATGCTGAATTTAAAGATGTATTGCAGAATTGTAAAGAAGGTAGAACATGGAACAAGTTCGTCGTTAATGATGGATTTGTGTTTCATGCTAACAAGCTATGAATTCCAGCTAGCTCCATTAATCTTTTGTTGCTGAAGGAGGCGCATGGAGGAGGACTAATGGGACACTTTGGCGTGACGAAGACGGAGGATATACTTGCTACACATTTCTTTTGGCCAAAGATGAGACGGGATGTTGAGCGTTTTGTTGCTCGCTGCACTACATGTCAAAAAGCTAAGTCACCACTCAATCCTCATGGTTTATATATGCCTTTTCCTGTACCTAGTGTTCCTTGGGAGGATATATCTATGGACTTTGTTTTAGGTTTACCTCAAACAAAGAAGGGGAGGGATAGCATATTTGTTGTCGTGGATAGGTTCTCGAAAATGGCACACTTTATACCATGTCATAAAAGCGATGATGCTGTTAATGTTGCTGATTTGTTCTTTCGTGAAATTATTCGCTTGCATGGTGTGCCAAATACTATTGTTTCAGATCGTGATACTAAATTTCTTAGCCACTTTTGGAGATGTTTATGGGCTAAGTTGGGACTGAACTGCTTTTTAGTACTACTTGTCACCCCAAACTGATGGTCAAACTGAAGTAGTCAATAGAATATTGTCTACTATGCTTAGGGTTGTTTTGAAGAATAATAAGAAAATGTGGGAAGAATGCTTGCATCATATTGAATTTGCTTATAATCATTCGTTGCATTCTACTACTAAGATGTGCCCTTTTGAAATTGTGTATGGCTTCCTACATCGTGCACCCATTGATTTGTTGCCTCTTCTATCTTCGGAGAAGGTTAATTTTGATGCTAAACAACGTGTTGAATTGATCTTAAAAATGCATGAGTTAACTAAGGAAAACATTGAGCGTATGAATGCTAAATATAAACTTGCTGGAGATAAGGGTAGAAAACATGTTGTCTTTGCACCTGGAGAACTTGTTTGGTTACATTTGCGTAAGAATAGGTTTCCTAATTTGCGCAAATCAAAGCTAATGCCACGTGTTGATGGTCCTTTTAAGGTGTTAGAGAAAATAAATGATAATGCATACAAACTTGAGCTGCCTGTAGATTTTGGTGTTAGTCCCACTTTTAACATTGCACATTTGAAGCCTTACTTGGGTGAGGAAGATGAACTTCCGTTGAGGACGACTTCATTTCAAGAAGGGGAGGATGATGAGGACATCAATACCATTGTTACACCCACAACCCCTGCTACTATACATACTGGATCGATTACTAGAGCTTGCGCACGCCAATTAAATTACCAGGTACTTTCGTTTCTTGGTAATGATTCTAATGTTCATCTGATGAGGACATCAATACCATTGTTACACCCACAGCCCCTACTGTTACATATGATGGACAAATTACTAGAGCTCGCGCACGCCAATTAAATTACCAGGTACTTCCGTTTCTTGGTAATGATTCTAATGTTCATGAGAATATGATGCTGCCTAAATTGGATACATTTGTTTTGCTTACAAATGAAGGGCCTAGCTTGGAGAAGGATGAACATTGGAGCAAGAACAAGCATGGAGTTGATGGCATGCGCAAGGGGAACAAGAACGGAGTTACAAGTGATGATTTCAGGACTCTGAAGCCACCATAAGGAGTGAGTGAAAGCCTTGGACGAAATATACAAGATGCCACTTCATAAATTTCGTCCAGAGGCTATTCTAGGTGTTGCGTCACCTTATTATTGGGCCAGGCCCATGTAATTTCGAAATACTTAAGTATAGGCTGTTTTTAGAGTCCGTATGTGTGGGGAAACAAGAGTTAGGGTTGGTTTCGGACCCCTTCCTCAAGGGCCACGAAATCCCCCCCCCTCTTCCTCCATATATACAGCCCTTAGGGCGTCGTTTAGACTTTGGGTTTTGTTTAGATGAAAAGTTCACCATAGCTGCAACTTCGCGTACTTCGTTTGTGTTCAACTACCAGACCAAGGCATCACAGAACCCTACCTTGATCAATAAAGCTTTCCTCTTATATTCGCAATATCCAGATTGCAATCTTAGTTTCTTGCTTGTTCTTCGTTTGCCTGCAGGAAACAGACCTTCGTGGTCAGGTTGATCGTGCTCCGGCGTGGTTAATAACCTCTCGGAGTTGGTTTAGCGATTGCTAAGGCGCGACGTCCTCGCACGTTCGTAGTCGGATCGTCAAAGTCGACGTCCTCGCATGTGTCCCGTCTTTCGATGAGATGGTGGCTATCGTTTTGGAGGAAGTCGACTTTGACGATCCGACTACGAACGTGCGAGGACGTCGCGCCTTAGCAATCGCTAAACCAACTCCGAGAGGTTATTGACCACGCCGGAGCACGATCAACCTGACCACGAAGGTCTGTTTCCTGCAGGCAAACGAAGAACAAGCAAGAAACTAAGATTGCAATCTGGATATTGCAAATATAAGAGGAAAGCTTTATTGATCAAGGTGGGGTTCTGTGACGCCTTGGTCTGGTCGTTAAACACAAACAAAGTACGCGAAGTTGCAGCTATGGCGAACTTTTAATCTAAACAATACCCAAAGTCTAAACGACGCCCTAAGGGCTGTATATATGGAGGAAGAGGAGGGAATTTCTTGGCCCTTGAGGGTGGGGTCCGAAACCAACCCTATCTCTTGTTTCCCCACACATACGGACTCTAAAAATAGCCTATACTTAAGTATTTCGAAATTACATGGGCCTGGCCCAATAATAAGGTGACGCAGCACCTAAAATAGCCTATGGACGAATATTATGAAGTGGCATCTTATATATTTCGTCCAAGGCTTCTGTAACACCCCGGATGTAACTTGCCATATTTGTAATCCAACTCTTGCCATTTTCGGCATTGTGATATGATATTCCCTCCGTGGTTGGGTTTCCCTTCGTTTTGCATTTTGTTCATGCCATGCATTTCATCTCATGTCATCTTGTGCATCGCATTCGCATACGTGTTCGTCTCATGAATCCAAGCATTTTCCCCGTTGTCCGTTTTCCAATCCGGCGCTCCTATGTTCCCCGGCGTCCCCTTTTACCTTTTTCCGTGAGCGGGTATTAAACCTTCTCGGAATGGACCGAGGTTTGTCAAGCGGCCTTGGTATAGCACCGGTAGACCGCCTGTCAAGTTTCGGGTCATTCGGAGGTCGTTTGATACTCCAACGGTTAACCGGGTAACCGTAAAGGCCTCGTGTGTGTTGCAGCCCAAAACCCCTCCAAAACAGCCCAATAACTCATCTAAGACACTCCCATGTCCATCGCCGTTCGATCACGATCGCGTGGCCGAAAACCGCACTCCATTTGGAGCTTCCTAGCCCCCTCTACCTATAAATAAACCTCCCCCTCCGAAATCACGGGTCCAATCCAGCCTAACCCTAGTCTATTTCCTCCCCCGCCGCCGTCGGACAAAAATCCGGACGGACGGACACGTCCGCCCGCGCCATCGGACGAACCGCGCGCCGCCACGTGGCCCGCGCGCCCACATCGCCGTCTCCCCGCCGCCGGCCCGGCGAGCCCGTAGCGGGCCCGCCCGGGCCCAGATCCGCCGTCGCGCCCCCCCGCGTGTCCCCGCCGCCTGTCGCCCGCGCCTCCCGAGCGCCGCGCCGCCGCGGATCCGCGCCGGCCGCCTTCTCCCGCGCGCCCGCTCCCGCCAGATCCTCCGCCGCCGCCCGGCGCCGACCCCGCCGCGCCGCGCCTTGCCGGCCCCGTCCCGCGCCGCCGCCGCCGCCTCCCGCGCCGGCCCCGCGCCCCTCGCCGCAGCGTGCCTCCGCCGGAGTCGCCGGAGCAGCCCCGATCCAGATCTGCCACACGCGGTTGACTTTTCCTCTCCCCCCGAAATATTCTAAGTCCCGGGAATTTTGCATTACTATCACATGTTCATCGCATCATAACTTGCTGTATATTGCACTGTTTTGGGCGTATAATATGTCAAATTGTTCGACTCGACGAGTACATCATTTCATTCCTTTGCATCATTTGCATTTGAGGTCATCTTGGTGCCCGAAATGCTGTTAGAAGAGGGCTATGTGATGTTAGTTTCTGATTCTCAGCAGAACATGCACTTTTGTCATTTTTGCCATGATTGATGTGTGCACCCTATGAAGTTGAGTCCTACATGTGTTTTGTAATATGCCATGTTATCTTTCCAGAGATTTATGCCATGTATTTTTGTGACCTTTGTGGTGACTAGCACAAGCATGTAAACTAGGATACTTAATGTTGCTGATTTCAGAGAGTTCGTAATTTCACTAAGTCCCTGCCTACTGTTATTTTTATGCCATGTGTTCATGTTGTTTCAGAGAGATCTATGCCTCTTTTGAGCATGATCAGTAAGAGTGTTTTGAGAATATGGATTTGCTCTATCCATCCATTCCTTTGTTTGTATTTATGGAGTGCTATAGATTGAGTCAATCGAGCTCTACTTTTGTTATAAAATGTTACTGGCAGATTGTTTACATGTTATTCGATTTTGCCAAGCTTGTTGTAGTTGATCCTTGCATGCTATGATGTTATTCTTGCCATGTCTAGTTTCTATGCCATGTCTTCTTGATGTATGTGTGCTTAGTTTATCATGCAATGCTCTGTAGTTAGTGCATAGAGCTCACGAACATGCCTACTTGTTATCTGTTTTTGACATGCCCAGTTTTCTGCTAAGTCTGAAACCTGTAACGAAACTTGCTTAATTGACATGGGTGTTATCATATTTTCTGATCCTTTTTGGCTTATGATCAGTAAGGGACTTTTGTTAAGTGCTTCGAGTAGATTCATTCCATGCCTTACTTTGATATTTCCTGATCCTGTAGCATGTTGTTTGCTTGCTCTAAACATGTCATCCTGATGTTAGTTTCTGGCATGTTCTTATTTTCACCAAGTCTGTGAACCTGTTATCTTTTGCACTTTTGCCATGCTTGTTTGAACCTGTTGTGGTGTGATTTAGCCGTAGCTCAGTGTTCATCTTTTGTCAAGCATCTTGAGTATATTACTGTAATATGCTTTGTTGATATGTTTGGGTGCAGTAGCTTAATTTCTTGTTGCTTGCTAAGTAGCATCATGCTGTAAATGGCAGATTATTGTCATTCTTGCTTTGCTTGTCATTTGCAAACCGTGCATCCGATTCTGGTGATCTTTATATCGATTTCAACCGAAATCACCTCACCTATCTAGTGGCATACTTGGTTTGCCAATATTATGCCTTGTTCATCTTTTCCTTCCGAAGCACACATATGCATTGCATATCACATCTCGCATATCATGTCATGTTTTGCATCATGTTGCTTGCGCATTGCATCGTGATTGATGTTTGTCCCCTTTGCTTGTGTTCTTGTTGTGGGTAGAGCCGGGAGACGAGTACGTGAACGAGGAATCTGTTGAGAACGTTTTCGAGGACCAAGCTCTCGACAACTCTGAGAACCTTGCAGGCAAGATGACCATACCCTCGAAATCACTTCTATCTTTGCTTGCTAGATGCTCGCTCTTTTGCTATGCCTATGCTGCGATACCTACCACTTGCTATTTTCATGCCACCCATATTGCCATGTCAGCCTCTAACCATCCATGTCCTAGCAAACCGTTGTTTGGCTATGTTACCGCTTTGCTCAGCCCCTCTTATAGCATTGCTAGTTGTAGGTGAAGATGAAGTTTGTTCCTTGTTGGAACATGGACTTGTTGTTCCTTGTTGGAACATGTTTACTTGTTGGGATATCACAATACCTCTTATTTAATTAATGCATCTATATAGTTGGTAAAGGGTGGAAGGCTCGGCCTTATGCCTGGTGTTTTGTTCCACTCTTGCCACCCTAGTTTCGGTCATACCGGTGTTATGTTCCTTGATTTTGCGTTCCTTACACGGTTGGGTGATTTATGGGACCCCCTTGACAGTTCGCTTTGAATAAGACTCCTCCAACAAGGCCCAACACTGGTTTTACCATTTGCCACCTAAGCCTTTTTCCCTTGGGTTCTGCAGACTCAAGGGTCATCTTATTTTAACCCCCCCCCCTGGCCAGTTCTCCTTCGATTGCTGGTCCAAACTAGAGCACCGTGCGGGACCGTCCCTTGGCAACTTGGGTTATGTTGGTACCTGTACGCTTCGCTTATCCGGATGTGCCCTGAGACCGAGATATGTGCAGTTCCTATCAGGATTTGTCGGCACAATCGGGCGGCTTTGCTGGACTTGTTTTATTACTGCCGAGATGTCTTGTAGTCCGGGATTCCGAGACTGATCGGGTCTTCCCGTAGAAGGAATATCCTTCGTTGACCGTGAGAGCTTATAATGGGCTAAGTTGGGACACCCCTGCAGGGTATTATCTTTGGAAAGCCGTGTCCGCGGTTATGCGGCAGATGGGAATTTGTTAATGTCCGGTTGTAGAAAACCCGAAGTTGACCTTAACTAAAACACATCAACCGCGTGTGTAACCGTGATGGTCTCTTCTCGGCGGGGTCCGGTAAGTGAACACGGTGTTGGAGTAATGTTTGACGTAGGTTGTTCTAGGATCACTTCTTGATCACTTCTAGCTTCACGACCGTGCTTTGCTTCTCTTCTCGCTCTCCTTTGCGTTGTTAGCCACCATATATGCTAGTCGCTTGCTGCAGCTCCACCTCACAACTCCTTTCCTACCTATAAGCTTAAATAGTCTTGATCTCGCGGGTGTGAGATTGCTGAGTCCCCGTGACTCACAGATTCTACCAATACAGTTGCAGGTGCCAACGATGCCAGTGCAGATGACGCGACCGAGCTCACGTGGGAGTTCGACGAGGAACGTGGCCGTTACTATGTGTCTTTTCCCGATGATCAGTAGTGGAGCCCAGTTGGGGTGATTCGGGGATCTGTGTAGCATTTGGGGTAGTCTTCTTTCATTTTGGTACCGTAGTCGAACCTTGAGTGTAATTTGAATGATGGATGTTTATTTATGTATTGTGTGAAGTGGCGACTGTAAACCAACTATGTATCTCTTTCCCTTATGTATTACATGGGTTGTGTG
Source organism: Aegilops umbellulata (assembly GCA_032464435.1). NCBI lineage: Eukaryota > Viridiplantae > Streptophyta > Magnoliopsida > Poales > Poaceae > Aegilops > Aegilops umbellulata. Next base: position 270,039,055 of record CP136057.1, on the reverse strand, counting down.
AAGATTACCTCACTTGCGACATTGCTTTCAATGCAGTTATGCCTCTAAGTCGTGCCTCGACACGTGGGAGATATAGCCGCATCGAGGGCGTTACAAGTTGGTAATCAGAGCCTTCCCCGACCTTAGGAGCCCCAACTGATTGATCATTTTTAGCGGCCGAGTTGTGTCTAGAAAAATGTTTTGAGTCATTTAGGAATTATATATCGGAGAGATTAGGAATTATTTTTACTTCCCAGTCTCCTCATCGCTCTGGTAAGGCATCCTGACGTAGAGTTTTGACTCTTCTCTTCTCAAATTTCACTAAAAAAAATTTAGGATCACGCGGGTATCTTAGAATCATTCCGATGGTTTTATGATGACAACATTGTCTTGGTTGCCTCCCGTCAGCAGGGGTTTTAGAGGAGGTGTCCCGGGGAGTTGAGCTCCGAGGTGTTGTCGTCATAATTTTATCGTTGCAGTTTTGGAACACCTGAGTTTAGTACGCCGACATCGAAAATCTCTTTTGTACAGTTGTTGGTGAGATAACCCTGATAGCCCAGTACTGAGGCGAGTGCGGGAGTATTGCCATGACTTGTATAACGGATGCTTTTCGAAGGTTGAGGTAGATGATTTCTGAAGGTTTCTTGGTTATGTGTTGAAGGATGGATACAGCTGGATCTAGGTATTGTTAGTTTGGGTGATATATTTTGTATCCCCTGTGTCCCCAACACCTGATTGCATAACCAGAAAGTTTCGGGAGTTTATAAGTGGGAATTCATGTAGCTCTAGTATTTCTTCCCGCAGATATTTGGTTCGTGATTGGGTAATCCTTACCAAGTATTTGTTCACATCCGTACCTTGTTGATTTTATTCCATACCTTTTTCTAAGTGGCTTCTCAACTTATGGAAGTGTGATGAATTACTTTGGAATTCATTCGTTCATTCTTGTTCGAATGTTTGTTGTGAAGACTATATGTTGCAATTTCGATCCTTTTATTCAGCTTGAATATATCTTTTTCAAGATGCTAATGGATGTCACCCTCTTTAGGATGGCTCTGCCAACGCGTCAGAATCCGGAACGCAATGAAGGAAGTCAGGCTAACCCTCCGCCACCACCTCCTCCTCCGGAGGCATGGCAAGCCCTGATGACTGCCACAAATGCCAACGCTCAGATTCTGATTCAGCTCTTGCAAGATCGCAACCAAGGGCAAGGTAATCAAGAGAATCAAGGCCAAGGCAACAATCAGTCGCACTTCGCTTCACTCAACCAGTTCCTTGCTAATCAGCCAAAGACCTTCAGCTACTGTGTCGAGGCCACAGACGCCGATGATTGGCTCGTGGACATCAGCAAGCATTTCGAGTGCAGCAATGTCAGACCTGAGGACTTTGTCAAGTTTGCCTCTTTTCAACTCAAAGATCAAGCTGCTGAATGGTTCCAGCAATACAAAGATTCCAGAGGAGGTCGTGTCATTACCTGGGATGATTTCCGCCGTGACTTCAAAGCTCACCACATTCCAGAAAGTGTTGTTGAGAGTAAGCGTGAGGAATTCCGCAATCTCAAGCAAGGCAACATGTCTGTCTATCAATACAACACTCAGTTCCAGAAGCTCTCTCGTTTTGCGAGGCAAGACATCCCTGATGAGAAGAGTATGATCTACCAATTCAGGCGTGGCCTCAGAGAAGATCTGCAACTTGCTCTCGTGCTTTTCGAGCCGTTAAAGTATGATGAATTCTACAACATGGCGCTGAAATAAGAAGCTGCTCAGCTCAAGTGTGAGGCATCTAAGAAGAGAGTCAGAGACGCAGTTCAGTCTTCTTCTTCCTCACTTGTGGCAGCTAAGCAACAGAAGTTTTGGTTGCCTCCTCCTCCTCCGTTCCATCAGCCTTATCAGCAGAAGAACTCAGGTGGTCGTGGATCTTCCCACCCACCCAACCCTGGTTATCAGAACAAGTCTCAGAACCAAGCTCCAAGGCCAAGTGCTCCTTATCATCGTCCGCTCTCAGAGGTGACTTGTAACAAATCTCAGCAGAAGGGTCACTATGCGAACAAGTGCTTCAACCAAAGGCGCCTTCCGCCTCCTCCTCCTATGAAATCTTCCAGCAATGCAGTGGTCAAGCATAATCCTAAGTCTGCAAAGGTGAACATGTTGAATGCAGCTCAAGCGGAGGATTCTTCTGAAGTGATCATGGGTAACCTTCCTGTTAATGATATTCCTGCAAAAGTCTTATTTGATACTGGTGCATCGCATTGTTTCATGTCAAGATCGTTCTTTGCAAAGAATGATTTTTCTTAGTCTTACCTGGATAAACCTTTGGGTGTTATTTCTCCGGGGAAGTTAATGAGAGCAAACTCGATAGTTCCTGATGTCTCTATCAAGATGGGCGACTATAAATTTCTATCTTCTCCAATGGTGCTTGGTGACTCTGATATTGATCTTATTCTCGGGATGGACTGGCTGTATAAGCACAAGGCTCAGCTTGATTGTGCTGCCAGGGAAATTCAATTGACTCACTCTTCTGACGATGTGATCATCTATGCCTCTCGTGATGATACCATTCGGTTGTTTTCTCTCAATGAGAATGGTGAATTGGATGCTATCTCTCAGATTCCAGTCGTTTGTGAGTACCAAGATGTCTTTCCAGAAGAGCTTCCGGGTATGCCTCCCCGCCGGCCAGTTGAATTCGTTATCGATCTTGAGCCTGGCACGGAACCCGTTTGCAAGCATCCTTACAAGCTTGGACCAGATGAGTTGAAGGAATTGAAGAAACAACTCGATGAACAAGAGCGTCTGGGTTTGATCAGACCGAGTTCTTCTCCTTGGGGTTGTGGTGTTCTTTTTGTCAAGAAGAAGGATGGCACGGACCGACTTTGCGTCGATTACCGTCCATTGAACAAGAAGACTATCAAGAACAAGTACCCACTTCCCAACATCAATGAGCTATTCGAGCAACTTAAAGGTGCTAAAGTGTTCTCCAAGCTTGACCTTCGTATGGGTTATCATCAAATTTGCATTCGTGAAGAAGATATTCCCAAGACAGCATTCAGAACAAGCTTTGGTTCTTATGAATATACTGTCATGTCTTTCGGCCTTGTCAATGCTCCTCCAGCATTCACTCGCTTGATGAATTTCATCTTCAACCCCTACATCAACGAATTTTTCTTGGTCTATCTCGATGATATTTTGGTTTTCTCCAAGAATAAGAAGGATCATGCCAAACATTTGCGATTGGTGCTCGACAAGCTCAGAGAGTATAAATTATATGCGAAGTTCTCCAAATGTGAATTCTGGCTTGATGAAGTTCTTTATCTTGGTCATATCATCTCTGCCAAGGGCATTGCTATTAATCCAGAGAGGGTGTCTGCAGTTTTGAATTGGGAACCTCCTCAGAATGTCAAGCAGCTTCGCAGTTTTCTTGGACTTGCAAGCTATTGCCGAAGATTCGTTGAGAATTTCTCTAAGATTGCAAAGCCTCTTTCCAACCTCCTCCAGAAGCATGTGAAGTATGTCTGGTCTCCTGAGTGTGACGTGGCTTTCAACACTATCAAAGAGAAACTCGTCACTGCTCCAGTTTTGACTCCTCCTGACGAATCCAAGCCTTATGAAGTTTTCTGTGATGCTTCTCTTCAAGGCCTCGGTGCCGTCTTAATGCAAGAGAAGAAGGTTGTGGCCTATACCTCTCGTCAGTTGAAGCCCAACGAAAAGAACTACCCCACTCACGATCTTGAGTTGGCGGCAGTTGTCCACGCACTAATAACATGGAGGCATCTCCTGTTGGGAAGGAAAGTGGACATTTTCACTGATCACAAGAGTCTCAAGTACATCTTCACTCAGCCTCACCTCAACCTCAGGCAAACTCGATGGGTCGAAATGATTCAAGAGTATAATCCGAGTATTGAATATACTCCAGGCAAGGCTAACGTGATTGCAGACGCTTTGAGCAGGAAGGCTTATTGCAACAGCTTAATCCTCAAGCCCTTTCAACCGGATCTTTGTGAAGCTTTCCGCAAGTTGAATCTCCAAGTTATCCCTCAAGGTTTTCTTGCCAACCTCATCGTCTCTCCTAATTTGGAAGATCAGATTCGTGAGGCTCAACTGTTGGATACCATGGTGAAGAAGGTGAAACGTGGTATTGACAAGGGCATTTCCAAATACAAGTGCTATCGAGTTGATGACAGAGATACTCTTTTCTTCGAGGACCGGATCGTGGTTCCAAAGGGTGATCTTCGTAAAGTCATTATGAACGAGGCGCACAATTCTCTTCTGTCAATTCATCCTGGAAGTACGAAGATGTACCATGACCTCACGCAGTCGTATTGGTGGACTCGAATGAAGTGAGAGATTGCTCAATTTGTGAATGAATGTGATGTCTGCAGAAGGGTGAAAGCAGAACACCAACGACCAGCTGGTCTTCTCCAACCTCTTGCTATTCCAGAATGGAAGTTTGATCATATCGAAATGGACTTCGTGACTGGTTTTCCTAAGTCCAAGCGTGGAAATGATGCTATCTTCGTCGTCATCGACAAGCTCACCAAAGTGGCTCATTTTCTTCCTATCAAAGAGTCTATCATAGCAGCGCAGCTGGCAGAGCTCTACAGATCCAGAATTGTGTCCTTGCATGGCATTCCACAATTGATTTCTTCAGATCGTGGCAGCATCTTTACCTCCAAGTTCTGGGATTCTTTTCAGAAGGCCATGGGCACAAATATTCGCTTCAACACAGCTTTCCACCCTCAGACTAGTGGACAAGTCGAGCGTGTCAACCAAATTCTTGAATATATGCTCAGAGCTTGTGTTATCTCTTTCGGCATGAAGTGGGAGGATTGTCTTCCTTATGCTGAGTTTTCTTACAACAACAGCTTTCAAGCCAGCTCGGGCAAAGCCCCATTCGAGATTCTCTATGGCAGAAAGTGCCGTACTCCTCTCAACTGGTCTGAAACCGGTGAACACCAATTGCTTGGCAACGATTTGATCTCAGAGGCTGAGGCAATGTGCAAGGTCATTCGTGAGAACCTCAAAGCCGCGCAATCGCGCCAGAAGAGCTATTACGATAGCAAACATCGTGATTTGGCATTCGAGATCGAAGACCATGTCTACCTCCGCGTCTCTCCAATGAAAGGAACTCGTCTCTTCGGTATCAAGGGGAAACTTGCCCCTAGATACGTGGGCCCTTTCAAGATCATCGGCAAACGAGGCGATCTCGCCTATCAACTTGAGCTTCCCTCCAACTTTGCAAATGTGCATGATGTCTTCCACGTGTCACAGCTTCGCAAGTGCTTCAAGACGCCTGAGCGCACCATCAACTTCGAAGAGATTGATCTTCAAGAAGATTTGTCCTACCATGAGCACCCCGTTGCTATTCTTGAAGAAACTGAGCGCAAGACTCGCAACAAGTCAATCAAATTCCTGAAAGTGAAATGGTCACACCATTCAGACTGAGAAGCCACCTGGGAGCGCGAGGATCACCTCCGTTCCGAGTATCCGGAGTTCTTTCAGTCCTAGATCTCGGGACGAGATCCTCTCGTAGTGGTGGAGTGTTGTAACACCCCGGATGTAACTTGCCATATTTGTAATCCAACTCTTGCCATTTTCGGCATTGTGATATGATATTCCCTCCGTGGTTGGGTTTCCCTTCGTTTTGCATTTTGTTCATGCCATGCATTTCATATCATGTCATCATGTGCATCGCATTCGCATACGTGTTCGTCTCATGAATCCGAGCATTTTCCCCGTTGTCCGTTTTCCAATCCGGCGCTCCTATGTTCCCCGGCGTCCCCTTTTACCTTTTTCTGTGAGCGGGTATTAAACCTTCTCGGAATGGACCGAGGTTTGTCAAGAGGCCTTGGTATAGCACCGGTAGACCGCCTATCAAGTTTCGGGTCATTCGGAGGTCGTTTGATACTCCAACGGTTAACCAGGTAACCGTAAAGGCCTCGTGTGTGTGTGTTGCAGCCCAAAACCCCTCCAAAACAGCCCAATAACCCATCTAAGACACTCTGATGAGGACATCAATACCATTGCTACATCCACAGCCCCTGCTGCTATACATACTGGACCAATTACTAGAGCTCGCGCACGCCAATTAAATTACCAGGTACTTTTGTTTCTTGGTAATGATTCTAATGTTCATGAGAATATGATACTGCCTAAATTGGATACATTTGTTTTGCTTACAAGTGAAGGGCCTAGCTTGGAGAAGGATGAACATTGGAGCAAGAACACGCATGGAGTTGATGGCATGCGCAAGGGGATCAAGAACGGAGTTACAAGTGATAATTTCAGGACTTTGAAGCCACCATAAGGAGTGAATGAAGCCTTGGACGAAATATACAAGATGCCACTTCATAATATTCGTCCATAGGCTATTCTAGGTGCTGCATCACCTTATTTTTGGGCCAGACCCATGTAATTTCGAAATACTTAAGTATAGGCTATTTTTAGAGTCCGTATGTGTGGGGAAACAAGAGTTAGGGTTGGTTTCGGACCCCACCATCAGGGGCCACGAAATTCCCTCCTCTTCCTCCATATATACAGCCCTTAGGGCATCGTTTAGACTTTGGGTTTTGTTTAGATCAAAAGTTCGCCATAGCTGCAACTTCGCGTACTTCGTTTGTGTTCAACGACTAGACCAAGGCGTCACAGAACCCCACCTTCGTTAATAAAGCTTTCCTCTTTTATTCGCAATATCCAGATTGCAATCTTAGTTTCTTGCTTGTTCTTCGTTTGCTCGCAGGAAACAGGCCCTCGTGGTCAGGTTGATCGTGCTCCGGCGTGGTCAATAACCCTCGGAAGTTGGTTTAGCGATTGCTAAGGCGCGACGTCTCGCACGTTCGTAGTCGGATCGTCAAGGTCGACACCCACAGAAACGATAGCGACCATCTCATCGAAACATCGGGACACCTTTGCCTCTATCAAGTGGTATCAGATTTTCAGGTTGCTCGGTGAGATTTTACAGTTTTTCGTAGTTTAGATCGAGTCTGTTCTTCATACCTATAGTCCACGAAAAAGCCAAAGAAAAAATTAGGGTTAGTTCATCATATCCGAACCAATCTGAGCCTTTGCATAATCTTTTCTGTATTTGCTTTGTTGAATTTGCGGTTGCATCATCGTGTCAAGTTGCTGATCTTAGCGTCTAGTCTTTTAGAGTTTCGAGTTCTGGTCATATTAGTCACGCCGCCGCCGCACCATCATCATTGTCCCTGCCATATACCACCACCGCTTATCCGCCACCGCTCCGAGTCCATATACCACCACCGCTCCGAGTCCATATACCACCACCGATCCGTATCCATATATCACCGTCCCTTCGAGTCCATCTCATATTAGGTTTGTGATAGAGGCGGGGGTGTCCCGATCTTTCGATGAGATGATAACTATCGATTTTGTGGAGACGACTTTGGCGATCCGACTACAAACGTGCACGACGTTGCGCCTTAGCAATCGCTAAACCAACACCGAGAGGTTATTGACCACGCCGGAGCACAATCAACCTGACCACGAAGGTCTATTCCTGCAAGCAATCGAAGAACAAGCAAGAATATGATAAAGTAATCTGAATATTGCGAATATATATGAAGTATTGATAATGGTGGGGATCCGTAAGCGGTCTTGGTCTGGTCGTTGGACACAAACGAAGTACACGAAGTTGCAATGGCTAACTTTTAACTAAACAAATCCCAAGGAAAAAGCTACTAGATGGATCTACTTATATAGGAGCAAGGGGTGGCGGCCAAGGAGGTGGGAGGACGTCCCAAGGCAGCCTAGAACTAACCCTAGGTCGTACAAGGCCAATGGGCCCAAGTGGAGGTGGTGCAACACCTTTGTACTTGTTGTTTGATTCGGATTCTGCTGCAGCGTCAGATTGTTTCGTCCATATCTCAATGCTCCGGACGAATTTAAAGGTGATTCCAATTGGAGTGGAAAAAGGACGAAATCTAGTTTCCAAAAAATAAAGAATCACCCAATTCGGAGTCCGTATGAAAAAGTTATTGCCGTTTTGAGTCAGGTATGTCTGTGCAGTCCGAATCTGAATCCAGAACGTGAGAGACTTGGACTCTATCTTCTCTTGGACCAAAAGTGACGTGAAAGAACTTTTTGAACAGCAAGTAAACATCTCTTTCTCCCTTATCTTCATATGTGTGTTGTACAAATGTCCCATACACCTGCAATTAGACAAAACACAAAAGTGTGTGAAGTATTTTTGTTCTGGATAACAAAAATAGAGTATTGAATAGTTTGCACTAGAAATCACCTGACAAATATGCATGTATGCAATATTTTTGGTCGTATCCAAGGTAGTCATGTCCTCATCATCCTCCCCTTCTTGAAAACAAAACCGTCCTCGGCGTTGCTTAATCTGAAATGTGGCTAACAAAAAAGACAATGTGTACATGTTGTATATGTATATGTCATCCATTTTTACTTTCCTTAGTTTTTGCATATATGGCACATGTATACATGAGTAACCTTCATAATTCATAAAATATAAAGCCAAAATATTATCACAAGAAGTAGAAGGCATGAAAATATTGCAACTCAGTTTGCACATATAAGCGAAGCTCTTATTCATTTTAAAAGGTTGACAATGTTCATCATTAAACCATCCCAACATTGGTGAATAAACCTTACTTGCGTCAAATTTACATGCTACAACATGCTTAAATAAGCAAACATGCAATAAGTCATTGGACACAAAATCATCACCAAGATTAGAGGTCATATCAAAATGATTAAACATTGGTTCTTTTGCATCAACAGTTAATTCAATGGGTGCACTCAAAATTGTTGGTATTTCAGTTGTTTGATCACATGGCAAAGTCAAATTGTCAACATAGTCCTCTAAAATAGGTAGTGTGATCAAAGTAGTGGGTAGCTCATCAGATGGTGCATTCAAATTGACAAGGCATTCATCATTCTCATGTAGAGATGGAAGATCAGTACCTTTCTCATTACCTCTTATGATCAACTCAGATGGTGTAGCCACTCTCGGGGGCGATGTGTCACATGGTGGAGGTGATGTAGTCCTCACAACAACGGATGTGGATGTCATAGTATGCCTAGTAGTTGAAGGAACAATCATATCAACTCTTGGAATATGCACCGTGCGCTTGTTCTCCTCGTGAGCAACACGTCGTTTTATTTCCTGTTCAGCTTTGCAAGCAAGGCGAAACAAATGGTCCATAGGATAACACTCTTCATGAATTAATATCTCTTGAATATCACGGTTTAATCCTCCCCAAAATCTATCCATAAAATCATCTTCACTTTCTTCTAAAGAGGAATGCAACAAGGTAGTTTGTAAATTATCATAATATTTTGTTACAGTGTCACTACCTTGTTTTAAATGTTGCAACTTCTTAATCATGTCACGAGTATAGTAAGCGGGGACGAAAGTATGTCGCATGGCAAGTTTCAAATCATCCCAAGTAGTAGGTATATAATCAGGGTGTAACCGACAATATTCAGTCCACCAAACCAAAGCATAACCAGTGAAAGAACCAACTGCAACCTTAATCTTTTTATGTTCATCAAAATTATGGGAAGCAAATATATTTTTTATGTTGAACTCCCATTCAATATATAAAGCAGGTCTAAAACGGCCATTAAATGGTGGTATAGATACGTTAACCTGATCATGTGTATTTGGATGTTTTTGCACCTCTCGTGACGGTTGTTGTATTTGCAAAGGTGGTGGCACGTCTCCTGCGATCGACAAAGCCCATGAATTGACTCTAGATCCTGGCATGATTAGTAGAAACAAGAAACAAAATCCAAAATAATGTTCTATAACTACTAGGATGTGGTGGTAAAACGCTCACAGTAAAGCAAATATCAATGTCTTACAAGTTCTTACCATGCAGCAGGTGGCGATCGGCAACCAGCGGTGTCAAGTAACTCCAAAAGTTGGGTAAAGCGATTGCCGGGTGAACGTATGTATACACGATGTAGAAATATGTGGAGCTGGGTTGGCTATATATGGTAGCAAAAGATTAGCAATAATCAATTCAAAGATGCAATGTTGAATAAACGCTCAACGACGGTACTGTGCTGGTCCTAGGCTAGACCGGACTAGAGACGCGAGCCTAGAACACTAATGAGGTCATGACATAGCAAAACTAGCATCGATAAAGGATATGAAGTAGCTCTGGACAGCAAGATATTAGTGAAGATCACAATAGCAGTAAAGATAATGATGTGAAACAACTGCCAAGCAGGATATACAACAACTCTCTCTCCAACTTTCCTCTTGAAAAGTTTGAGCAAATTTTCTGATAACTTTTTTCAAAGGATGCTACTAGCTCAAGCTTTCCAATGCAAAAAAAATCACTCAATTCCGAATTGATATGAGGAGTCAAAGAATTCGAAAACTGGCCTGAAAAACTGGAAGAAGCTGTGTCCGCGAACTTCGGAGGGCAAAAAGACCTATTTAGAAGACGATTTTGAGGTGTCAAATATTGAACTAGCTTCTGCAACTATTTAGATGCGGCTCGTCGCTAGCTTTAATTTGAGTACTCGTGGAGCCAAAACGGACTTCGTATGAGGAAGTTATGCCTATTTTACTGAACAGTGCACAAAACAGATTCCAATCCGAATTCAACTACGAGATTGAGTCTGGATAGATCCGAATTTTGTTTTTTTTCTTCTCTTTTTTTTCTCCTCACACTTTTTTTTTCTCTTTTTCTTTCTTTTTTTTTTCTCTGACCTTTTTTTTCTTTTTTTTTCACTCTTTTTTTTTCTCTGTCTTTTTTTTCTCCCTCTTTCCAAGACAAACTAGATAAGATGCAGATTGGATCAAGCGAAGATGTGAATGACCTCAACTATGATTGTGACAATGAACTATGGATAGCACGAGGTGAAAATTGATGGATGGTGTGGTGAACAGCGGAAGGGATAACGATGCAGCGGCGACGTGACTAATGTGAACAGAACACGAAACTCTAAACGAACTAGACACTAAGACCAGCAACTCGACACGACGATGCAACCGATAATTCAATAATGCAAACAATGAGAAGAAAATTGCAAAGGCTCAGACTGGCTTGGACAAAAGGATGAATAGATCTAACTTTTTTGTGGCTTTCTCTTTGGACAATAGGTAAGAAAATAAATCTAATCTAGGGGAAACTGGAAATTCTCACCGAGCAACCTGAAAACTGATACCACTTGATAGAGGCGGGGGTGTCTCGATCTTTCGATGAGATGATAACTATCGATTTTGTGGAGACGACTTTGGCGATCCGACTACAAACGTGCACGACGTTGCGCCTTAGCAATCGCTAAACCAATACCGAGAGGTTATTGACCACGCCGGAGCACAATCAACCTGACCACGAAGGTCTATTCCTGCAAGCAATCGAAGAACAAGCAAGAATATGATAAAGTAATCTGAATATTGCGAATATATATGAAGTATTGATAATGGTGGGGATCCGTAAGCGGTCTTGGTCTGGTCGTTGGACACAAACGAAGTACACGAAGTTGCAATGGCTAACTTTTAACTAAACAAATCCCAAGGAAAAAGCTACTAGATGGATCTACTTATATAGGAGCAAGGGGTGGCGGCCAAGGAGGTGGGAGGACGTCCCAAGGCAGCCTAGAACTAACCCTAGGTCGTACAAGGCCAATGGGCCCAAGTGGAGGTGGTGCAACACCTTTGGACTTGTTGTTTGATTCGGATTCTGCTGCAGCGTCAGATTGTTTCGTCCATATCTCAATGCTCCGGACGAATTTAAAGGTGATTCCAATTGGAGTGGAAAAAGGACGAAATCTAGTTTCCAAAAAATAAAGAATCACCCAATTCGGAGTCCGTATGAAAAAGTTATTGCCGTTTTGAGTCAGGTATGTCTGTGCAGTCCGAATCTGAATCCAGAACGTGAGAGACTTGGACTCTATCTTCTCTTGGACCAAAAGTGACGTGAAAGAACTTTTTGAACAGCAAGTAAACATCTCTTTCTCCCTTATCTTCATATGTGTGTTGTACAAATGTCCCATACACCTGCAATTAGACAAAACACAAAAGTGTGTGAAGTATTTTTGTTATGGATAACAAAAATAGAGTATTGAATAGTTTGCACTAGAAATCACCTGACAAATATGCATGTATGCAATATTTTTGGTCGTATCCAAGGTAGTCATGTCCTCATCAGTTTGCTTTCGAGATCCATCTGTTGCCAGATTCGTGTTTCCTTGGTTGAGTAGGTTTAGGATTCCATCAATCTTTTGCCATACGTAGAAGAGGTTGGTTTCCAAAAAAAAAAATCTGGAAACCACCCTCCGTTTAGGCCCAAAATTTTCCAAAAACGCACTTGACAAAAAATTTTCTGGCTATCCTATTTTTAGGTGTTTCTTAGCCTTTTGAGACAGTCGCCGTTATTGAAAGTTTTTTTTGAGCCGTTTCCAGTTTTTGGGTCCGGGCAGTCGAAAAAAAAAAGATTCGCAAAAAAAAATTCGTGTCTATCCTGTTAGTTTGACCTGGGAAGAGTTTTGAGACACTCGCCATTATTGTGATTTTTCGCAAAAAAAAGAGAAGCAAAAAAAAAAGAAAAAGAGTGCAAAAAAAAAAAAAACAGGGCGAAAAAAAAAATTCCAGAGTGTGCTTTTCCCTGTGTTTATGTGCAGCGCCGTGATTTTGTTGGTGTTCTAGGCTCGCGTCTTTAGCACGGTCTAGCCTAGGACCAGCACAGTACCGTCGTTGAGCGTTTATTCAACTTTGCATCTCTGAATTGATTATTGCTGACCCTTTTTGCTACCATACTATAAGCCTTCCCAGCTCCACATACATCTACTTCGTGCGTTTGACTCTCCCTGGCAATCGCTCTATCCAAGTTTTTGAGAGTTTTGACTACAACGGCTGCCGATCACCGCCTGCTGCTGGGTAAGAACTGGTAAGAATTTGAGATTTGCTTGACGGATTTGTGACACCACCACCACCTCTTGTTAGTACTCTGTAGGATCATATTCTTGTGTGTTTCTATTGCTGCTAACCATGCCAGGATCACAAGCCGACGAGACTGACTGGGAGAACTTGACGAACAAGGAGCTTCATGATAAGTTTCAGCAAATGATGAGTGGACAGGTGCAAGATGTGCTAAACAGATTTGAAGAGGCCATGGAGAAGATAGATGGCATGGAGAAGACGTTCGAAACAAAGCTCGATAACAGATTTAATGAACTGCTTGCGCGTCTTCCACCACCGGCTGCACCTGCCGCACCTCTGCAACAAGAGCAACAACAACGAATACCTCCAGGTCGGGAAGCAGCCCTTCGCCGAGCGATCCGTGTCCCTCTTCAGCCTGGCCAAACTGCTGGTGCTGTTGTTGATACTTCTGTGGCTCCTGCTGCTGATGCGGAGGAGGATGATTATGTGGGAGATTATGAGGATGAGGTTGATGACAATCAGAACTACGTGCAACCACCAGCACCACAACCACCAGGTCGTCCACATGCAAATAATGGTAATGTTAGGGCTCCCCCTCAGGTACGAGATCATGACCATCTCCCTAAACTGAAATTGAATATTCCACCATTTGAGGGTAGATATGTTCCTGATATATATCTTACTTGGGAGTTAGAAACTGAACAACGATTTACATGTTTACAATATCCTGAGGAGAGACGTGTTCCTGCTGCTGTTTGTGCTTTCACTAGCTTTGCATGTGTTTGGTGGTCTGAATATTGTAGATTATATCCTGTTCCAGCTACTTGGGCTGCTTTGAAAACTGCTATGCGTACTCGTTGGGTTCCACCATATTATCAACGTGAATTACTTCAAAAATTGCAGCGCTTAAGACAAGGAAAAAATTCTGTAGAAGAATATTATCAGGAATTACAAACTGGCTTGATTAGATGTGGTATTGTTGAGGCGAATGAAGCTATGCTTGCACGTTTTCTGGGTGGATTAAATAGAGAGATTCAGACCATTCTAGACTATAAGGATTATAATAATATCACTCGTTTATTCCATCTTGCTTGTAAAGCTGAACGTGAAGTGCAGGATCGACAGGCATTGGCGCGGACTAACTTTTCTGCAGGTCGACCTTCATCATGGACACCACGTGCATCATCTACTTCCACACGTTCTGCTACACCGGCACCTCCGTCAGCTGCCACCTCCAACTGTGATACAAGAAAGCAGGCACAACCACCACTATCTGCCAAGAGCACACCTGCCGGGCCTGCACAGAGCTCTGCTTCTTCCATGGCGTCTACAGGGCACACAAGTGATATTATTTGTCGTCGTTGTAAGGGAAGAGGACATTTTGCGCGCGAATGCACATCTCAGCGTGTGATGATTGCTACTGAGGATGGTGGGTATGAGTCCGCTAGTGACTATGATGAGGAGACTTTGGCTCTTCTTGCACATGAAGAACACGGTGGCGATGATTCTGATCATGAGACGCAATACATGGCTGCTGAAGATGCTGACAGGTATGAATGTTTAGTTGCTCAACGTGTTTTGAGTGTGCAGGTCACGCAAGCTGAGCAAAATCAGAGGCATAATTTGTTCCATACAAAGGGAGTTGTGAAGGAACGTTCTGTTCGCGTCATCATAGATGGAGGGAGCTGCAACAACTTGGCTAGCATGGAGATGGTGGAGAAGCTATCCCTCACCACAAGACCACATCCACATCCTTACTACATCCAATGCTTCAACAACAACGGTAAGGTTAAGGTAACACGTACTGTTCGTGTGCATTTTAGTATCTCTACATATGCTGATTATGTTGATTGTGATGTGGTACCTATGCAAGCATGTTCCTTATTACTTGGTAGACCATGGCAATTTGATAAAAATTCTGTACACCATGGTAGAAACAATCAGTATACTCTCGTTCATAAGGACAAAAATATTACTTTGCTTCCTATGACTCCTGATTCCATTTTGAAAGATGATATTAATCGAGCTAATAAAGCAAAACAGGAGCAAAATAAGAGTGACAATCAGATTGTGGCAAAAGAATTTCAGCAACAAATGAAGCCTAATAATAAACCATCTAGTGTTGCTTCTGAAATTAAATTGAAAAGTGCATGTTTATTTGCCACCAAATCTGATATTGATGATCTAGATGTTAGCAAATCTGTTTGCTATGCTTTTGTGTGCAAAGAGGTATTATTTTCATTTGAGGACGTGCCTTCCTCTTTGCCTCCTGCTGTTACTAACATTTTGCAGGAGTTCGCTGACGTCTTTCCACAAGACGTGCCACCGGGATTACCACCTATTCGAGGGATTGAGCATCAGATTGACTTAATTCCTGGTGCATCATTACCCAACCGCGCACCATACCGTACCAATCCAGAGGAGACGAAGGAGATTATGCGTCAAGTACAAGAGCTACTCGACAAAGGTTATATACGCGAATCCCTTAGTCCTTGTGCTGTTCCTATTATTCTAGTGCCGAAAAAGGATGGTACCTCGCGTATGTGTGTTGATTGTAGAGGCATTAATAATATTACTATTCGTTATCGTCATCCTATTCCTAGGCTAGATGATATGCTTGATGAATTGAGTGGCTCTACAATATTCTCCAAAGTTGATTTGCGTAGTGGATACCATCAAATTCGTACGAAATTGGGAGATGAATGGAAAACAGCTTTTAAAACTAAGTTTGGTTTATATGAGTGGTTAGTCATGCCTTTTGGGTTAACTAATGCACCTAGTACTTTCATGCGACTAATGAACGAAGTTTTACGTGCTTTCATTGGACGATTTGTGGTAGTCTATTTTGATGATATACTGATTTATAGCAAATCTTTGGAAGAACATTTGGAACATTTACGTGCTGTTTTTAATGCTCTACGTGATGCACGTTTGTTCGGTAACCTTCGGAAGTGCACCTTTTGCACCGACCGAGTATCTTTTCTTGGCTATGTTGTTACTCCACAGGGAATTGAAGTTGATAAAGCCAAGATTGAAGCTATTGAGAGTTGGCCGCAGCCCAAAACGGTCACACAAGTGAGGAGTTTTCTTGGCCTTGCTGGTTTCTATAGGCGTTTTGTGAGAGATTTCAGCACCATTGCTGCACCTCTCAACGAGCTTACAAAGAAGGATGTGCCTTTTGTTTGGGGTACCGCACAGGAAGAAGCCTTCACAGTATTGAAAGATAAGTTGACACATGCTCCTTTACTTCAACTTCCTGATTTTAATAAGGCTTTTGAGCTTGAATGTGATGCTAGTGGAATTGGATTAGGAGGTGTGTTATTACAAGATGGCAAACCTGTTGCATACTTTTCTGAAAAATTGAGTGGGCCTAGTCTGAACTATTCTACTTATGATAAAGAATTATATGCTCTTGTTCGGACTTTAGAAACATGGCAACATTATTTATGGCCCAAAGAATTTGTTATACATTCTGATCATGAATCTTTGAAACACATTAAAAGTCAAGCTAAACTGAACCGTAGACATGCTAAATGGGTTGAATTCATTGAGACTTTCCCTTATGTCATTAAACACAAGAAGGGTAAAGAAAATGTTATTGCTGATGCATTGTCTCGTCGTTATACTATGCTTTCACAACTTGACTTTAAAATATTTGGTTTGGAGACCATCAAAGATCAATATGTGCATGATGCTGAATTTAAAGATGTGTTGCAGAATTGTAAAGAAGGAAGAACATGGAACAAGTTCGTCGTTAACGATGGATTTGTGTTTCATGCTAACAAGCTATGCATTCCAGTTAGCTCCGTTCGTCTTTTGTTGTTGTAGGAGGCACATGGAGGAGGACTAATGGGACACTTTGGCGTGAAGAAGACAGAGGATATACTTGCTACACATTTCTTTTGGCCAAAGATGAGACGGGATGTTGAGCGTTTTGTTGCTCGCTGCACTACATGTCAAAAAGCTAAGTCACGACTCAATCCTCATGGTTTATATATGCCTTTGCCTGTACCTAGTGTTCCTTGGGAGGATATATCTATGGACTTTGTTTTAGGTTTACCTCGAACAAAGAAGGGGAGGGATAGCATATTTGTTGTCGTGGATAGATTCTCGAAAATGGCACACTTTATACCATGTCATAAAAGCGATGATGCTGTTAATGTTGCTGATTTGTTCTTTCGTGAAATTATTCGCTTGCATGGTGTGCCAAATACTATTGTTTCAGATCGTGATACTAAATTTCTTAGCCACTTTTGGAGATGTTTATGGGCTAAGTTGGGGACTAAACTGCTTTTTAGTACTACTTGTCACCCCCAAACTGATGGACAAACTGAAGTAGTCAATAGAACATTGTCTACTATGCTTAGGGCTGTTTTGAAGAATAATAAGAAAATGTGGGAAGAATGCTTGCCTCATATTGAATTTGCTTATAATCGTTCATTGCATTCTACTACTAAGATGTGCCCTTTTGAAATTGTGTATGGTTTCCTACCTCGTGCACCTATTGATTTGTTGCCTCTTCCATCTTCGGAGAAGGTTAATTTTGATGCTAAAGAACGTGCTGAATTGATTTTAAAAATGCATGAGTTAACTAAGGAAAACATTGAGCGTATGAATGCTAAATATAAACTTGCTGGAGATAAGGGTAGAAAACATGTTGTCTTTGCACCTGGTGATCTTGTTTGGTTACATTTGCGTAAGGATAGGTTTCCTAATTTGCGCAAATCAAAGCTAATGCCACGTGCTGATGGTCCATTTAAGGTGTTAGAGAAAATAAATGATAATGCATATAAACTTGAGCTGCCTGCAGATTTTGGGGTTAGTCCCACTTTTAACATTGCAGATTTGAAGCCTTAATTGGGTGAGGAAGATGAGCTTCCGTCGAGGACGACTTCATTTCAAGAAGGGGAGGATGATGAGGACATCAATACCATTGCTACATCCACAGCCCCTGCTGCTATACATACTGGACCAATTACTAGAGCTCGCGCACGCCAATTAAATTACCAGGTACTTTCGTTTCTTGGTAATGATTCTAATGTTCATGAGAATATGATACTGCCTAAATTGGATACATTTGTTTTGCTTACAAGTGAAGGGCCTAGCTTGGAGAAGGATGAACATTGGAGCAAGAACACGCATGGAGTTGATGGCATGCGCAAGGGGATCAAGAACGGAGTTACAAGTGATGATTTCAGGACTTTGAAGCCACCATAAGGAGTGAATGAAGCCTTGGACGAAATATACAAGATGCCACTTCATAATATTCGTCCATAGGCTATTCTAGGTGCTGCGTCACCTTATTTTTGGGCCAGGCCCATGTAATTTCGAAATACTTAAGTATAGGCTATTTTTAGAGTCCGTATGTGTGGGGAAACAAGAGTTAGGGTTTGTTTCGGACCCCACCATCAGGGGCCACGAAATTCCCTCCTCTTCCTCCATATATACAGCCCTTAGGGCGTCGTTTAGACTTTGGGTTTTGTTTAGAGCAAAAGTTCGCCATAGCTGCAACTTCGCGTACTTCGTTTGTGTTCAACGACCAGACCAAGGCGTCACATAACCCCACCTTCGTTAATAAAGCTTTCCTCTTTTATTCGCAATATCCAGATTGCAATCTTAGTTTCTTGCTTGTTCTTCGTTTGCTCGCAGGAAACAGGCCCTCCTGGTCAGGTTGATCGTGCTCCGGCGTGGTCAATAACCCTCGGAAGTTGGTTTAGCGATTGCTAAGGCGCGACGTCTCGCACGTTCGTAGTCGGATCGTCAAGGTCGACTCCCACAGAAACGATAGCGACCATCTCATCGAAACATCGGGACACCTTTGCCTCTATCACACTCCCATGTCCATCGCCGTTCGATCACGATCGCGTGGCCGAAAACCGCACTCCATTTGGAGCTTCCTAGCCCCCTCTACCTATAAATATACCTCCCCCTCCGAAATCACGGGTCCAATCCACCCTAACCCTAGTCTATTTCCTCCCCCCCGCCGCCGGAAAAAAATCCGGACGGACGGACACACCTCCTAATAGCACACCTCCTAATCCAATTCCACTAGCATCACATTCAAGCTCAAAAGTCTTATTAAAGTTAGGAAGTTGAAGTAAAGGAGCATGTGTCAACTTATCTTTCAATACCGTGAAGGCTTCTTCCTGTGCGGTACCCCAAACAAAAGGCACATCATTCTTTGTAAGCTCATTGAGAGGTGCAGCAATCATGCTAAAACCTCTCACAAAACGCCTATAGAAACCAGCGGGTCCAAGAAAACTCCTCACTTGTGTGACCGTTTTGGGCTGCGGCCAACTCTCAATAGCTTCAATCTTACCTTTATCAACTTCAATTCCCTGTGGAGTTACAACATAGCCAAGAAAAGACACTCGGTCGGTGCAAAAGGTGCACTTCCCAAGGTTACCAAACAAACGTGCATCACGTAGAGCATTAAAAACAGCACGTAAATGTTCCAAATGTTCTTCCAAAGATTTGCTATAAATCAGTATATCATCAAAATAGACAACCACAAATCGTCCAATGAAAGCACGTAAAACTTCGTTCATTAGTCTCATGAAAGTACTAGGTGCATTAGTTAACCCAAAATGCATGACTAACCACTCATATAAACCAAACTTAGTTTTAAATGTTGTTTTCCATTCATCTCCCAATTTCATACGAATTTGATGGTATCCACTACGCAAATCAACTTTGGAGAATATGGTAGAGCCACTCAATTCATCAAGCATATCATCTAGCCTAGGAATAGGATGACGATAACGAATGGTAATATTATTAATGCCTCTACAATCAACACACATACGCGACGTACCATCCTTTTTCGGCACTAGAATAATAGGAACAGCACAAGGACTAAGGGATTCGCGAATATAACCTTTGTCAAGCAGCTCCTGTACTTGCCGCATAATCTCCTTCGTCTCCTCTGGATTGGTACGGTATGGTGCACGGTTGGGTAGCGATGCACCGGGAATTAAGTCAATTTGATGCTCAATCCCTCGAATAGGTGGTAATCCCGGTGGCACGTCTTGTGGGAAGACGTCAGCGAACTCCTGCAAAATGTTAGTGACAGCAGGGGGCAAAGAGGAAGGCACGTCCTCGAATGAAAATAATGCCTCTTTGCACACAAAACCATAGCAAACAGATTTGCTAAAAACTAGCTCATCAATATCAGATTTAGTGGCAAGTAAACATGCACTTTTCAATTTAATTTCAGAAGCAACACTAGATGGTTTACTATTAGGCTTCATTTGTTGCTCAAATTCTTTTGCCACAATCTGATTTTCACTCTTATTTTTCTCCTATTTTGCTTTATTAGCTCTATGAATATCATCTTTCAAAATGGAATCAGGAAGCAAAGTAATATTTGTATCCTTATGAACAAGAGTATACTGATTGTTTCTACCATGGTGTACAGAATTTTTATCAAATTGCCATGGTCTACCAAGTAATAAGGAACAGGCTTGCATAGGTACCACATCACAATCAACATAATCTGCATCTGTAGAGATACTAAAATGCACCCGAACAGTACGTGTTACCTTAACCTTGCCGCTGTTGTTGAACCATTGGATGTAGTAAGGCTGTGGATGTGGTCTTGTGGTGAGAGATAGCTTCTCCACCATCTCCATGCTAGCCAAGTTGTTGCAGCTCCCTCCATCTATGATGACGCGAACAGAACGTTCCTTCACAACTCCCTTTGTATGGAACAAATTATGCCTCTGATTTTGCTCAGCTTGCGTGACCTGCACACTGAAAACACATTGAGCAACTAAACATTCATACCTGTCAGCATCTTCAGCAGCCATGTATTGCGTCTCATGATCAGAATCATCTCCACCGTGTTCTTCATGTGTAAGAAGAGCCGAAGTCTCCTCATCATAGTCACTAGCGGACTCATACCCACCATCCTCAGTAGCAATCATCACACGCTGAGATGTGCATTCTCGCGCAAAATGTCCTCTTCCCTTACAACGACGACAAATAATATCACTTGTGTGCCCTGTAGACGCCATGGAAGAAGCAGAGCTCTGTGCAGGCCCGGCAGGTGTGCTCTTGGCAGATAGTGGTGGTTGTGCCTGCTTTCTTGTATCACGGTTGGAGGTGGCAGCTGACGGAGGTGCCGGTGTAGCAGAACATGTGGAAGTAGATGATGCACGTGGTGTCCACAATGAAGGTCGACCTGCAGAAAAGTTAGTTCCCGCCAATGCCTGTCGATCCTGCACTTCACGTTCAGCTTTACAAGCAAGATGGAATAAACGGGTGATATTACTATAATCCTTATAGTCTAGAATGGTCTGAATCTTTCTATTTAATCCATCCAGAAAACGTGCAAGCATAGCTTCATTCTCCTCAACGATACCACATCTAATCAAGCCAGTTTGTAATTCCTGATAATATTCTTCTACCGAATTTTTTCCTTGTCTTAAGCGCTGCAATTTTTAAAGTAATTCACGTTGATAATATGGTGGAACCCAACGAGTACGCTGCCATTATTTGCATGTGGTCGACCTGGTGGTTGTGGTGCTGGTGGTTGCACGTAGTTCTGATGTTGATCAACCTCATCCTCATAATCTCCCACATAATCATCCTCCCCCACATCTGCAGCAGGAGCCACAGAAGTATCAACAGCAGCACCAGCAGCTTGGCCAGGCTGAAGAGGGACACGGGTCACTCGGCGGAGGGCTGTTTCGTGATGTGGAGGTAGTCGTTGTTGTTGTTGTAGAGGTGCGTTAGGTGCAGCCGGTGGTGGTGGTGGTGGTAGACGCGCGAGCAACTCACTGAACTTGTTATCGGGCTTTGTTTCGAACGCCTTCTCAATGCCATCTATTTTCTCCATGGCCTCTTCAAATCTATTGAGCACATCTTCCACCTGTCCACCATCATTTGTTGAAACTTATCATGTAACGCTTTGTTTGTCATGTTCTCCCAGTCAGTCTCGTCGGCTTGTGATCCTGCCATGGTTAGCAGCAATAGAAACACACAAGAATATGATCCTACAGACTACTAATAAGAGGTGGTGGTAGGAGTCACAAATCCGTCAAGCAAAACTCAAATTCTTACCAGTTCTTACCCAGCAGCAGGCGGTGATCGGCACCGTTGTAGTCAAAACTCTCAAAACCTTGGATAGAGCGATTGCCAGGGAGAGTCAAACGCACGACGTAGATGTATGTGGAGCTAGGAAGGCTTATAGTATGGTAGCAAAAAGGGTCAGCAATAATCAAATCAGAGATGCAAAGTTGAATAAACGCTCAACGACGGTACTGTGCTGGTCCTAGGCTAGACCGTGCAAGAGACGCGAGCCTAGAACACTAACAAAATCAGGGCGCTGCACGAAAACAAGGGAAAAGCACACTCTGGAAAAAAAATTCGCTCTGTTTTTTTTGCGCTCTCTTTTTTTTGCGCTCCTCTTTTTTCCCGAGGCCTACGCAGGCAAGGAAACACAAATCGGAATTTAGATGGATCTTGAAAACAAACCTAATATGAGAAGAACTCGGATTGGTGGTGGATATATGGTGGTGGTATATGGCAGGGGTGGTGGTATATGGTAGCGGTGGTGGTATATGGATACGGATTGGTGGTGGTATATGGATACGGATTCAGAGCGGTGGTGGATAAGCAATGGTGGTAGATGGCAAGGCGATGATGATGGTGCGGCGGCGGCGTGACAACTTAGGACCAGAACTCGAAACTCTAAAAGACTAGACTCTAAGACCAGCAACTTGACACGACGATGCAACCGCAAATTCAACAAAGCAAATACAGAAAAGATTATGCAAAGGCTCAGATTGGTTCGGATGGGATGAACTAACCCTAATTTTTTTTGGCTTTGTCGTGGACTATAGGTATGAAGAACAGACTCGATCTAAACTATGAAAAACAGTAAAATCTCACCGAGCAACCTGGAAATCTGATACCACTTGATAGAGGCGGGGGTGTCCCGTCTTTCGATGAGATGGTGGCTATCGTTTTGGAGGAAGTCGACTTTGACGATCCGACTACGAACGTGCGAGGACGTCGCGCCTTAGCAATCGCTAAACCAACTCCGAGAGGTTATTGACCACGCCGAAGCATGATCAACCTGACCACGAAGGTCTGTTTCCTGCAGGCAAATGAAGAACAAGCAAGAAACTAAGATTGCAATCTGGATATTGCGAATATAAGAGGAAAGCTTTATTGATCAAGGTGGGGTTCTGTGACGCCTTGGTCTGGTCGTTGAACACAAACGAAGTACGCGAAGTTGCAGCTATGGTAAACTTTTAATCTAAACAAAACCCAAAGTCTAAACGACGCCCTAAGGGCTTTATATATGGAGTAAGAGGAGGGAATTTCGTGGCCCTTGAGGGTGGGGTCCGAAACCAACCCTATCTCTTGTTTCCCCACACATACGGACTCTAAAAATAGCCTATACTTAAGTATTTCGAAATTACATGGGCCTGGCCCAATAATAAGGTGACGCAACACCTAAAATAGCCTATGGACGAATATTATGAAGTGTCATCTTGTATATTTCGTCCAAGGCTTCATGCACTCCTTATGCTGGCTTCAAAGTCCTGAAATCATCACTTGTAACTCCGTTCTTGATCCCCTTGCGCATGCCATCAACTCCATGCGTGTTCTTGCTCCAATGTTCATCCTTCTCCAAGCTAGGCCCTTCATTTGTAAGCAAAACAAATGTATCCAATTTAGGCAGCATCATATTCTCATGAACATTAGAAGCATTACCAAGAAACGAAAGTACCTGGTAATTTATTTGGTGTGCGCGAGCTCTAGTAATTGGTCCAGTATATGTAACAGTAGGGGCTGTGGGTGTAACAATGGTATTGATGTCCTCATCAAAAGGGGTGGCGGCCAAGGAGGTGGGAGGACGTCCCAAGGAAGCCTAAAACCAACCCTAGGTCGTACAAGGCTCATGGGCCCAAGTGGAGGTGATGCAACACCTTTGGACTTGTTGTTTGACTCGGATTCTGCTGCAGCATCAGATTGTTTCATCCATATCTCAACGCTCCGGACGAATTTAAAGGTGATTCCAATTGGTGTGGAAAGAGGATGAAATCTAGTTTCCAACAAAAAAAGAATCACCCAATTCGGAGTCCGTGTGAAAAAATTCTTGGCGTTTTGAGTCAGGTATGTCTGTGCAGTCCGAATCTGAATCCAGAACGTGAGAGACTTGGACTCTATCTTCTCTTGGCCCAAAAGTGACGTGAGAGGACTTTTTGAACAGAACTTAAACTTCCCCTTTTCCCCTATCTTCATATGTGGATTGTACAAATGTCCCATACACCTGCAATTATACAAAACACAAAAGTGTGTGAAGTATTTTTGTTCTGGATAATATAAATAGATTATTGAATAGTTGACACTAGAAATCAACTGACAAATATGCATGTATGCAATATTTTTGGTCGTATCCAAGGTAGTCATGTCCTCATCAGACCGAGTATCTTTTCTTGGCTATGTTGTTACTCCACAGGGAATTGAAGTTGATAAAGCCAAGATTGAAACTATTGAGAGTTGGCCGCAGCCCAAAACGGTCACACAAGTGAGGAGTTTCCTTGGCCTCGCTGGTTTCTATAGGCGTTTTGTGAGAGATTTCAGCACCATTGCTGCACCTCTCAATGAGCTTACAAAGAAGGATGTGCCTTTTGTTTGGGGTACCGCACACGAAGAAGCCTTCACGGTATTGAAAGATAAGTTGACACATGCTCCTTTACTCCAACTTCCTGATTTTAATAAGACTTTTGAGCTTGAATGTGATGCTAGTGGAATTGGACTAGGAGGTGTGTTATTACAAGATGGCAAACCTGTTGCATACTTTTCTGAAAAATTGAGTGGGCCTAGTCTGAACTATTCTACTTATGATAAAGAATTATATGCTCTTGGTCGGACCTTAGAAACATGGCAACATTATTTATGGCCCAAAGAATTTGTTATACATTCTGATCATGAATCTTTGAAAGACATTAAAAGTCAAGCTAAACTGAACCGTAGACATGCTAAATGGGTTGAATTCATTGAGACTTTCCCTTATGTCATTAAACATAAGAAGGGTAAAGAAAATATTATTGCTGATGCATTGTCTCGTCGTTATACTATGCTTTCACAACTTGACTTTAAAATATTTGGTTTGGAGACCATCAAAGATCAATATGTGCATGATGCTGAATTTAAAGATGTATTGCAGAATTGTAAAGAAGGAAGAACATGGAACAAGTTCGTCGTTAACGATGGATTTGTGTTTCGTGCTAACAAGCTATGCATTCCAGCTAGCTCCGTTCGTCTTTTGTTGTTGCAGGAGGCGCATGGAGGAGGACTAATGGGACACTTTGGCGTAAAGAAGACGGAGGATATACTTGCTACACATTTCTTTTGGCCAAAGATGACACAGGATGTTGAGCGTTTTGTTGCTCGCTGCACTACATGTCAAAAAGCTAAGTCACGACTCAATCCTCATGGTTTATATATGCCTTTGCCTGTACCTAGTGTTCCTTGGGAGGATATATCTATGGACTTTGTTTTAGGTTTACCTCGAACAAAGAAGGGGAGGGATAGTATATTTGTTGTCGTGGATAGATTCTCGAAAATGGCACACTTTATACCATGTCATAAAAGCGATGATGCTGTTAATGTTGCTGATTTGTTCTTTCGTGAAATTATTCGCTTGCATGGTGAGCCAAGTACTATTGTTTCAGATCGTGATACTAAATTTCTTAGCCACTTTTGGAGATGTTTATGGGCTAAGTTGGGGACTAAACTGCTTTTTAGTACTACTTGTCAC
The DNA here is from genome assembly GCA_032464435.1 of Aegilops umbellulata. Lineage (NCBI taxonomy): Eukaryota > Viridiplantae > Streptophyta > Magnoliopsida > Poales > Poaceae > Aegilops > Aegilops umbellulata. The sequence continues at coordinate 270,013,422 of CP136057.1, read as the reverse complement.
CCCCAAACCGATGGACAAACTGAAGTAGTCAATAGAACATTGTCTACTATGCTTAGGGCTGTTTTGAAGGATAATAAGAAAATGTGGGAAGAATGCTTGCCTCATATTGAATTTGCTTATAATCGTTCATTGCATTCTACTACTAAGATGTGCCCTTTTGAAATTGTGTATGGTTTCCTACCTCGTGCACCTATTGATTTGTTGCCTCTTCCATCTTCGGAGAAGGTTAATTTTGATGCTAAAGAACGTGCTGAATTGATTTTAAAAACGCATGAGTTAACTAAGAAATATATTGAGCGTATGAATGCTAAATATAAACTTGCTGGAGATAAGGGTAGAAAACATGTTGTGTTTGCACCTGGAGATCTTGTTTGGTTACATTTGCGTAAGGATAGATTTCCTAATTTGCGCAAATCAAAGCTAATGCCACGTGCTGATGGTCCTTTTAAGGTGTTAGAGAAAATAAATGATAATGCATATAAACTTGAGTTGCCTGCAGATTTTGGGGTTAGTTCCACTTTTAACATTGCATATTTCAAGCATTATTTGGGTGAGGAAGATGAGCTTCCGTCGAGGACGACTTCGTTTCAGAGAAGGGGAGGATGATGAGGACATCAATACCATTGTTACACCCACAGCCCCTGCTGCTACACATACTGGACCAATTACTAGAGCTCGCGCACGCCAATTGAATTATCAGGTACTTCCGTTTCTTGGTAATGATTCTAATGTTCATGAGAATATGATGCTGCCTAAATTGGATACATTTGTTTTGCTTACAAATGAAGGGCCTAGCTTGGAGAAGGATGATTATTGGAGCAAGAACAAGCATGGAGTTGATGGCATGCGCAAGGGAGACAAGAACAGAGTTTCAAGTGATGATTTCAGGACTTTGAAGCCACCATAATGAGTGCATGAAGCCTTGGACGAAATATACAAGATGCCACTTCATAATTTTCGTCCAGAGGCTATTCTAGGTGCTGCGTCACCTTCTTTTTGGGCCAGGCCCATGTAATTTCGAAATACTTCAATATAGGTTGTTTTTAGAGTCCGTATGTGTGGGGAAACAAGAGTTAGGGTGGGTTTCGGACCCCTCCTCCAAGGGCCACGAAATTCTCCCCTCTTCCTCCATATATACAGCCCGTAGGGCATCGTTTAGACTTTTGGTTTTGTTTAGATCAAAAGTTCGCCATAGCTGCAACTTCGCGTACTCCGTTTGTGTTCAACGACCAGACCAAGGCGTCACAGAACCCCACCTTCATTAATAAAGCTTTCCTCTTATATTCGCAATATCCAGATTGCAATCTTAGTTTCTTGCTTGTTCTTCGTTTGCTCGCAGGAAACCGGCCCTCGTGGTCAGGTTGATCATGCTCCGGCGTGGTCAATAACCCTCGGAAGTTGGTTTAGCGATTGCTAAGGCGCGACGTCTTGCACGTTCGTAGTCGGATCGTCAAGGTCGACTCCCACAGAAACGATAGCCACCATCTCATCGAAACATCGGGACACCTTTGCCTCTATCACTCCTGCCAGACCACTGGTCCCCGCGGTCAAGGAGTGCACTCCCGCGAATGATGAGGTGCCGCTAGTCCTCGTTGCCGAGCCTCGGGCTCCAACTTGGGTGCAGCTCATAGTCCATTTCCTCCAAATTGGAGAAACTTCCCGAAGAGCAAGAAGAAGCTGAAAGAGTAGCCCGGAGGGCCAGTATGTTTCAGTTTGTTGACGACACGCTGTACAGAAGGAGGCCCAACATTGTGAAATTGAAGTGCATTTGCCAGGAAGAAGGAAAGGAACTGCTGGCAGAAATACACAAGGGTATATGCGGCTCACACATTGGATCGAGGGCTCTAGTTGGGAAAGCCTTCCGACAAGGAATTTACTGGCCCACAGCCCTCCAAAATGCAGTTGAGTTGGTCACCAAATGTGAAGCCTGCCAGTTCCATTCGAAGAATATCCACCTGCCTGCCCAAGATCTTCAGAACATCCCTTTGTCATGGCCGTCTTCGATCAGGGGGCTCAACATCTTGGGCCCTTTTCCCCATGCTACCGAGGGCTTTGAATTCTTGTTCATTGCAATCGACAAGTTTACAAAGTGGCTGGAAGTAGAGCCCGTGAGAAAGGTGACTGCTCAGTCAACTATCAAGTTCTTGAAAGGATTGGTGTGCCGCTTCGGAGTCCCTGCTCGAATCATCATCGACAATGGCACCCAGTTCATGAGCCACGCCTTCATGCAATACGTTCATGCTCGCGGAAGCAAGCTCTCATTCGCCTCTGTTGCAGATCCAAGGAGCAACGGGCAAGCCGAGAGAGCGAACGCTGAAGTGTTGCGAGGAATTAAGACGAGAACATTTGATAAGCTACAGAAGTTTGCTAGGAGGTGGATCGATGAGCTACCGGTGGTTCTTTGGTCCCTCAGAACGACACCAAATCGAGCTACTGGGCAGACACCCTTCTCCCTAGTCTATGGGGCAGAAGTAGTTATCCCCACGGAACTCATTTACGGGTCACATCGAGTGCTTGCCTACGATGAAGTAGCGCAGGAACAGCACCGGCGTGACGATGCTATGCTACTTAGGAGAACCGTCTTCGGGCTGCTACGCGTGTTGCATGCTACCAGCAAGCCCTGCATCCCTATCCCAGCCGCAGGGTTCATGCCCGGAGTTTTGAGGAAGGTGACCTTGTCCTTAGGCGCGTTCAGTCTGCCAAGGGTACAAACAAGTTCACGCCAAAGTAGGAAGGCCCTTACCAGGTAGTACGAGTCACCAGACCTGGCGCAGTCCGTCTTGAGACCGGAGATGGCATTCAGTTGCAAAATTCATGGAACATTGAGCATCTCCGCAAGTTCTACCCATAAGGACCGGCTGTCGGGCCCTGCCCGGCAGCCACCCTTTTGTACAGGCCTTGCCTCCGTTGCATGTAACCCCTTGTACAAAGCCAGGCACAAACCCTGAGCAACAGATAAATAAATGAAGCGATGGGGGGGGGCCCCGCCAAATAGCATGCATGCATAAGCATATCATCAGCATAGCATGTTCATGTAGATAAGGTCGCATGAGGCATCATTTTCATCTACCCCAAACTGAAGGCTCCTACAGTGGATTCGGTCCTGAAGAGGAGAAGAGAAGACAAGCCTACATTGCAATCCTCGGCATGCCCAAACAGATAAGTTCTCCCTCCCTCTCTCTCTCTCTCTCTCTCTCTCTCTCTCTCTCTCTCTCTCTCTCTCTTATCCATACGTGTTATGTAAGCAAACACTTCTGCATAAGGAAACCTCGCCGCTTTCCAAACTTAGGTGCTCCCGTCACTTGACTCGAACGTTGCTTTGGTCGGGGTGGTTATAGTGGCCTTTGGCAAGAAGGTTTGGCGGGGGGCTAGTCCTTCTTTACGATTTGTTCCCGGCAGGCCTAGCGCCACGGCAACAAACTAAGGGTGTTGGCGGGATAGCCTACTGGGGAAAACTTGTTTACTCGAGTGTATAGTCATTCTACCTCTGCACGGACATGTTACATGCACAAGTGCCCAGCAAGGTTTATCTTTTTCATTATTACGCCGATTAACAAGTGTCGGAGTAATGTCCACGGGTAGGCTAACCCTGGGCCCAGAACCTTTCAAGACATCGGGGCCGACTAGGCCCCTCAAAACTCCAAGACAAGGAGCCACCTTCTAGAAGCCGACCGAAAGAACAGTCGGCTGCCCGCACACGGGCGAGTTCAAGACAAGCCGACTCCTATCAGGCGGCTTCCAGAGAAGCCGGCCACGGGGAGTCGGCCCACGGCACCAACGGATGCCCATGCCCTCATCGAGGGGGATGGGACGGGGAGTGGCCACAGTAAAGCCCACTCCCTCCCCTTTTGCGGAGGCTGGCGTGGCCACAGTGCGCCATACCCACGAAGATCTTTGTCCGGCGCGACACTGTTGCCATGCCAGCCCTGACATCAGCACCTGTGGGCAGAGTCCTCCACCCACGACGGCCTATCTATACGACCTAGGGACGACGGGTCCCACCAGTCAGCGAGAGTCCAGAGGACGGCGAGAGCGCCACCAGTCGGACCCGTTTGGAGTCGGCCCCCGGGAGTCGGCCAGCCCCTCCCACGGGTCCCGCCCGCCATTAACCAGACGAGACGGGAAGTGGCTACAGTAATCGCCCGCCAGGCGGCGGGGCTATAGCCACGACCCCATGACCAAGCCTGTGTCATTAGAGGCACGACTACAATAATAAGCAGCCGGTAAGACCCGCAAGCGGCGGACACGGCCTGTCGGCTCCGTACCGGACCTGTCGGCGGGGCCCACTAGTCGGTGGGCCCCGGCAGTCGGCGGAGAAGCCGACGACCAAAGAGACTGACGGCTGGGCCCCGCGCAGAGCTGGATTACCATTGTATCCCTGGGGGGTAGGCCTATATAAACCCCCCAGGGCACCCATGCAAAGGGTTCAACCCATTAGAACTACACCAGATCATATAAAGAGGGAGAAAGCTGGCCTTGCTTTCCCGTACCTCTGGCATACAGCTCGAGGAGCAAGCTTGTACTCTTCTCACCATAGTGATCATGCGGAGACCCCACAGAGCAGGACTAGGGGTATTATCTCCTAGGAGAGCCCCGAACCTGGGTAAAGTACGCCGGGGTTCGTGTCTACGCCTCATCCCGCTTCCAGGCACCGGCGATGTTCTACTCGCTCCCACCATGATAAGCCATCCTTTGGCATATGTCGCACCTAACCCTCGACATTTGGCGCCCACCGTGGGGCAAGGTGCACCGTCGTCCGAAGACCTGCTCTGGACAGGAACCCTTTTCCTCCCTAGCGAGCGCAGCCAGCCCGGCACGCCATACGGAGTCTGCGCCGACGCGCTGCACGGCGCTGAGATCGCCTGCGCGACCAGCTTCCTCGCCGATCTTGTCGGCGAGGTTTGCCTCTCCGACGAGCCTGCATCCGATGCGGGCACAGGCGGCCCCGAGAGCCTCCTCGCGGGCCTCCTCGGTCAACTCACGTCGCCAGCGAGCCAGCTGTGGACTTGGAGTCCGTAGGCTCCATCGATCCGATGTTGGTCGATTCCGACACCGCGTCGCTTGACGCGTTCCCCACCAACGTGGTGATGTACGACGAGCCGCTCCCTCACGGAGGTGCTTGTCATCAGTCATGGTGAGCACTCCGGCGGAGGAGCTCATGACCCACTTAACACGGCACTACAAGACCTGTCCACGTCCATTCCCGAAGACGCCGACGCCGAGACGTTGGAGGCGCGCCGCCTTCAGCTCGTCGAAGGCGCGAAGAAGCTGGCCAGCATGAGATGCTTGTCAGAGGCCTACCAGCGTGAGATGGATCGTGCTGTGGGTGCTTCGCTGGCTCCAGCTGGGCCTAGCCGCCTCGACGCGGTCTAGCAGCGCGGCGTGGCCATCGCCAACTTGTTCGGGGCGAATCGCCCTGTTTATGCCACGCCTGCAGAGAACATCCGAGCCGCCCAGGCGGCGGCTGACGAGCTGGACAATTTTGAGGTTGAAGAGCGTCGCCTGATGACGGAGCGCGTCCAACGACTCCTTGACGCGGCTGTCGAGCAGAACGAGGCTGGCTGGCACACTGATGCGCCACAACGGCAAAATGACGACCCGCCTCCTCGTCGAGACCGAGACCAACGGCATACAGCTCGAGGAGCAAGCTTGTACTCTTCTCACCTTAGTGATCATGCGGAGACCCCGCAGAGCAGGACTAGGGGTATTATCTCCTAGGAGAGCCCCGAACCTGGGTAAAGTACGCTGGCATTCATGTCTACGCCTCATCCCGCTTCCGGGCACCGGCGACGTTCTACTCGCTCCCACCATGATAATCCATCCTTTGGCATATGTCGCACCTAACCCCCGACAACAAGTACAGACCGAACACAAACGTGGATAAAAGAGATTACATAAATTGAACTGAAGTTTGGCAAGTGCCTACACATTTTAGATTGAAAAAAGATAGGTGCCCCGTGATGCCCTTTCTTGTCCCTCTCCTCCTAGGCACTGCAGCAGGAGGAGAAGAGGGCAAATGGGGCGCCTAGGCAGAAACCCAGCCTGACCCTGCGGGCTCCAGGAAAGGTAGCCAGACAAGACCAGGAGGGCGCGGGTGAAGGTGATGGTGAAGAGATCATTAGAGACGACCAGTCAACCGCCACTACCAGGGCCAGCAGGACGCGACATGCAAAACGAAGCTGCAGCCCGCGAGGAAGCCTACCGGGGCCAAGCTGGAAGGCTGCTGGAGGAGCCGAGGGCACCATATCCACCCCTGCACCCAACTTCCCGGTAATTCACCTTGCCAGAGAGGAGATGCAGGTGTAGATGGTGGTGCCACCGGCTGACGGTGATGGTGCGGCTGGTGCTTAGTCGGAGTCAGATTCGTCGCCCACCCAGTCGGCACCGTCGTCATCGCCGTCACTGTCCTCCTCGTGGCTATCGCTCGAGGAGGAGCTTTCATCGTCGGTCGAGCTCCCTGTTGTAAATATGTAAACCAGCATTCAAGTTTTCAGCAAAGATTATGAACTAACCATATTCACAATAACATTCACGTCTCATGTTTACTCATATCAATGGCATAATCAAATAGTGAGCAATAATAATAAATCTTGGATGACAACACTTTCTCAAAACAATCATAATATGATATAACAAGATGGTATCTCGCTAGCCCTTTCTGAGACCGCAAAACATAAATGCAGAGCACCTCTGAAGATCAAGGACTGACTAAATATTGTAATTAGTGGTAAAAGAGATCCAGTCATAGTCATACTCAATATAAATTAATAGTAATGGATGCGAATGACAGCGGTGCTCTCCAACTAGTGTTTTTTAATAAGAGGAGGATGACTCAACATAAAAGTAAATAGATAGGCCCTTCGCAGAGGGAAGCAGGGATTTGTAGAGGTGCCAGAGCTCGGTTTTTGAAATACAGATAAATAATATTTTGAGTGGCATACTTTCATTGTCAACATAACAACCGAGAGATCTCGATATCTTCCATGCTACACACATTATAGGCGGTTCCCAAGCAGAATGGTAAAGTTTATACTCCCCCACCACCAACAAGCATCAATCCATGGCTTGCCCGAAACAACGGGTGCCTCCAACTAACAACAGTCCTGGGGGAGTTTTGTTTGCAATTATTTTGATTTGGTTTGAGTATGGGACTGGGCATTCCAGTGACCAGCCATTTTCTCGTGAGGGAGGAGCGGAGTCCACTCCTCTTGAGAATAACCCGCCTAGCATGGAAGATACAGACATCCCTAGTTGATACATGAGCTATTCGAGCATACAAAACATATATTCATTTGAAGGCTTAGAGTTTGGGACATACAAATTTACTTGGAACGGCAGGTTGATACCGCATATAGGAAGGTATGGTGGACTCATATGGAATAACCTTGGGGTTTATGGAAGTGGATGCACAAGCAGTATTCCCGCATAGTACAAGTCAAGGCTAGAAAAAGACTGGGAAGCGACAACAGTCATGAACATGCATTAAAATTAATCAACATTGAGTGCAAGCATGAGTAGGATATAATCCACCATGAACATAAATATCGTGGAGGCTATGTTGATTTTGTTTCGACTACATGCGTGAACATGTGCCAAGTCAAGTGACTTGAATCATTCATAGGAGGATACCACCCTATCATACCACATCACAACCATTTTAATAGCATGTTGGCACGCAAGGTAAACCATTATAAAATCCTAGATAATTAAGCAAGGCATAAGCAACTATAATCTCTAATTTTCATTGCAAACATGTTTCATTCATAATAGGCCGAATCAGGAACAATGAACTAATCATATTTACAAAAACAAGAGAGGTCGAGTTCATACCAGCTTTTCTTATCTCAATTAGTCCATCATATATCGTCATTATTGCCTTTCACTTGCACGACCGAACGGTGTGGATAATAATAATAGTGCACGTGCATTGGACTAAGCTGGAATCTGCAAGCATTTTAATACAAGGGAGAAGACAAAGTAATATGGGCTCCTGGTTAAATCAACAACAATGCATATAAGAGCCACTTCAACATTTTCATTATGGTCTTCTCCTCTCGACCCCCAAAGAAAAGAGAGGAAATAAAACTATTTACACGAGAAAGCTCCCAACAAGTAAAAGAAGAACGAGAAATCTTTTTGGGTTTTCTTTTAATTACTACTATTACATGCATGAAAAGTAAATTAGCTAAAAGCTACAACTAATTTTTTTGGTTTTTCTGAAGGTTTTTCAAACACACAAGAAGAAGGTTAGAAAAGAAAATGAACTAGCATGGATATTACAATGAAAAAGTATGAGCACCGACAACTAGAATGAGTGTGTGAACACGAATGTAATGTCGGTGAGAAATACGTACCCCCCGAAGCTTAGGCTGTTGTCTTAAGTTGGTCTATGACCACGGATCAAAGTGGTCCTCTCCAGTGTACTGAGGAGGATCCTCGGGGTGCCACTGGTTGGCGATCTCCTCCGGATGCCACTGATAAATAGTCTTCCGATAAGGGTCAAGTGGTGGCGCCGACTCGGCCTTTGGAGTAGGTGTCGCGCTCAAGTACGCATGAATGGCCTCCGGCAAAATGAGATACATGCCTGGAAATATGTTACACAAAGAGGGTGCAGGCAAGGTAATACACTCACAATAAATTTTATCAAATATCAAATTATACTTAAGAAGTTTCTTCTTATTTTTCACAATAAAATCATGTGCTACCATACTTTTATAATCTAGAAACATAGGGGGCAGCAACTTCTCTTCTTTCTCATAATGCCTAATAGGTATATTAAAGTGTGCAACAAGGCGCGAAGCAAAGATGCCACTGAAGATGGGGCCCTTTGTACGGTTCAGACTTAACCGTTTCGCAACCATAGAGCGTAGACTGAAGGTTCTATCACGGAGTAAAGCATGGCGCAAAATGGCAAGGTCAGGGGCACTGAGGCCCCCACTGTTCCCCCAACCTATTAAACATCTACTAGCAAATATTGCAAAGTAATGTAAAACAAGAAAATGTATGCTAGTGATTCTTGCATCGGAAACTTTCCTCGTTTCCCCTATAGCAATTTCATTAATAAATCCCTCCACATCATTATGATGTGGTTCCTCTATGTTGCCCTCAAAAGGTATCTTGCATACCCGACAAAAATCATACAGTGACATCTCCTTAAACTCATCATATAAATAAAAATCTATCGAAGGTGGTGACCTTCCAGCAAGGAAATGAAAATTTTGCACAAAAATATTAGTGAGTAGGAGATACTGTTCGCGCTGGTCATGGAGGAAATCAGTGAGGCCTGCATTCTCAGCCAATTCATCATGAATCTCGGCTGCCTTCAAGAACTCATCATAAGGCCATTCACACGGTCGAACCTCCGCAGTGCGAGGGAGATTATATTTGGGCTTCTTATCCTCCTAACTTTGCTTATCCTTTGAGCTTCGGCTCGAAGAGCCTCTCAACAATCTCTTCATCATTTTCTTTCTCTGAAAATTTCTGAAATTTTTAGTAACTCAAAATAAAAGTGAATCAAACTCAACAAAATTGAAAGCAACTACTCCCACAAGTGCCTAGAGACTATATCATGCATTAGAACTATTTGGGACCAAATAAATTTGACATGCCAGCTCAAGAATAGGGTCACCTAAGCAGCAAAAATTTGCAATAAATAAAGCACTAGAACAAAAACTAATTGGACCATTGGAGGAGTCACATACCGAAGAACAACCCCCCAAAGAAGTTTTGTGAGTGCAGCTTTGAGCAAGGAGATCGAAAATCGCAGCAAGATGAGCTAGAACACGGGTTTGAGCTAGGTGGTGAATTTTTTGGAGGAAGACGAAGTGTGTGGGTGTAGGAATAAGTGGAGGGGGCCACGTGGGGCCCACGAGGCAGGGGGCGTGCCCCAGGGAGGTGGGCGCGCCCTGGACCCTCGTGGCCAAATGTTGGGTTCCCCTGGTGTGTTCTCAGTGCTAGGATAATTCAGAAAACAGACAAAAAAAATACTATTTTTGCTTTATTTAATCTAAATAATAGAAAGTAAAAAGGAGGGTATAGAGAGTTGCGCTTTCTAACTTCATCCATCTCATGTTCATCAAAAGGAATCCACTAACAAGTTTGATCAAGTCTTGTTAACAAACTCATTCTGAATTGCATGAAACCGGAGAATTTTCGAATAGCACTAGGTTACCTCAACGGGGATATGCACGTCCCCAATAATAAGAATATCATATTTTTTCTTGACAGTAAGAAGAGGAAATTCAAAACCTCCAATAATAATCGATGGAATTTTTCCAATAGAATTAATAATGTGGACTTGAGGTTGTTTCCTCGGGAAGTGTACCGTATGCTCATTACCATTAACATGGAAAGTGACATTGCCTTTGTTGCAATCAATAACGGCCCCTGCAGTATTCAAAAAGGGTCTACAAAGAATAATCGACATACTATCGTCCTCGGGAATATCAAGAATAACAAAGTCCGTTAAAATAGTAACGTTTGCAACCATAACAGGCACATCCTCACAAATACCGACGGGTATAGCATTTGATTTATCGGCCATTTGCAAAGATATTTCCATAGGTGTCAACTTATTCAAATCAAGTCTACGATATAAAGAGAGAGGCATAACACTAACACCGGCTCCAAGATCACATAAAGCAGTTTTAACATAGTTTCTTTTAATGGAGCAAGGTATAGTTGGTACTCCTGGATCTCCAAGTTTCTTAGGTATTCCACCTTTAAAATTATAATTAGCAAGCATGGTGGAAATTTTAGCTTCCGGTATCTTTCTTTTATTTGTAACAATTTCTTTCATATACTTAGCATAAGGATTCATTTTAAGCATATCAGCCAAACGCATACGCAAAAAGATAGGTCTAATCATTTCAGCAAAGCGCTCAAAATCCTCATCATCCTTTTTCTTGGATGGTTTGGGAGAAAAGGCATGGGTTTCTGAACCCATGGTTCTCTTTATTTACCATGCTTCCTAGCAACAAGTTTCTCTTATCATAACGTTGATTCTTTGATTGTGGGTTATCAAGATCAACATCAGGTTCAATCTCTACATCATTGCTATTGCTAGGTTGAGCATCAACATGAACATCATCATTAACATTATCGCTAGGTTCATGTTCATCACCAGATTGTGTTTCAGCCTCAAAAATAGAAATATCATTGGGATTCTCAGGTTTGTCAACTACAGGTTCACTAGAAGCATGCAAAGTCCTATCATTTTTCTTTTTATTCTTTTTAGAAGGACTAGGTGCATCAACATTAGTTCTGTGAGAATCTTGCTAAATTCTCTTAGGGTGGCCTTTAGGATACAAAGGTTCCTGAGTCATTTTACCCCCTCTAGTCACAACTCTAACAACACTATCATTTTTCTTATTATTTAATTCATTGAGCAAATGATTCTGAGCTTTAAGCACTTGTTCTACTTGAGTGGTAACCATAGAAGCATGTTTACTAATAAGTTTAAGTTCACCTTTAACTCTAGACATATAATCACTCAAGTGTTTAATCATATAAGAATTACGTTTCAATTGTCTACCAACATAAGCGTTGAAGTTTTCTTGTTTAACAATAAAATTATCAAACTCATCTAAGCATTGGCTAGCAGACTTATAACGAGGAATATCACCTTCATCAAATCTATAGAGAGAATTTACCTTACTACCTGTGTCGGGTTATTAAGACCATGTATTTCTTCAATAGGTGGTAAATTCTTAACATCTTCAGCTTTAATACACTTTTCTTTCATAGATTTCTTTGCCTCTTGCATATCTTCAGCACTGAGAAATAGAATACCCCTTTTCTTCGGAGTTGGCTTAGGAGTTGGTTCAGGAAGTGTCCAATTATTTTTATTACTCAACATATTATTCAATAGCAATTCGGCTTGATCAACTATTCTTTCCCTGAAAACACAACCAGCACAACTATCCAGGTGGTCTCTGGAAGCATTGGTTAGTCCATTATAAAAGATATCAAGTATTTCATTGTTCTTGAGAGGATGATCAGGCAAAGCATTTAGTAATTGGAGAAGCCTCCCCGAAGCTTGTGGGAGACTCTCTTCTTCAATTTGCGCGAAATTATATATTTCCCTTAAAGCAGCTTGTTTCTTATGAGCAGGGAAATATTTAGCAGAGAAGTAATAAATCATATCCTGGGGACTACGCACACAACCAGGATCAAGATAGTTAAACCATGTTTTAGCATCACCTTTTAATGAGAACGAAAATAATTTAAGGATATAGTAGTAACGAGTTTTCTCATCATTAGGGAATAGGGTAGCTATATCATTTAATTTAGTAAGATGTGCCACAACAGTTTCAGAATCATAGCCATAGAAAGGATCAGATTCAACCAAAGTAATTATCTCACGATCGACAGAGAAATCATAATCCTTATCGGAAATACAGATAGGTGAAGTAGCAAAAGCAAGTCATATTCCATTCTAGCATTCAAAGATTTTTATTTAAGCTTAGCTAATAATTTCTTAAGATCGTATCTATCATTGTAAGCAAGAAAGACTCTAGTAGTTTCTTCATCCATAACATAACCCTCAGGCACAACAGACAATTCATATCTAGGGGGAGAGTCTTCATCATCACTTTCATCAATATTATCAGTTTCAATAATTCCATTCTCCCTAGCCCTAGCAAGTTGTTCATCAAGAAATTCACCTAGTGGCACAGTATTATCAAGCATAGAAGTACTTTCATAAAAAGTATCATGCATAGGAGAAGTGGCATCATCAATAACATGCGACATATCAGAATAAATAGCAGAAGTAGGTTTAGGTGTCGCGAGTTTACTCAAAATGGAAGGAGAATCAAGTGCAGAGCTAGATGGCAGTTCCTTACCTCCCCTCGCAGTTGAGGGATAAATTTTGGTTTTCTCGTCTTTCAAGTTCCTCATAGTGATCAACAGATATAAATCCCAAGTGACTCAAAGAATAGAGCTATGTTCCCCGGCAATGGCGCCAGAAAATAGTCTTGATAACCCACAAGTATAGGGGATCGCAACAGTTATCGAGGGTAGAGTATTCAACCCAAATTTATTGATTCGACACAAGGGCAGCCAAAGAGTTGTCAATTCAACCACACCTGGATAACTTAATATCTGCAGCAAAGTATTTAGTAGCAAAGTAGTATGGAAGTAACGGTAATCGTGGCAAAAGTAACAGTAGCAGTTTTGTAGTAATTGTAACAGTGGAAACGGTCAAGTAACTAAGTAAAGATCAATATGTGAAAAGCTCGTAGGCATTGGATCGGTGATGGAGAATTATGCCGGATGTGATTTGTGACGCCCCCGATTCAATCGTACACTAATCATGCACGCAAATGTGTACGATCAAGATCAGGGACTCACGGGAAGATATCACAACACAACTCTACAAATAAAATAAGTCATACAAGCATCATAATACAAGCCAGGGGTCTCGAGGGCTCGAATACAAGTGCTCGATCATAGACGAGTCAGCGGAAGCAACAATATCTGAGTACAGACATAAGTTAAACAAGTTTGCCTTAAGAAGGCTAGCACAAACTGGGATACAGATCGAACGAGGCGCAAGCCTCCTGCCTGGGATCCTCCTAACTACTCCTGGTCATCGTCAGCGGGCTGCACGTAGTAGTAGGCACCTCCAGAGTAGTAGGAGTCATCGTCGACGGTGGCGTCTGGATCCTAGGCTCCATCGTCTGGTTGCGGCAACCGGGTAGAAGGGAAAGGGGGAAAAGGGGGAGAAAAGCAACCGTGAGTACTCATCCAAAGTACTCGCAAGCAAGGAGCTACACTACATATGAATGGATATATGTGTAAAGGGCCATATCAGTGGACTGAACTGCAGAATGCCAGAATAAGAGGGGGATAGCTAGTCTTATCGAAGACTACGCTTCTGGTCGCCTCCGTCTTGCAGCATATAGAAAGAGTAGACTGAAGTCCTCCAAGTAGCATCGCATAGCAATAATCCTACCCGGCGATCCCCTCCTCGATCCCCTGTTAGAGAGCGATCACCGGGTTGTATCTGGCACTTGGAAGGGTTTGTTTTATTAAGTATCCGGTTCTAGTTGTCATAAGGTCATGGTACAACTCCGGGTCGTCCTTTTACCGAGGGACACGGCTATTCGAATAGATAAACTTCCCTGCAGGGGTGCACCACATAACCCAACACGCTTGATCCCATTTGGCCGGACACACTTTCCTGGGTCATGCCCGGCCTCGGAAGATCAACACGTCGCAGCCCCACCTAGGCACAACAGAGCGGTCAGCATGCCGGTCTAAACCTATGCGCGCAGGGGTCTGGGCCAATCGCCCTGAGCACACCTGCACGTTGCGAACGCGGCCGGAAGCAGACCTAGCAACCTCCAGTACAACGGAAGTCACGTTACGCGGCCCAATCTGGCGCGCGCCGCTCAGTCGCTGACGTCAAGAAGTGCTTCAGCTGATACCACGACGCCGAGTGCCCATATCTTTCCCGCGTAGTTTGTTAGTGCGTATAGACCAAATGGCCAGACTCAGATCAAATACCCAGATCTCGTTAAGCGTGTTAAGTATCCGCGAACGCCAACAGGGCCAGGCTCACCTCTCACCCAGGTAGCCCCGAACTGCCCTGCCGCTCCGCCACAAAGATCCACACAGAGGGCCGTCGGGACAAAGGTCCTTTCAGCACCCAATCCGTGAATCACTCACGGGTACTCCTCGAGCCAACCCGACTTTGGTCACCACATGTATCATGTTTAAAGTATAGTATATACCCATGATCACCTCCCGAGGTGATCACAGCCCAGTAGTATAGCATGGCAGACAGACAAGAGTGTAGGGCCACTGATGGAACACTAGCATCCTATACTAAGCAAGTAGGATTGCAGGTAAAGGTATCAACAGCAGTATCAAAGACAGGCTATGCATCAGGATAGGAATAACGAAAGCAGTAACATGCTACACTACTCTAATGCAAGCAGTATAGAGGAGAGTAGGCGATATCTGGTGATCAAGTGGGGGGGCTTGCCTGGTTGCTCTGGCAAGAAGGAAGGGTTGTCAACACCGCAGTCGAACTGGGGTTCGCCGGCAGTCTCGGAGTCTACCGGAAAGAGTAACGGGGGAACATAATAAATAATAGAGCAATCAAAGCAACACAAAGCATAACATGGCTATACGCGGTGCTGAGGGTGACCTAACGCAGTAGTAGGTGATACCGGTGGAGGGGGGAAACATCCGAGAAAGTATCCCCGGTGCTTCGCGTTTTCGGACAGATGAACCGGAGGGGGAAAGTTGTGTGTTTGCTATGCTAGGGATGTGTGGCGGACAAACGGGCTGCGTATTCAAATTCGTCTCGTCGTTCTGAGCAACTTTCATGTACAAAGTTTTACCATCCAAGCTATGGTTTATTTTATATTGATTTTAAAAGATTTAAATCATTTTTAGCATTTATCTAATTATTTTAATTTGAAATGGGATTTATGACATCACCATGACGTCATGCTGACGTCAGCAGTCAACAGGTGTTGACTGGGTCAATCTGACGGTGGGTCCCGCATGTCATTGACTCATAGTAATTAAACAGGGTTAATTAGCTTTAACTAAATGATTAGATTAATCTAATCCGATTTAATTAAGTTAATTAATTCTTTAATTACATAATTAATTATTATATATATTATTTATTTTTCTCTTTTTTTTAAATGTTCTGGGGGCTGGTCCCCACGTGTCAGGGAGTATTTAGGTTAGTTAATTAGCCAGTTTACTTAAGTTGTGATTAATTAGAAGGCTGGTCCCCGCAGTCAGTGGCACTGGCGTCATAAGCGGTTGGGTTAAGCGGACACATCAGCAGCGCCGACGTTTAGCCGTCGGCGACCAAAACACGGCGACGACGCATGGGATGTCGCCGGAAATCGGTTACAGGCCACCAAAACGGGCATCGCTGGTCGCGTTCGAACGCGCGTGAAGTCCCGCGTCCAACGGTGCTAGGGGTGGGAGTGAGGGAGGTCCCAAGCGACGCCGACGACGAGCAATGGTGATGGCCGGATCTCGGTGAGCTCGGTTTCAAGGTTACAGCATATGGCGAGGCGACCAAAGGCATCAGATGGTTCCTGGGGAGTCCAGGAACACGAGGCAAAGCTCGGTCGCGAGTCCTGCGGGCTGTGGCCACGGTGGAGAGTCAAACGGCAGCGACGTGTTCTCGGACGTGGTAGCGGGGCTAGCTAGTGGGGGAGCCGGAGCTCAAGGGAAGAGGGGAGGATGTGGGGGGCTCACAGAGGGCCGGCAGCAGGGGGCGCAGGGGAGCCGGGGGGTGCCGGAGTCGACAGGATCGACGACGAGGTAGCGGCGTCGTCCGACGAAGGGGATCGAGGCAGACGGTGGCGATGATGCGTATGTCGACGTGGTGGCCTCCAGGCCTTGATCCAGCGGCGTAGACGAAGCAGGGTTCAACGACGGCCATGGCGATGTGCGGCGGTGGAGTCGGGGCGGATCCCCTCGATCCAGATCGAGAGGAGGGAGAGGGAGTCCGTCGGGGAGGGCGGCGAGGTCCGGTGATGGGCAGCACCCGCGACGGGGCGTGGGGGAAGGGGTCGACGCGGGCGTCGAGGCAATGGAGGTGTCCGGCGATGGAGGGGTGCTGGCGTCGCGAGGTGGGGGGGCACTAGCGTCGCGAGGTGGGGGGAAGACATGCCCGTCCCCGATCCAGATCGGATCGAGAAGGGGAGAGGAGAGACGTGGGGAGTGGGGGTGTGCGGTGCTAGGGTTCCAGGGGAGTGGGGTTAAGGGGGGCGTCGGCTGGGCCGGCCTGGTGACCTGCTGGGCCGAGGCCCAGTCGGGGGGGGGGGGAAGTGGTGTTCTACTTCTCTTTTTTTTGGCAGGGGGGGGCTTTTGTTTTTATTTCCTTTCTTTTATATATTATTTTCTGTTCTATTTTAGTTACACCTATTTTAGTTTTTTATAAAATACAAACAAACTCCTAAAATATTGTTATAATATAGCCCACTACCTCAATAAGTTTGGTGCAATAATAAAATACTTGGTACATTTTTATTATTTAAATGGTATTTATACATTTATTTTAGCCACAGTTTTATTTATTTCAGTGCATTAAATATTTTGTAAAAATGTGGATTCTCCACCATAATTACCTATGCATTATTTGTCACCCACCGAACATTTTTGTTTCAATGTTTGAAAACTTTTGTTGTTTGCCATATTTTAAATTTGAATTTTTAACCAGTTTTGAACTAACGAGATATTAGCAACAGTAACAGAGGTGACGTGGCATCATTAGCAGAGTTTCACTGTAGCTTAATTACCCGGGCGTCACAATTCTCCTCCACTACAAGAAATCTCGTCCCGAGATTTAAGAGGGGGACTAAGGGGGAAAGGTCTGGTTACGAAGTTCTAACAAATCTTCTCGGTGTTGATTGCTCTTCTCGAAATGGTCGATCCATTACAGTGATGTCTCCATTTTTTCTACTTCAGGTCATCTTGACGAAGTCGCATCCTTTCTTCGGGGTCTGTCTCGTACTTACGAATAGGTAAGGGGCAGTTCGACAATGATAGAATGCTATAAGGGTTAACCATCGGGGGTTATCCCGTGAATGAACACAAGGGTATCTCTCGAGTTGGTCAAATGAAACACATCGAGAGCCAAGCAAGAAGGTATGGTAAGAAGTATCAAGCGGATAGGCAATCGTTCGATGCCCAAATAGAAGGTGAAAGGGTTTCACGGCACGAGAATAAGTATTGCGCCTGATAGCAGAGTAGATCACTAGGAAGGTGGCTCGCGAATTACATATAAAGTCAAGCGCGAGGAATATATTTGGCAACAGGGTGTATAGGAGAGTCAGGTTTCGATCCTGGGACCTGTGGGTTATGGGCCCACCATGTGGGTTAAAGACAGAAAGAGTGGTGTCATCTTGCATGGTTATGATAACCATGCAGGTCAGACCATAACCTGTCGGTTATGTCGGCAACAGCGTCGGTACCAAGGGCAGGGGACGAAGAGAACCATTTTCCTGCTCGTTGGATGAGGCGGACCAATAGGCAAGGTTCTCGTCCCTCGGTGGTTACCAGAATGTCATCAACAAAAGCAACAGGGTCTTACTGACAGAATTGTACACAGAGGTGTTGACATAAGCAGGGAATTAATACTGCTTAGATCATAATGATCACCAGAAAGGTTAAACAAACCAATGGAAAGGAAAACGTGATCATCAGGTTAAACAGAACTATGAAAAAAAATGTGTTTAAACACATTCAGTGGCATATCCTTCCCAAGGACAAGCAGAGCATGATATCTATGACAGGATACAACATAGCAAACCCTTTATGAAAGGGGAAAGAGCTTCTTGACATTACCCATACAACGATGTTTGGGGTAATTAATAAAGAAATTTTAGCATTGTGCTTCAACTGTTCTTATGGAAAATCAGAGTACCACATACATGCTTCAAGATAGCGTTGACATGGTCTTTAAGCAAAGGTCAGACTTTGGATACAGGAAGAATCCATCAGGAAAAACTTGTAGAATAAGTCTTACAATTTCCTCATGGAAGAACGGATAGCCTTGCTAAAAGGAAAATTATGACAATAGGTCCTCCGGTCAGGCGTGCTAGGCATGACATCACCTTACCGAGTCATATAAAGACCAATGTTATAACTCTTGGAAAAATGTTCCAACCATCATATCTGACCGAGATTCAGATCTAATCGGTGTTAGGATACCTCGGACTCAGGATGCCTGAGAAGAAAAGGTGCAACACAAATTGACGGGTTGATATAGCAAGATTCTCGGAAATAAAACTATGGAAGCGAGTTCCGAAACAAGAGTTCATCATTACAACAAAGAGAGGATGAGGATGTGGATGATGGACTCAGCGACCATTCATCGAGAATTCCAAAAAGATGGATTTCCACAATTATGAGAACAAGGAGATAATCATTTGTCCGATCGAATGATATAATGATGTATGCTCAGGAAAACATACACAATTAATTATTGGTTGGCAGATGCACTCGAAATATGGGATGGGTTGCTCGATAAATGGTAGAACGGCGACTCAATGAAACAGAATCAATCAACCATTCACTTCAAAGCAATAGGGTTGCTAGAAGTTTTGAATTCACACATCATAGTTCAATTGCCGGTATTCCGGTTAGAAACAACAAAGGGGCCAAGAAAGAATGGTGATAGTGTGACGTATCATAATACCAAGAATTGTTTAAGAGGTGGAGCAATCCTCACAACATCCTTGATATAAAAGATGATACAATCCAAGGTAGAGCATAACATAAGCTGAATAGCAAGGATCTCAAGGTATAATACAAAACACGAATAAGCTTGTGTTGAACGAGAGGCAATAAGGTGGTCGGTGATAACACAAACCATTGAGGGGCGATGATGGTATTTCTCATCAAGAATTTGATATATATATCTTGGGAGAGCTCAGGATGTTGATGATGATCATGACACATTTGTCAAGATATTCCATGAAGATGTAACCGATCGGCGATGACATCAAGTCAAAGGAATGATGAAGCGAAAGGTTATTGGAACCAGGGATACGACACAAAATCGAAACCAAGATTGCGGTTCAAGGCGAAATGATATGATGAGGAAGATCGACATAAGCTTAGCTCATCGTCGAAGTGGTGCTCCAAGAATAAGGACCAGGTAGCACAGTTAAAGTCACCAAGACAATGATATAGCCATACAGGCTAGAAATGACGTGATCGAGTACAAACTCGTAAGTAAAGAAGATTACTAATAGTTGTTTAATCATGATGCGGACTCGATTCAGTTACCGATGTCCTTGAGTGTTTAATGACTCAGGGCCCGTGAAAAATTGGAATCAGTAAGAATGTAGCACTTGATGGAGAACTCATAAGAAGTTATGCAGTTCCGTGATAATCTCGAGATACCGGGGGTAATACTTGACGGCAGATCAAAGTAGAGGTTGTACTAGGGAAATGCTCTGCAGAAGACAAGTGCTTAAACTTGCACGAGAAGTGGTATTTAAAGGAGAACAAGGTCGGAATCCACGATCATAAAGGATCGAACCACGGATACAAGACGAACTTATAACATGGGGGTAATTATTTTTACGAGCAGCTTCCATGATAAGTTATACATCGTGTCCATGAACCTTCCATTCACTTCTCGCCTTGATAAAGGTATTAGTGTTGAAAGTTTTACCTGGTGAAATACCAGATGAGTATGACTCGTGAAAACTTCCGAGTTCACACATATAAAGGAAGGCATAGGTTCAACCCGTCAGGGTATCGTCGAAACCTATACCACAAGCTTTAGGAGTAATTTAACTCAAGCTCGAAGGCAGAGCATGGTCGAGAAAGCAGAGGCTACAATTTACCAAAGGCATTATGTATCCGAGAATTGGCTCACAAGGTTATTGAATATGAAGTGCATTGTCAGATAAAATCCAACAAAGGATCTGGTGGTCCATAAGGGATCTGATGTGAGCATCGGTACTCAACCAGAAGAAGAAAGAATGCAAGGAGATCATATGATAGAAACAACTGACTAATTCAAAGCTCAATCGCAAACGATTTATGATTTCCCATTTCAATGGATCAGAAGCAAATGCTCTGATTAAGGAGGGAATAGTTGAATAGACTTAGGGGTACCCTCGATGGCAATCTGATTGGCCGAGAACCAGCTCATGTTCGAAAGACGTCTGAGGGGAAAGATAATTTATAAGGATCAACTGATGATTGCGTGCATTCGCACACATATAGAATCAACGGACTTAAATGATAGTGACAAAGGATGCCAATAAGATTACTAGACTTATGGGATTAACCAAAATGTAAGCAAGAAAGAATTTCAAGAGCAATAGGCTCCTGAGGATTTTTGGAAGATCGAATGGTATTTCGACGATTGATGACATACATGAATCTGGGGATGAGTGGATACTCGGCAAGTGTGAGAAATTACCCGTAGGGATATTCATGTGTCAAGAACTGCAAAGTAGTAAGCTCAAAGGATTATCGAGACAACGACGAGTGTTTCGGGGTATCTTGTAATAACAAGACCAACTGGGGATGAATGTAAGAATAACAACTGTAAGTAGTTATCCTTAAGGGTTTACGGTGGAAGGGGAATTGCAAGAGGGATGGCACAAAGTATAGAGGGAACATCCGAGAGTATTGTCAGAATCTTTCGTTGAAGCAGTCGATCATCCGTATTAAAGGGCTCTCCGGCAGGAAGTGGTAACGAGAACCTAGAGTTAGATTTTAGCTAAATCATTTAACCCGAATAGAAGAGATGTTAGAGTCCCAGAGTATAGGTCAAGGAGTAAAAGATCCTACTACCACCCAATGGCGATGTGTGCCCGTAAGACACACATCCAAGTTAGTAAAAGTTTTTGCAATGCCTAGACTCGACTTCGGCCAAGGAGTTGGAAAGGGGGATTCCTACAGGCAGTCAGCTCTGATACCAACTTGTGACGCCCCCGATTCAATCATACACTAATCATGCACGCAAATGTGTATGATCAAGATCAGGGACTCACGGGAAGATATCACAACACAACTCTACAAATAAAATAAGTCATACAAGCATCATAATACAAGCCAGGGTCCTCGAGGGCTCGAATACAAGTGCTCGATCATAGACGAGTCAGCGGAAGCAACAATATCTGAGTACAGACATAAGTTAAACAAGTTTGCCTTAAGAAGGCTAGCACAAACTGGGATACAGATCGAACGAGGCGCAGGCCTCCTGCCTGGGATCCTCCTAACTACTCCTGGTCATCGTCAGCGGGCTGCACGTAGTAGTAGGCACCTCCAGAGTAGTAAGAGTCATCGTCGACGGTGGCGTCTGGATCCTGGGCTCCATCGTCTGGTTGTGGCAACCGGGTAGAAGGGAAAGGGGGAAAAGGGGGAGAAAAGCAACCGTGAGTACTCATCCAAAGTACTCGCAAGCAAGGAGCTACACTACATATGCATGGATATATGTGTAAAGGGCCATATCAGTGGACTGAACTGCAGAATGCCAGAATAAGAGGGGGATAGCTAGTCTTATCAAAGACGACGCTTCTGGTCGCCTCCGTCTTGCAGCATATAGAAGAGAGTAGACTGAAGTCCTCCAAGTAGCATCGCATAGCAATAATCCTACCCGGCGATCCCCTCCTCGATCCCCTGTTAGAGAGCGATCACCGGGTTGTATATGGCACTTGGAAGGGTGTGTTTTATTAAGTATCCGGTTCTAGTTGTCATAAGGTCATGGTACAACTCCGGGTCGTCCTTTTACCGAGGGACACGGCTATTCGAATAGATAAACTTCCCTGCAGGGGTGCACCACATAACCCAACACGCTTGATCCCATTTGGCCGGACACACTTTCCTGGGTCATGCCTGGCCTCGGAAGATCAACACGTCACAGCCCCACCTAGGCACAACAGAGCGGTTAGCACGCCGGTCTAAACCTATGCGCGCAGGGGTCTGGGCCCATCGCCCTGAGCACACCTGCACGTTGCGAACGCGGCCGGAAGCAGACCTAGCAACCTCTAGTACAACAGAAGTCACGTTACGCGGCCCAATCTGGCGCGCGCCGCTCAGTCGCTGACGTCAAGAAGTGCTTCAGCTGATACCACGACGCCGAGTGCCCATATCTTTCCCGCATAGTTGGTTAGTGCGTATAGACCAAATGGCCAGACTCAGATCAAATACCCAGATCTTGTTAAGCGTGTTAAGTATCCGCGAACGCCAACAGGGCCAGGCTCACCTCTCACCCAGGTAGCCCCGAACTGCCCTGTCGCTCCGCCACAAAGATCCACACGGAGGGCCGTCGGGACAAAGGTCCTTTCAGCCCCCAATCTGTGAATCACTCGCGGGTACTCCTCGAGCCAACCCGACTTTGGTCACCACATGTATCATGTTTAAAGTATAGTATATACCCATGATCACCTCCCGAGGTGATCACAGCCCAGTAGTATAGCATGGCAGACAAACAATAGTGTAGGGCCACTGATGGAACACTAGCATCCTATACTAAGCAAGTAGGATTGCAGGTAAAGGTATCAACAACAGTATCAAAGACAGGCTATGCATCAGGATAGGAATAACGAAAGCAGTAACATGCTACACTACTCTAATGCAAGCAGTATAGAGGAGAGTAGGCGATATCTAGTGATCAAGTGGGGGGGCTTGCCTGGTTGCTCTGGCAAGAATGAAGGGTTGTCAACACCGCAGTCGAACTGGGGTTCGCCGGCAGTCTCGGAGTCTACCGGAAAGAATAACGGGGGAACATAATAAATAATAGAGCAATCAAAGCAACACAAAGCATAACATGGCAATACGCGGTGCTAAGGGTGACCTAACGCAGTAGTAGGTGATACCGGTGGAGGGGGGAAACATCCGGGAAAGTATCCCCGGTGCTTCGCGTTTTCGGACAGATGAACCGGAGGGGGAAAGTTGTGTGTTTGCTATGCTAGGGATGTGTGGCGGACAAACGGGCTGCGTATTCAAATTCGTCTCGTCGTTCTGAGCAACTTTCATGTACAAAGTTTTACCATCCGAGCTATGGTTTATTTTATATTGATTTTAAAAGACTTAAATCATTTTTAGCATTTATCTAATTATTTTAATTTGAAATGGGATTTATGACATCACCATGACGTCATGCTGACGTCAGCAGTCAACAGGTGTTGACTGGGTCAATCTGATGGTGGGTCCCGCATGTCATTGACTCATAGTAATTAAACAGGGTTAATTATCTTTAACTAAATGATTAGGTTAATCTAATCCGATTTAATTAAGTTAATTAATTCTTTAATTAGATAATTAATTATTATATATTATTTATTTTTCTCTTTTTTTAAATATTTTGGGGGCTGGTCCCCACGTGTCAGGGAGTATTTAGGTTAGTTAATTAGCTAGTTTACTTAAGTTGTGATTAATTAGAAGGCTGGTCCCCGCAGTCAGTGGCACTGGCATCATAAGCGGTTGGGTTAAGCGGACACGTTAGCAGCGCCGACGTTTAGTCGTCAGCGACCAAAACACGGCGATGACGCATGGGATGTCACCGGAAATCGGTTACAGGCCACCAAAACGGGCATCGCTGGTCGCGTTCGAACGCGCGTGAAGTCCCGCGTCCAACGGTGCTAGGGGTGGGAGTGAGGGAGGTCCCAAGCGACGCCGACGACGAGCAATGGTGATGGCCGGATCTCGGTGAGCTCGGTTTCAAGGTTACAACATATGGCGAGGCGACCAAAGGCATCAGATGGTTCATGGGGAGTCCAGGAACACGAGGCAAAGCTCGGTCGCGAGTCCTGCGGGCTATGGCCATGGTGGAGAGTCAAACGGCAGCGGCGAGTTCTCGGATGTGGTAGCGGGGCTAGCTAGTGGGGGAGCCGGAGCTCAAGGGAAGAGGGGAGGATGTGGGGGGCTCACAGAGGGCCGGCAGGGGGCTCAGGGGAGCCGGGGGGTGCCGGAGTCGAGAGGATCGACAACGAGGTAGCGGCGTCGTCCGACGAAGGGGATCGAGGCAGACGGTGGCGATGATGCGTATGTCGACGTGGTGGCCTCTAGGCCTTGATCCAGCGGCGTAGACGAAGCAGGGGTCGACGACGGCCATGGCGATGTGCGGCGGTGGAGTCGGAGCGGATCCCCTCGATCAAGATCGAGAGGAGGCAGAGGGAGTCCGTCGGGGAGGGTGGCGAGGTCCGGCGATGGGCAGCACCCGCGACGGGGCGTGGGGGAAGGGGTCGACGCGGGCGTCGAGGCAATGGAGGTGTCCGGCGATGGAGGGGTGCTGGCGTCGCGAGGTGGGGGGGGCACTAGCGTCGCGAGGTGGGGGGAAGACATGCCCGTCCCCGATCCAGATCGGATCGAGAAGGGGAGAGGAGAGACGTGGGGAGTGGGGGTGTGCGGTGCTAGGGTTCCAGGGGAGTGGGGTTAAGGAGGGGGCGTCGGCTGGGCCGGCCTGGTGACCTGCTAGGCCGAGGCCCAGTCGGGGGGGGGGGGGGGAGTGGTGTTCTACTTCTCTTTTTTTTGGGGGGGGGGCTTTTGTTTTTATTTCCTTTCTTTTATATATTATTTTCTGTTCTATTTTAGTTACACCTATTTTAGTTTTTTATAAAATACAAACAAACTCCTAAAATATTGTTATAATATAGCCCACTACCTCAATAAGTTTGGTGCAATAATAAAATACTTGGTACATTTTTATTATTTAAATGGTATTTATACATTTATTTTAGCCACAGTTTTATTTATTTTAGTGCATTAAATATTTTGTAAAAATGTGGATTCTCCACCATAATTACCTATGCATTATTTGTCACCCACCGAACATTTTTGTTTCAATGTTTGAAAACTTTTGTTGTTTGCCATATTTTAAATTTGAATTTTTAACCAGTTTTGAACTAACGAGATATTAGCAACAGTAACGAAGGTGACATGGCATCATTAGCAGAGTTTCACTGTAGCTTAATTACCTGGGCGTCACATGATTCCTCATGCAACCATTATAACATAGGATGACACAGAACAAGCTCCAGTTCATCAGTGTAAAGTAGGCATGTATTCCTAATATAGTCATATGTGCTTATGGAAAAGAACTTGCATGACATCTTTTGTCCTACCCTCCCGTGGCAGCGGGGTACTATTGGAAACTAAGGGATATTAAGGCGTCCTTTTAATAGAGTACCAGACCAAAGCATTAACACTTAGTGAATACATGAACTCTTCAAACTACGGTCATCACCGGTAAGTATCCCGATTATTGTCACTTCGGGGTTAACGGATCATAACACATAATAGGTGACTACAGACATACAAGATAGGATCAAGAACTCACATATATTCATGAAAACATAATAGGTTCAGATCTGAAATCATGGCAATCGGGCCCTAGGGACAAGCATTAAGCATAGCAAAGTCATAGTAACATCAATCTCAGAGCATAATGGATACTAGGGATCAAACCCTAACAAAACTAACTCAATTACATGGTAAATCTCATCCAACCCATCACAGTCCAGCAAGCCTAAGATGGAATTACTCACGCACGGCGGTGATCATCATGAAATTGGTGATGGAGGAAGGTTGATGATGACGACGGCGACGGATTCCCCTCTCCGGAGCCTCGAACGGATTCCAGATCAGCCCTCCCGGGTGATAGAGGCAAAGGTGTTCCGTCTTTCGATGAGATGGTGGCTATCGTTTGGAGGAAGTCGACTTTGACGATCCGACTACGAACGTGCGAGGACGTCGCGCCTTAGCAATCGCTAAACCAACTCCGAGAGGTTATTGACCACGCCGGAGCACGATCAACCTGACCACGAAGGTCTGTTTCCTGCAGACAAACGAAGAACAAGCAAGAAACTAATATTACAATCTGGATATTGCGAATATAAGAGGAAAGCTTTATTGATCAAGGTGGGGTTCTGTGATGCCTTGGTCTGGTCGTTGAACACAAACGAAGTACGCGAGGTTGCAGCTATGGCGAACTTTTAATCTAAAAAAAACCCAAAGTCTAAACGATGCCCTAGGGGCTGTATATATGGGGGAAGAGGGGGGAATTTCGTGGCCCTTGGAGGAGGGATCCGAAATCCACCCTAACTCTTGTTTCCCCACACATACGGACTCTAAAAAACAGCCTATATTGAAGTATTTCGAAATTACATGGGCCTGGCCCAAGAAGAAGGTGACGCAGCACCTAGAATAGCCTCTGGACGAAAATTATGAAGTGGCATCTTGTATATTTCGTCCAAGGCTTCATGCACTCATTATGGTGGCTTCAAAGTCCTGAAATCATCACTTGAAACTCTGTTCTTGTCTCCCTTGCGCATGCCATCAACTCCAAGCTTGTTCTTGCTCCAATGATCATCCTTCTCCAAGCTAGGCCCTTCATTTGTAAGCAAAACAAATGTATCCAATTTAGGCAGCATCATATTCTCATGAACATTAGAATCATTACCAAGAAACGAAAGTACCTGATAATTCAATTGGCGTGCGCGAGCTCTAGTAATTGGTCCAGTATGTATAGCAGCAGGGGCTGTGGGTGTAACAATGGTATTGATGTCCTCATCACCGGGAGAGATTAGTTCTTGGCGGCGGCTGCGTATCGTAGAACGTGATGAATCCTTCTCTCTTATTTTTCTCCCCGAATATGAATATGTAGAGTTGGAGTTGAGGTCGGTGGAGCTCCAGGGGGCCCACGAGGCAGGGGGGCGCACCCAGGGGGTAGGTGCGACCCCACCCTCGTGGACAGGGTGTGGGCCCCCTAGTCTTGATTCTTTCGCCAATATTTTTATATATTCCAAAAATATTCTCCGTGAAGTTTCAGGTCATTCCGAGAACTTTTATTTCTGCACAAAAATAACACCATGGCAATTCTGTTGAAAACAGCGTCAGTCCGGGTTAGTTCCATTCAAATCATTCTAGTTAGAGTCCAAAACAACGGAAAAAGTGTTTGGAAAAGTAGATACGATGGAGACGTATCACTCTCCGCGCAGCACCCTAAGCAAGCACCTGAGCACCCAAAGACTTTGACGAAAAGAAAATCTGCCTCCATTAATTTAAAATGGAGGACGTGCCCTTCCGATAGGCTATGGGCGCGAGCAAAGGTCTTCCACCCACGGCGGAAGAACATAACATGAGGAGCGGGGAAGTCCACATCCACCCGCGTGTTGCTGTTCCTGCAGCCCCTCATGTGCAGTTTCAACGCGCGCGGTTGCTCGAGCTCCATCGCCCTTGTGAATGGAGCAGGGAGACGGAGGCGGCCGCGTGGAGGCTTGTACAGCTTGATGAAAAACTCCAGAGGTTGATCTCTGACATGGCTTTCCATCGCCGGCGGGGGCGCAATCAAAGCGCCACCCCGTCCTCCTCGGCCCCGTGCGCCACGACGACCACGACCTCGCCACCTCCCACCTCCTCTCGTAGCAGGCTCCACCCCCCACATCTTCGGAGGAAGGAGGGAGACGCTGTCAAGAAGAATTTCTCGTCGCCATTGGGGGAGGGGCGGACCCTTGACCTCTCACCATGATAAACGTGGACTACTATAGGAATGGAGAGGGAAGGAGGTGTGGAAGAACGTCTTGCACCGAGCCCCCTTTTTATAGGCGGGCACGACAGGGGGCTAGATTTTTCTCACTGAGGTGGCCGCCCTGCTCTGCCATTCCGGCTCCCCTTGCCATTAACGGCTCGAAGAATCAAGGCCGACCCCTACACCAATCCATGACGCCTAGCTTTCTGCCATGGCACTCATTCCCATGCTCTCCGCATCTGCCACCAACCTTGCGCAATGCATGCGATACACGTGGCAGAAGCGCTTGGAGCGGGAAGGATTGTGGGGTGGCAGTTATCACCCCGTGAATGTGGGACATGGGTACTCCTCAAATTGTGGCCCATGATCTCCCTCACTGAAGTTGGCGTTACACGACGCACGGGAGAACTGGAAACTGACCTGGGCTCAGGTTAATGAAGAAGCAAAGAAGACACAAAGGACAATCAACTACTACCCTCTTGCCTGTGCAGTAGTTAGGGTCTACCCTGACGATGCCCGGCAGCGCGTTCGGGCCAAGCCCGGGCGCTCCTATCGGTCCAACAAGCCCTGGGTCTGTTACCCAGACCCTGCACAGGCCTAAGATCAAGATTACAACATCCAAGACCAGACCAAGCATAAGAGATCAGCTCTTTGAAAAATCAGAGTGCAGATCAAGAAGATCAAGTCAAGCTAAAGGAGTAAGACACCGCTAAGGGAAGATCTCCCTTGTAGGGCAGGTGAGCCGGGCAAGGTCAAGGTTACCCCATGATGAGGACATCAATACCATTGTTACACCCACAGTCCCTGCTACTATACATACTGGACCAATTACTAGAGCTCGCGCACGCCAATTGAATTATCAGGTACTTTCGTTTCTTGGTAATGATTCTAATGTTCATGAGAATATGATGCTGCCTAAATTGGATACATTTGTTTTGCTTACAAATGAAGGTCCTAGCTTGGAGAAGGATGATCATTGGAGCAAGAACAAGCATGGAGTTGATGGCATGCGCAAGGGAGACAAGAACAGAGTTTCAAGTGATGATTTCAGGACTTTGAAGCCACCATAATGAGTGCATGAAGCCTTGGACGAAATATACAAGATGCCACTTCATAATTTTCGTCCAGAGGCTATTCTAGGTGCTGCGTCACCTTCTTTTTGGGCCAGGCCCATGTAATTTCGAAATACTTCAATATAGGCTATTTTTAGAGTACGTATGTGTGGGGAAACAAGAGTTAGGGTGGGTTTCGGACCCCTCCTCCAAGGGCCACGAAATTCCCCCCTCTTCCTCCATATATACAGCCCCTAGGGCATCGTTTAGACTTTGGGTTTTGTTTAGATTAAAAGTTCGCCATAGCTGCAACTTCGCGTACTTCGTTTGTGTTCAACGACCAGACCAAGGCGTCACAGAACCCCACCTTGATCAATAAAGCTTTCCTCTTATATTCGCAATATCCAGATTGCAATCTTAGTTTCTTGCTTGTTCTTCGTTTGCCTGTAGGAAACAGACCTTCGTGGTCAGGTTGATCGTGCTCCGGCGTGGTCAATAACCTCTCGGAGTTGGTTTAGCGATTGCTAAGGCGCGACGTCCTCGCACGTTCGTAGTAGGATCGTCAAAGTCGACTTCCTCCAAAACGATAGCCACCTTCTCATCGAAACACGGGACACCTTTGCCTCTATCACCCCAGAAGCAAGCCTCAAAGACCAACCCAGCAGGCTTGCCGGCCCCTAGAAGGCAAGCTACCCTGCCAAGGCTCCACCGCACCACCTCACAGTGACATAAGTCATCGATTAGTGCGGTGTCAAGCTCCCATGTGACTAAGTGGTTGTTTCTTGCCACATGGCATCCACTTCCTATGGAAATTACCTCGAAATGACACCTGTCCAGCGACGTGTCATGCAAATAGGAGAAAAGGTGGCCTAGCAGCCCGGCAAGGCTTGCCAGGCAGGACATGATCTGACACTAAGCAGCACATTTAATGCGCTCTGCCCTGTCTGCAGAGTTAGGTATAATAGGACAATTTGCTATCTGATTAGTGCACAATGACTGATTTGCCACTGTGGTGACCCCTTGATCTATACAAGAAGGGCCATGGCAACCATAGAAAGGATTCAGACCCTTGTACACTCATACACGCGTAGCTGCTCTTGCCTCGAGGCAACCCTGCCGGGCTAGAGCACCGTGTTTCCACCACAACCCACCATCAATCAACCAAAGCAGGAGTAGGGTTTTACGCCTCGCGGCGGCCCGGACCTAGGTAAAATCACCCATGTGATCTCGGTCGTGTTGTGGGACGCTCTCCGCTCTTTGTGCAATATGCTCATCCCCCCTGCCGAACCACAAGGGGCTCATGGCCCCATAGGTGGTCATGGTTTCTCATGATATATTCCATTCAGATCTAGATCAAATTGTTCGCAAAATCTGGCTTGACCATCAAGCCCAAGTCACTGGCTACATTGATCTTGTCAAAGGGCACATTGATCCGTCGAAGGAAAACAGCAACACGAAGAAGAAGATAGAGAAGAAGAATGCTCCTCCTCCTGCTGATGCTGAGACACAGAAAGAAAATGTTCCTGAACAAGCAATTCCTTCGCCAACTCTTGAAGCAGTTACAGATGCATCTACTTCACCACGGCCAACTGAAATAGTGCTTTTGGCCTCCCAAGCTCATGAAGAGAATCCTTCTCAGCACCAAGTTTCAGAAGAAGGTGAAATCCCTTAGTCTGATCGACAAGCTTCTCCTACCCGTGTTGAACCAAATGGTTCGGTTCCTCCCTTTGCTCCTCAAATGACTCCTGAAGCAAATCCCCAACGGTCCCCAGTGGCTGATAAAGTATTGATGCCTGATTTAGAACCTAAACAAGTGTCTAATCCTTCTCCTCTAAGAATCTCACTCAATACTGCACAAAGAACTTTAGATGTTGACCCTTCTGCAACAAAGTCAGCTTCTGCTCATCACTCATACTCAATTATTTAGGGCGATGAAGATTTCCGTAGAAGATGAACTCAAGCACCCTTATCCTCGCAAGCAACTGCCACTGTTCTCCATCGGCGTTGGTGTCAAGGGACCACTTTTCAATTGGAACACTCATCCAACTTTCTTTCAAGAGAGTCCATACAGCAAGCCCCACACTTCAGAATCTCCTCTCTTTTAGACTCAAGAACATGCCATTTGTTATTCTCGGATATTATATGACAGCCGCAAGATTTTCCTTCATGAGTTCCCGGATATTGCTGCGATTGAAAACATCGGCTGCTTCAACCATGTATTGCAAGACATTGAAGAGTTTGGCCTCACGCATGTCTTTGCATATCAGCATCCATGTAATAGAGAGATCATTTTGCAATTTTATGCCACTCTATATATCTCTGGTGATGCCTCTGATAGCAAAAAATGGATCATGGAGTGGATGACTGAAGCAAAAAGAATAAAATGCTCTACAATAGACTTTGTCTCCCACTTTCATTTCCCTCGGTTCGAACATGGCAAGACTGAGATTCAGGTTCATAACATTTATGTGATCTCTGATGAAGATTTCTGATGCAAAATGGATGAAGAAAAAGAATTGACTACAATGGTCCTCCCCTGCCTGAGCACTTGACATTTGACAATCAGACCTTATATCATATTCTTAATTATACCCTCAGTCTGCTGGCTGGGATGAATACAGACTGATAGAGGCGGGGTGTCCCGATCTTTCGATGAGATGATAACTACCGATTTGGTGGAGACGACTTTGATGATCCGACTACAAACGTGCACGACGTCGCGCCTTAGCAATCGCTAAACCAACTCCGAGAGGTTATCGACCACGCCGGAGCACAATCAACCTGACCACGAAGGTCTATTCCTGCAAGCAATCGAAGGACAAGCAAGAATATGATAAAGCAATCTGAATATTGCGAATATAGATGAAGTATTGATAATGGTGGGGATCCGTAAGCGGTCTTGGTCTGGTCGTTGGACACAAACGAAGTACACGAAGTTGCAATGGCTAACTTTTAACTAAACAAATCCCAAGGAAAAAGCTACTAGATGGATCTACTTATATAGGAGCAAGGGGTGGCGGCCAAGGAGGTGGGAGGACGTCCCAAGGCAGCCTAGAACTAACCCTAGGTCGTACAAGGCTCATGGGCCCAAGTGGAGGTGGTGCAACACCTTTGGACTTGTTGTTTGATTCGGATTCTGCTGCAGCGTCAGATTGTTTCGTCCATATCTCAATGCTCCAGACGAATTTAAAGGTGATTCCAATTGGAGTGGAAAGAGGACGAAATCTAGTTTCCAAAAAATAAAGAATCACCCAATTCGGAGTCCGTATGAAAAAGTTATTGCCGTTTTGAGTCAGGTATGTCTGTGCAGTCCGAATCTGAATCCAGAACGTGAGAGACTTGGACTCTATCTTCTCTTGGACCAAAAGTGACGTGAAAGAACTTTTTGAACAGCAAGTAAACATCTCTTTCTCCCTTATCTTCATATGTGTGTTGTACAAATGTCCCATACACCTGCAATTAGACAAAACACAAAAGTGTGTGAAGTATTTTTGTTCTGGATAACAAAAATAGATTATTGAATAGTTTGCACTAGAAATCACCTGACAAATATGCATGTATGCAATATTTTTGGTCGTATCCAAGGTAGTCATGTCCTCATCACAGACAATGCTATTTCTAATGTTCTTCGGAACACCATCCAGGCTATCTATCAAGGTTTTATCTTCGATGTCGAAGACATGTTACTGCACATACTGATGGATTCATATTAGCACCCAAAAACTATCAAGGTATTTGCGCCCTAGATTCAGAAGTGGTTGACTATGCAATGAAGACCAAATATCTTGCAAAAGTCAGTCTCAAGAGTTTCGTTCCTCTAGTTCGTGATAAGATAAAAGTCATGGAAGATTTTTCCTTTGGGAAAGTTCCAGTGTCAAGCCCTCCTAATTATCATAACACTTTCGATGGACCTCGGCTATGTCAGCGTGATCGTCAACCGAACACACAACCTCCTTCACATCTTGAAGTGAGTTTGCGCACTCAACAATTGTTGTTGAAGCATATGGATGCGGATTTCCAAGAGAAAGAGCACCTGGCCGCTGAACTAAATGCAATCCACAATCGAACAGTACTTGCACACATGATTACATCAGAATACAAGAAGCATCTCTGGAAATTCTTCTCAAAGAAGCAATTGAGCAACTCCGACCTCAAAGAACTCTGTGCGTATATCGACCAAGGGTTTTCAGCTAAAGATTTTCAAGACCGCATTACTCCGCCTTTGCCAGCTCATGAACCAACAACAAATTTACTTCGGATTCAGCTGCGAAAATTGCTCGACGAATCAGAAGCAACATCACCCACTAAGAAACTTGCTGAAGGAAATATTTTTTCTCGCAGAACTCAATAGGCTGATCCCAATGTGCCTTCCTCTTCTCAGCCCCAAGCCCGTCTTGAAGGATCTGCCGCTGCTGACGATGAAGATGTACCAGCCACCTACGAATCAGAAACTTCTTCGGGCGATGCCTCAGAGTGAATCATGTTAACCTATTTTCGCACTCATGTTATTCGTCACCTTTTTGACACTAGTTGACAAAAAGGGGGAGAATCACATCGAGAATTTCGATAGATTTGCTCTGTTGGATTTCGTCGCTATGTTTATTCGCTCTATCTTTTGAGACTATTTTAGCCACTTTATATGCTCTGATGTAAAACTTCTGATATGGGTTGTAATATTAATGACCCCGCCTGCTGCACTATATTCTCTCAAAGCATTTGTTTTGCAGGTGAAATTATTGATAGAAGTCATGAATGAGTGCACTATATTCTCGTTGGATTAATTAACATCAGTGCGAATCATTACCTCGAACCATTGAAAAATCCTCCACTTAATTTAATAAATTGCAAGGAATCTCATTGTATATCAGTTATCCCTGCATACATGTAGGGGGAGTACATTTCATCATCGAGCCAAGTAACGCAAGTTCACTCTTATTTGATTTACATTTTAGTTATCTATCTTCACTTCAATGATTATCTGTTTTGTCAACAACCGTCCAAAAAGAGGGAGATTGCTTGTGAAATGATAGGCCCCTTATGTTTTGAAGTTTGTTGACATAAATAGTATGGTACTTATGTGTTTGCTAGTGCGCACAGAGTAATAGGTCTCTGAAGTATCGAGGAGTTTGATGCAAATGATGAAGATAATCTCTCTGCATGACATCGATGGTTATCACCGAAGATGAAGCTAACAAGAGTGACCCCTAAAAATTGCTGAAGTACAAGCAACTGGTTCGGTGTCTCTTCGAAGTAAATGACTGCGCTCGAGGAAGGATGAAGACGTAGCATTTGTTCCATTGTTATTCTTCTTGCATTGAGTCATAGGACCACCGTACTATTAAGAGGGTCGTAGCATTCGAAGCTTTGATTCTCTAATGCTAAACCCAAATACTATGAAAGCCGTGAGAGAAATCTCTTTGTGCTCCGAGCAAATACTTGCTAGCAAGAGACTGTGATCTTCTTCGCTGGAAGAGATTTGCCTCAGACCGAGGAGTTAGGATTACTTGTTCCTCAAGTAATGTTACCGTTGCTCGAAAATCTGACTGTTTTGAATGTGATGGTTGGCCATTGGTTGGACCTCGTGTCCAAAATGGTCATTTCCCATCAGGGAAGGTTGTGTCTATAAATAGCCACCCCGTCCGGCTTTGTCCAGTGGCTGCTCCGTTTGGTTCCAAGAAGATTGTTGAGCAACCCACTCTCTGAGCGATTTGAGTTTAAAATCGACCAAGAGAAAAACCCTAGAGCGGAAGAATTACATAGTGGTTCAGCATCACTGGAATCTAAGTTTAGTACACTCCGCCTATTACTCTTGAGAGCTGCAAACTCTCTACATGTTAGGTGCCAATTTCTTCAAAGACCAAGAGTCATTGTGGTTCTCAAAGAAGTAGTCTATAAAGGTTCGGAGATCGCCTTCAAGTATCTACCATCAGTAATCAGCATCAGTTGACGAATCAATTGTCGAGGAGAATAGGGTGAAGAGAGTTTATCTTCCATGTTAAGTCACAACCCCTCCAACCAGACGTAGTCCTTGTGCAGAAGGACGAATTGGTCGAACAAATATACCTTGTCTCCATCGAGCTTCTTCGGTTACCTCTGTCACCCATGTTTAACTTTAGTGCATTTTCATTCATATGACTCTCATCAATGCTTGCCTTAGTTTCCTTTTCGTACTCTGCCTTAGTTCACTATAGTCTGTTTTTCATTCATTGCGCTGTTGGGTTCTGAGAGATTTAAGTTTTCCGAAGAAAACTTGAAACTCCCATTCACCCCCCTGGTAGACATACTTCTTTCCTACAATTACTCCCCATGGGATTAGCATATGAACTTATTATTATTATTATTTTCTTTCATTGCTAAGATTGACACAAGAAAGTAAAGAAAAACTCAAACTACTCTTTGCTATATAACTCAAACATTATTATATAGATAGATAGATCATGAAACAAGGACTCGAAACTAGATCATACTAAAACTTTATTCTTCTAAATCGCGAAAGAGCTAAGTATCGAACTAAGATAGATGACGATGGTAAAAGTGATGGTGATACGTTACCAGGGCACGTCTCGAGCTAGCGTTGGTTTTCCCCAAAGAGGAGGGGGTGATGCAGCATAGTAGCGTAAGTATTTCCCTCAGTTTTTGAGAACCAAGGTATCAATCCAGTAGGAGGTCACGCGCAAGTCCCTCGTACCTGCACAAAACGGTAGCAACTCGCAACCAACGCTTAGGGGTTGTCAATCCCTTCACGGTCACTTACGAGAGTGAGATCTGGTAGAGATAATATTTTTGGTATTTTTGGTATAAAGATGCAAAGTGAAAAGTAAAAGCAAAACAAGTAAAATAAAGTAATGGAGATTGATATGATGAGAATAGACCCGGGGGCCATAGATTTCACTAGTGGCTTCTCTCAAGAGCATAGATATTCTACGGTGGGTGAACAAATTACTGTTGAGCAATTGATAGAATTGAGCATAGTTATGAGGTTATCTAGGTATGATCATGTATATAGGCATCACGTCCGTGACAAGTAGACCGACTCCTGCCTGCATCTACTACTATTACTCCACTCATCGACCGCTATCCAGCATGCATCTAGAGTATTAAGTTAAAAACAGAGTAATGCCTTAAGCAAGATGACATGATGTAGAGGAATAAATTCATGCAATATGATAAATACCCCATCTTGTTATCCTCGATGGCAACAATACAATACGTGCCTTGCAACTCTTTCTGTCACTGAGTAAGGACACCGCAAGATGGAACCCAAAGCTAAGCACTTCTCCCATTGCAAGAACTACCAATCTAGTTGGCCAAACCAAACGGATAATTCGAAGAGACTTGCAAAGATAACTCAATCATACATAAAAAAATTCAGAGAAGATTCAAATATTATTCATAGATAAGTTGGATCATAAACCCACAATTCATCGGTCTCAACAAACACACCGCAAAAAGAAGATCACATCGACTAGATCTCCACGAGAGAGGGGGAGAACATTGTATTGAGATCCAAAAAGAGAGAAGAAGCCATCTAGCTACTAGCTATGGACCCGAAGGTCTGAAGTAAACTACTCACACTTCATCGGAATGGCTATGGTGTTGATGTAGAAGCCCTCCGTGATGGATGCCCTCTCCGGCGGAGCTCCGGAACAGGCCCCAAGATGGGATCTCGTGGATACAGGAAGTTGC
The DNA here is from genome assembly GCA_032464435.1 of Aegilops umbellulata. NCBI lineage: Eukaryota > Viridiplantae > Streptophyta > Magnoliopsida > Poales > Poaceae > Aegilops > Aegilops umbellulata. Next base: position 269,976,702 of record CP136057.1, on the reverse strand, counting down.
GGCGGTGGAATTAGGTTTTTGGCTCCGTCTCTGGTCTAATGGGGGTACGTAGGTATATATAGGAGGAAGGAGCACATCGGTGGAGCTCCGAGGGGCCCACAAGGCAGGGGGCGCGCCCAGGGGGCGCGCCCTCCACCCTCGTGACCTCCCCGGAAAGTTCTTGGAGTAGGGTCCAAGTCTCCTGGATCACGTTCGGTGAGAAGATCACGTTCCCGAAGGTTTCATTCCGTTTGGACTCCGTTTGATATTCTGTTTCCTCGAAATACTGAAATAGGCAAAAAACAACAATTCTGGGCTGGGCCTCCGATTAATAGGTTAGTCCCAAAAATAATATAAAAGTGGAAAATAAAGCCCAATATAGTCCAAAACAGTAGATAAAGTAGCATGGAGCAATCAAAAATTATAGATACGTTGGAGACGTATCAGGCATCCCCAAGCTTAATTCCTGCTCGTCCTCGAGTAGGTAAATGTTAAAAAGAGAATTTTTGATGTGGAGTGATACTTTGGCATAATTTCAATGTAAATCTTCTTAATCATGGTATGAATATTCAGATTCTTTATCAGATCTCACTTTTGCAAGTGGCCGTGAAGGGATTGACAACCCCTTTATCGTGTTGGTTGCAAGGTTCTTGATTGTTTGTGCAGGTACTAGGCGATTTGCGTGTAGTCTCCTACTGGATTGATACCTTGGTTCTCAAAAACGGAGGGAAATACTTATGCTACTTTGCTGCATCACCCTTTCCTCTTCAAGGGAAAACCAACGCATGCTCAAGAGGTAGCACCCATCATCATGGAGCTTCTTCATGCGTTTTAGACTAATGTGTCCAAGCCGGCAATGCCAGAAGTATGTCAGATTTATCTCATTAGGCTTATGCCTCTTGACATTCACGTTATAGACTGGTTCCTGTTCTAGATTCATTATAAATAGCCCATCAACAATGGGTGCATAGCCGTGGAACATACCCTTCAAATAATACGAACCATCATTGTCCTTTAAATTGAATTCATAATCCTGACCCATCAAACATGTGGCAGAAATAATGTTCCGACTAAGTGCAAGAATGTAATAACAATTATTCAATTCCAAAATAAATCCTGAAGGAAGCTGGAGCTGCATCGTGCCGACCTCCAATGCAGAAACTCTTGCTTTGTTGTCGACGCTGATGTCAATCTCCCCTTGTGCCACATGCCTAGCTCTTACCAGCCCCTGCATCGAGTTGCAAATATGAACAACTGATCCAGTATCATATACCCAAGAGCTACTAGGTATGTCAGCAAGGTAAATGTCTATAACATATGCAACAAGTGTACCTTTGCCTGAAGAAGCATTTCTAGCCTTCTTGCCATGCTCTGCAAGCCACTTGATACAGTTCATCTTCCAGTGATCGGTCTCCTTGCAATGATAGCAAATGGTCTTCGAGTCCGGTCCAGACTTCAGCGCAGCGGCGGAGGTTACCGTCTACGTGCCCTTTGCCTTAGCCTTTTTCTTGAACCAACTCTTCTTGAACTTGGCCGATTTCTGCACCATCAACAGTTGATGCGTGCCTTTCCTAATATCTCGCTCTGCCACTTTGAGCATCCCATGAAATTCAGTGAGCTTCTTATCCTTGCCATGCATATGATAGTTCTAGATGAACGTCCCATAGCTAGGAAGAAGAGAACCCAGGACTGCATCAGTAGCTAGCTCATCCAAGAGCAGGAAGCCCAACAGATCCAAAGCTAGCACATATCCGATCATCTTGATCACATGTGGGCTCAGTGGATCACCTTCCGTCAGCTTGCAATCCATCAAGGATCACCAGACGTTGAACCTTTCAGTCCTAGCCTGCGTCTGAAATATGCTCTTGAGACTCTCGATCATATCGTAAGCCTCAACATTTTTGAAATGCTATTGCAAATCGGGATCCATACAATCACACATGGCTTCCGGCAGCGAACTTTTTGCGTTAGGCCACCTTGCACAAATGTTTCCACAAAAAGAACTGTGTGGGATGTACATACCTACGGAAATGATTTTCTGGGATTCACCGTGTGGGATGTACATACCTACGGAAATGATTTCTGGGATTCACCGTGTGGGATGTACATACCTAAGGAAATGATTTCTGGGATTCACCGTGTGGGATGTACATACCAACGAAAATGATTTCTGGGATTCACCGCGTGGGATGTACATACATACGGAAATGATTGGGTCTCGATGCCTTGCCCGATCACACACGGCCCTGATAACCCACAAGTATAGGGGATCAATTGTAGCCTCTTTCGATAAGTAACAGTGTCGAACCCAACGAGGAGCTAAAGGTAGAACAAATATTCCCTCAAGTTCTATCGACCACCGATACAACTCTACGCACGCTTGACGTTCGCTTTACCTAGAACAAGTATGGAACTAGAAGTACTTTGTAGGTGTTTTTGGATAGGTTTGCAAGATAATAAAGAGCGCGAAAATAAAAAGTAGGGGCTGTTTAGATAAAGACACAACTAAATTAGTTTTAGTAGAGATCTTTTTGTCACAAGAAAGTTATTTGTCCCTAGGCAATCAATAACTAGACCGGAAATCGGTATTGCAATTTTATATGAGGGAGAGGCATAAGCTAACATACTCTCTCTACTTGGATCATATGCACTTACGATTGGAACTCTAGCAAGCGTCCACAACTACTAAAGATCATTAAGGTTAAACCCAACCATAGCATTAAAGAATCAACTCCTCTTTATTCCCATACGCAAACAACCTACTTACTCGGGTATGTGCTTCTGTCACTCACGCCACCCACCATAAGCAAATCATGAACATATTGCAAACCCTACACCGGGGATCCCTCACGCTTGCATGACACGGAGAGCACCATAGGACAGCACCAATAATAAAACATGCAACTCAAACCAATCACGATCATCAATTAACCCATAGGACAAAAGGGATCTACTCAAACATCATAGGATAGCCATACATCATTGGGAAATAATATATAGCGTTGAGCACCATGTTTAAGTAGAGATTACAGCGGGTAAAATAGGGGTGACACCGCTGCATAGAAGGGGGAAGAGTTGGTGATGATGGCGGCGGTGAAGTTGTTGGTGAAGATTGCGGTGATGATGATGACCCCCGGTGTCACTCCGGCACCATTGGAAGCAAGGGGGAGAGAGCCCCCCTCCTTCTTCTTCTTCCTTGACCTCCTCCCTAGATGGGAGAAGGGTTTCCCCATTGGACCTTGGTCTCCATGGCATGGGAGGGGCGAGAGCCCTCCGAGATTGGATCTGTCTCTCTGTTTCTGCGCTCTGTGATTCTGCCCTTTCACCATTTCTTTTATAACCGGAGATCCGTAACTCCGATTGGGCTGAATTTTGGACACGATCTCTATCCGGAAATTAGCTTTCTTGTAGAGAAAGAAGGGAAGCAACCGCCTTACGGGGGGCCCACGAGGGTAAGGGGTGCGCCCCCTGCCTCGTGGCCCCCTCGGGAACCGTCTCGCATTGATTATTCTTCCCATATTTCACAAATATTCCAGAAATATTCTCCGTCTATTTTTGTCCTGTTTGGACTCCGTTGGATATGGGGTTTCTGCAAAACATAAAACATGCAACAAACAGGAACTGGCACTGGGCACTGGATCAATATGTTAGTCCCAAAAATAGTATAAAAAGTTGCCAAAAGTATATGAAAGTTGTATAATATTGGCATGGAACAATCAAAAATTATAGATACGACGGAGACGTATCAGCATCCCAAGCTTAATTCCTGCTCGTCCTCGAGCAAGTAAATGATAAAAAATATAATTTTTTATGTGGAATGCTACCTAGCATAATCTTGATCACATAATCTAATCATGGCATGAATATTCAGACACAAGTGATTCAAAGCAATAGTCTATCATTTGACATTAAGACAATAATACTTCAAGCATACTAACCTAGTAATTATGTCTTATCAAAATAACATAGCCAAAGAAAGTTCGTCCCTACAAATCATATAGTCTGGCTATGCTCCATCTTCAACACACAAAGCATTCAAATCATGCACAACCCCGATGACAAGCCGAGCAATTGGTTCATACTTTTTAACGCGCTTCAGCCTTTTCAACCCTTACGCAATACATGAGCGCAAGCCATGGATATAGCACTATGGGTGGAATAAAATATAATGATGGGGGTTATGTGAGAAGACAAAAAGGTATAAAGTCTCACATTGACGCGGCTAATCAATAGGCTATGGATATGCCCATCAATTGATGTCAATGCGAGGAGTAGGGATTGCCATGCAACGGATGCACTAGAGCTATAGGTGTATAAAAGCTCAAACTGAAACTAAGTGGGTGTGCATCCAACTTGCTTGCTCATGAAGACCTCGGGCATTTGAGGAAGCCAATCATCGGAATATACAAGCCAAGTTCTATAATGAAAATCCCCACTAGTATATGAAAGTGATAACTCAAGAGACTCTCTATATGAATAACAGGGTGCTACTCTGAAGCACAAGTGTGGTAAAAGGATAGTAACATTGTCCCTTCTCTCTTTTTCTCTCATTTCTTTTTGTTTTTTTCTCCTTTTTTTGGTGGGCTTCTTTGGCCTCTTTTTTATTTGGACTTCTTTGGCCACTTTTATTTATTTTTTAAAGTCCGGAGTCTCATGCCGACTTGTGGGGGAATCATAGTCTCCATCATTCTTTCCTCACTGGGGCAATGCTCTAATAATGATGATCATCACACTTTTATTTACTTACAACTCAATATTACAACTCGATACTAGAACAAAGTTATGACTCTATATGAATGCCTCCGGCGGTGTACCGGGATGTGCAATGATCTAGTGTAGCAATGCCGTCAAAAAACGTACAAGCCATGAAAACATCATGCTAGCTATCTTACGATCATGCAAAGCAAAATGACAATAAATGCTCAAGTCATGTATATGATGATGATGGAAGTTGCAAGGCAATATATCTCGGAATGGCTATGGAAATGCCATGAAAGGTAGGTATGGTGGCTGTTTTGAGGAAGATATAAGGAGGCTTGTCTGCGATAGAGCGTATCATATCACGGTGTGACGCCCGGATAACTATGCCACAGTAACCCTCCACTAATGTTGCCACGTCACCACGATGACTGTTGATAAATTCACGTTGTTTCAAAACTCGTTCTAATTCAAATTTAAAATCAAGTCAAACTTTTAAAGTTTTCAAAATGTCAAAACTAAATTGTTCTAAATATTTCAAATAATCCATAGAAAATACTGGAGGAGAAACCAACTGTTTATGAAATGGTTTAGTGCCCTTAAATAACTAAACAGTGGCCAAACAATAATTTAAATGTCTTTTGTTTTATACAAATGCTAATATATTTATTTAACTGCCAATCTTCTCATGGTAGTGAACTATTTTGGAATGACAATATTGGTGCAAGTCTCATATTTTATAAACCTAAAATGTTGTTGAAAATTAAAAGAAAACAGAAAGCAAAAGCTAAGAAAAGAACCCAAAATAGAAAATAAGAAGGGGACCTAAACCTACTGGACCTGTGGCCCATTAGCCAAAAGCGGCCCAGCCCACCCCTGCTATCCCCTTTCCCTCGCTACAGGAGATGGAGGGAGGGCCGTGGCAGCCATCCACGGCGCCTTGGCCGCGCTGGCGTCCATCGGCGACCCCTGCCCTGCCTACAACACAGCCCCGACGCCCTTCCCAAACCCTAGCATATCCATTCCCCTCGCTGACCTCTCCCCCTCTCAAATTCGACCGTGCCCGAGTGTAGCCGTCACCGCGCCATCGTCGTTCTCGTGACCAGAGTCGTCCCCAAGCACCAAGGAGATGTCCGGGAGCTTCGGCTCCATCGACCACTTCGCCTGCGTGGGTCAGCCCAAGCTAGGACGCCTCCAACCCTCGCCATCGTCCTCTTCTTCTTGTCTTCCCCGTCACGGCCGCCGACGTTCGTCGTCAGATTCGCTACCTCCCGAGCTCCCCCGGCTTCCCCGACGCGCCCACGAGCTCCTCTGTAAGGCCCTCATCCGATTCCCCCTGTTCCCCCGTCGAATCCATAGCCATATGCCTTCACCACCGCGCGCTCGGATCTCTATGGGAGCTCGTGCTCACCACCACTCCCGCCATGTTTCTCGCCGTCCATGCGTGCATCGGCCACGTTCTCTGGACGTGACCGCCTGCACGTGGCTGCACACCCCTAGCTTTGCCTTGGCGTGCCGCGGCGCGCCCGTAGCCACCCTTGTCCGTGGTCGATTACCGCTGCTGCCTGCGTACTGCAGTTACTGCCCGCCGGCGTGCTTCCTGGCCGCGGCCACCACGGCCACCCCCGCGCCTGTGTCCCGCGCGCCCTGGCTTACTCGCTGGACGCCCCTGGCCGCGGCCACCACGGCCACCCCCGCGCCTGTGTCCCGCGCGCCCTGGCTTACTCGCTGGACGCCCCTGGCCGTGCCCACGCGCGTGCTTGCGCAGCCCAGCTTCTTGTCATAGCCGCCCGCTGCCTGCTATGCCTGTGTGCCTTGCGCTCGCTCGCCGGTGCTTTGCTGTTGGCTGCGTGCTGCTTCTACTACCTTCCGCTGGCTACTACTACTGCTGCTGCTGTTTTCCTACTACTGTCACTGCTGCTTTTGCCTTAGTTGCTGCTTTGCTAGTTCCTGCTAAGCTGCTGCTCATAGTTGCTGCCGCCGCCGCCGCTGCTTTGCTCCTGCCGGTGCTTGCACTGCCTTGTTGCTGCTCTAGTTGCTGTGTGATGTGTGTGTGCTTATGTGTACAGCACGCGTGCGTGTGTGTTGTGTGTGTGAGTGGCTCGGCTGGGCTCTGTCCACTAGTAGCCGGCCCTTAAGTTTAATTAGAGTAGGATTAGCTTAGTGGTATTTTTTAGTGCTAAACTAGTCTAGTAGTAGATGACATGTAGGACCCCATTTAAATAGATTAGATTTATTTAATTGTTTAGATCAATAGTCTATGACATGTGGGCCACACATGCCCTTTTGACTAGTCAAATTGACTTGGTCAATTCGGAATAAGCTAAATATAATAAATCCAGAAATTTCAGAAAAATACTTAAAAACTTTGGGAAATCTTAGTAAATTAACCGTAACTCCAGTGAAAATATTTTGTACACGAAAGTTGCTCAGAAAAATCCAACGAATCCGAATATGTGGTCCATTCATCAGTCACATGCCCCTAGTGATGCGGAGCATCCGACGATCATCCCCATGTACACTCGAGCCTACGCCATTGGACCTAAGGTGAATTCGCTCCTTTCCGAATCTTCCCTTTCCGCATGCAAGACATGGATGCTACTTCAAGCGCGGACCTTGTGCATACTCAAGTACACCCGAGGAGACTATGGAGAGCCCAAGGACCAAGGCCAAGCATGCACGGAAGCGAAGGAAGGAGAAGGAGGAAGATGGACATCAAGAGCTTGAAGTGGATCCGGCCGCTCCAGAACGAGCGGCACTACCGCTCCCTCCAGCGGTACTACCGCCTATAAGCGGTACTACCGCTCCCTCCAGCGGTACTACCGCTCCCCACTGCCGCACCACTACCGCTCAACCCGGCAAGCTCCAGTGTTCGCACTATCCGAGTCCGGTACTACCGCTCAGCCTAAGCGGCACTACCGCCTATAAGCGGTACTACCGCCCTGTGGCCGGTACTACCGCCCTGCCTACGCGCAGAGAACGGGCCTAGGGCCCATATATCCCCCTCTCACTTACCCCTTCGTGGATGTAGATTATATATACTCCCCCACCTCATTCTAGCTAGGGTTAGCGTTGATTTAGCTCATATGTGAGATAGAGCTTCGCTCATCCATCCCGGATCATCTCTTCGAGTGACCGCGGCCCCTCTACGGAGAAGATCCTCGTGGATTCAAGACCTCCTCACGGAGAAGACCCCCATCAAGACCTCCTCACGGAGAAGAACCGGTTACTTTGTATCGTCCTTTGTTGACCTTGGATCATCGTGTATCTCTTTGTGTTCATCGATCTAGCATATGTGTGATCTATTTCTTGTTGGTTGAGTGTTTCTCTCGTGTTTTCCCCTCGTTCTTCCCCGTGTTCGTCGTGTTCTTCGAGGGATCTCGCTCCTTTCGTGAAAGATCGGCCATCTAGGGTTCCACCCTACATCATCTTGGATCAGAGCTTAGGTTTATCACGAATTTGGAGCCTCCCCATTGTGTTTTCCATCCTAATTTTGTTGTGTTCTTCCCCAATTTCGAAAATCCCCACCAAAAATAGCCCCAATTTTTTTTGTGATTTGTTGGTTTGATGAAGTTTTGTTGGATTTGATCCATGGATTTGCTTGGTTTCGAGTGGATCTAGCATCTCCCCAAGTTTCCCCACTTTCCATCCACGAAATCTCTCCAATTTTGACCCCGAAATCACCCATTTCCACCCCAAAATCGTGTCCCGATTCGATCTGCGAAGAATCCCGTCACGAGCGGTACTACCGCCCATCCGAGCGGCACTACCGCTTAGCACCTCCAAGCGGTACTACCGCCCATGCAGGCGGCACTACCGCCCCTCCCAGAGCCAGATTTTGCGAAAAAAACCCGACACGAGCGGTACTACCACCCAACCCAAGCGGTACTACCGCTTACAAGCGGTACTACCGCCCTTCCGAGCGGTACTACCGCCCATGCCAGTTTCAGCATTCCGAGTTTCACCGTTTTGCCCATAACTTCCACATCTGGAGTCCGATTTTCGCGTTCTTTAGCTCGTTTTGAAGCTATTGACATTCTCCATCCCATAAAAATACTACCACCAACATTTGACTCCATCAATTTTTTGGAACTTTGGCATCTTTGCCTAGGGCTTCCACCACATCCTCCGCATAACCACCACCGACTTCCGCAACCTAACCAATTTTGTTCCCCATCACATTTGAGGTTGTTTGAGTTGTGATTTGAGTCTCCTAAGGTGTTTAGGATACTTAGGGACGGTTGCTTCTTCATCAACCACCACCATAACTTCCGCATAGACTTACCCAACACACACTTCCGCCATCCCAACCTAACCCAATTTTGTTTGTGTTGTGAGTTGTGTCTCCTAAGGTGTTTCGGCTACTTAGGGACGTGCTTCCACCTCCGACACCGTGTATAGTCACCCTCGACTTCCGCATTGCGTCTCAAAACCCCATCATTGCATTTAGGAAATCCCATTGAGCTTCCGCAACCACCACCACATTCCCGCTACCACCGTTTGACTTTTGTCCTTGAGATTTTGAGTTGTGGTTTTTCCTTTCCTAAGGTGTTTCGGCTACTTAGGGACGAGTCTCCATCATCTTGGTATCTACATCAAGAACACCACCACTCATCATCGGAACGGATGGTAACCTCGACGACACCATTGTATATTCCCTTGCAATTGCATTGATAACCCCTAGCCCATTTTGCGTCACTTACCTATCGAGACTAGCCATTTGAGTATTGCCGGCAACGTTACTTGTGCACATTAGTGATCTACACCGTACATTGCATACATACCATATCGTATTGGTATCACATCATCCATTGTGTCACAAGATTGTTCCCGCATATACACAATTGCTATCTTGGTTTGTGCATTTCGCAAAGAGGCCATACAAAAACAAACAAACAAACAAAACAATAAGCTTTTAAGCAAAAGAGAAAGAGCAAAGAGCTTGTAAGCAAGTGCCATAGCATCATACCACATTGCATATAAGATTGTCATATCCGATCATCTTGGATCATCTTGAGAGAAACACCGGGAACCATACATGCATAGCATACTTGGGATAGAAGTTTATCCATTTTGCATATCATAGGTTGTGCACAAGTGTCGTATCCGCCTATTGAGCAATCGTGCTAGCGTCTCTCTTGAGTTGTGCAACACGAGCGTTTTCCGTGGACTCCACATTTTGTGCTCATTCCTTGGTTGCACGACCCCATTTATCTATCCGTGTGTGTGTTTCCGTGTGCCATTCTTTGCTATTGGTCTACTTGTTTCACTTGCGAATTTGTGAATCTCTTTCAACATTATTGACTCTTGCTAACATTTTGCATTAAATTTTTGTGCCACTATCCTCAACGAGCTCCACCATAAGCCTTATTTGTGTAGGTGTGAGAAACCGACAAGAATTGATACCAATTGTGCTATTTCCTTGTTACACATTGAGTGATCATTGATCCATCTTCAACATCGGTCAAGGTACATTTGGTATAAGTTCTTCTCTTTCTCCCACTCATATTTGCTCGAGTCTTGTGATGGATAGGCAAGGCATTTCACCCTCGGTCTACAACAACAACAACGAGTTCGATGCTACGAACAACTCCAACAATGCCAAGATGAATGCTCAAATGGAGGAGATCAAAGCCCTCATCAAGTCCTACAAGAGATCTTCCTCATCTTTGAGAAGACGCTCAAGTACACATGCTTCCGAGCTACCATCTCCGGCAAGATCGCATCGGCATCGACACCATCACCACCAAGTACGTGAAGGTCAAGAGCTCAACACCAACAACCGCTCAAAGACTTCACCATCTCCCTTGGCATCTTCGCCAAGTGACTTCAAGGCATCTTCGCCTACGGACATACGACATCTTCGCCAACAAGCACCTCGAGACTACGCTCAAGTGAAGCTCCCCAAGCTCAAGTCCGCGACCTCCACGAGCTACTACGACCTCGACACCGACTACGAGATTCCTTTCTATGGGACTCTAGAACCCGAGGAGTATCTCGAGTGGGAGTGTTTGATGGACGACTACCTCAAGCTACATCAAGTTCCTCCCGAATATCAAGTGAAGTGCGCCACAAGAAACTTCCACGACTACGCCTCGACATGGTGGCTTCATACACCTTCGGAGAGATACGACATGAGTTGGCCCAAGACGAAAAGAGCTTTGCGGCGAGAGTTTGTGCCTCCAACCTACACGGAACAACTTCTACGCCAATTGGAGAACACCATCCAAGGATCCAAGTCCATCGACGAGTACTTCAAGGAGATGAAGATTGCCTTGCGACGAGCCGGCGTGGACGACCCCATGTCAATGAAGTTCCACTTCATGATGGGATTGAACAACGACATCTCCAAGACTATCTTCCTAGAGAACTACAAGTCCCTCGACAACTACTACATTGGTGCTCTCAAGGCGGAACAAGAACTCATGAAGGTCAAGGCTTCTCCACCCCAAGCACACTTCTCGAAGACCAAACTCAAAGACGACGGGTATGAGGCTAGTACCACCAAGATGTCCAAGCCCGACGAGCTCCGAGACGATGCTCCCAAGTTCGACTTCACCGCCATCCCTCTTTGTGGCATTGATGATGCCGAGTCCTCCACGACTCTTTTTCAAGATGGTGCGGCGACAAGTACGACTACGGAGACTTTCAAGGACCATGCTTTGGAGGCGAGCGACTTGGTGACGAGCAAGGATGATGCTTCCATCTTAGGAGGCGAGAGCGATGATGTGCCATCTTCGGCCTTCATCCACGGCGACGGTGACGCGATGATCGAGCATGGGATTTTCCCTTCGGTCATGGAGGAGAGAGATGATGTGCCATCTTCGGCCTTCATCCATGGTGACAACGACGAGATGGTTGAGCATGGGATTTTCCCTTCGACCACGGCGACGTATGATGACTTGAGTGACTTGTGCCACCATATTGAGAGTGAGAGTGACTTCACCACTAGCCACATATGTGATGAGTTGCCCCAATTCCCATGTGAGGAGAGCCACAACCCCCACCACTTGAGTGAGATGAGTGACTCCACCATACATGAGATTGAGTGCACCTACATTGAGGGAGTGAGTGAGCCACCACATAGAGAGAGTGAGGCCACTATGATTTCTAACGACTTAACCTCTACCTCTATTGTGTCTTCTCATTTGGTGCTAGGTCCCATATATGATGACGCGCCGATTCGCGACGACTTCGTCCTCACTTTGGACAAGACGATGGCCATGGTGGAATATGATGTACCCCCCACATGGTTCCATCAAGATGAAGATGACCGCCATTTGGTCTTTGCCACCTCACCTACACCACTTCAGTGGAATGAGAATGGTAACATAGGTGAAGGTGATACTCTAGTCCCACTAGTGGACATTCTTGACATTGATTGCTTACATGATGTTGATCAACCTATTCCCATGCTTCATGCTAGTGCGACTTCTTCATGTCATGACTTACCAATTTATGATGAATATGATGATGAGCATGTTGAGTTGCCTAGTTGTGATGCCATGTTACATAGGATTTCTTGTGACAATTCTTTAGGTCACATCATGTTTGACAACCCGCTTGACTTGTCCTATGCTATGCATGAGATCAATCATATGTCATATTTGCAATCTCTTCATAGTGACTATGCATATGCCATTAAAATTAACCCAATTTGCACATATGGCATAGATGACAAGCCCGTGGTTATTGGCATTTGTTTTTCATGTGATGATATTGATATGCTCCCTTTGCATCATTTATCTCATATGCCATGCCATGACGACCTAGCTTCGGGTATGCATTGTTTTGGATGTTGTCCATTTTCTCCATGTGATGTTTCCATTAATGCTCATGAGGAGACCCCCATAGTTTCCTCATACATATTAGGAGATTTTGATGCATTCCATACTTTGCATGATTCCCATAATTGTGTGCACAATATGCTCCCCATGAATCATAATGATATTGTTGTGCCATATACAAGTATGCTCAATTTGCATCCCCATCGTGTCATACATAACAACTATTCTTTCATGATGGATGACATGTTCTTATACCATGCATCAAATTTCTTTGAACCATGCTTATCTTGCGCTAACTCACACATGAACATGCACATCATGATGGATGATGTGTACATTTACCACGCACACAATTTCTTCGGTTTATGTCTCTTTTGTGTAGGTACTCACGTATACTCGTCAACCTCTCAATCCCAAGAGTTGACGAAACGAGCTCTTGAGAGCAACGACGATTTGGGATCCCGTGGACTATCCTTACCACCATTCCCTTCGCGCAAGGACTACGCGCATCTCTTCTACTTGGCTCTCACACGGCTTTGGGCTATTTACCACTTGTCACATTATGCCCATTCTATCGTGTTCACTTTGCATGTTATGCCTCTTTCTATGATTTTGCCATGCAATTGTGACCCTTGCTTGCATTTACCCATGATGCACCATTATGATACTCCTATGTGTATTTGCATGCTTGGTGGAGATCTTTGTTGCTATTGCCATGTTTATCATGTGCCCCATGCTATTGATGCTATTTTGCTCATATCTTGCCCTTATGCTTGTGAAATGTCATGTGCATTATATATGCCCACTATTTGCACACATGACATGTTTGCCATGATTCCTTCTAGTACGTCGCATCTTCGCACTACTAGCTTGCTTGACTTGATCTCTATGATTGATTGCTTTGATGCATCGCCCATGTTCCATTCTTGCTCACTTTCTTGGGTTGATGACATATATGTTCATGCCTCTCACATGATACATCTTGATCTTTGTCTCTTGTCTCCATTAGTTGCATCTCTCATATCACCTTGTATTGAGTGCCAACTTGCTATGCTTATTGATCGTCGAGACTTGGACATATTACTTGTGATGCATGCTTGCTTGTTTAAGCCTATTGTCTTTGGTTGTAGTTGTATATTATGCTTTCATACAATACCACACCTTGTCCTTTCTAATGATAAGAATGATGAGAACACTTGTTGGGTATCTTACCACACGAATGATAGGTGTTGCATTTGGACTAACCTCATTTGTTTTTCCGAGTGTTTGTCATGTTCTTTCATTTTCAAGGATTCACAAGGTGGTACCATAACGACACATATTGGTTATGTGAAGGCATACAAGATGTGCAACTCCATCATCCTTGAGAAACACCTAAAGGTGACCTCCTTCACTTTGAACCATCCTCATATATACATATTGGACGGGTCATTCTTTCATTGTTGTTTCCTTCTTCTTGTCTACATGATGCATATATTGGATGGAGGACCGACATTGGAGATGAACCCTATGGACCTTCAAGTTGAGGAGTGCCACGACATCGAGCTATGGTACAACACCACCCATGACAAATTTGCACCCTATGCATGGATTGACACATATTATGATTGTCTTGTTGCACTTATTCCCATGTCATCCATGATATATGAGCTTGTGCATTTTCTTAGCAAATTTGTTGTGATCTTTCTTGATGACATATTCATAACTCGTGATCATATTGCCTACCATGAATTGCATGATAACATAATTATATCGAGCATACATTGCCATATTCATGCTATTGATAAACCGTCTCACTATGACATCATTTTGCACCGTGGTTGCATTGACCATATTAACGACACATTTGTGTGCACAACGAATGCTTTTGCTCCCATGAACGCTTTGCATATCATTCTAGATCATCTTGATAAGCTTCACGTGTTTTGTCATGAACAATTCCTTTGGACGAACTCATACTTACTTGATGGACACTTTGTGTGCGCTAACCATTGTATTTCCGAGTGTCGCTTGTGTTTACTCTTTTTGCATGTATACCACTCCGGAGACACCTTGGAGTACTTGGATTGCGCAATGTCTTCCACTACGTCCTACTACAAGTCCGTCCACGACAACCGTTTTCATGGTGATGAGGATTTCGATCCGAGGTCGGATCTTTCCCAAGGGAGGGGAGATGATGTGGAGCATCCGACGATCATCCCCATGTACACTCGAGCCTACGCCATTGGACCTAAGGTGAATTCGCTCCTTTCCGAATCTTCCCTTTCCGCATGCAAGACATGGATGCTACTTCAAGCGCGGACCTTGTGCATACTCAGGTACACCCGAGGAGACTATGGAGAGCCCAAGGACCAAGGCCAAGCATGCACGGAAGCGAAGGAAGGAGAAGGAGGAAGATGGACATCAAGAGCTTGAAGTGGATCCGGCCGCTCCAGAACGAGCGGCACTACCGCTCCCTCCAGCGGTACTACCGCCTATAAGCGGTACTACCGCTCCCTCCAGCGGTACTACCGCTCCCCACTGCCGCACCACTACCGCTCAACCCGGCAAGCTCCAGTGTTCGCACTATCCGAGTCCGGTACTACCGCTCAGCCTAAGCGGCACTACCGCCTATAAGCGGTACTACCGCCCTGTGGCCGGTACTACCGCCCTGCCTACGCGCAGAGAACGGGCCTAGGGCCCATATATCCCCCTCTCACTTACCCCTTCGTGGATGTAGATTATATATACTCCCCCACCTCATTCTAGCTAGGGTTAGCGTTGATTTAGCTCATATGTGAGATAGAGCTTCGCTCATCCATCCCGGATCATCTCTTCGAGTGACCGCGGCCCCTCTACGGAGAAGATCCTCGTGGATTCAAGACCTCCTCACGGAGAAGACCCCCATCAAGACCTCCTCACGGAGAAGAACCGGTTACTTTGTATCGTCCTTTGTTGACCTTGGATCATCGTGTATCTCTTTGTGTTCATCGATCTAGCATATGTGTGATCTATTTCTTGTTGGTTGAGTGTTTCTCTCGTGTTTTCCCCTCGTTCTTCCCCGTGTTCGTCGTGTTCTTCGAGGGATCTCGCTCCTTTCGTGAAAGATCGGCCATCTAGGGTTCCACCCTACATCACCTAGCATGCTGAACATGGAACTTCCCTCCTCCGGTCATCTGTCTGACACAGGTCCGGAACCGGGAAAACATTCTCGGTTGACTTCCCCCTTTGCCTGTATCGTGTAGCACTGCGTTAGAACACGTCTAGCTCTGTCTGTTGTCCTGTTATGCACTTGCTTACTGTGTATTTACTGTTTCTTCCCCCTCTTCTCTCCGGTAGACCCCGAGACTGCCGCTGATGCCACTGTGATCGACTACGTCGACGACGACCCCTTCTTCTTGTCTGAGCAACCAGGCAAGCCCCCCCTTGATCACCAGATATCGCCTACTCTCCTCTATACTGCTTGCATTAGAGTAGTGTAGCATGTTACTGCTTTCGTTATTCCTATCCTGATGCATAGCCTGTCTTTGATACTGCTGTTGATACCTTTACCTGCAATCCTACATGCTTAGTATAAGATGCTAGTGTTCCATTAGTGGCCCTACACTCTTGTCCGTCTGCCATGCTATACTACCGGGCCGTGAATACTTCGGGAGGTGATCACGGGCATAATATATACTTTACACTGTTACATTACATGTGATACTGTTCGGAGATGGGGGCTGAAGGGGCAGGTGGCTCCATCCCGGTAGAGGTGGGCATGGGTTCCTGACGGCCCCCGACTGTTACTTTGTGGCGGAGCGACAGGGCAGGTTCAGACCACCTAGGAGAGAGGTGGGCCTGGCCCTGGTCGGCGTTCGCGGATACTTAACACGCTTAACGAGATCTGGGTATTTGATCTGAGTCTGGCCATTTGGTCTATACGCACTAACCACCTACGCGGGAGTAGTTATGGGTATCCCGACGTCGTGGTATCAGCCGAAGCACTTCGTGACGTCAGCGACTGAGCGGCGCGCGCCGGGTTGGACCGCGTAACGTGACTTCCTTTGTAATGGAGGTCGCTAGGTCTGCTCTCTGGCCGCGTACGCAACGTGCAGGTGTGCTCAGGGCGATGGGCCCAGACCCATGCGCGCTTAGGTTTAGACCGGCGTGCTGACCTCTCTGTTGTGCCTAGGTGGGGCTGCGACGTGTTGATCTTCCGAGGCCGGCCATGACCCAGAAAAGTGTGTCCGGCCAAATGGGATCAAGCGTGTTGGGCTATGTGGTGCACCCCTGCAGGGAAGTTTATCTATTCAAATAGTCGTGTCCCTCGGTAAAAGGATGACCCGGAGTTGTACCTTGACCTTATGACAACTAGAACCGGATACTTAATAAAACACACCCTTCCAAGTGCCAGATACAACCCGGTGATCGCTCTCTAACAGGGCATCGAGGAGGGGATTGCCGGGTAGGATTATGCTATACGATGCTACTTGGAGGACTTCAGTCTACTCTCTTCTATTTGCTGCAAGACGGAGGCTGCCAGAAGCATAGTCTTCGACAGGATTAGATATCCCCCTCTTATTCTGGTATTCTGCAGTTCAGTCCACTGATATGGCCCTTTACACATATATCCATGCATATGTAGTGTAGTTCCTTGCTTGCGAGTACTGTGGATGAGTACTCACGGTTGCATTGTTTCCCCTTTTCCCCCATACCTCTATCCGATTGCTGCGACCAGACGATGGAGCCCAGGATCCAGACGCCACCGTCGATGACGACTACTATCCCGGAGGTGCCTACTACTACGTGCTGCCTGCTGACGACGACCAGGAGTAGTTTAGGAGGATCCCAGGCAGGAGGCCTGCGCCTCTTTCGATCTGTATCCCCGTTTGTGCTAGCCATCTTATGGCAACTTGTCTAACTTATGTATGTACTCAAATATTGTTGCTTCCGCTGACTCTTGTGAAATCGAGCTTATGTATTCGAGCCCTCGAGGCCCCAGGCTTGTAATATAAAGCTTGTATTATTTTAATTTGTGTCTAGAGTTGTGTTGTGATATCTTCCCGTGAGTCCTTGATCTTGATCGTACACATTTGCGTGTATGATTAGTGTACGATTGAATCGAGGGCGTCACAAGTTGGTATCAGAGCCGACTGCCTGTAGGTAGCCCCCTTTCCAACTCTTTGGCCGCAGTTGAGTCTAGTCATCCAAAACTGTTTTACTAACTTGGTTGTGTGGCTTACGGGCCCACGTCGCCATTGGGTGGTATTAGGATCTTTTATTCCTCGACTATACTCTGGGACTCTTATATCTCTTCTATTCGGGTTAAAATGGATTTACTAACGCTGACACTTAGGTTCTCGGACCCACTTCCTCCCGGAGATCCTGACATTACCGATGATCGCTTGCTGCACCAGAAGACTTCTGCAGTTACTCTCCGGTATTTTCCCGACACCCTTGTGGCCTCCGCCTTTGCAATTCCCTAGCACCGTTATATTCATGTGGATAACGACTTACATGTGTCGCTCTTACAATCATACCCAATTGCTCTTGATGATTACAAGTTACCCCAATATTATTCGTTGTTCCGAGAATCCTTGTGCTTCTGCTTTGGAGCTTCTTTCACATTGCGGATAATTCCTCACACTTATCAGGGATTCGTTTATCCCTAGTTGTTCATGAGTTTCACCAATGTCTTCGTAATGCTATTCAATCTTTCCAAAATCCTCAGTAGCCTATTGTTGTTGAAATTCTTGTTTGCTTGCATTATGGTTAATTCCATATTTCTAGTAATCTTCGTTGACATCCTCTGTCACTATCGTTCAGAGTCCCTTGATCCAATATGTCGCGAATGCTCGTAATCCTTAATCAGATCCTAGCATTCATCCTTCCGGCTCAGACGTCACTCCAAACATGAGCTTGTTCTTGCCAAATCAAACCTTGATTGGTTGTCGATCTTTATCGATTCAACTCAATTATTTTTTGATCAAATCCTCTGCTTCAGATCTTCTGATTTGAAAATCGTAATTCCTTTGTTTTCAAGCTTTGAAGTTATCCAGTTATATCTATAACCTGATGCCTTTGCATTCTTTCTTCTTCTGGGTGAGTATCGATACTCACATCAGATCTTTTATGGACCACCATATCCTTGGTTAGATTATTATCCGACAATGTCCCTCATATTCATTAAACTTGTGAGTTTTGCCCTGACACATAATGCCTTTGGTAAATTCTATCATCTGCTTTTGTCAACCATGCTCTGCTATCGAGCTGGTATATCTTGATCCTGAAGTTAGTGGTAAATGTTCCTAAGATATAAATGTTCCTAAGATACCCCTATGGCTTGAACCTATGCCTTCCCTAATCCGTGTGAACTTAAAAGAGATGTGAGTCTTACTCTTCTGGTACTTCGCCAGATAAATCTTCTGCACGACAATTTCTTCGAAAACGAGGAGTGAATGAAAGGTTATGCATTGAAGAAGTGGGATTCGACCTTGAACCTTTGTGTTCATGCCCATGGACCCGATGTAGAACTTATCATGGAAGCTGCTCGTTAAAATAATTACCCCTTGTTATAAGTTCATCTGGTATCGGTGAATTGATCCTTCGCAACCGTGGTTCCGACCATGATTGTTCTCCTTTGATTCTATTTCTCGGACAAGTTAAAGTACTTGTCTTCTGCAGATCAGTATGCCTGCCCAACCTCTATTTTGTTCTACCTTCGAGTATTACCCCCTGGTATCTTGAGGATATCAACCCATTGCACTTCATCTTATGAATTTCTGGTGAAGTAGTTCCTTTCCCCGTCATAGTCACTTCACGGGTTCTGGGTTGTCATCAACCAAGAACACCGATTTGTGAATCGAATCAACACTGAGGTTCAGTACTCCCAGTACTTTGTTGTTGAGAAGCTTAATACTCCATCACGTCATTCCTAGCCTGATTGGCTATATTTTTTTTCGTGTCAACTTTTAATTGTGCTACGTGGTCCTTGTGCCCGGAGCAACTTTCGACGATGAGCTAAGCTTACGTCGATCTTCCTCGTCTTATCATTTCACCTCGAACAACAAGCTTGACTTCGAGCTTGTATAGAATCTGTGGTTCTCATAGCCTTTCACTTCATCCTTCCTTTTCTGCTCGATGGCATCTTCATAGAGTCTCTCGACAAAATCTGTCGTGATCACCGTCTACACTTTGGCTTCTTTAGAGATGTCAATTGAATTCATGGCTAGAAATACCATCCCTGCCCCTCGATGATTTGCGATATCATCGATGACATCTTGACTTCCTGCTAATACAGACTTGGTCATGTTTTGGTTATATCTTACATTCCTTGACATTCTTGGAATTGTTCCTTTGTACTTCTTGTGACCTTCAGATTCAATCTTGCTTGAAACACCATGTTAATGTTACCACGAAGCATGACTGTGGTACGCCGAACAATAACAAGAACATTCAAAGTGCATTGCCAAATGTTTCTTGCTCTATTATCCAAACACTATTGGATGGATACATCATGAATCCCCTTGCCCCTTTATCCTAATGGTGATGTACTTGTTGTTCTGACATGTATATCATGCTCTATTGTTCCTTGGGAAAAGTTACACTCCTAAATCTTGTGTTAAACACATCTTACTTTTTGTTGTTTTGTTAACCTTTCTTGTGATCCATATGATCTAAGCAATAATAGTTCCCTGCTTATGTAAACACCTCGGTGTACAATTTGTCAGTAAGACCCTGTTATTATTGCTGTTGACATTTCGGTAACCACCGATGGACGAGAACTTTGCCTATTGGTCCGCCTCGTTCAACGAGCAGGAAAATAGTTCTCTTCGTCCCTCGCCCTTGGTACCAATTATTGTTGCCAACATAACTAACAGGCTATCCTATGTGATGCGGAGCATCCTATGGACATCACCATGTCAAGAGTCCGTTCGGCGAGTGACACGTGCAACATCTACTTCACATACACAAAGGTGAATCATCTCCTTTACACGTGCTCACTTGACCCCTTCGAGGATGGTATACTACTTGACACTCCACTCGTGTGCATGCATAGGTATTGTCGGAACACTACGGACGACGAGGAGGAGTGCAAGCGCCAAGGAACAACTACACCATCCGCGAGGGAAGCATGGAAGAGAAGGAGGAAGAAGACCCAGGACGAGCGGTACTACCGCCCACACCAAGCGGTACTACCGCTAGAGGCCCCCGAGCGGCACTACCGCCGAACTTCCGCTCTACTGCCGCTAATCCCGACAAACTCCTGTGCTCGAGCGACCCGGGTCCGGTACTACCGCCCGGTCCAAGCGGCACTACCGCTTGCAAGCGGTACTACCGCCCTCCCAAGCGGTACTACCGCTCTGCCTGTGCGCAGCCGCGGGCCTTTGGCCTTGTATCCCCTCTCTCACTTACCCCTTCGTGGCTTAGACTATAAATAGACCACCTCCCCCTCCTTTCTAGGGTTAGCAAAGTAGTGGCTCATTAGAGATAGAGCTTTGCTCATCCATATCGGATCTACTCCACGAGAGAGAGACCGCGGCCCCTCTACGGAGAAGATCCATCTTGGATTCAAGACCTCCATGTGAGCATGTGAGAAGATCCTCCGGGATATCAAGACCTCAACTCCTCCAAGGATTGGGATGAACGCTACCTTGTATCTTTCCCTTTGTTGTTCATGTACCTTGTGGATCTTGTGTGTTTGATTGTCTAGTGGATGTGTGATTGGACTTGTTCTTGAGTGTTTCCCTTTGTGTTTTCTCTCCGTTCTTCCCCGTGTTAGTCGTGTTCTTCGAGGGATCTCGCTCCTTTCGTGAAAGATCGGCCATCTAGGGTTCCACCCTACATCATCTTGGTATCATGAGCCAGGTTGATCACGATTTCGGAGCCCCCTCTCTTTGTTTTCTAGCTTGATTTTGTTGATTTCGTCCTAAATTCGAAAATTCCCCACCAAAAATAGCCCCAAATTTTTTTTGTGATTTGTTGGTGTGATGATGTTTTGTTGGATTTGATCCATGGATTTGCTTGGTTTCGAGTGGATCTAGCATCTCCCCAAGTTTCCCCACTTTCCATCCACGAAATCTCTCCAATTTTGACCCCGAAATCACCCATTTCCGCCCCAAAATCGCGTCCCGATTCGATCTGCGAAGAATCCCGTCACGAGCGGTACTACCGCCCATCCGAGCGGCACTACCGCTTAGCACCTCCAAGCGGTACTACCGCCCTTCCAAGCGGCACTACCGCCCCTCCCAGAGCCAGATTTTGCGAAAAAACCCGACACGAGCGGTACTACCGCCCATCCCAAGCGGTACTACCGCTTACAAGCGGTACTACCGCCCATGCCAGTTTCAGCATTCCGAGTTTCACCGTTTTGTCCATAACTTTTCACTCCGAACTCCAATTTGAGTGTTCTTTGGCTCGTTTTGAAGCTATCGACGTGCCCGAGGTCCTCATCTTGGTTTCACCACCTTTTGACTCCATAAATGTTTTGGAACTTTGGCATCTTTGCCTAGGGCTTCCACCACATCCTCCGCATAACCACCACCGACTTCCGCAACCCAACCAATTTTATTCCCCATCACATTTGAGGTTGTTTGAGTTGTGATTTGAGTCTCCTAAGGTGTTTAGGCTACTTAGGTACGGTTGCTTCTTCATCAACCACCACCATAACTTCCGTATAGACTTACCCAACACACACTTCCGCCATCCCAACCTAACCCAATTTTGTTTGTGTTGTGAGTTGTGTCTCCTAAGGTGTTTCGGCTACTTAGGGACCGTGCTTCCAACTCCGACACCTTGTATAGTCACCCTTGATTTCCGCATTGTGTCTCAAAACCCCATCATTGCATTGAGGCAATCCCATTGAGCTTCCGCAACCACCACCACATTCCCGCTACCACCGTTTGACTTTTGTCCTTGAGATTTTGAGTTGTGGTTTTTCCTTTCCTAAGGTGTTTCGGCTACTTAGGGACGAGTCTCCATCATCTTGGTATCTACATCAAGAACACCACCACTCATCATCGCAACGGACGGTAACCTCGACGACACCATTGTATATTCCCTTGCAATTGCATTGATAACCCCTAGCCCATTTTGCGTCACTTACCTATCGAGACTAGCCATTTGAGTATTGCCGGCAACGTTACTTGTGCACATTAGTGATCTACACCATACATTGCATACATACCATATCGTATTGGTATCACATCATCCATTGTGTCACAAGATTGTTCCCGCATGTACACAATTGCTATCTTGGTTTGTGCATTTCGCAAAGTGGCCATACAAAAAACAAACAAACAAAACAATAAGCTTTTAAGCAAAAGAGAAAGAGCAAAGAGCTTGTAAGCAAGTGCCATAGCATCATACCACATTGCATATAAGATTGTCATATCCGATCATCTTGGATCAAACACCGGGAACCATACATATATAGCATACTTGGGATAGAAGTTTATCCATTTTGCATATCATAGGTTGTGCACAAGTGTCGTATCCGCCTATAGAGCAATCGTGCTAGCGTCTCTCTTGAGTTGTGCAACACGAGCGTTTTCCGTGGACTCCACATTTTGTGCTCATTCCTTGGTTGCACGACCCCATCTATCTATCTGTGTGTGTGTTTCCGTGTGCCATTCTTTGCTATTGGTCTACTTGTTTCACTTGCGAATTTGTGAATCTCTTTCAACATTATTGACTCTTGCTAACATTTTGCATTAAATTTTTGTGCCACTATCCTCACCGAGCTACACCATAAGCTTTAGTTTGTAGGTGTGAGTGAACAAGTCCGGTACCAATTCCACTATTCTTTCATCTCACATTGAGTGAAACGAGATACATCCTCAACTTCGGGAAAAGGTAACTTGGTATTGTTTATCTCATTTCCTACTCACCTCTACTCGAGTCTTGTGATGGATAGGCAAGGCATTTCACCCTCGGTCTACAACAACGATGAGTTCGATGCCAAGAACCACTACACCGACGCCAAGATGCAAGCTCAAATGGAGGAGATCAAAGCACTCATCAAGGCCTACAAGAGATCTTCCTCATCTTCGAGAAGACGCTCAAGAGCACATTCTTCCGAGCTACCATCTCCGGCAAGCTCACATCGGCATCGACACCATCACCACCAAGAACGTGAAGGTCAAGAGCTCAACACCAACAACCGCTCAACGACTTCACCATCTCCCTTGGCATCTTCGCCAAGCGACTTCAAGGCATCTTCGCCTTCGGATATACGGCATCTTCGCCAACAATCACCTCAAGACTACGCTCAAGAGAAGCTCCCCAAGCTCAAGTCCGCGACCTCCACGAGCTACTACGACCTCGACACCGACCATGAGATTCCTTTCTATGGGACTCTAGAACCCGAGGAGTATCTCGAGTGGGAGCGTTTGATGGACGACTACCTCAAGCTACATCAAGTTCCTCCCGAAGATCAAGTGAAGTGCGCCACAAGAAACTTCCACGACTTCGCCTCGACATGGTGGTTTCATACACCTTCGGAGAGCTACGACATGAGTTGGCCCAAGACGAAGAGAGCTTTGCGGCGAGAGTTTGTGCCTCCAACCTACATGGAACAACTTCTACGCCAATTGGAGAACACCATCCAAGGATGCAAGTCCATCGACGAGTACTTCAAGGAGATGAAGCATGCCTTGCGACGTGCCGGCGTGGACGACCCCATGTCAATGAAGTTCCACTTCATGATGGGATTGAACAACGACATCTCCAAGACTATCTTCCTCGAGAACTACAAGTCCCTCGACGACTACTACATTGGTGCTCTCAAGGCGGAACAAGAACTCATGAAGGCCAAGGCTTCTCCACCCCAAGCACACTTCTCGAAGACCAAACTCAAAGACGACGAGCATGAGGCTAGTACCACCAAGTTGTCCAAGCCCGATGAGCTTCAAGACGATGCCCCCAAGTTCGACTTCACCGCCATCCCTCTTTGTGGCATTGACGATGTCGAGTCTACTTCGACTTTTTTTCAAGATGGTGCGGCGATGAGTACGACTATGGAGACCATCAAGGACCAAGATTTGGAGGCGAGCGACTTGGTGACGAGCAAGGATGATGCTTCCATCTTAGGAGGCGAGAGCGATGATGTGCCATCTTCGGCCTTCATCCACGGCGACGGTGACGCGATGATCGAGCATGGGATTTTCCCTTCGGTCATGGAGGAAAGAGATGATGTGCCATCTTCGGCCTTCATCCATGGTGACAACGACGAGATGGTTGAGCATGGGATTTTCCCTTCGACCACGGCGACGTATGATGACTTGAGTGACTTGTGCCACCATATTGAGAGTGAGAGGGACTTCACCACTAGCCACATATGTGATGAGTTGCCCCAATTCCCATGTGAGGAGAGCCACAACCCCCACCACTTGAGTGAGATGAGTGACTCCACCATACATGAGATTGAGTGCACCTACATTGAGGGAGTGAGTGAGCCACCACATAGAGAGAGTGAGGCCACTATGATTTCTAACGACTTAACCTCTACCTCTATTGTGTCTTCTCATTTGGTGCTAGGTCCCATATATGATGACGCGCCGATTCGCGACGACTACGTCCTTCCTTTGGACACGACGATGGCCATGGTGGACGATGATGAACCCCCCACATGGTACCATCAAGTTGCAACCTCACCTACAACACATGAGCTACGCTCCAAAGGTAACATAGGTGATGGTGCTTCTCTTGTCCCACTAGTGGACATTCTTGACATTGATTGCTTGCATGATGTTGATCAACCTATTTCCATGCTTCATGCTAGTGTGACTTCTTCATGTCATGACTTACCAATTTATGATGAATATGATGATGAGCATGTTGATTTGCCTAGTTGTGATGCTATGCTTCATAGGATATCATGTGAAAATTCTTTAGGTCACATCATGTTTGACAATCTGCTTGACTTGTCATATGCTATGCATGAGATCAATCATATGTCATATTTGCAATCTCTTCATAGTGACTATGCATATGCCATTAAGATGAACCCAATTTGCACTTATGGCATAGATGACAAGCCCATGGTTATTGGCATTTGTTTTTCTTGTGATGATATTGATATGCTCCCTTTGCATCATTTATCTCATATGCCATGCCATGACTACCTAGCTTCGGATATGCATTGTTTCGGATGTTGTCCATTTTCTCCATATGATGTTTCCAATATTGCTCATGCAGAGACCCCCATAGTTTCCTCATACATTTTAGGAGATTTTGCTTCATCCTATCCATTGCATGATCCCAATACTTGTGTGCACAATATGCTTCCCATGAATAAACATGCTATTGATGTGCCATATACTAGTATGCTCCATTTGCATCCCCATCGTGTTATACATAACAACTATTCTTTCATGATGGATGACATGTTCTTATACCATGCATCAAATTTCTTTGAGCGATGCTTATCTTGTGCTAACACTCACTTGCACATACACATCACGATGGATGATGTGTACATTTACCATGCACACAATTTCTTTGGTTTGTGTCTCTTTTGTGTAGGTACCCATGAATACTTGTCAACCTCGCAATCCCACGAGTTGACAAAACGAGCTCTAGAGAGCAACGACGATTTGGGATCCCGTGGACTATCCTTACCACCATTCCCTTTGCGCAAGGACTACGCACATTTCTTCTACATGACCCTCACATGGTTATGGGTTGTTGTCCATTATATATCCTTTTCCCATCTTGCCATGTTCACTTTGCATGATATGCCCATTCCTATGCCTTTGCCATGCATTTGTGACCCATGCTTTGCATTACACATGATGATTGATTCTAGTACTTGTATGTGTATTTGCAAGCGTGGTGGAGATATTGTTTGTTATTGCCATGATTGCTTTGTGCCCCATGCCTATGATGATACTATGATCTTGATTTGTGTTCGTGCTTGCGATATGTCATGTACATTGCCTATGCCCATTCCTTGCTCACATGACATGATTGCCATGATTCCCTCTAGTGTGTTGCATCTTCGCTCCACTAGCTTGCACGACTTGATTACTATGCTTGCTTATGTTGTATCACCAATGATTCATACTTGCTCATTTCATGCGGTTGATGACAACTATTTCCATGCTTTGCACATGATTGTTATTGCTTCTTGTCATTTATCTCCATGTGTTGCCTCTCTCATGCTAGATGATTTGCCATGTATTGAGTGCAACAATGCCCTTAGTCTTGATAATGAGTTTGCCCCCATAGCATTCTCACATATAATTGGAGATTTTGACATATTCCTTGTGAAGCATGCTTGTCTTACCTCTTTGCACCATATACCTCGTGCCATGAATATAGCCATTGTTGCATCATATTATTCATGCACTTGTGCTTCTAATGGTCATGTGCAAAAGAAGAAAACCATCATGATGGATGATGTGTTTATCTACCATGCACATACGTTCTTTGCTTTGTTGTGTGCATGTGTAGGATACTTTGACTTTGTGTCGACTTCCACGTCACGTGAGTTGACCATTCGAGCTCTTGAGAGCGAACCACCTTCTACCACAACGATTCTACATCACACTTGCTTGTGCTTCGGCATTGTGAAGGATGCACAAGGACACGCCTTCAAGGTGACATCTTTCTTGAGCATGGATATTGCGGATCATACTACTTGTGTTGCTTGCACAATGAGACTTATTGTTCATCTTGGATCACTTGCTTGCACACTTGTTAGAAATCTTGTTTCGACTTGTCATTTTAACCATTCCATGCATCATGATATATATGCCTTGTGTGTTGCATCCAAATCTTGGATTACTTGCTCCTATCACATGTTTGGTTGCAATAATGTCATTCCTTCACATATGCCATGTCTCATTGATTGCAACATGCTTGACTTGATTGCCTCGCACATGATGAACAATTTCTCTTTCTATTGTGTTGAGTGCCACACTATATTCACCACACCCCATGCATGTTATGCTTGGATTGCCTTGCACTTGACCCATGTGTGTAGATATCTCATCTTATTTGGTGTTGTGAATGATTCATATGCCTACCATAGACCTTTCATTGAGAAATTTGTGAATGCTTGCTATGAACTAGAGGTAGATGTCTATTCTCTTGTCAAACATATTTGCATCTCTACCTCACATTTACATGATTGTCCCCATGCCATATTTGCTTGTGCTCAATTTATGTGCTTACATACCATGTCACAATCATTTGTCAAACCATATGCTTTGCATGATGACGACACTTGTTGGGTGAATCACCACTTGAATGCTTGGTTTTGCACTAACGCTTACCACATTTGTTTTTCCAAGTGTTTGTTGTTTTTGCTCCTTTTGAAGGAATCACTACACGGTGCGACATTGGAGAGTGCACATTTCGAGCTTCAAGATGACAAGTACTTGGTGAACGTCCACTTCTACATGGCGAAGCCATCTCTTTCCCATGGTGATTTGGTTTTCGATCCGAGGTCGGATCTTTCCCAAGGGAGGGGAGATGATGCGGAGCATCCTATGGACATCACCATGTCAAGAGTCCGTTCGGCGAGTGACACGTGCAACATCTACTTCACATACACAAAGGTGAATCATCTCCTTTACACGTGCTCACTTGACCCCTTCGAGGATGGTATACTACTTGACACTCCACTCGTGTGCATGCATAGGTATTGTCGGAACACTACGGACGACGAGGAGGAGTGCAAGCGCCAAGGAACAACTACACCATCCACGAGGGAAGCATGGAAGAGAAGGAGGAAGAAGACCCAGGACGAGCGGGTACTACCGCCCACACCAAGCGGTACTACCGCTAGAGGCCCCCGAGCGGCACTACCGCCGAACTTCCGCTCTACTGCAGCTCAACCCGACAAACTCCTGTGCTCGAGCGACCCGGGTCCGGTACTACCGCCCGGTCCAAGCGGCACTACCGCTTGCAAGCGGTACTACCGCCCTCCCAAGCGGTACTACCGCTCTGCCTGTGCGCAGCCGCGGGCCTTTGGCCTTGTATCCCCTCTCTCACTTACCCCTTCGTGGCTTAGACTATAAATAGACCACCTCCCCCTCCTTTCTAGGGTTAGCAAAGTAGTGGCTCATTAGAGATAGAGCTTTGCTCATCCATATCGGATCTACTCCACGAGAGAGAGACCGCGGCCCCTCTACGGAGAAGATCCATCTTGGATTCAAGACCTCCATGTGAGCATGTGAGAAGATCCTCCGGGATATCAAGACCTCAACTCCTCCAAGGATTGGGATGAACGCTACCTTGTATCTTTCCCTTTGTTGTTCATGTACCTTGTGGATCTTGTGTGTTTGATTGTCTAGTGGATGTGTGATTGGACTTGTTCTTGAGTGTTTCCCTTTGTGTTTTCTCTCCGTTCTTCCCCGTGTTAGTCGTGTTCTTCGAGGGATCTCGCTCCTTTCGTGAAAGATCGGCCATCTAGGGTTCCACCCTACATCACTATGACTCGCCTTGCTATCATGACCGTGCAAGAGGTCAGCGTCCTTTCTACTTTTAACCCACATAGTGGGCCCATAACCCACAGTTCCATAGGATCGAGACCTGACTCTCCTATACATCCCTGTCTCCCAAAATTGTTCCTCACGCTTGGCTTCATATGTAATTCGCGAGCCACCTTCTTGTGATCTGTTCTGGTATCATATGCAATACTTGTTCTCAATACTTTGAACCCCTTTCACACTCTGTTTCAGACATCGAACGATTGCCCATCCGCTTGAAGCTTCTTATTGCACCCTCTAGCATTTCTCTCGATGACTTTCCTGAATTTCAACTCGAGAGATGCCTCTATGCCACATTCACTGAGATAGCCCCCAGGTACCTATCTTGTGTTGAGCTCCGTCCTTTCCGAGTCTTTCCCCCTTACTCCACCCCTTAAATCTCGGGACGAGATTTCTTGTAGTGGAGGAGAATTGTGACACTCGGATAACTATGCCACAGTAACCCTCCACTAATGTTGCCACGTCACCACGATGACTGTTGATAAATTCACGTTGTTTCAAAACCCGTTCTAATTCAAATTTAAAATCAAGTCAAACTTTTGACGTTTACAAAATGTCAAAACTAAATTCTTCTAAATGTTTCAAATAATCCATAGAAAATACTGGAGGAGAAACCAACTGTTTATGAAATGGTTTAGTACCCTTAAATAACTAAACAGTGGCCAAACAATAATTTAAATGTCTTTTGTTTTATAAAAATGCTAATACATTTTATTTAACTGCCAATCTTCTCATGGCAGTGAACTATTTTGGAATGACCATATTGGTGCAAGTCTCATATTTTATAAACCTAAAATGTTGTTGAAAATTAAAAGAAAACAGAAAGCAAAAGCTAAGAAAAGAACCCAAAATAGAAAATAAGAAGGGGACCTAAACCTACTGGACCTGTGGCCCATTAGCCAAAAGCGGCACAGCCCACCCCTGCTATCCCCTTTCCCTCGCTACAGGAGACGGAGGGAGGGCCGTGGCAGCCATCCACGGCGCCTTGGCCGCGCTGTCGTCCATCGGCGACCCCTGCCCTGCCTACAACACAACCCCGACGCCCTCCCCAAACCCTAGCATATCCATTCCCCTCGCTGACCTCTCCCCCTCTCAAATTCGACCGTGCCCGAGTGTAGCCGTCACCGCGCCATCATCGTTCTCGTGACCAGAGTCGTCCCCAAGCACCAAGGAGATGTCCGGGAGCTTCGGCTCCATCGACCACTTCGCCTGCGTGGGTCAGCCCAAGCTAGGACGCCTCCAACCCTCGCCATCGTCCTCTTCTTCTTGTCTTCCCCGTCACGGCCGCCGACGTTCGTCGTCAGATTCGCTACCTCCCGAGCTCCCCCGGCTTCCCCGACGCGCCCACGAGTTCCTCTGTAAGGCCCTCATCCGATTCCCCCTGTTCCCCCGTCGAATCCATAGCCATATGCCTTCACCACCGCGCGCTCGGATCTCTGTGGGAGCTCGTGCTCACCACCACTCCCGCCATGTTTCTCGCCGTCCATGCGTGCATCGGCCATGTTCTCTGGACGTGACCGCCTGCACGTGGCTGCACACCCCTGGCTTTGCCTTGGTGTGCCGCGGCGCGCCCATAGCCACTCTTGTCCGCGCTCGATGTACCGCTGCTGCCTGCGTACTGCAGTTACTGCCCGCCGGCGTGCTTCCTGGCCGCGGCCACCACGGCCACCCCCGCGCCTGTGTCCCGCGCGCCCTGCCTTACTCGCTGGACGCCCCTGGCCGTGCCCACGCGCGCGCTTGCGCAGCCCTACTTCTTATCGTAGCCGCCCGCTGCCTGTTGTGCCTGTGTGCCTTGCGCTCGCTCGCCGGTGCTCTGCTGCTGGCTGCGTGCTGCTTCTACTGCCTTCAGCTGGCTACTACTACTGCTGCTGCTGTTTTCCTACTACTGTCACTGCTGCTTTTGCCTTAGTTGCTGCTTTGCTAGTTCCTGCTAAGCTGCTGCTCATAGTTGCTGCCGCCGCCGCCGCTGCTTTGCTCCTGCCGGTGCTTGCACTGCCTTGTTGCTGCTCTAGTTGATGTGTGATGTGTGTGTGCTTATGTGTACAGCACGCGTGCGTGTGTGTTGTGTGTGTGAGTGGCTCGGCTGGGCTCTGTCCACTAGTAGCCGGCCCTTAAGTTTAATTAGAGTAGGATTAGCTTAGTGGTATTTTTTAGTGCTAAACTAGTCTAGTAGTAGATGACATGTAGGACCCCATTTAAATAGATTAGATTTATTTAATTGTTTAGATCAATAGTCTATGACATGTGGGCCACACATGCCCTTTTGACTAGTCAAATTGACTTGGTCAATTCGGAATAAGCTAAATATAATAAATCCAGAAATTTCAGAAAAATACTTAAAAACTTTGGAAAATCTTAGTAAATTAACCGTAACTCCGGTGAAAATATTTTGCACACGAAAGTTGCTCAGAAAAATCCAACGAATCCGAATATGTGGTCCATTCATCAGTCACATGCCCCTAGCATGCTGAACATGGAACTTTCCTCCTCCGGTCATCTGTCTGACACAGGTCCGGAACCGGGAAAACATTCTCGGTTGACTTCCCCCTTCGCTGGTATCGTGTAGCACCGCGTTATAACACGTCTAGCTCTGTCCGTTGTCCTGTTATGCACTTGCTTACTATGTATTTACTGTTTCTTCCCCCTCTTCTCTCCGGTAGACCCCAAGATTGCCGCTGATGCCACTGTGATCGACTACGTCGACGACGACCCCTTCTTCTTGTCTGAGCAACCAGGCAAGCCCCCCCTTGATCACCAGATATCGCCTACTCTCCTCTATACTGCTTGCATTAGAGTAGTGTAGCATGTTACTGCTTTCGTTATTCCTATCCTGATGCATAGCCTGTCTTTGATACTGCTGTTGATACCTTTACCTGCAATCCTACATGCTTAGTATAGGATGCTAGTGTTCCATCAATGGCCCTACACTCTTGTCCGTCTGCCATGCTATACTACTGGGCTGTGATCACTTCGGGAGGTGATCACGGGCATACTATATACTTTACACTGTTACATTACATGTGATACTGTTCGGAGATGGGGGCTGAAGGGGCAGGTGGCTCCATCTCGGTAGAGGTGGGCCTGGGTTCCCGACGGCCCCCGACTGTTACTTTGTGGCGAAGTGACAGGGCAGGTTCAGACCACCTAGGAGAGAGGTGGGCCTGGCCCTGGTCGGCGTTCGCGGATACTTAACACGCTTAACGAGATCTGGGTATTTGATCTGAGTCTGGCCATTTGGTCTATATGCACTAACCACCTACGCGGGAGTAGTTATGGGTATCCCGACGTCGTGGTATCAGCCGAAGCACTTCGTGACGTCAGCGACTAAGCGGCGCGCGCCGGGTTGGACCGCGTAACGTGACTTCCTTTGTAATGGAGGTTGCTAGGTCAGCTCTCCGGCCGCGTACGCAACGTGCAGGTGTGCTCAGGGCAATGGGCCCAGACCCCTGCGCGCTTAGGTTTAGACCGGCGTGCTGACCTCTCTGTTGTGCCTAGGTGGGGCTGCGACGTGTTGAACTTCCGAGGCCGGGCATGACCCAGAAAAGTGTGTCCGGCCAAATGGGATCAAGCGTGTTGGGCTATGTGGTGCACCCCTGCAGGGAAGTTTATCTATTCGAATAGCCGTGTCCCTCGGTAAAAGGATGACCCGGAGTTGTACCTTGACCTTATGACAACTAGAACCGGATACTTAATAAAACACACCCTTCCAAGTGCCAGATACAACCCGGTGATCGCTCTCTAACAGGGCATCGAGGAGGGGATTGTCGGGTAGGATTATGCTATACGATGCTACTTGGAGGACTTGAGTCTACTCTCTTCTATTTGCTGCAAGACGGAGGCTGCCAGAAGCGTAGTCTTCGACAGGATTAGATATCCCCCTCTTATTCTGGCATTCTGCAGTTCAGTCCACTGATATGGCCCTTTACACATATATCCATGCATATGTAGTGTAGTTCCTTGCTTGCGAGTACTTTGGATGAGTACTCACAGTTGCATTGTTTCCCCTTTTCCCCCATACCTATATCGATTGCTGCGACCAGACGATGGAGCCCAGGATCCAGACGCCACCGTCGATGACGACTACTATCCGGGAGGTGCCTACTACTACGTGCTGCATGGTGACGATGACCAGGAGTAGTTTAGGAGGATCCCAGGCAGGAGGCCTGCGCCTCTTTCGATCTGTATCCCCGTTTGTGCTAGCCGTCTTATGGCAACTTGTCTAACTTATGTCTGTACTCAAATATTGTTGCTTCCGCTGACTCTTGTGAAATCGAGCTTATGTATTCGAGCCCTCGAGGCCCCAGGCTTGTAATATAAAGCTTGTATTATTTTAATTTGTGTCTAGAGTTGTGTTGTGATATCTTCCCGTGAGTCCTTGATCTTGATCGTACACATTTGCGTGTATGATTAGTGTACGATTGAATCGAGGGCGTCACAAGTTGGTATCAGAGCCGACTGCCTGTAGGTAGCCCCCTTTCCAACTCTTTGGCCGCAGTTGAGTCTAGTCATCCAAAACTGTTTTACTAACTTGGCTGTGTGGCTTACGGGCCCACGTCGCCATTGGGTGGTATTAGGATCTTTTATTCCTCGACTATACTCTGGGACACTTATATCTCTTCTATTCGGGTTAAAATGGATTTACTAACGCTGACACTTACCCACTTCCTCCCGGATATCCTGACATTACCGATGGTCGCTTGCTGCACCAGAAGACTTCTGCAGTTACTCTCCGGTATTTTCCTGAGACCCTTGTTGTCTCCGCCTTTGCAATTCCCTACCACCGTTATATTCATGTGGATAACGACTTACATGTGTCGTTCTTACAATCATACCCAATTGCTCTTGATGATTACAATTTACCCCAATACTATTCGTTGTTCCGAGAATCCTTGTGCTTCTGCTTTGGAGCTTCTTTCACATTGCGGATAATTCCTCACACTTATCAGGGATTCGTTTATCCCTAGTTGTTCATGAGTTTCACCAATGTCTTCGTAATGCTATTCAATCTTTCAAAAATCCTCAGTAGCCTATTGTTGTTGAAATTCTTGTTTGCTTGCATTATGGTTAATTCCATATTCCTAGTAATCTTCGTTGACATCCTCTGTCACTATCGTTCAGAGTCCCTTGATCCAATATGTCGCGAATGCTCGTAATCCTTAATCAGATCCTAGCATTCATCCTTCCGGCTCAGACGTCACTCCAAACATGAGCTTGTTCTTGCCAAATCAAACCTTGATTGATTGTCGATCTTTATCGATTCAACTCAATTATCTTTTGATCAGAGCCTCTGCTTTAGATCTTCTGATTTGAAAATCGTAATTCCTTTGTTTTCAAGCTTTGAAGTTATACAGCTATATCGATAACCTGAAGCCTTTGCATTCTTTCTTCTTCTGGGTGAGTATCGATACTCACATCAGATCTTTTATGGACCGCCATATCCTTGGTTAGATTATTATCCGACAATGTCCTTCATATTCATTAAACTTGTGAGTTTTGCCCTGACACATAATGCCTTTGGTAAATTCTATCATCTGCTTTTGTCAACCATGCTCTGCTATCGAGCTGGTATATCTTGATCCTGAAGTTAGTGGTAAATGTTCCTAAGATATAAATGTTCCTAAGATACCCCTATGGGTTGAACCTATGCCTTCCCTAATCCGTGTGAACTTAAAAGAGATGTGAGTCTTACTCTTCTGGTACTTCGCCAGATAAATCTTCTGCACGACAATTTCTTCGAAAACGAGGAGTGAATGAAAGGTTATGCATTGAAGAAGTGGGATTCGACCTTGAACCTTTGTGTTCATGCCCATGGACCCGATGTAGAACTTATCATGGAAGCTGCTCGTTAAAATAATTACCCCTTGTTATAAGTTCATCTGGTATCGGTGAATTGATCCTTCGCAACCGTGGTTCCGACCATGATTGTTCTCCTTCGATTCTATTTCTCGGACAAGTTAAAGTACTTGTCTTCTGCAGATCAGTATGCCTGCCCAACCTCTATTTTGTTCTACCTTCGAGTATTACCCCCTGGTATCTTGAGGATATCAACCCATTGCACTTCATCTTATGAATTTCTGGTGAAGTAGTTCCTTTCCCCGTCAGAGTCACTTCACGGGTTCTGGGTTGTCATCAACCAAGAACACCGATTTGTGAATCGAATCAACACTGAGGTTCAGTACTCCCAGTACTTTGTTGTTGAGAAGCTTAATACTCCATCACGTCATTCCTAGCCTGATTGGCTATATTTTTTTTTCGTGTCAACTTTTAATTGTGCTACTTGGTCCTTGTGCCCGGAGCAACTTTCGACGATGAGCTAAGCTTACGTCGATCTTCCTCGTCTTATCATTTCACCTCGAACAACAAGCTTGACGTCGAGCTTGTGTCGAATCTGTGGTTCTCATAGCCTTTCACTTCATCCTTCCTTTTCTGCTCGATGGCATCTTCATAGAGTCTCTCGACAAAATCTGTCGTGATCACCGTCTACACTTTGGCTTCTTTAGAGATGTCAATTGAATTCATGGCTAGAAATACCATCCCTGCCCCTCGATGATTTGCGATATCATCGATGACATCTTGACTTCCTGCTAATACAGACTTGGTCATGTTTTGGTTATATCTTACATTCCTTGACATTCTTGGAATTGTTCCTTTGTACTTCTTGTGACCTTCAGATTCAATCTTGCTTGAAACACCATGTTAATGTTACCACGAAGCATGACTGTGGTACGCCGAACAATAACAAGAACATTCAAAGTGCATTGCCAAATGTTTCTTGCTCTATTATCCAAACACTATTGGATGGATACATCATGAATCCCCTTGCCCCTTTATCCTAATGGTGATGTACTTGTTGTTCTGACATGTATATCATGCTCTATTGTTCCTTGGGAAAAGTTACACTCCTAAATCTTGTGTTAAACACATCTTACTTTTTGTTGTTTGTTAACCTTTCTTGTGATCCATATGATCTAAGCAATAATAGTTCCCTGCTTATGTAAACACCTCGGTGTACAATTTGTCAGTAAGACCCTGTTATTATTGCTGTTGACATTCCGGTAACCACCGATGGACGAGAACTTTGCCTATTGGTCCGCCTCGTTCAACGAGCAGGAAAATAGTTCTCTTCGTCCCTCGCCCTTGGTACCAATTATTGTTGCCAACATAACTAACAGGCTATCCTCTGACTCGCCTTGCTATCATGACCGTGCAAGAGGTCAGCGTCCTTTCTACTTTTAACCCACATAGTGGGCCCATAACCCACAGTTCCATAGGATCGAGACCTGACTCTCCTATACATCCCTGTCTCCCAAAATTGTTCCTCACGCTTGGCTTCGTATGTAATTCGCGAGCCAGCTTCTTGTGATCTGTTCTGGTATCATATGCAATACTTGTTCTCAATACTTTGAACCCCTTTCACACTCTGTTTCAGACATCGAACGATTGCCCATCCGCTTGAAGCTTCTTATTGCACCCTCTAGCATTTCTCTCGATGACTTTCCTGAATTTCAACTCGAGAGATGCCTCTATGCCACGTTCACTGAGATAGCCCCCAGGTACCTATCTTGTGTTGAGCTCCGTCCTTTCCGAGTCTTTCCCCCTTACTCCACCCCTTAAATCTCGGGACGAGATTTCTTGTAGTGGAGGAGAATTGTGACGCCCAGATAACTATGCCACAGTAACCCTCCACTAATGTTGCCACGTCACCACGATGACTGTTGATAAATTCACGTTGTTTCAAAACCCGTTCTAATTCAAATTTAAAATCAAGTCAAACTTTTAAAGTTTTCAAAATGTCAAAACTAAATTCTTCTAAATGTTTCAAATAATCCATAGAAAATACTGGAGGAGAAACCAACTGTTTATGAAATGGTTTAGTGCCCTTAAATAACTAAACAGTGGCCAAACAATAATTTAAATGTCTTGTGTTTTATAAAAATGCTAATATATTTAATTTAACTGCCAATCTTCTCATGGCAGTGAACTATTTTGGAATGACAATATTGGTGCAAGTCTCATATTTTATAAACCTAAAATGTTGTTGAAAATTAAAAGAAAACAGAAAGCAAACGCTAAGAAAAGAACCCAAAATAGAAAATAAGAAGGGGACCTAAACCTACTGGACCTGTGGCCCATTAGCCAAAAGCGGCCCAGCCCACCCCTGCTATCCCCTTTCCCTCGCTACAGGAGACGGAGGGAGGGCCGTGGCAGCCATCCACGGCGCCTTGGCCGCGCTGGCGTCCATCGGCGACCCCTGCCCTGCCTACAACACAGCCCCGACGCCCTCCCCAAACCCTAGCGTATCCATTCCCCTCACTGACCTCTCCCCCTCTCAAATTCGACCGTGCCCGAGTGTAGCCGTCACCGCGCCATCGTCGTTCTCGTGACCAAAGTCGTCCCCAAGCACCAAGGAGATGTCCGGGAGCTTCGGCTCCATCGACCACTTCGCCTGCGTGGGTCAGCCCAAGCTAGGACGCCTCCAACCCTCGCCATCGTCCTCTTCTTCTTGTCTTCCCCGTCACGGCCGCCGACGTTCGTCGTCAGATTCGCTACCTCCCGAGCTCCCCCGGCTTCCCCGACGCGCCCACGAGCTCCTCTGTAAGGCCCTCATCCGATTCCCCCTGTTCCCCCGTCGAATCCATAGCCATATGCCTTCACCACCGCGCGCTCGGATCTCTGTGGGAGCTTGATAGAGGCGGGGTGTCCCGATCTTTCGATGAGATGATAACTATCGATTTGTGGAGACAACTTTGACGATCCGACTACAAACATGCACGACGTTGCGCCTTAGCAATCGCTAAACCAATCTCCGTGAGGTTACCGACAATGCCGAAAGCACGATCAGCCTGACCACGAAGGTCTATTCCTGCATGCAATCGAAGAACAAGCAAGAATATGATAAAAGCAATCTGAATATTGCGAGTATATATGAAGTATTGATAAAGGTGGGGATCCGGAAGCGGTCTTGGTCTGGTCGCTGGACACAAACGAAGTACACGAAGTTGCAATGGCTAACTTTTAACTAAACAAATCCCAAGGAAAAAGCTACTAGATGGATCTACTTATATAGGAGCAAGGGGTGGCGGCCAAGGAGGTGGGAGGACGTCCCAAGGCAGCCTAGAACTAACCCTAGGTCGTACAAGGCTCATGGGCCCAAGTGGAGGTGGTGCAACACCTTTGGACTTGTTGTTTGATTCGGATTCTGCTGCAGCGTCGGATTGTTTCGTCCATATCTCAATGCTCCGGACGAATTGAAAGGTGATTCCAATTGGAGTGGAAAGAGGACGAAATCTAGTTTCCAAAAAATAAAGAATCACCCAATTCGGAGTCTGTATGAAAAAGTTATTGCCGTTTTGAGTCAGGTATGTCTGTGCAGTCCGAATCTGAATCCAGAACGTGAGAGACTTGGACTCTATCTTCTCTTGGACCAAAAGTGACGTGAAAGAACTTTTTGAACAGCAAGTAAACATCTCTTTCTCCCTTATCTTCATATGTGTGTTGTACAAATGTCCCATACACCTGCAATTAGACAAAACACAAAAGTGTGTGAAGTATTTTTGTTCTGGATAACAAAAATAGATTATTGAATAGTTTGCACTAGAAATCACCTGACAAATATGCATGTATGCAATATTTTTGGTCGTATCCAAGGTAGTCATGTCCTCATCATCCTCCCCTTCTTGAAAACAAAGCCGTCCTCGGCGTTGCTTAATCTGAAATGTGGCTAACAAAAAAGACAATGTGTACATGTTGTATATGTATATGTCATCCATTTTTACTTTCCTTAGTTTTTGCACATATGGCACATGTATACATGAGTAACCTTCATAATTCATAAAATCTAAAGCCAAAATATTATCACAAGAAGTAGAAGGCATGAAAATATTGCAACTCAGTTTGTACATATAAGCGAAGCTCTTATTCATTTTAAAAGGTTGACAATGTTCATCATTAAACCATCCCAACATTGGTGAATAAACCTTACTTGCGTCAAATTTACATGCTACAACATGCTTAAATAAGCAAACATGCAATAAGTCATTGGACACAGAATCATCACCAAGATTAGAGGTCATATCAAAATGATTAAACATTGGTTCTTTTGCATCAACAGTTAATTCAATGGGTGCACTCAAAATTGTTGGTATTTCAGTTGTTTGATCACATGGCAAAGTCAAATTGTCAACATAGTCCTCTAAAATAGGTAGTGTGATCAAAGTAGTGGGTAGCTCATCAGATGGTGCATTCAAATTGACAAGGCATTCATCATTCTCATGTAGAGATGGAAGATCAGTACCTTTCTCATTACCTCTTATGATCAACTCAGATGGTGTAGCCACTCTCGGGGGCGATGTGTCACATGGTGGAGGTGATGTAGTCCTCACAACAATGGATGTGGATGTCATAGTATGCCTAGTAGTTGAAGGAACGATCATATCAACTCTTGGAATATGCACCGTGCGCTTGTTCTCCTCGTGAGCAACACGTCGTTTTATTTCCTGTTCAGCTTTGCAAGCAAGGCGAAACAAATGGTCCATAGGATAACACTCTTCATGAATTAACATCTCTTGAATATCACGGTTTAATCCTCCCCAAAATCTATCCATAAAATCATCTTCACTTTCTTCTAAAGAGGAATGCAACAAGGTAGTTTGTAAATCATCATAATATTTTGTTACAGTGTCACTACCTTGTTTTAAATGTTGCAACTTCTTAATCATGTCACGAGTATAGTAAGCGGGGACGAAAGTATGTCGCATGGCAAGTTTCAAATCATCCCAAGTAGTAGGTATATAATCAGGGTGTAACCGACAATATTCAGTCCACCAAACCAAAGCATAACCAGTGAAAGAAGCAACTGCAAGCTTAATCTTTTTATGTTCATCAAAATTATGGGAAGCAAATATATTTTTTATGTTGAACTCCCATTCAATATATAAAGCAGGTCTAAAACGGCCATTAAATGGTGGTATAGATACATTAACCTGATCATGTGCATTTGGATGTTTGTGCACCTCTCGTGACGGTTGTTGTATTTGCAAAGGTGGTGGCACGTCTCCCGCGATCGACAAAGCCCATGAACTGACTCTACATCCTGGCATGATTAGTAGAAACAAGAAACAAAATCCAAAATAATGTTCCTATAACTACTAGGATGTGGTGGTAAAACGCTCACAGTAAAGCAAATATCAATGTCTTACAAGTTCTTACCATGCAGCAGGCGGCGATCGGCAACCAGCGGTGTCAAGTAACTCCAAAAGTTGGGTAAAGCGGTTGCCAGGTGAACGTATGTATACACGGTGTAGAAATATGTGGAGCTGGGTTGGCTATATATGGTAGCAAAAGATTAGCAATAATCAATTCAAAGATGCAATGTTGAATAAACGCTCAACGACGGTACTGTGCTGGTCCTAGGCTAGACCGGACTAGAGACGCGAGCCTAGAACACTAATGAGGTCACGACGTAGCAAAACTAGCATCAATAAAGGATATGAAGTAGCTCTGGACAGCAAGATATAAGTGAAGATCACAATAGCAGTAAAGATAATGATGTGAAACAACTGCCAAGCAGGATATACAACAACTCTCTCTCCAACTTTCCTCTTGAAAAGTTTGAGCAAATTTTCTGATAACTTTTTTCAAAGAATGCTACTAGCTCAAGCTTTCCAATGCAAAAAGAATCACTCAATTCCGAATTGATATGAGGAGTCAAAGAATTCGCAAACTGGCCTGAAAAGTGGAAGAAGCTGTGTCCGCGAACTTCGGAGGGCAAAAAGACCTATTTAGAAGAAAATTTTGAGGTGTCAAATATTGAACTAGCTTCTGCAACTATTTAGATGCGGCTCGTCGCTAGCTTTAATTTGAGTACTCGTGGAGCCAAAACGGACATCGTATGAGGAAGTTATGCCTGTTTTACTGAACAGTGCACAAAACAGATTCGAATCCGAATTCAACGACGAGATTGAGTCTAGATAGATCCGAATTTTGTTTTTTTTCTTCTCTTTTTTTCTCCTCACACTTTTTTTTTCTCTTTTTCTTTCTCTTTTTTTTTCTCTGACCTTTTTTTCTCTCTCTCTCTTTTCTCTTTTTTTCTCACTCGCTATTTCCAAACAAACTAGATAAGATGCAGATTGGATCAGGCGAAGATGTGAACGATCTCAACTATGATTAGACAATGAACGGTGGGTAGCACATGGTGGAAATTGATGGATGGGTGGTGGACAACGAAAGGGATAATGATGCAGCGGCGGCGTGACTAATGTGAACAGAACTCGAAACTCTAAACGAACTAGACACTAAGACCAGCAACTCGACATGACGATGCAACCGATAATTCAATAATGCAAACAATGAAAAGAAAATTGCAAAGGCTCAGACTGGCTTGGACAAAAGGATGAATAGATCTAACTTTTTTTTGTGGCTTTTTCTTGGACAATAGGTAAGAAAAATAGATCTAATCTAGGGAAAACTGGAAATTCTCACCAAGCAACCTGAGCTCTGATACCACTTGATAGAGGCGGGGTGTCCCGATCTTTCGATGAGATGATAACTATCGATTTGTGGAGACAACTTTGACGATCCGACTACAAACATGCACGACGTTGCGCCTTAGCAATCGCTAAACCAATCTCCGTGAGGTTACCGACAATGCCGAAAGCACGATCAGCCTGACCACGAAGGTCTATTCCTGCATGCAATCGAAGAACAAGCAAGAATATGATAAAAGCAATCTGAATATTGCGAGTATATATGAAGTATTGATAAAGGTGGGGATCCGGAAGCGGTCTTGGTCTGGTCGCTGGACACAAACGAAGTACACGAAGTTGCAATGGCTAACTTTTAACTAAACAAATCCCAAGGAAAAAGCTACTAGATGGATCTACTTATATAGGAGCAAGGGGTGGCGGCCAAGGAGGTGGGAGGACGTCCCAAGGCAGCCTAGAACTAACCCTAGGTCGTACAAGGCTCATGGGCCCAAGTGGAGGTGGTGCAACACCTTTGGACTTGTTGTTTGATTCGGATTCTGCTGCAGCGTCGGATTGTTTCGTCCATATCTCAATGCTCCGGACGAATTGAAAGGTGATTCCAATTGGAGTGGAAAGAGGACGAAATCTAGTTTCCAAAAAATAAAGAATCACCCAATTCGGAGTCTGTATGAAAAAGTTATTGCCGTTTTGAGTCAGGTATGTCTGTGCAGTCCGAATCTGAATCCAGAACGTGAGAGACTTGGACTCTATCTTCTCTTGGACCAAAAGTGACGTGAAAGAACTTTTTGAACAGCAAGTAAACATCTCTTTCTCCCTTATCTTCATATGTGTGTTGTACAAATGTCCCATACACCTGCAATTAGACAAAACACAAAAGTGTGTGAAGTATTTTTGTTCTGGATAACAAAAATAGATTATTGAATAGTTTGCACTAGAAATCACCTGACAAATATGCATGCAATATTTTTGGTCGTATCCAAGGTAGTCATGTCCTCATCAGAGCTCGTGCTCACCACCACTCCCGCCGTGTTTCTCGCCGTCCATGCGGGCATCGGCCACGTTCTCTGGACGTGACCGCCTACACGTGGCTGCACACCCCTGGCTTTGCCTTGGCGTGCCGCGGCGCGCCCGTAGCCACCCTTGTCCGCGCTCGATGTACCGCTACTGCCTGCGTACTGCAGTTACTGCCCGCCGGCGTGCTTCCTGGCCGCGGCCACCACGGCCACCCCCCCCCCCGCCTGTGTCCCGCGCGCCCTGC
This sequence comes from Aegilops umbellulata, assembly GCA_032464435.1. Classification (NCBI taxonomy): domain Eukaryota; kingdom Viridiplantae; phylum Streptophyta; class Magnoliopsida; order Poales; family Poaceae; genus Aegilops; species Aegilops umbellulata. The sequence continues at coordinate 269,934,038 of CP136057.1, read as the reverse complement.
CTTACTCGCTGGACGCCCCTGGTCGTGCCCACGTGCGCGCTTGCGCAGCCCTGCTTCTTGTCGTAGCCGCCCGCTGCCAGCTGTGCCTGTGTGCCTTGCGCTCGCTCGCCGGTGCTCTGCTGCTGGCTGCGTGCTGCTTCTACTGCCTTCCGCTGGCTACTACTACTGCTGCTGCTGTTTTCCTACTACTGTCACTGCTGCTTTTGCCTTAGTTGCTGCTTTGCTAGTTCCTGCTAAGCTGCTGCTCATAGTTGCTGCCGCCGCCGCCGCTGCTTTGCTCCTGCCGGTGCTTGCACTGCCTTGTTGCTGCTCTAGTTGCTGTGTGATGTGTGTGTGCTTATGTGTACAGCACGCGTGCGTGTGTGTTGTGTGTGTGAGTGGCTCGGCTGGGCTCTGTCCACTAGTAGCCGGCCCTTAAGTTTAATTAGAGTAGGATTAGCTTAGTGGTATTTTTTAGTGCTAAACTAGTCTAGTAGTAGATGACATGTAGGACCCCATTTAAATAGATTAGATTTATTTAATTGTTTAGATCAATAGTCTATGACATGTGGGCCACACATGCCCTTTTGACTAGTCAAATTGACTTGGTCAATTCGGAATAAGCTAATATAATAAATCCTGAAATTTCAGAAAAATACTTAAAAACTTTGGAAAATCTTAGTAAATTAACCGTAACTCCGGTGAAAATATTTTGTACACGAAAGTTGCTCAGAAAAATCCAACGAATCTGAATATGTGGTCCATTCATTAGTCACATGCCCCTAGCATGCTGAACATGGAACTTTCCTCCTCCGGTCGTCTGTCTGACACAGGTCCGGAACCGGGAAAACATTCTCGGTTGACTTCCCCCTTCGCCGGTATCGTGTAGCACCGCGTTAGAACACGTCTAGCTCTGTCTGTTGTCCTGTTATGCACTTGCTTACTATGTATTTACTGTTTCTTCCCCCTCTTCTCTCCGGTAGATCCCGAGACTGCCGCTGATGCCACTGTGATCGACTACGTCGACGACGACCCCTTCTTCTTGTCTGAGCAACCAGGCAAGCCCCCCCCCTTGATCACCAGATATCGCCTACTCGCCTCTATACTGCTTGCATTAGAGTAGTGTAGCATGTTACTGCTTTCGTTATTCCTATCCTGATGCATAGCCTGTCTTTGATACTGCTATTGATACCTTTACCTGCAATCCTACATGCTTAGTATGGGATGCTAGTGTTCCATCAGTGGCCCTACACTCTTGTCCGTCTGCCATGCTATACTACTGATAGAGGCGAGGGTGTCCCGATCTTTCGATGAGATGATAACTATCGATTTGGTGGAGACGACTTTGACGATCCGACTACAAACGTGCACGACGTTGCGCCTTAGCAATCGCTAAACCAACTCCAAGAGGTTATTGACCACGCCGGAGCACGATCAACCTGACCACGAAGGTCTATTCCTGCACGCAATCGAAGAACAAGCAAGAATATGATAAAGCAATCTGAATATTGCGAATATATATGAAGTATTGATAAAGGTGAGGATCCGGAAGCGGTCTTGGTCTGGTCGTTGGACACAAACGAAGTACACGAAGTTGCAATGGCTAACTTTTAACTAAACAAATCCCCCGGAAAAAGCTACTAGATGGATCTACTTATATAGGAGCAAGGGGTGGCGGCCAAAGAGGTGGGAGGACGTCCCAAGGCAGCCTAAAACCAACCCTAGGTCGTACAAGGCTCATGGGCCCAAGTGGAGGTGGTGCAACACCTTTGGACTTGTTGTTTGATTTGGATTCTGCTGCAGCGTCAGATTGTTTCGTCCATATCTCAATGCTCCGAACGAATTTAAAGGTGATTCCAATTGGAGTGGAAAGAGGACGAAATCTAGTTTCCAAAAAATAAAGAATCACCCAATTCGGAGTCCGTATGAAAAAGTTATTGCCGTTTTGAGTCAGGTATGTCTGTGCAGTCCGAATCTGAATCCAGAACGTGAGAGACTTGGACTCTATCTTCTCTTGGACCAAAAGTGACGTGAAAGAACTTTTTGAACAGCAAGTAAATATCTCTTTCTCCCTTATCTTCATATGTGTGTTGTACAAATGTCCCATACACCTGCAATTAGACAAAACACAAAAGTGTGTGAAGTATTTTTGTTCTGGATAACAAAAATAGAGTATTGAATAGTTTGCACTAGAAATCACCTGACAAATATGCATGTATGCAATATGTTTGGTCGTATCCAAGGTAGTCATGTCCTCATCATCCTCCCCTTTTTGAAAACAAAGCCGTCCTCGGCGTTGCTTAATCTGAAATGTGGCTAACAAAAGAGACAAGGTGTACATGTTGTATATGTATATGTCATCCATTTTTACTTCCCTTGGTTTTTGCACATATGACACATGTATAGATGAGTAACTTGCATAGTTCATAAAATCTGAAGCCAAAATATTATCACTAGAAGTAGAAGACATGAAAATATTGCAACTCAATTTGCACATATAAGTGATGCTCTTATTCATATCAAAAGATTGACAATGTTCATCATTAAACCATCCCAACATTGGTGAATAAACCTTACTTGCATCTAATTTACATGCTACAACATGCTTAAATAGGCAAACATGCAATAAGTCTTTGGTCACAGAATCATCACCAAGATTAGAGGTCATATCAAAATGATTAAACATTGATTCTTTTGCATCAACAGTTAACTCAATGGGTGCACTCAAAATTGTTGGTATTTCAGTTGTTTGATCACATGACGCATTCATGACAGTATCAAGATTCTCTAAAATAGGTGTTGTGCTCAAATCACCAGGTAACTGAACACATGATGCATTTAAGTTAACTAGGGATGCATCATTCTCATGTGAAGTTATATCATCAATATCTTTACTGTTACCTTGTCGCAAAGACGTAGCTGATGTATGCACGGACGTTGACAATGCACCATACTCTTGAGATGATGTCGCGCTCACAATCCGAGGTGGGGCTGCTCTAGTAGGTGCAACTGTGGAGGAACCAACCGGCGGCGGTGAGCACGAACTGGAATAGTAGTCGTTGTAGTCACCCAATGCATCCTCCTGCATCTGTCTCTCAAAGGTACAAGCACGAACATACATACCAGTAATGCAACGGGGAATATACTGAAATCTTGCCTGAATATCATGGTTCAAACCACCAAAAAATCTATTCATTGTATCATCCTTAGATTCTTCTATGTCACAATGATGCATATAAGATTTGAACTCTTGGTAGTAAGCATGAACAGTGTTGTTGCCTTGTTTAAATTGTTCAAATTTGCGAAGCAATTCACGACGATAGTAAGGAGGGAAAAAATGTTGTCTCATTACATCTTTCAAATCTTTCCAAGTTGTGGGTTGGTTATCAATGTTTTTCTTACAATGCACATTCCACCAAACAGAAGCAAAACCAGTAAATGCTCTAGTGGCAGCTCGTACTCGCTCAAGTTCAGAAAAGTCATGGTGACTAAAAACTTGTTCAACTTCAAGCTCCCAAGCTAGATAAATAGCAGGATTAAATCTACCCTCAAATGACGATAAAGAGATAACCTGACCATGTGCTTGTGTGTGTTGTCCCAACTCTCGTGATGGTGATGTTGTGTTCGTCGTCCAAGAACTTCTGTCTCCGGAACCTGTCATGATTAGTAGAAAAACAAGAAACAAAATCCGAGAATAATGTTCCTATGAACTACTAGGATGTGGTGGTAAAACGCTCACAGTATAGCAAATATCAAAGTCTTACAAGTTCTTACCATGCAGCAGGTGGTGACCGGCAACTAGCGGCGTCAAATAACTCCGAAGATTGAGTAAAGCGATTGCCAGGTGAGCGTATGTATACACGGTGTAGAAATATGTGGAGCTTGGAAGGCCAATATATGGTAGCAAAATATCAGCAATAATCAATTCAGAGATGCAATGTTGAATAAACGCTCACCGACGGTACTGTGCTGGTCCTAGGCTAGACCGTGCTAGAGACGCGAGCCTAGAACACTAAAAAAAATCACGGCGCGACGCGTAACAAAGGCGGAGCACACTCTGAATATCTTCTTTTTCCTCCTTTTTTCACGGAATTTTTTTCACTTTTTTTCTCTTTTTTTCCTCTTTTTTTTCTTTTTTTTCTCTAACTTTTTTTTTCTTTCTCTTTTTTTTCACAAACAAGCTAGATAAGATGCAGATTGGATCTAGTGATGACGCGAACGGCCTCAAGTATGATTATGACAATGAATGATGGGGAGTACGTGGTGGAAATTGATGGATGGCGGTGGTGGACAACGGATGCAATAATGAAGCGGTGGTGGTATATGGCAACGACAATGAAGATGGTGCGGCGGTGGCGTGACAAACTGTGAACAGAACTCGAAACTCTAAAGGACTAGACACTAAGACCAGCAACTTGACACGACAATGTAACCGCAAATTCAACAAAGCAAAACACTAAAAAGATTATGCAAAGGCTCAGACTGGCTTGGACAAAGGATGAACAGATCTAACTTTTTTGTGTGGCTTTTTCTTGGACAATAGGTAAGAAAATAAATCTAATCTAGGGATAACTGGAAATTCTCACCGAGCAACCTGAAAACTGATACCACTTGATAGAGGCGGGGGTGTCCCGATCTTTCGATGAGATGATAACTATCGATTTGATGGAGCCGACTTTGACGATCCGACTACAAACGTGCACGACGTTGCGCCTTAGCAATCGCTAAACCAACTCCAAGAGGTTATTGACCACGCCGGAGCACGATCAACCTGACCACGAAGGTCTATTCCTGCACGCAATCGAAGAACAAGCAAGAATATGATAAAGCAATCTGAATATTGCGAATATATATGAAGTATTGATAAAGGTGAGGATCCGGAAGCGGTCTTGGTCTGGTCGTTGGACACAAACGAAGTACACGAAGTTGCAATGGCTAACTTTTAACTAAACAAATCCCCCGGAAAAAGCTACTAGATGGATCTACTTATATAGGAGCAAGGGGTGGCGGCCAAAGAGGTGGGAGGACGTCCCAAGGCAGCCTAAAACCAACCCTAGGTCGTACAAGGCTCATGGGCCCAAGTGGAGGTGGTGCAACACCTTTGGACTTGTTGTTTGATTTGGATTCTGCTGCAGCGTCAGATTGTTTCGTCCATATCTCAATGCTCCGAACGAATTTAAAGGTGATTCCAATTGGAGTGGAAAGAGGACGAAATCTAGTTTCCAAAAAATAAAGAATCACCCAATTCGGAGTCCGTATGAAAAAGTTATTGCCGTTTTGAGTCAGGTATGTCTGTGCAGTCCGAATCTGAATCCAGAACGTGAGAGACTTGGACTCTATCTTCTCTTGGACCAAAAGTGACGTGAAAGAACTTTTTGAACAGCAAGTAAATATCTCTTTCTCCCTTATCTTCATATGTGTGTTGTACAAATGTCCCATACACCTGCAATTAGACAAAACACAAAAGTGTGTGAAGTATTTTTGTTCTGGATAACAAAAATAGAGTATTGAATAGTTTGCACTAGAAATCACCTGACAAATATGCATGTATGCAATATGTTTGGTCGTATCCAAGGTAACAAGTCCAAAGGTGATAGAGGCGGGGTGTCCCGATCTTTCGATGAGATGATAACTATCGATTTGATGGAGCCGACTTTGACGATCCGACTACAAACGTGCACGACGTTGCGCCTTAGCAATCGCTAAACCAACTTCGAGAGGTTATTGACCACGCCGGAGCACAATCAACCTGACCACGAAGGTCTATTCCTGCAAGCAATCGAAGAACATGCAAGAATATGATAAAGCAATCTGAATATTGCGAATATGGAGGAAGTATTGATAATGGTGGGGATCCGAAAGCGGTCTTGGTCTGGTCGTTGGACACAAACGAAGTACACGAAGTTGCGTTGGCTAACTTTTAACTAAACAAATCCCCCGGAAAAAGCTACTAGATGGATCTACTTATATAGGAGCAAGGGGTGGCGGCCAAAGAGGTGGGAGGACGTCCCAAGGCAGCCTAAAACCAACCCTAGGTCGTACAAGGCTCATGGGCCCAAGTGGAGGTGGTGCAACACCTTTGGACTTGTTGTTTGATTTGGATTCTGCTGCAGCGTCAGATTGTTTCGTCCATATCTCAATGCTCCGAACGAATTTAAAGGTGATTCCAATTGGAGTGGAAAGAGGACGAAATCTAGTTTCCAAAAAATAAAGAATCACCCAATTCGGAGTCCGTATGAAAAAGTTATTGCCGTTTTGAGTCAGGTATGTCTGTGCAGTCCGAATCTGAATCCAGAACGTGAGAGACTTGGACTCTATCTTCTCTTGGACCAAAAGTGACGTGAAAGAACTTTTTGAACAGCAAGTAAATATCTCTTTCTCCCTTATCTTCATATGTGTGTTGTACAAATGTCCCATACACCTGCAATTAGACAAAACACAAAAGTGTGTGAAGTATTTTTGTTCTGGATAACAAAAATAGAGTATTGAATAGTTTGCACTAGAAATCACCTGACAAATATGCATGTATGCAATATGTTTGGTCGTATCCAAGGTAGTCATGTCCTCATCAACTACTGGGCCGTGATCACTTCGGGAGGTGATCACGGGTATACTATATACTTTACACTGTTACATTACATGTGATACTGTTCGGAGATGGTGGCTGAAGGGGCAGGTGGCTCCATCCCGGTAGAGGTGAGCCTGGGTTCCCGACGGCCCCCGACTGTTACTTTGTGGCGGAGCGACAGGGCAGGTTCAGACCACCTAGGAGAGAGGTGGGCCTGGCCCTGGTCGGCGTTCGCGGATACTTAACACGCTTAACGAGATCTAGGTATTTGATCTGAGTCTGGCCATTTGGTCTATACGCACTAACCACCTACGCGGGAGTAGTTATGGGTATCCCGACGTCGTGGTATCAGCCGAAGCACTTCGTGACGTCAGCGACTGAGCGGCGCGCGCCGGGTTGGACCGCGTAACGTGACTTCCTTTGTAATGGAGGTTGCTAGGTCTGCTCTCCGGCCACGCACGCAACGTGCAGGTGTGCTTAGGGCGATGGGCCCAGACCCCTGCGCGCTTAGGTTTAGACCGGCGTGCTGACCTCTCTGTTGTGCCTAGGTGGGGCTGCGACGTGTTGATCTTCCGAGGCCGGGCATGACCTAGAAAAGTGTGTCCGACCAAATGGGATCAAGCGTGTTGGGCTATGTGGTGCACCCCTGCAGGGAAGTTTATCTATTCGAATAGCCGTGTCCCTCGGTAAAAGGACGACCCGGAGTTGTACCTTGACCTTATGACAACTAGAACCGGATACTTAATAAAACACACCCTTCCAAGTGCCAGATACAACCCGGTGATCGCTCTCTAACAGGGCATCGAGGAGGGGATTGCCGGGTAGGATTAGGCTATACGATGCTACTTGGAGGACTTCAGTCTACTCTCTTCTATTTGCTGCAAGACGGAGGCTGCCAGAAGCGTAGTCTTCGACAGGATTAGATATCCCCCTCTTATTCTGGCATTCTGCAGTTCAGTCCACTGATATGGCCCTTTACACATATATCCATGCATATGTAGTGCAGTTCCTTGCTTGCGAGTACTTTGGATGAGTACTCACGGTTGCATTGTTTCCCCTTTTCCCCCATACCTCTATCCGATTGCTGTGACCAAACGATGGAGCCCAGGATCCAGACGCCACCGTCGACGACGACTACTATCCCGGAGGTGCCTACTACTACGTGCTGCCTGCTGACGACGACCAGGAGTAGTTTAGGAGGATCCCAGGCAGGAGGCCTGCGCCTCTTTCGATCTGTATCCCCGTTTGTGCTAGCCATCTTATGGCAACTTGTCTAACTTATTTCTGTACTCAAATATTGTTGCTTCCGCTGACTCTTGTGAAATCGAGCTTATGTATTCGAGCCCTCGAGGCCCCAGGCTTGTAATATAAAGCTTGTATTATTTTAGTTTGTGTCTAGAGTTGTGTTGTGATATCTTCCCGTGAGTCCTTGATCTTGATCATACACATTTGCGTGTATGATTAGTGTACGATTGAATCGAGGGCGTCACACACGGAGTTTGGATGCACCGGCGGAGTTGGCACCAACTCTCGAGGTGAGAAAGGGCTATGCACGGTACCGAAGAGGCTAGCAATGATGGAAGAGTGAGAGTGTGTATAATCCATAGACTCACATTAGTCATAAAGAACTCATATACTTATTCCAAAAGTTTATTAGCCCTTGAAGCAAAGTACTACTACGCATGCCCCTAGGGGGATAGAATGGTAGGAAAAGACCATCGCTCGTCCCCGACTGCCACTCATAAGGAAGACAGTCATTAAATACCTCATGCTCCAACTTCGTTACATAACGATTCACCATACGTGCATGCTAGGGACTTGCAAACCTGATGAGGACATGACTACCTTGGATACAACCAAAAATATTGCATACATGCATATTTGTCAGGTGATTTCTAGTGCAAACTATTCAATAATCTATTTTTGTTATCCAGAACAAAAATACTTCACACACTTTTGTGTTTTGTCTAATTGCAGGTGTATGGGACATTTGTACAACACACATATGAAGATAAGGGAGGAAGAGATGTTTACTTGCTGTTCAAAAAGTTCTTTCACGTCACTTTTGGTCCAAGAGAAGATAGAGTCCAAGTCTCTCACGTTCTGGATTCAGATTCGGACTGCACAGACATACCTGACTCAAAACGGCAATAACTTTTTCATACGGACTCCGAATTGGGTGATTCTTTATTTTTTGGAAACTAGATTTCGTCCTCTTTCCACTCCAATTGGAATCACCTTTAAATTCGTCCGGAGCATTGAGATATGGACGAAACAATCTGACGCTGCAGCAGAATCCGAATCAAACAACAAGTCCAAAGGTGTTGCACCACCTCCACTTGGGCCCATTGGCCTTGTACGACCTAGGGTTAGTTCTAGGCTGCCTTGGGACGTCCTCCCACCTCCTTGGCCGCCACCCCTTGCTCCTATATAAGTAGATCCATCTAGTAGCTTTTTCCTGGGGATTTGTTTAGTTAAAAGTTAGCCATTGCAACTTCGTGTACTTCGTTTGTGTCCAACGACCAGACCAAGACCGCTTACGGATCCCCACCATTATCAATACTTCATATATATTCGCAATATTCAGATTGCTTTTATCATATTCTTGCTTGTTCTTCGATTGCTTGCAGGAATAGACCTTCGTGGTCAGGTTGATTGTGCTCCGGCGTGGTCAATAACCTCTCGGAGTTGGTTTAGCGATTGCTAAGGCGCAACGTCGTGCACGTTTTTAGTCGGATCGCCAAAGTCGTCTCCACCAAATCGATAGTTATCATCTCATCGAAAGATCGGGACACCCTCGCCTCTATCAAGTGGTATACGAGCTGCCACTAGAGCATTTACTGGTTTTGCTTCTGTTTGGTGGAATGTGCATTGTAAGAAAAACATTGATAACCAACCCACAACTTGGAAAGATTTGAAAGATGTAATGAGACAACATTTTTTCCCTCCTTACTATCGTCGTGAATTGCTTCGCAAATTTGAACAATTTAAACAAGGCAACAACACTGTTCATGCTTACTACCAAGAGTTCAAATCTTATATGCATCATTGTGACATAGAAGAATCTAAGGATGATACAATGAATAGATTTTTTGGTGGTTTGAACCATGATATTCAGGCAAGATTTCAGTATATTCCCCGTTGCATTACTGGTATGTATGTTCGTGCTTGTACCTTTGAGAGACAGATGCAGGAGGATGCATTGGGTGACTACAACGACTACTATTCCAGTTCATGCTCACCGCCGCCGGTTGGTTTCTCCACAGTTGCACCTACTAGAGCAGCCCCACCTCGGATTGTGAGCGCGACATCATCTCAAGAGTATGGTGCATTGTCAACGTCCGTACCTACATCAGCTACGTCTTTGCGACAAGGTAACAGTAAAGATATTGATGATATAACTTCACATGAGAATGATGCATCCCTAGTTAACTTAAATGCATCATGTGTTCAGTTACCTGGTGATTTGAGCACAACACCTATTTTAGAGAATCTTGATACTGTCATGAATGCGTCATGTGATCAAACAACTGAAATACCAACAATTTTGAGTGCACCCATTGAGTTAACTGTTGATGCAAAAGAATCAATGTTTAATCATTTTGATATGACCTCTAATCTTGGTGATGATTCTGTGACCAAAGACTTATTGCATGTTTGTCTATTTAAGCATGTTGTAGCATGTAAATTAGATGCAAGTAAGGTTTATTCACCAATGTTGGGATGGTTTAATGATGAACATTGTCAATCTTTTGATATGAATAAGAGCATCACTTATATGTGCAAATTGAGTTGCAATATTTTCATGTCTTCTACTTCTAGTGATAATATTTTGGCTTCAGATTTTATGAACTATGCAAGTTACTCATCTATACATGTGTCATATGTGCAAAAACCAAGGGAAGTAAAAATGGATGACATATACATATACAACATGTACACCTTGTCTCTTTTGTTAGCCACATTTCAGATTAAGCAACGCCGAGGACGGCTTTGTTTTCAAAAAGGGGAGGATGATGAGGACATGACTACCTTGGATACAACCAAAAATATTGCATACATGCATATTTGTCAGGTGATTTCTAGTGCAAACTATTCAATAATCTATTTTTGTTATCCAGAACAAAAATACTTCACACACTTTTGTGTTTTGTCTAATTGCAGGTGTATGGGACATTTGTACAACACACATATGAAGATAAGGGAGAAAGAGATGTTTACTTGCTGTTCAAAAAGTTCTTTCACGTCACTTTTGGTCCAAGAGAAGATAGAGTCCAAGTCTCTCACGTTCTGGATTCAGATTCGGACTGCACAGACATACCTGACTCAAAACGGCAATAACTTTTTCATACGGACTCCGAATTGGGTGATTCTTTATTTTTTGGAAACTAGATTTCGTCCTCTTTCCACTCCAATTGGAATCACCTTTAAATTCGTCCGGAGCATTGAGATATGGACGAAACAATCTGACGCTGCAGCAGAATCCGAATCAAACAACAAGTCCAAAGGTGTTGCACCACCTCCACTTGGGCCCATTGGCCTTGTACGACCTAGGGTTAGTTCTAGGCTGCCTTGGGACGTCCTCCCACCTCCTTGGCCGCCACCCCTTGCTCCTATATAAGTAGATCCATCTAGTAGCTTTTTCCTGGGGATTTGTTTAGTTAAAAGTTAGCCATTGCAACTTCGTGTACTTCGTTTGTGTCCAACGACCAGACCAAGACCGCTTACGGATCCCCACCATTATCAATACTTCATATATATTCGCAATATTCAGATTGCTTTTATCATATTCTTGCTTGTTCTTCGATTGCTTGCAGGAATAGACCTTCGTGGTCAGGTTGATTGTGCTCCGGCGTGGTCAATAACCTCTCGGAGTTGGTTTAGCGATTGCTAAGGCGCAACGTCGTGCACGTTTTTAGTCGGATCGCCAAAGTCGTCTCCACCAAATCGATAGTTATCATCTCATCGAAAGATCGGGACACCCTCGCCTCTATCAAAACCTCAACACAAGTATTTCTCAATTTCACAATTACTCAACTAGCACGACTCTAATATCACCACCTTTATATTGCAAAACTTTTGCAAGGAATCAAACATATCATATTCAGTGATCTACAAGTTTTATGTAGGATTTTATGACTAACCATGTGAATGACCAATTCCTGTCAACTCTCTTAATAGATATAAGTGGAGCAAGAGAGTTTAATTCTTTCTACAAAAGATATGCCCACGCTCTAACAAATATAAGTGAAGCAAAAGAGCATTCTACAAATGGCGGCTTTCTACGTGAAGAGAAACAGGCAATCCAAACTTCAAATGATATAAGTGAAGCACATGAAGCATTCTATAAAGCCATACTCAAAATATATAAGTGAAGTGCAATGAGCATTCTATAAATCAACCAAGGACTATCTCATACCAGCATGGTGCATAAAATAAAAGTGAAAACTAAATGCAAAAGACGCTCCAAGATTTACACATATCGCATGAACGAAACGAATCCGAAAACATACGGATACTTTTTGAAGAAAGATGGGATGCCTTCCGGGGCATCCCCAAGCTTAGACGCTTGAGTCTCCTAGAATATTTACTTGGGGTGCCTTGGGCATCCCCAAGCTTGATCTCTTGCCTCTCCTCCTTATCCTCATATCGAAACATCCTCTATCTTCGAACACTTCATCCACACAAAACTTCAACAGAAAACTCGGTAAGATCTGTTAGTATAATAAAGCAAATCACTACTCTAAGTACTGTTTAAAACCAATTAATATTTAGTTTTTGCATTGTAGCTACTGTAATACTTTTCCATGGCTTAATCCACTGATATAAATCGATAGTTTCATCAAAACAAGCAAACAATGCAACAAAAACAGAATCTGTCTAAAACAGAAAAGTATGTAATAATATGAACATTCACCATACCTATGGTACTCCAACAATTCTACCAAAATTAGGAAAAATAAACAATTTTTATAGAAAGACAGTGCAAAACGTTTCAGAACAATTTGACGTTCCAATAAAAAATGTAAAATCACGCACTACAACCAAAGTTTCCTGCACCGCACAAACCAACAAGCATCGTAAACATCCTAAAGGCAAACCTTGGGACATTATTTTTATAATACAATGGAATTGTACAAGGAGATAACTATTTTTGTTGAGAAGTTTCTGTAATCAAGATTCACAAAGTTTCCGTGAGCATGAACAAAGTTCAAGGAGCTCCCCCACTTCAACAATGTTGTCTCTCACTTTCACTTTCCTTTTTGAAAAGGTTTTGGGTTACCCTCTTTATTTTTTTTTGTTTTTAAACTATATAAAAGCACTCAACAGAAATAAATGAATCTCTAAAACTTCCGGGTTGTCTCCCTGGCAGCGCTTTCTTTAAAGCCATTAAGCTAGGCATATAGTGCTCAAGTAATGAATCTACCCGGATCAAAGCCAATTTTAATTAACAATGATTTAGCATTTAGTAGTGAGCACAAAGCAACATATATTAAGCAATGACTAAGTCTAACTCTCTTCCTATGCATCGGCATGTCATAAAAGAACAATTCATGCACACATAGTAAAGGCCAATGCATAGTATAAACGGTTTCTTGCAATTTTATCATGTTGGAAACATAGAGAGGTGGAGATATGGTTCCTCTCTCATAATATCCGCAAGTAGGAGCAGCAAGCACATGCATATTATTTTCATCAAGATCATCATGTGCAACGTAAAAGGCAACCCATCAATATAATCCTTAATAAGTGCAAACATCTCCAATATAGTGTAGTCGGGAGAATTCAAAAAGATAATAGGACTATCATGCGTGGGTGCAATAGCAACAATTTCATGTTTAACATAAGGAACTACAGCAAGTTCATTTCCATAAGCACATATCATATTGGCATCTTGGCCACAAGCATAGCAAGCATCATCAAAAAGGGATAATTAAAAAGAATCAACGGGATCATAACAATCATCATAGCATTCATCCTTCGGTAAGCATGAAGGGAAATTAAACAATGTATGAGTTGAAGTGTTACTCTCATTAGAAGGTGGGCACGGGTGATTAATCTGCTCTTCCTCCTTTTGTTCTTCGCTCTCCTCCTCATCTTTTTCATCCAATGAGCTCACAATGTCATCAGTTTCTTCTTCCATAGGCTCCTGCAAAATATTAGTCTCTTCTAGGACAGCGGAGGAGTCCTCAATATATGGTTAAATATAAGGATTAGAAGCATAATTATCATAGCAATATTTAAGTATGGCCAAATTTTCAGATTTGTAGAGAGTAGCATCACACTCTTCAATAAAAGAAGCAATTTCACAAGTACCCCTAAAAGCAACAAATTCTTCAATTTGTTGAACATCATAGTAATTATAAACACCCATAGTATATGAAGATATGATTCGATTATCACTAAACTCAAATTGGTAAGGAAGGTGTTTCTTGGGGTTTTTAGAACAACAAGTACAATCATATATTTCACATAAATTCCAAGCATAGCATTGCAAATGATGAATTTGATCCAGTAAAAGTTTCCCTTTTTCCGATATGCGGTGCCGCACATAACAAGCATACTCATCTAAAGATTTGCCCTCAACTAAGCTAGTTGGGTTTCAGCACGAGCACATAGGGATCAAAGATGATCCAAGTAAAAAGCTTCAGGAGTGTGATAGATTTTTAGTGGTTCTTCAACCATTGGTTCAGTAGGTACAACTAATTTTTTGGTATTTTGCGTTTCCTACCCATAACTAAAGGTAGAAAACAACTAAGAACACCAAATAAAAATTACTTAGTGATAAAGCAAACAAGCACACACGAGAATATTCACCTCAAGCTATGACTCCCCGGCAACGGTGCCAGAAAAAGGTCTTGATACCCCACAAGTATAGGGGATCAATTGTAGCCTCTTTCGCTAAGTAAGAGTGTCGAACCCAACGAGGAGCTAAAGGTAGAACAAATATTCCCTCAAGTTCTATCGACCACCGATACAACTCTACGCATGCTTGACGTTCGCTTTACCTAGAACAAGTATGGAACTAGAAGTACTTTGTAGGTGTTTTTTGATAGGTTAGCAAGATAATAAAGAACACATAAATAAAAAGTAGGGGCTGTTTAGATAAAGACACAACTAAAATAGTTTTAGTAGAGAGCTTTTTGTCACGAGAAAGTTATTTGTCCCTAGGCAATCGATAACTAGACCGGTAATTGTTATTGCAATTTTATATGAGGGAGAGGCATAAGCTAACATACTTTCTCTACTTGGATCATATTCACTTATGATTGGAACTCTAGCAAGCGTCCGCAACTATTAAAGATCATTAAGGTAAAACACAATCATAGCATTAAAGTATCAAGTCCTCTTTATTCCCATACGCAAACAACCTACTTACTCGGGTATGTGCTTTTGTCACTCACGCCACCCACCATAAGCAAATCATGAACATATTGCAAACCCTACATCGGGGATCCCTCATGCTTGCGCGACACGGAGAGCACCATAAGACAGCACCAATAATAAAACATGCAACTCAAACCAATCAATATCATCAATTAACCCATAGGACAAAACGGACCTACTCAGACATCAATGGATGGCCATACATCATTGGGAAATAATATATAGCATTGAGCACCATGTTTAAGTAGATATTACAGCAGGTAAAAGAGGGGTTATACCACTGCATAGAGGGGGGAAGAGTTTGTGATGATGGCAGTGATGATGATGGCCCCCGGTGGCACTCCGGCATCGCCGGAAGCGAGGGGGAGAGAACCCCCTCCTTCTTCTTCCTTGACGTGCTCCCTAGATGGGAGAAGGGAGGGGGAAGAGTTGGTGATGATGGCGGTGATGATGATGGCCCCCGGTGGCACTCCGGCATCGCCGGAAGCGAGGGGGAGAGAACCCCCTCCTTCTTCTTCCTTGACCTCCTCCCTAGATGGGAGAAGGGTTTCTGATGCGGAGCATCCTATGGACATCACCATGTCAAGAGTCCGTTCGGCGATTGACACGTGCAACATCTACTTCACAAACACAAAGGTGAATCATCTCCTTTACACGTGCTCACTTGACCCCTTCGAGGATGGTATACTACTTGACACTCCACTCGTGTGCATGCATAGGTATTGTCGGAACACTACGGACGACGAGGAGGAGTGCAAGCGCCAAGGAACAACTACACCATCCGCGAGGGAAGCATGGAAGAGAAGGAGGAAGAAGACCCAGGACGAGCGGTACTACCGCCCACACCAAGCGGTACTACCGCTAGAGGCCCCCGAGCGGCACTACCGCCGAACTTCCGCTCTACTGCCGCTCAACCCGACAAACTCCTATGCTCGAGCGACCCGGGTCCGGTACTACCGCCCGGTCCAAGCGGCACTACCGCTTGCAAGCGGTACTACCGCCCTCCCAAGCGGTACTACCGCTCTGCCTGTGCGCAGCCGCGGGCCTTTGGCCTTGTATCCCCCCTCTCACTTACCCCTTCGTGGATGTAGACTATATATACTCCCCCACCTCATTCTAGCTAAGGTAGCAAAGTAGTAGCTCATTAGAGATAGAGCTTTGCTCATCCATACCGGATCGTCTCTTCGAGAGTGACCGCGGCCCCTCTACGGAGAAGATCCATCTTGGATTCAAGACCTCCATGTGAGCATGTGAGAAGATCCTCCGGGATATCAAGACCTCAACTCCTCCAAGGATTGGGATGAACGCTACCTTGTATCTTTCCCTTTTTTGTTCATGTACCTTGTGGATCTTGTGTGTTTGATGGTCTAGTGGATGTGTGATTGGACTTGTTCTTGAGTGTTTCCCTTTGTGTTTTCTCTCCGTTCTTCCCCGTGTTCGTCGTGTTCTTCGAGGGATCTCGCTCCTTTCGTGAAAGATCGGCCATCTAGGGTTCCACCCTACATCATCTTGGATCAGAGCTTAGGTTTATCACGAATTTGGAGCCTCCCCGTTGTGTTTTCTAGCCTAGTTTTGTTGATTTCGTCCTAAATTCGAAAATTCCCCACCAAAAATAGCCCCAAATTTTTTTGTGATTTGTTGGTTTGATGAAGTTTTGTTGGATTTGATCCATGGATTTGCTTGGTTTCGAGTGGATCTAGCATCTCCCCAAGTTTCCCCACTTTCCATCCATGAAATCTCTCCAATTTTGACCCCGAAATCACCCATTTCCGCCCCAAAATCGCGTCCCGATTCGATCTGCGAAGAATCCCGTCACGAGCGGTACTACCGCCCATCCGAGCGGCACTACCGCTTAGCACCTCCAAGCGGTACTACCGCCCATGAAGGCGGCACTACCGCCCCTCCCAGAGCCAGATTTTGCGAAAAAACCCGACACGAGCGGTACTACCACCCATCCCAAGCGGTACTACCGCTTACAAGCGGTACTACCGCCCACCCGAGCGGTACTACCGCCTATGCTAGTTTCAGCATTCCGAGTTTCACCGTTTTGTCCATAACTTTTCACTCCGAACTTCGATTTGAGTGTTCTTTGGCTCGTTTTGAAGCTATCGACGTGCCCGAGGTCCTCATCTTGGTTTCACCACCTTTTGACTCCATAAATTTTTTGGAACTTTGGCATCTTTGCCTAGGGCTTCCACCACATCCTCCGCATAACCACCACCGACTTCCGCAACCCAACCAATTTTATTCCCCATCACATTTGAGGTTGTTTGAGTTGTGATTTGAGTCTCCTAAGGTGTTTAGGCTACTTAGGGACGGTTGCTTCTTCATCAACCACCACCATAACTTCCGTATAGACTTACCCAACACACACTTCCGCCATCCCAACCTAACCTAATTTTGTTTGTGTTGTGAGTTGTGTCTCCTAAGGTGTTTCGGCTACTTAGGGACCGTGCTTCCAACTCCGACACCTTGTATAGTCACCCTTGATTTCCGCATTGTGTCTCAAAACCCCATCATTGCATTGAGGCAATCCCATTGAGCTTCCGCAACCACCACCACATTCCCGCTACCACCGTTTGACTTTTGTCCTTGAGATTTTGAGTTGTGGTTTTTCCTTTCCTAAGGTGTTTCGGCTACTTAGGGACGAGTCTCCATCATCTTGGTATCTACATCAAGAACACCACCACTCATCATCGCAACGGACGGTAACCTCGACGACACCATTGTATATTCCCTTGCAATTGCATTGATAACCCCTAGCCCATTTTGCGTCACTTACCTATCGAGACTAGCCATTTGAGTATTGCCGGCAACGTTACTTGTGCACATTAGTGATCTACACCATACATTGCATACATACCATATCGTATTGGTATCACATCATCCATTGTGTCACAAGATTGTTCCCGCATATACACAATTGCTATCTTGGTTTGTGCATTTCGCAAAGTGGCCATACAAAAAAAAACAAACAAACAAAACAATAAGCTTTTAAGCAAAAGAGAAAGAGCAAAGAGCTTGTAAGCAAGTGCCATAGCATCATACCACATTGCATATAAGATTGTCATATCCGATCATCTTGGATCAAACACCGGGAACCATACATATATAGCATACTTGGGATAGAAGTTTATCCATTTTGCATATCATAGGTTGTGCACAAGTGTCGTATCCGCCTATAGAGCAATCGTGCTAGCGTCTCTCTTGAGTTGTGCAACACGAGCGTTTTCCGTGGACTCCACATTTTGTGCTCATTCCTTGGTTGCACGACCCCATCTATCTATCCGTGTGTGTGTTTCCGTGTGCCATTCTTCGCTATTAGTCTACTTGTTTCACTTGCGAATTTGTGAATCTCTTTCAACATTATTGACTCTTGCTAACATTTTGCATTAAATTTTTGTGCCACTATCCTCACCGAGATACACCATAAGCTTTAGTTTGTAGGTGTGAGTGAACAAGTCCGGTACCAATTCCACTATTCTTTCATCTCACATTGAGTGAAACGAGATACATCCTCAACTTCGGGAAAAGGTAACTTGGTATTGTTTATCTCATTTCCTACTCACCTCTACTCGAGTCTTGTGATGGATAGGCAAGGCATTTCACCCTCGGTCTACAACAACGATGAGTTCGATGCCAAGAACCACTACACCGACGCCAAGATGCAAGCTCAAATGGAGGAGATCAAAGCACTCATCAAGGCCTACAAGAGATCTTCCTCATCTTCGAGAAGACGCTCAAGAGCACATTCTTCCGAGCTACCATCTCCGGCAAGCTCACATCGGCATCGACACCATCACCACCAAGAACGTGAAGGTCAAGAGCTCAACACCAACAACCGCTCAACGACTTCACCATCTCCCTTGGCATCTTCGCCAAGCGACTTCAAGGCATCTTCGCCTTCGGATATACGGCATCTTCGCCAACAAGCACCTCAAGACTACGCTCAAGAGAAGCTCCCCAAGCTCAAGTCCGCGACCTCCACGAGCTACTACGACCTCGACACCGACCATGAGATTCCTTTCTATGGGACTCTAGAACCCGAGGAGTATCTCGAGTGGGAGCGTTTGATGGACGACTACCTCAAGCTACATCAAGTTCCTCCCGAAGATCAAGTGAAGTGCGCCACAAGAAACTTCCACGACTACGCCTCGACATGGTGGTTTCATACACCTTCGGAGAGCTACGACATGAGTTGGCCCAAGACGAAGAGAGCTTTGCGGCGAGAGTTTGTGCCTCCAACCTACACGGAACAACTTCTACGCCAATTGGAGAACACCATCCAAGGATCCAAGTCCATTGACGAGTACTTCAAGGAGATGAAGATTGCCTTGCGGCGAGCCGGCGTGGACGACCCCATGTCAATGAAGTTCCACTTCATGATGGGATTGAACAACGACATCTCCAAGACTATCTTCCTCGAGAACTACAAGTCCCTCGACGACAACTACATTGGTGCTCTCAAGGCGGAACAAGAACTCATGAAGGCCAAGGCTTCTCCACCCCAAGCACACTTCTCGAAGACCAAACTCAAAGATGACGAGCATGAGTCTAGTACCACCAAGTTGTCCAAGCCCGATGAGCTTCAAGACGATGCCCCCAAGTTCGACTTCACCGCCATCCCTCTTTGTGGCATTGACGATGTCGAGTCTACTTCGACTTTTTTTCAAGATGGTGCCGCGATGAGTACGACTATGGAGACCATCAAGGACCAAGATTTGGAGGCGAGCGACTTGGTGACGAGCAAGGATGATGCTTCCATCTTAGGAGGCGAGAGCGATGATGTGCCACCTTCGGCCTTCATCCACGGCGACGGTGACGCGATGATCGAGCATGGGATTTTCCCTTCGGTCATGGAGGAGAGAGATGATGTGCCATCTTCGGCCTTCATCCATGGTGACAACGACGAGATGGTTGAGCATGGGATTTTCCCTTCGACCACGGCGACGTATGATGACTTGAGTGACTTGTGCCACCATATTGAGAGTGAGAGGGACTTCACCACTAGCCACATATGTGATGAGTTGCCCCAATTCCCATGTGAGGAGAGCCACAACCCCCACCACTTGAGTGAGATGAGTGACTCCACCATACATGAGATTGAGTGCACCTACATTGAGGGAGTGAGTGAGCCACCACATGGAGAGAGTGAGGCCACTATGATTTCTAACGACTTAACCTCTACCTCTATTGTGTCTTCTCATTTGGTGCTAGGTCCCATATATGATGACGCGCCGATTCGCGACGACTACGTCCTTCCTTTGGACACGACGATGGCCATGGTGGACGATGATGAACCCCCCACATGGTACCATCAAGTTGCAACCTCACCTACAACACATGAGCTACGCTCCAAAGGTAACATAGGTGATGGTGCTTCTCTTGTCCCACTAGTGGACATTCTTGACATTGATTGCTTGCATGATGTTGATCAACCTATTTCCATGCTTCATGCTAGTGTGACTTCTTCATGTCATGACTTGCCAATTTATGATGAATATGATGATGAGCATGTTGATTTGCCTAGTTGTGATGCTATGCTTCATAGGATATCATGTGAAAATTCTTTAGGTCACATCATGTTTGACAATCCGCTTGACTTGTCATATGCTATGCATGAGATCAATCATATGTCATATTTGCAATCTCTTCATAGTGACTATGCATATGCCATTAAACTAAACCCAATTTGCACTTATGGCATAGATGACAAGCCCATGGTTATCGGCATTTGTTTTTCTTGTGATGATATTGATATGCTCCCTTTGCATCATTTATCTCATATGCCATGCCGACTATCTAGCTTCGGATATGCATTGTTTTGGATGTTGTCCATTTTCTCCATATGATGTTTCCAATATTGCTCATGAGGAGACCCCCATAGTTTCCTCATACATTTTAGGAGATTTTGCTTCATCCTATCCATTGCATGATCCCAATACTTGTGTGCACAATATGCTTCCCATGAATAAACATGCTATTGATGTGCCATATACTTCTATGATAAATTTGCATCCCCATCGTGTCATACAGAATAACTATTCTTTCATGATGGATGACATGTTCTTATACCATGCATCAAATTTCTTTGAGCGATGCTTATCTTGTGCTAACACTCACTTGCACATACACATCACGATGGATGATGTGTACATTTACCATGCACACAATTTCTTTGGTTTGTGTCTCTTTTGTGTAGGTACCCATGAATACTTGTCAACCTCGCAATCCCATGAGTTGACAAAACGAGCTCTAGAGAGCAACGATGATTTGGGATCCGATGGATTACCTTTCCCACCGCTCACTTCGCGCAAAAACTTCGCGCATTTCTTCTACATGACCCTCACATGGTTATGGGTTGTTGTCCATTATATATCCTTTTCCCATCTTGCCATGTTCACTTTGCATGATATGCCCATTCCTATGCCTTTGCCATGCATTTGTGACCCATGCTTTGCATTACACATGATGATTGATTCTAGTACTTGTATGTGTATTTGCAAGCGTGGTGGAGATATTGTTTGTTATTGCCATGATTGCTTTGTGCCCCATGCCTATGATGATACTATGATCTTGATTTGTGTTCGTGCTTGCGATATGCCATGTACATTGCCTATGCCCATTCCTTGCTCACATGACATGATTGCCATGATTTCCTCTAGTGTGTTGCATCTTCGCTCCACTAGCTTGCACGACTTGATTACTATGCTTGCTTATGTTGTATCACCAATGATTTATACTTGCTCACTTCATGCGGTTGATGACAACTATTTCCATGCTTTGCACATGATTGTTATTGCTTCTTGTCATTTATCTCCATGTGTTGCCTCTCTCATGCTAGATGATTTGCCATGTATTGAGTGCAACAATGCCCTTAGTCTTGATAATGAGTTTGCCCCCATAGCATTCTCACATATAATTGGAGATTTTGACATATTCCTTGTGAAGCATGCTTGTCTTACCTCTTTGCACCATATACCTCGTGCCATGAATATAGCCATTGTTGCATCATATTATTCATGCACTTGTGCTTCTAATGGTTATGTGCAAAAGAAGAAAACCATCATGATGGATGATGTGTTTATCTACCATGCACATACGTTCTTTGCTTTGTTGTGTGCATGTGTAGGATACTTGGACTTTGTGTCGACTTCCACGTCGCGTGAGTTGACCATTCGAGCTCTTGAGAGCGAACCACCTTCTACCACAACGATTCTACATCACACTTGCTTGTGCTTCGGCATTGTGAAGGATGCACAAGGACACGCCTTCAAGGTTACATCTTTCTTGAGCATGGATATTGTGGATCATACTACTTGTGTTGCTTGCACAATGAGACTTATTGTTCATCTTGGATCACTTGCTTGCACACTTGTTAGAAATCTTGTTTCGACTTGTCATTTTAACCATTCCATGCATCATGATATATATGCCTTGTGTGTTGCATCCAAATCTTGGATTACTTGCTCCTATCACATGTTTGGTTGCAATAATGTCATTCCTTCACATATGCCATGTCTCATTGATTGCTACATGCTTGACTTGATTGCCTCGCACATGATGAACAATTTCTCTTTCTATTGTGTTGAGTGCCACACTATATTCACCACACCCCATGCATGTTATGCTTGGATTGCCTTGCACTTGACCCATGTGTGTAGATATCTCATCTTATTTGGTGTTGTGAATGATTCATATGCCTACCATAGACCTTTCATTGAGAAATTTGTGAATGCTTGCTATGAACTAGAGGTAGATGTCTATTCTCTTGTCAAACATATTTGCATCTCTACCTCACATTTACATGATTGTCCCCATGCCATATTTGCTTGTGCTCAATTTATGTGCTTACATACCATGTCACAATCATTTGTCAAACCATATGCTTTGCATGATGACGACACTTGTTGGGTGAATCACCACTTGAATGCTTGGTTTTGCACTAACGCTTACCACATTTGTTTTTCCAAGTGTTTGTTGTTTTTGCTCCTTTTGAAGGAATCACTACACGGTGCGACATTGGAGAGTGCACATTTCGAGCTTCAAGATGACAAGTACTTGGTGAACGTCCACTTCTACACGGCGAAGCCATCTCTTTCCCATGGTGATTTGGTTTTCGATCCGAGGTCGGATCTTTCCCAAGGGAGGGGAGATGATGCGGAGCATCCTATGGACATCACCATGTCAAGAGTCCGTTCGGCGAGTGACACGTGCAACATCTACTTCACATACACAAAGGTGAATCATCTCCTTTACACGTGCTCACTTGACCCCTTTGAGGATGGTATACTACTTGACACTCCACTCGTGTGCATGCATAGGTATTGTCGGAACACTACGGACGACGAGGAGGAGTGCAAGCGCCAAGGAACAACTACACCATCCGCGAGGGAAGCATGGAAGAGAAGGAGGAAGAAGACCCAGGACGAGCGGTACTACCGCCCACACCAAGCGGTACTACCGCTAGAGGCCCCCGAGCGGCACTACCGCCGAACTTCCGCTCTACTGCCGCTCAACCCGACAAACTCCTGTGCTCGAGCGACCCGGGTCCGGTACTACCGCCCGGTCCAAGCGGCACTACCGCTTGCAAGCGGTACTACCGCCCTCCCAAGCGGTACTACCGCTCTGCCTGTGCGCAGCCGCGGGCCTTTGGCCTTGTATCCCCCCTCTCACTTACCCCTTCGTGGATGTAGACTATATATACTCCCCCACCTCATTCTAGCTAAGGTAGCAAAGTAGTAGCTCATTAGAGATAGAGCTTTGCTCATCCATACCGGATCGTCTCTTCGAGAGTGACCGCGGCCCCTCTACGGAGAAGATCCATCTTGGATTCAAGACCTCCATGTGAGCATGTGAGAAGATCCTCCGGGATATCAAGACCTCAACTCCTCTAAGGATTGGGATGAACGCTACCTTGTATCTTTCCCTTTGTTGTTCATGTACCTTGTGGATCTTGTGTGTTTGATGGTCTAGTGGATGTGTGATTGGACTTGTTCTTGAGTGTTTCCCTTTGTGTTTTCTCTCCGTTCTTCCCCGTGTTCGTCGTGTTCTTCGAGGGATCTCGCTCCTTTCGTGAAAGATCGGCCATCTAGGGTTCCACCCTACATCAGTTTCCCCTCTAGTCTTTGGTCTCCATGGCATGGGAGGGGCGAGAGCCCCTCCGAGATTGGATCTGTCTCTCTGTTTCTGCGCTCTATGATTCTGTCCTTTCACCGTTTCTTTTATAACCGGAGATCCATAACTCTGATTGGTATGAATTTTGGACACGATCTCTATCTAGAAATTAGCTTTCTTGCGGTGAAAGAAGGGCAGCAACCACCTTACGGGGGGCCCACGAGGGTCAGGGGCGCGCCCAGGGGTGCAGGCGCGCCCCCTGCCTCATGGCCCCCTCGGGCACCGTCTCGCATTGATTCTTCTTCCCATATTTCACAAATATTCCAAAAATATTCTCCGTCCGTTTTTGTCCCGTTTGGACTCCGTTTGATATGGGGTTTCGGCGAAACATAAAACATGCAACAAACAGGAACTGGCACTGGGCACTGGATCAATATGTTAGTCCCAAAAATAGTATAAAAAGTTGCCAAAAGTATATGAAAGTTGTATAATATTGGCATGGAACAATAAAAAATTATAGCTAAGACGGAGACGTATCAGGCCCCAACCTGGGTCCCAGGAGGTCCTATCACTGACGACTTCTGGGTCATGTGGGAAGGACACCCTATCGCACACACTCACTTGGCGACGGTTCCAAATGCCGTCGCGGAAAGGGGTTTTGAACCATTTGTTTAGGACGTCGTTGTACTAGTGGAATATGGACAAGAGTTTGTGATTCCAGCTCCTGTTCAGCGTGAAGACAATGTTGAACCTGAAGACAATGCTGAATCTCAAGACAATGCTGAGGAATAGCACAATCTTGGCCCTGTTCATCCTCGTGTGGCCAATGAAGTTCAGATTGAGAAGATACTTGACATCATCAATGCACCTGGTCCGCTCACTCGATCAAGAGGTACACAACTTGACAACTTTTGTGAGCATTTTGCATTCGTCTCCATCTCTGAGCCCAAAAAGGTTGATGAAGCCTTCATGGAACCAGAATGGATTCAATCTATGTAAGAAGAACTTCAGCAATTTGAGCTCAATAATGTGTGGGAGCTAGTCAAACGTCCTGATCCATCCAAGCACAACATCATTGGTACCTAATGGATCTACCGCAACAAACAAGATGAACATGGTCAAGTTGTCAGAAACAAAGCTTGACTCATGGCTCATGGATACACGCAAGTTGAGGGAATTGACTTTGATGGAACTTTTGCTCCTATGGCTAGGCTTGAAGCCATTCACATACTGTTAGCCTATGCCAATCACAATGATATCCTCTTGTATCAAACCAATGTGAAGAGTGCTTCGTAAATGGAAAAATTGAAGACGAAGTGTATGTTGCACAACCACCTAGTTTTGAAGATCCAAAGCATCCTGACATGGTCTACAAGCTCAACAAGGCACTGTATGGCCTCAAACAAGCGCCTCATGCTTGGTATGACACACTCAAAGCATTCCTGAAGAGCAAAGGCTTGAAAACGGGTTCTCTAGATCCCACTCTCTTCACGAAGACATATGATAGAGAACTATTTGTATGTCAAATCTATGTGGATGAAATTATCTTCGGATGCACCGACAAAAGATACAGTGATGAGTTCATTCATATGATGCAAAAGCAATATCAGATGTCTATGATGGGGGAGCTAAAATTCTTTCTTGCTCTTCAAATCCATCAACAAATCAATGGCATCTTCATATCTCAAGAGAAGTACCTTAAGGATTGTCTCAAGAATTTGGAATACAAGATTGCAAGGGCTACAAGATGCTAATGCCAACCAATGGTCACGTGAGCTCGGACGAAAATGGTAAAGATTTCGATCAAAAGATATACCGCTCCATGATTGGTTCTTTATTGTACTTATGGGCATCTAGGACAGATATAATGCTTAGCGTTTGCATGTGTGCCCGATTCCATGTGTGTATCCTTCCTGCCTCCACCAACCAAGATCGAATAATTGTTGTGCAGGAACCTGCTCCCCAGAGGCTCATGTCACTGAAGATATACCCGATGTTGACCCCACTGTAGCTGAAGACATTGGTCGTGATGACAATGTGAGAAATGAGTATGAAGTCCTTCTTCAGCTCACCCAAGATGTGGTATCATCGCCTGTTCCCACGAATAGTGAAAAGTGAGCATTGGCAATCCCCCAACACCAATGGTTCAAGATGAATTCTGGGATGAGCAGCATCATCACACCCCACTTCATGAAGTGATTCCTCGCACACCACCTGCCCAAGTTACAACACCAGTGCTCGAGTCACCCCTAGTCACCCTAGAGGGTAAGGAGAAAATCTCAACATCTCCTCAAGCGCCGCATGTGTTTTGGAAGGCTTCGCAAAGGCCCAAGGCCCTCCTCCTCCATGTCGAGCATTCTGAAGAGGAAGTGCAACCTGCGACTTCTGTTGCACATGAAGTGTTTCCTCAAGCCATCCTGATACGTCTCCAACGTACCTATAATTTATGAAGTATTCATACTATTATATTATCCATCTTGGATGTTTAATGGGCTTTACTAAGCACTTTTATATGATTTTGGAACTAACCTATTAACCTAAAGCCCAGTGCCAGTTCCTGTTTTTTCCCTTGTTTTAGTGTTTCGCAGAAAAGGAATATCAAACGGAGTCCAAACGGAATGAAACCTTCGGGAGAGTTATTTTTGGAAAGAAAGCAATCCAGGCGACTTGGAGTTCACGTCAGGGGATCAACGAGGAGAGAACGAGGCAGGGGGCGTGCCCACCCCCTGGGTGAGCCCTCCACCCTCGTGGGCCCCTCGTGGCTCCCATGACCGACTTCTTTCGCCTATATATATCCATATACCCTAAAACCTTAGGGGAACAGAATAGATCAGGAGTTCCGCCCCTGCAAGCCTCTGTAGCCACCAATAGCCATTTAGGACCCTGTTCCGGCAGCTTGCCGGAGGGGGGGATCCCTCACCGGTGGCCATCTTCATCATACCGGCGCTCTCCATGACGAGGAGGGAGTAGTTCACCCTCGGGGCTGAGGGTATGTACCAGTAGTTATGTGTTTGATCTCTCTCTCTCTCTCTCTCTCTCTCTCTCTCTCTCTCTCTCTCTCGTGTTCTTGATTTGGCATGATCTTGATGTATCGCGAGCTTTGCTATTATAGTTGGATCTTATGATGTTTCTCCCCCTCTACTCTCTTGTAATGGATTGAGTTTTCCCTTTGAAGTTATCTTATCGGATTGAGTCTTTAAGGATTTGAGAACACATGATGTATGTCTTGTCATACTTATCTGTGGTGACAATGGGATATCACATGATCCACTTGATGTATGTTTTGGTGATCAACTTGCGGGTTCCGCCCATGAACCTATGCATAGGGGTTGGGACACGTTTTCGTCTTGAAGTACTTTGATAGAGGCAAAGGTGTCCCGATGTTTCGATGAGATGGTGGCTATCGTTTCTGTGGGAGTCGACCTTGACGATCCGACTACGAACGTGCGAGACGTCGCGCCTTAGCAATCGCTAAACCAACTTCCGAGGGTTATTGACCACGCCGGAGCACGATCAACCTGACCACGAGGGCCTGTTTCCTGCGAGCAAACGAAGAACAAGCAAGAAAGTAAGATTGCAATCTGGATATTGCGAATATAAGAGGAAAGCTTTATTAATGAAGGTGGGGTTCTATGACGCCTTGGTCTGGTCGTTGAACACAAACGAAGTACGCGAAGTTGCAGCCATGGCGAACTTTTGATCTAAACAAAACCCAAAGTCTAAACGACGCCCTAAGGGCTGTATATATGGAGGAAGAGGGGGGGGGAATTTCGTGGCCCTTGAGGAAGGGGTCCGAAACCAACCCGAACTCTTGTTTCCCCACACATACGGACTCTAAAAACAGCCTATACTTAAGTATTTCGAAATTACATGGGCTTGGCCCAATAATAAGGTGACGCAGCACCTAGAATAGCCTCTGGACGAAATTTATGAAGTGGCATCTTGTATATTTCGTCCAAGGCTTCATTCACTCCTTATGGTGGCTTCAGAGTCCTGAAATCATCACTTGTAACTCCGTTCTTGTTCCCCTTGCGCATGCCATCAACTCCACATCCAATTTAGGCAGCATCATATTCTCATGAACATTAGAATCATTACCAAGAAACGAAAGTACCTGGTAATTTAATTGGCGTGCGCGAGCTCTAGTAATTGGTCCATCATATGTAACAGTAGGGGCTGTGGGTGTAACAATGGTATTGATGTCCTCATCATCCTCCCCTTCTTGAAATGAAGTCGTCCTCGATGGAAGCTCATCTTCCTCACCCAAATAAGGCTTCAAATCTGCAATGTTAAAAGTGGGACTAACCCCAAAATCTACAGGCAACTCAAGTTTATATGCATTATCATTTATTTTCTCTAACACCTTAAAGGGACCATCAGCACGTGGCATTAGCTTTCATTTGCGCAAATTAGGAAATCTATCCTTACGCAAATGTAACCAAACAAGATCTCCAGGTGCAAACACAACATGTTTCCTACCCTTATCTCCAGCAAGTTTATATTTAGCATTCATACGATCAATGTTTTCCTTAGTTAACTCATGCATTTTTAAAATCAATTCAGCACATTCTTTAGCATCAAAATTAACCTTCTCCGAAGATGGAAGAGGCAACAAATCAATGGGTGCACGAGGTAGGAAACCATACACAATTTCAAAAGGGCACATCTTAGTAGTAGAATGCAACGAACGATTATAAGCAAATTCAATATGAGGCAAGCATTCTTCCCACATTTTCTTATTATTCTTCAAAACAGCCCTAAGCATAGTAGACAATGTTCTATTGACTACTTCAGTTTGTCCATGAGTTTGGGGGTGACAACTAGTACTAAAAAGCAGTTTAGTCCCCAACTTATCCCATAAACATCTCCAAAAGTGGCTAAGAAATTTAGTATCACGGTCTGAAACAATAGTATTTGGCACACCATGCAAGCGAATAATTTCACGAAAGAACAAATCAGCAACATTAACAACATCATCGCTTTTATGACATGGTATAAAGTGTGCCATTTTTGAGAATCTATCCACGACAACAAATATGCTATCCCGCCCCTTCTTTGTTCGAGGTAAACCTAAAACAAAGTCCATAGATATATCCTCCCAAGGAACACTAGGCACAGGCAAAGGCATATATAAACCATGAGGATTGAGTCGTGACTTAGCTTTTTGACATGTAGTGCAGCGAGCAACAAAACGCTCAACATCCCGTCTCATCTTTGGCCAAAAGAAATGTGTAGCAAGTACGTCCTCCGTCTTCTTCACGCCAAAGTGTCCCATTAATCCTCCTCCATGCGCCTCCTGCAACAACAAAAGACAAACAGAGCTAGCTGGAATGCATAGCTTGTTAGCACAGAACACAAAACCATCATTAACCACGAACTTGTTCCATGTTCTTCCTTCTTTACAATTCTGCATTACTTCTTTAAAATTAACAGCATGCACATATTGATCTTTGATGGTCTCCAAACCAAATATTTTGAAGTCAAGTTGTGAAAGCATAGTATAGCGACGAGACAAAGCATCAGCAATAACATTTTCTTTACCCTTCTTGTGTTTAATGACTTAAGGGAAAGTCTCAATGAATTGAACCCATTTAGCATGTCTACGATTCAGTTTAGCTTGACTTTTAATATGTTTCAAAGATTCATGATCAGAATGTATAACAAATTCTTTGGGCCATAAATAATGTTGCCATGTCTCTAAAGGCTGAACAAGAGCATATAATTCTTTATCATAAGTAGAATAGTTCAGACTAGGCCCACTCAATTTTTCAGAAAAGTATGCAACAGGTTTGCCATCTTGTAATAACACACCTCCTAATCCAATTCCACTAGCATCACATTCAAGCTCAAAAGTCTTATTAAAGTCAGGAAGTTGAAGTAAAGGAGCATGTGTCAACTTATGTTTCAATACCGTGAAGGCTTCTTCCTGTGCGGTACCCCAAACAAAAGGCACATCCTTCTTTGTAAGCTCACTGAGAGGTGCAGCAATGGTGCTAAAGTCTCTCACAAAACGCCTATAGAAACCAGCGAGTCCAGGAAAACTCCTCACTTGTGTGACCGTTTTGGGCTGCGGCCAACTCTCAATAGCTTCGATCTTGCATTTATCAACTTCAATTCCCTGTGGAGTAACAACATAGCCAAGAAAAGACACTCGGTCGGTGCAAAAGGTGCACTTCCCAAGGTTACCAAACAAACGTGCATCACGTAGAGCATTAAAAACAGCACATAAATGTTCCAAATGTTCTTCCAAAGATTTGCTATAAATCAGTATATCATCAAAATAGACGACCACAAATTGTCCAATGAAAGCACGTAAAACTTCGTTCATTAGTCTCATGAAAGTACTAGGTGCATTAGTTAACCCAAAAGGCATGACTAACCACTCATATAAACCAAACTTAGTTTTAAATGTTGTTTTCCATTCATCTCCCAATTTCATACGAATTTGATGGTATCCACTACGCAAATCAACTTTGGAGAATATTGTAGAGCCATTCAATTCATCAAGCATATCATCTAGACTAGGAATAGGATGACGATAACGAATGGTAATATTATTAATGCCTCTACAATCAACACACATACGCGGTGTACCATCCTTTTACGGCACTAGAATAATAGGAACAGCACAAGGACTAAGGGATTCGCGAATATAACCTTTGTCGAGCAGCTCCTGTACTTGCCGCATAATCTCCTTCGTCTCCTCTGGATTGGTACGGTATGGTGCACGGTTGGGTAGCGATGCACCGGGAATTAAGTCAATTTGATGCTCAATCCCTCGAATAGGTGGTAATCCCGGTGGCACGTCTTGTGGGAAGACGTCAGCGAACTCCTGCAAAATGTTAGTGACAGCAGGGGCAAAGAGGAAGGCACGTCCTCGAATGAAAATAATGCCTCTTTGCACACAAAAGCATAGCAAACATATTTGCTAAAAGCTAGATCATCAATATCAGATTTGGTGGCAAGTAAACATGCACTTTTCAATTTGGTGGCAAAGTCGTCTCCACCAAATCGATAGTTATCATCTCATCGAAAGATCGGGACACCCCCGTGATGTAGGGTGGAACCCTAGATGGCCGATCTTTCACGAAAGGAGCGGGATCCCTCGAAGAACACGACGAACACGGGGAAGAACAGAGAGAAAACACAAGGCGAAACACTCAAGAACAAGTCCAATCACACATCCACTAGACAATCAAACACACAAGATCCACAAGGTACATGAACAACAAACGGAAAGATACAAGGTAGCGTTCATCCCAATCCTTGGAGGAGTTGAGGTCTTGATATCCCGGAGGATCTTCTCACATGCTCACATGGAGGTCTTGAATCCAAGGTGGATCTTCTCCGTAGAGGGGCCGCGGTCACTCTCGAAGAGACGATCCGGTATGGATGAGCAAAGCTCTATCTCTAATGAGCTACTACTTTGCTAACCTCAGCTCGAATGAGGTGGGGGAGTATCTATAGTCTAAATCCACGAAAGGGTAAGTGAAAGTGGGGGTACATGGGCCCTAGGCCCGCTCTTTGCGCGCAGGCAGGGCGGTAGTACCGGCCAGAGGGCGGTACTACCGCTATCAGCGGTAGTACCGCTTGGGCCGAGCGGTAGTACCGCTCGTGTCGTAGTTTTTTAGTACCGGACGCCTGGCGGTAGTACTGCTCGTCGGTGGTGGCGCGGCAGTGGGGAGCGGTAGTACCGCTGGAGGGAGCGGTAGTACCGCTATAGGGAGCGGCAGTACCGCTGGTTCTGGAGCTGCCGGATTCTCTTCCATCTCTTGACGTCCATCTTCCTCCTTCTCCTTCCTTCGCTTCCGCGCATGCTTGGCCTTGGTTCTTGGGCTCTCCATAGCCTCCTCGGGTGTACCTGAGTATGCACAAGGTCCGCGCTTGAAGTAGCATCCATGTCTTGCATGTGGAAAGGGAAGATTCGGAAAGGAGCGAATTCACCTTAGGTCCAATGGCGTAGGCTCGAGTGTAGATGGGGATGATCGTCGGATGCTCCGCATCATCTCCCCTCCCTTGGGAAAGATCCGACCTCGGATCGAAATCCTCATCACCATGGAAACGGTTGTCGTGGCCGAACTTGTAGTAGGACGTAGTGGAAGACATTGCGCAATCCAAGTACTCCAAGGTGTCTCCGGAGTGGTATACATGCAAAAAGAGCAAACACAAGTGACACTCGGAAATACAATGGTTAGCGCACACAAAGTGTCCATCAAGTAAGTATGAGTTCGTCCAAAGGAATTGTTCATGACAAAACGCGTGAAGCTTATCAAGATGATCTAGAATGATATGCAAAGCGTTCATGGGAGCAAAAGCATTCGTTGTGCACACAAATGTGTCGTTAATATGGTCAATGCAACCACGGTGCAAAATGATGTCATAGTGAGACGGTTTATCAATAGCATGAATATGGCAATGTATGCTCGATATGATTATGTTATCATGCAATTGATGGTAGGCAATATGATCACGAGTTATGAATATGTCATCAAGAAAGATCACAACAAATTTGCTAAGAAAATGCACAAGCTCATATATCATGGATGACATGGGAATAAGTGCAACAAGACAATCATAATATGTGCCAATCCATGCATAGGGTGCAAATTTGTCATGGGTGGTGTTGTACCATAGCTCGATGTCGTGGCACTCCTCAACTTGAAGGTCCATAGGGTTCATCTCCAATGTCGGTCCTCCATCCAATATATGCATCATGTAGACAAGAAGAAGGAAACAACAATGAAAGAATGACCCGTCCAATATGTATATATGAGGATGGTTCAAAGTGAAGGAGGTCACCTTTAGGTGTTTCTCAAGGATGATGGAGTTCCACATCTTGTATGCCTTCACATAACCAATATGTGTCGTTATGGTACCACCTTGTGAATCCTTGAAAATGAAAGAACATGACAAACACTCGGAAAAACAAATGAGGTTAGTGCAAATGCAACACCTATCATTCATGTGGTAAGATACCCAACAAGTGTTCTCATCATTCTTATCATAAGAAAGGACAAGGTGTGGTATTGTATGAAAGCATAATATACAACTACAACCAAAGACAATAGGCTTAAACAAGCAATTATGCATCACAAGTAATATGTCCAAGTCTTGACGATCAATAAGGATAGCAAGTTGGCACTCAATACAAGGTGATATGAGAGATGCAACTAATGGAGACAAGAGACAAAGATCAAGATATATCATGTGAGAGGCATGAACATATATGTCATCAACCCAAGAAAGCGAGTAAGAATGGAACATGGGCGATGCATCAAAGCAATCAATCATAGAGATCAAGTCAAGCAAGCTAGTAGTGCGAAGATGCAACGTACTAGAAGGAATCATGGCAAACATGTCATGTGTGCAAATAGTGGGCATATATAATGCACATGACATTTCACAAGCATAAGGGCAAGATATGAGCAAAATAGCATCAATAGCATGGGGCACATGATAAACATGGCAATAGGCATGCAAATACACATAGGAGTATCATAATGGTGCATCATGGGTAAATGCAAGCAAGGGTCACAATTGCATGGCAAAATCATAGAAAGAGGCATAACATGCAAAGTGAACACGACAGAATGGGCATAATGTGACAAGTGGTAAATAGCCCAAAGCCGTGTGAGAGCCAAGTAGAAGAGATGCGCGTAGTCCTTGCGCGAAGGGAATGGTGGTAAGGATAGTCCACGGGATCCCAAATCGTCGTTGCTCTCAAGAGCTCGTTTCGTCAACTCTTGGGATTGAGAGGTTGACGAGTATACGTGAGTACCTACACAAAAGAGACATAAACCGAAGAAATTGTGTGCGTGGTAAATGTACACATCATCCATCATGATGTGCATGTTCATGTGTGAGTTAGCACAAGATAAGCATCGTTCAAAGAAATTTGATGCATGGTATAAGAACATGTCATCCATCATGAAATAATAGTTGTTATGTATGACACGATGGGGATGCAAATTGAGCATACTTGTATATGGCACAACAATATCATTATGATTCATGGGGAGCATATGGTGCACACAATTATGGAAGTCATGCAAAGTATGGAATGCATCAAAATCCCCTAATATGTATGAGGAAACTATGGGGGTCTCCTCATGAGCATTAATGGAAACATCACATGGAGAAAATGGACAACATCCAAAACAATGCATAGCCGAAGCTAGGTCGTCATGGCATGGCATATGAGATAAATGATGCAAAGGGAGCATATCAATATCATCACAAGAAAAACAAATGCCAATAACCATGGGCTTGTCATCTATGCCATATGTGCAAATTGGGTTAATTTTAATGGCATATGCATAGTCACTATGAAGAGATTGCAAATATGACATATGATTGATCTCATGCATAGCATATGACAAGTCAAGCGGGTTGTCAAACATGATGTGACCTAAAGAATTGTCACAAGAAATCCTATGTAACATGGCATCACAACTAGGCAACTCAACATGCTCATCATCATATTCATCATAAATTGGTAAGTCATGACATGAAAAAGTCGCACTAGCATGAAGCATGGGAATAGGTGGATCAACATCATGCGAGCAATCATTGGTAAGATAGTCCACTAGTGGGACAAGAGCATCACCTTCACCTATGTTACCTTTGTCATTCCACTCAAGCGGTGTAGGTGAGGTGGGAAAGACCAAATGGTGGTCATCTTCATCTTGATGGAACCATGTGGGGGGTGCATCATATTCCACCATGGCCATCGTCTTGTCCAAAGGAAGGACGTAGTCGTCTCCATGGATGAAGGCCGAAGATGGCACATCATCGCTCTCGCCTCCTAAGATGGAAGCATCATCCTTGCTCGTCACCAAGTCGCTCGCCTCCAAATCTTGGTCCTTGATGGTCTCCATAGTCGTACTCATCGCCGCACCATCTTGAAAAAAAGTCGAAGTAGACTCGGCATCGTCAATGCCACAAAGAGGGATGGCGGTGAAGTCGAACTTGGGGGCATCGTCTTGAAGCTCATCGGGCTTGGACATGATGAGGACATGACTACCTTGGATATGACCAAAAATATTGCATACATGCATATTTGTCAGGTGATTTCTAGTGCAAACTATTCAATACTCTATTTTTGTTATCCAGAACAAAAATACTTCACACACTTTTGTGTTTTGTCTAATTGCAGGTGTATGGGACATTTGTACAACACACATATGAAGATAAGGGAGAAAGAGATGTTTACTTGCTGTTCAAAAAGTTCTTTCACGTCACTTTTGGTCCAAGAGAAGATAGAGTCCAAGTCTCTCACGTTCTGGATTCAGATTCGGACTGCACCGACATACCTGACTCAAAACGGCAATAACTTTTTCACACGGACTCCAAATTGGGTGATTCTTTATTTTTTGGAAACTAGATTTCGTCCACTTTCCACTCCAATTGGAATCACCTTTAAATTCGTCCGGAGCATTGAGATATGGACGAAACAATCTGACGCTGCAGCAGAATCCGAATCAAACAACAAGTCCAAAGGTGTTGCACCACCTCCACTTGGGCCCATGAGCCTTGTACGACCTAGGGTTGGTTTTAGGCTGCCTTGGGACGTTTAGGCTGCCTTTAGGCCGCCACCCCTTGCTCCTATATAAGTAGATCCATCTAGTAGCTTTTTCCTTGGGATTTGTTTAGTTAAAAGTTAGCCATTGCAACTTCGTGTACTTCGTTTGTGTCCAACGACCAGACCAAGACCGCTTACGGATCCCCACCATTATCAATACTTCATCTATATTCGCAATATTCAGATTGCTTTATCATATTCTTGCTTGTCCTTCGATTGCTTGCAGGAATAGACCTTCGTGGTCAGGCTGATCGTGCTTCCGGCATCGTCAGTAACCTCAGGAGATTGGTTTAGCGATTGCTAAGGCGCAACGTCGTGCATGTTTGTAGTCGAATCGTCGAAGTCGTCTCCACCAAATCGATAGTTATCATCTCATCGAAAGATCGGGACACCCCGCCTCTATCAAGTGGTATCAGTTTTCAGGTTGCTCGGTGAGAATTTCCAGTTTTTACTAGATTAGATCTATTTTCTTACCTATTGTCCAAAAAAAAGCCACACAAAAAAAGTTAGATCTATTCATCCTTTGTCCAAGCCAGTCAGAGCCTTTGCAATTTTCTTTTCATTGTTCGCATTATTGAATTATCGGTTGCATCGTCGTGTCGAGTTGCTGGTCTTAGTGTCTAGTTCGTTTAGAGTTTCGAGTTCTGTTCACATTAGTCACGCCGCCACTGCATCATTATCCCTTCCGTTGTCCACCACCCATCCATCAATTTCCACCACGTGCTACCCACCGTTCATTGTCTAATCATAGTTGATATCGTTCACATCTTCGCTTGATCCAATCTGCATCTTATCTAGTTTGTTTGGAAATAGCGAGTGAGAAAAAAAGAGAAGAGAGAGAGAGAGGGAGAAAAAAAAGGTCAGAGAAAAAAGAAGAGAAAGAAAAAGAGAAAAAAAAGTGTGAGGAGAAAAAAAGAGAAGAAAAAAAACAAAATTCGGATCTATCTAGACTCAATCTCGTAGTTGAATTCAGATTGGAATCTGTTTTGTGCACTGTTCAGTAAAACGGACATAACTTTCTCATACAAAGTCCGTTTTGGCTCCACGAGTACTCAAATTAAAGCTAGCGACGAGCCGCATCTAAATAGTTGCAGAAGCAAGTTCAATATTTGACACCTCAAAATCGTCTTCTAAATAGACCTTTTTGCCCTCCGAAGTTCGCGGACACAGCTTCTTCCAGTTTTTTAGGCCAGTTTTCGAATTCTTTGACTCCTCATATCAATTCGGAATTGAGTGATTCTTTTTGCATTGGAAAGCTTGAGCTAGTAGCATTCTTTGAAAAAAGTTATCAGAAAATTTGCTCAAACTTTTCAAGAGGAAAGTTGGAGAGAGAGTTGTTGTATATCCTGCTTGGCAGTTGTTTCACATCATTATCTTTACTGCTATTGTGATCTTCACTTATATCTTGCTGTCCAGAGCTACTTCATATCCTTTATTGATGCTAGTTTTGCTACGTCGTGACCTCATTAGTGTTCTAGGCTCGCGTCTCTAGTCCGGTCTAGCCTAGGACCAGCACAGTACCGTCGTTGAGCGTTTATTCAACATTGCATCTTTGAATTGATTATTGCTAATCTTTTGCTACCATATATAGCCAACCCAGCTCCACATATTTCTACACCGTGTATACATACGTTCACCTGGCAATCGCTTTACCCAACTTTTGGAGTTACTTGACACCGCTGGTTGCCGATCGCCGCCTGCTGCATGGTAAGAACTTGTAAGACATTGATATTTGCTTTACTGTGAGCGTTTTACCACCACATCCTAGTAGTTATAGGAACATTATTTTAGATTTTGTTTCTTGTTTCTACTAATCATGCCAGGATCTAGAGTCAATTCATGGGCTTTGTCGATCGCGGGAGACGTGCCACCACCTTTGCAAATACAACAACCGTCACGAGAGGTGCACAAACATCCAAATGCACATGATCAGGTTAATGTATCTATACCACCATTTAATGGCCGTTTTAGACCTGCTTTATATATTGAATGGGAGTTCAACATAAAAAATATATTTGCTTCCCATAATTTTGATGAACATAAAAAGATTAAGGTTGCAGTTGGTTCTTTCACTGGTTATGCTTTGGTTTGGTGGACTGAATATTGTCGGTTACACCCTGATTATATACCTACTACTTGGAATGATTTGAAACTTGCCATGCGACATACTTTCGTCCCCGCTTACTATACTCGTGACATGATTAAGAAGTTGCAACATTTAAAACAAGGTAGTGACACTATAACAAAATATTATGATGATTTACAAACTACCTTGTTGCATTCCTCTTTAGAAGAAAGTGAAGATGATTTTATGGATAGATTTTGGGGAGGATTAAACCGTGATATTCAAGAGATATTAATTCATGAAGAGTGTTATCCTATGGACCATTTGTTTCGCCTTGCTTGCAAAGCTGAACAGGAAATAAAACGACGTGTTGCTCACGAGGAGAACAAGCGCACGGTGCATATTCCAAGAGTTAATATGATTGTTCCTTCAACTACTAGGCATACTATGCCATCCACATCCGTTGTTGTGAGGACTACATCACCTCCACCATGTGACACATCGCCCCCGAGAGTGGCTACACCATCTGAGTTGATCATAAGAGGTAATGAGAAAGGTACTGATCTTCCATCTCTACATGAGAATGATGAATGCCTTGTCAATTTGAATGCACCATCTGATGAGATAGCCACTACTTTGATCACACTACCTATTTTAGAGGACTATGTTGACAATTTGACTTTGCCATGTGATCAAACAACTGAAATACCAACAATTTTGAGTGCACCCATTGAATTAACTGTTGATGCAAAAGAACCAATGTTTAATCATTTTGATATGACCTCTAATCTTGGTGATGATTCTGTGTCCAATGACTTATTGCATGTTTGCTTATTTAAGCATGTTGTAGCATGTAAATTTGACGCAAGTAAGGTTTATTCACCAATGTTGGGATGGTTTAATGATGAACATTGTCAACCTTTTAAAATGAATAAGAGCTTCGCTTATATGTGCAAACTGAGTTGCAATATTTTCATGCCTTCTACTTCTTGTGATAATATTTTGGCTTTAGATTTTATGAATTATGAAGGTTACACATGTATACATGTGCCATATGTGCAAAAACTAAGGAAAGTAAAAATGGATGACATATACATATACAACATGTACACATTGTCTTTTTTGTTAGCCACATTTCAGATTAAGCAACGCCGAGGACGGCTTTGTTTTCAAGAAGGGGAGGATGATGAGGACATGACTACCTTGGATACGACCAAAAATATTGCATACATGCATATTTGTCAGGTGATTTCTAGTGCAAACTATTCAATACTCTATTTTTGTTATCCAGAACAAAAATACTTCACACACTTTTGTGTTTTGTCTAATTGCAGGTGTATGGGACATTTGTACAACACACATATGAAGATAAGGGAGAAAGAGATGTTTATTTGCTGTTCAAAAAGTTCTTTCACGTCACTTTTGGTCCAAGAGAAGATAGAGTCCAAGTCTCTCACGTTCTGGATTCAGATTCGGACTGCACAGACATACCTGACTCAAAACGGCAATAACTTTTTCATACGGACTCCGAATTGGGTGATTCTTTATTTTTTGGAAACTAGATTTCGTCCACTTTCCACTCCAATTGGAATCACCTTTAAATTCGTCCGGAGCATTGAGATATGGACGAAACAATCTTACGCTGCAGAAGAATCCGAATCAAACAACAAGTCCAAAGGTGTTGCACCACCTCCACTTGGGCCCATGAGCCTTGTACGACCTAGGGTTGGTTTTAGGCTGCCTTGGGACGTCCTCCCACCTCCTTGGCCGCCACCCCTTGCTCCTATATAAGTAGATCCATCTAGTAGCTTTTTCCTTGGGATTTGTTTAGTTAAAAGTTAGCCATTGCAACTTCGTGTACTTCGTTTGTGTCCAACGACCAGACCAAGACCGCTTACGGATCCCCACCATTATCAATACTTCATCTATATTCGCAATATTCAGATTGCTTTATCATATTCTTTCTTGTCCTTCGATTGCTTGCAGGAATAGACC
The DNA here is from genome assembly GCA_032464435.1 of Aegilops umbellulata. Taxonomy (NCBI): domain Eukaryota; kingdom Viridiplantae; phylum Streptophyta; class Magnoliopsida; order Poales; family Poaceae; genus Aegilops; species Aegilops umbellulata. The sequence goes on along the minus strand of CP136057.1, from coordinate 269,894,345 downwards.
TTCGTGGTCAGGCTGATCGTGCTTCCGGCATCGTCAGTAACCTCAGGAGATTGGTTTAGCGATTGCTAAGGCGCAACGTCGTGCATGTTTGTAGTCGAATCGTCGAAGTCGTCTCCACCAAATCGATAGTTATCATCTCATCGAAAGATCAGGACACCCCGCCTCTATCAGGACAACTTGGTGGTACTAGCCTCATGCTCGTCGTCTTTGAGTTTGGTCTTCGAGAAGTGTGCTTGGGGTGGAGAAGCCTTGGCCTTCATGAGTTCTTGTTCCGCCTTGAGAGCACCAATGTAGTTGTCGTCGAGGGACTTGTAGTTCTCGAGGAAGATAGTCTTGGAGATGTCGTTGTTCAATCCCATCATGAAGTGGAACTTCATTGACATGGGGTCGTCCACGCCGGCTCGCCGCAAGGCAATCTTCATCTCCTTGAAGTACTCGTCGATGGACTTGGATCCTTGGATGGTGTTCTCCAATTGGCGTAGAAGTTGTTCCGTGTAGGTTGGAGGCACAAACTCTCGCCGCAAAGCTCTCTTCGTCTTGGGCCAACTCATGTCGTAGCTCTCCGAAGGTGTATGAAACCACCATGTCGAGGCGTAGTCGTGGAAGTTTCTTGTGGCGCACTTCACTTGATCTTCGGCAGGAACTTGATGTAGCTTGAGGTAGTCGTCCATCAAACGCTCCCACTCGAGATACTCCTCGGGTTCTAGAGTCCCATAGAAAGGAATCTCATGGTCGGTGTCGAGGTCGTAGTAGCTCGTGGAGGTCGCGGACTTGAGCTTGGGGAGCTTCTCTTGAGCGTAGTCTTGAGGTGCTTGTTGGCGAAGATGTCGTATATCCGAAGGCGAAGATGCCTTGAAGTCGCTTGGCGAAGATGCCAAGGGAGATGGTGAAGTCGTTGAGCGGTTGTTGGTGTTGAGCTCTTGACCTTCACGTTCTTGGTGGTGATGGTGTCGATGCTGATGTGAGCTTGCCGGAGATGGTAGCTCGGAAGCATGTGTACTTGAGCGTCTTCTCGAAGATGAGGAAGATCTCTTGTAGGACTTGATGAGTGCTTTGATCTCCTCCATTTGAGCTTGCATCTTGGCGTCGGTGTAGTGGTTCTTGGCATCGAACTCGTCGTTGTTGTAGACCGAGGGTGAAATGCCTTGCCTATCCATCACAAGACTCGAGTAGAGGTGAGTAGGAAATGAGATAAACAATACCAAGTTACCTTTTCCCGAAGTTGAGGATGTATCTCGTTTCACTCAATGTGAGATGAAAGAATAGTGGAATTGTTACCGGACTTGTTCACTCACACCTACAAACTAAAGCTTATGGTGTAGCTCGGTGAGGATAGTGGCACAAAAATTTAATGCAAAATGTTAGCAAGAGTCAATAATGTTGAAAGAGATTCATAAATTCGCAAGTGAAACAAGTAGACCAATAGCAAAGAATGGCACACGGAAACGCACACACGGATAGATAAATGGGGTCGTGCAACCAAGGAATGAGCACAAAATGTGGAGTCCACGGAAAACGCTCGTGTTGCACAACTCAAGAGAGACGCTAGCACGATTGCTCTATAGGCGGATACGACACTTGTGCACAACCTATGATATGCAAAATGGATAAACTTCTATCCCAAGTATGCTATGTATGTATGGTTCCCGGTGTTTCTCTCAAGATGATCCAAGATGATCGGATATGACAATCTTATATGCAATGTGGTATGATGCTATGGCACTTGCTTACAAGCTCTTTGCTCTTTCTCTTTTGCTTAAAAGCTTATTGTTTTGTTTGTTTGTTTTTGTATGGCCACTTCGCGAAATGCACAAACCAAGATAGCAATTGTGTATATGCGGGAGCAATCTTTGTGACACAAGAGATGATATAATACCAATATGATATGGTATCTATGCAATGTATGGTGTCGATCACTAATGTGCACAAGTAACGTTGCCAACAATACTCAAATGGCTAGTCTCGATAGGCAAGTGACGCAAAATGGGCTAGGGGTTATCAATGCAATTGCAAGGGAATATACAATGGTGTCGTCGAGGTTACCGTCCTTGGCGATGATGAGTGGCGATGATCTTGATGTAGATACCAAGATGATGGAGACTCGTCCCTAAGTAGCCGAAACACCTTAGGAAACGAAAAAACCACAACTCAAAATCTCAAGGACAAAAGTCAAATGGTGGTAGCGGGAATGCGGTGATGGTTGCGGAAGTATTGGTGGAAACCCGTTCAAAATGGGTTAGGTTGCGATGGCGGAAGTGTATGGTGGTCAAACCTATGCGGAAGGTAAGGTGCTGGTTAATGAAGAAGCAATCGTCCCTAAGTAGCCTAAACACCTTAGGAGACTCGAATCGCAACTCAAACAACCACTAATGCTATGGGGAACAAATTGGGTTAGGTTGCGGAAGGCTATGGAGGTTTTGCGGAGGATGTGGTGGAAGCCCTAGGCAAAGATGCCAAAGTTCCAAAAATTTTATGGAGTCAAATGGTGGTGGTAGTATTTTTATGGGATGGAGGATGTCAATAGCTTCAAAACGAGCTAAAGAACGTCAAAAACGGACTCCGGATGAATTAGTTATGGACAAAACGGTGAAACTCGGAATGCTGAAACAGTCACGGGCGGTAGTACCGCTCGGGATTTTTTTAGTACCGCGCCAGGGACGGTAGTACCGCGCTGATGGGGCGGTAGTACCGCGCCGGACTTTTTTTTGTACCGCTCGCGGGGCGGTAGTACCTCTCCGGACTTTTTTTTGTACCGCGCAAGTTACAGTAGTACCGCTCTGACGTGCGGTAGTACCGCTCGGGTCGGGAATTTTTGTAGATCGAAACGGGACGCAATTTTGGGGCAGAAATGGATGATTTCGGGGTCAAAATTTGAGAGATTTCGTGGATGGAAAGTGGGGAAACTTGGGGAGAAGCTAGATCCACTCGAAACCAAGCAAATCCATGGATCAAAATCAACAAAACATCATCAAACCAACAAATCACAAAAAAGTTTGGGGCTATTTTTGGTGGGGAATTTTTGAATTTAGGACGAAATCAACAAAACTAGGCTAGAAAACACAACGGGGAGGCTCCAAATTCGTGATAAACCTAAGCTCTGATCCAAGATGATGTAGGGTGGAACCCTAGATGGCCGATCTTTCACGAAAGGAGCGGGATCCCTCGAAGAACACGACGAACACGGGGAAGAACGGAGAGAAAACACAAGGGGAAACACTCAAGAACAAGTCCAATCACACATCCACTAGACAATCAAACACACAAGATCCACAAGGTACATGAACAACAAAGGGAAAGATACAAGGTAGCGTTTATCCCAATCCTTGGAGGAGTTGAGGTCTTGATATCCCGGAGGATCTTCTCACATGCTCACATGGAGGTCTTGAATCCAAGGTGGATCTTCTCCGTAGAGGGGCCGCGGTCACTCTCGAAGAGACGATCCGGTATGGATGAGCAAAGCTCTATCTCTAATGAGCTACTACTTTGCTAACCTCAGCTCGAATGAGGTGGGGGAGTATCTATAGTCTAAATCCACGAAAGGGTAAGTGAAAGTGGGGGTACATGGGCCCTAGGCCCGCTCTCTGCGCGCAGGCAGGGCGGTAGTACCGGCCAGAGGGCGGTAGTACCGCTATCAGCGGTAGTACCGCTTGGGCCGAGCGGTAGTACCGCTCGTGTCGTAGTTTTTTAGTACCGGACGCCTGGCGGTAGTACTGCTCGTCGGTGGTGGCGCGGCAGTGGGGAGCGGTAGTACCGCTGGAGGGAGCGGTAGTACCGCTATAGGGAGCGGTAGTACCGCTGTAGGGAGCGGTAGTACCGCTGGTTCTGGAGCGTCCGGATTCTCTTCCATCTCTTGATGTCCATCTTCCTCCTTCTCCTTCCTTCGCTTCCGCGCATGCTTGGCCTTGGTTCTTGGGCTCTCCATAGCCTCCTCGGGTGTACCTGAGTATGCACAAGGTCCGCGCTTGAAGTAGCATCCATGTCTTGCATGTGGAAAGGGAAGATTCGGAAAGGAGCGAATTCACCTTAGGTCCAATGGCGTAGGCTCGAGCGTAGATGGGGATGATCGTCGGATGCTCCGCATCACCCCGCCTCTATCAAGTGGTATGAGATTTCCAGGTTGCTCGGTGAGATTTTACAGTTTTTCGTAGATTAGATCGAGTCTGTTCTTCATACCTACAGTCCACGAAAAAGCCACAAAAAAATTAGGGTTAGTTCATCCTATCCGAACCAATCTGAGCCTTTGCATAATCTTTTTAGGGTATTTGCTTTGTTGAATTTGCAGTTGCTTCGTCATGTCAAGTTGCTGGTCTTAGAGTCTAGTCTTTTAGAGTTTCGAGTTCTGGTCATAAGTTGTCACGCCGCCACCGCACCATCATCATCGCCTTGCCATCTACCACCATTACTTATCCGCCACCGCTCTGAATCCATATCCATATACCACCACCAATCCGTATCCATATACCACCACCAATCCGTATCCATATACCACCACCAATCCGTATCCATATACCACCGCCAATCCGTATCCATATACCACCACCGCTACCATATACCACCACTCCTGCCATATACCACCACCATATATCCACCACAAATCCAAGTTCTTCTCATATTAGGTTTGTTTTCGAGATCCATCTAAATTCCGATTTGTGTTTCCTTGCCTGCGTAGGTCTCGGGAAAAAACGAGTCTGGAGACCCCCGTGCAGTTTTTAGGCCAAAATTTCGGCGGCCGAAAATATTTTTTCCCTATCCTATTTTTAGGCTGTTCTGAGTCTTTTGAGACACTCGCCATCATAGTGATTTTTGGTCGCACTTTTTCGTCGTCGCTGCCCTGATTTCCAAAAAAAAAATTGTCAAAAAAATTTCGTACCCATCCTGTCAGTTTGACCTGGGAAGAGTTTTGAGACACTCGCCATTATAGTGATTTTTCGCAAAAAAAAGCGGAGCGCAAAAAAAAAGAGCGCAAAAAAAAAGAGAGCCAAAAAAAATTACATAGTGTGCTTTTCCCTTGTTTTCGTGCAGCGCCGTGATTTTGTTAGTGTTCTAGGCTCACGTCTCTAGCACGGTCTAGCCTCAGACCAGCACAGTACAGTCGTTGAGCGTTTATTCAACATTGCATCTCTGAATTGATTATTGCTGATCTTTTGCTACCACATATTTGGCCTTCCAAGCTCCACATATTTCTACACCGTGTATACATACGCTCACCTGGCAATCGCTTTACTCAATCTTCGGAGTTATTTGACACCGCTGGTTGCCAGTCACCACCTGCTGCATGGTAAGAACTTGTAAGACTTTGATATTTGCTATACTGTGAGCATTTTACCACCACATCCTAGTAGTTCATAGGAACATTATTCTCGGATTTTGTTTCTTGTTTTTCTACTAAATATGGCAGGTTTGAGAGTCAGTTGGGCTTCATCAATCGTGGGAGACATGCCACCAGCTCCGAAAATACAACCACCGTCACAAGAGGTGCAAAGACATAAGAATACGCACAATCAGGTTTTTGTTTCCATGCCACCTTTTAATGGTCGTTTTAAGCCTGATTTATATATTGAATGGGAGTTCGAAATAAATGTTATATTTGCTTCCCATGATTTTTTGGAACGTCAAAAAGTTAAGCTTGCGGTTGGTTCTTTCACTAGTTTTGCTACTGTTTGGTGGAGTGAACATTGTCGGTTATACCTTGATTATGTACCTACTACTTGGGATGATTTAAAACTTGTCATGAGAGATAGATTCGTCGATGTTTATTATACTCGTGGCATGATTAAAAAACTACAACATTTAAAACAAGGTAGTGACACTGTAAGAAAATATTATGATGATTTACAAACTACCTTGTTGCATTCCTTTTCAGAGGAAAGTGAAGAAGATTTTATGGATAGATTTTGGGGAGGATTAAACCGTGATATTCAGGAGATACTAATTCATGAAGAATGTTATCCTATGGACCATTTGTTTCATCTTGCTTGCAAAGATGAACAGGAAATAAAGAGGCGTGATGCCCACAAGACAAACAAGCATAAGGTGCACATCCAAGGAGTTGAGACGGTCCTTCCTTCTACCACTGTGCCTACTATGACAACAACATCCGTTGTTGTGAGCACTGCATTAGCTCCATATTATGACCCGTCACTGCCGAGAGTTCCAACATCGTCTGAGTTGATAACATGAGGTAATGACAAAGGTATTGATCTTCTAATTTCACCTGCGAATGATGAATGCCTTGTCGATTTAAATACACCATGTGATGCTCTAGCCACAACATTGATCACACCACCTATTTTAGATGATTATGCTGATGATTTGACTTTGCCATGTGATCAAACAACTGCAAATATCAAGAATTTTGAGTGCACCCATTGAGTTAACCGTTGATGTGAAAGAACCATGTGAATCAGGCACTAAAACAAATTTGGATCAACTACGTTTGAAAATAATTGTGCCAATGTTTCATCATTTTGATATGACCTCTAATCTTGGTGATGATTCTGTGTCAAATGACTTATTGCATGTTGGCTTATTTAAGCATGTTGTAGGATGTAAATTTTATGCAAGTAAGGTTTATTCACCAATATTGGGATGGTTTAATGATGAATATTGTCAATCTTTTCATATGAATAAGAGATTCACTTATATGTGCAAACTGAGTTGCAATACTTTCATGCCTTCCACTTCTTGTGATAATATTTTGGCTTTATATTTTATTCACTATGAAAGTTACTCATGTATACATGTGTCATATGTGCAAATTCCATGGGAAGTAAAAATTGATGACATATACATATACAACATGTACACCTTGTCTCTTTTGTTAGCCACATTTCAGATAAAGCAATGCCGAGGACGGCTTTATTTTCAAGAAGGGGAGGATGATGAGGACATGACTACCTTGAATACGACCAAAAATATTGCATACATGCATATTTGTCAGGTGATTTCTAGTGTCAACTATTCAATAATCTATTTATATTATCCAGAACAAAAATATTTCACACACTTTTGTGTTTTGTCTAATTGTAGGTGTATGGAACATTTGTACAATCCACGTATGAAGATAGGGGAAAAGGAGAAGTTTAAGTTCTGTTCAAAAAGTCCTCTCACGTCACTTTTGGGCCAAGAGAAGATTGAGTCCAAGTCTCTCATGTTCTGGATTCAGATTCGGACTGCACAGACATACCTGACTCAAAACGGCAAGAACTCTTTCATACGGACTCCGAATTGGGTGATTCTTTTTTTTTGGAAAGTAGATTTCGTGCTCTTTCCAGGCCAATTGGATTCACCCTAAAATTCATCCGGAGCGTTGAGTTATTGACGAAACAATCTGACGCTGCAGCAGAATCCGAGTCAAACTACAAGTCCAAAGGTGTTGCACCACCTCCACTTGGGCCCATGAGCCTTGTACGACCTAGGGTTGGTTTTAGGCTGCCTTGGGACGTCCTCCCACCTCCTTGGCCGCCACCCCTTGCTCCTATATAAGTAGATCCATCTAGTAGCTTTTTCCTTGGGTTTTGTTTAGATCAAAAGTTCGCCATAGCTGCAACTTCGCGTACTTCGTTTGTGTTCAATGACCAGACCAAGGCGTCACAGAACCCCACCTTCATTAATAAAGCTTTCCTCTTATATTCGTAATATCCAGATTGCAATCTTAGTTTCTTGCTTGTTCTTTGTTTGCTCGCAGGAAACAGGCCCTCGTGGTCAGGTTGATCGTGCTCCGGCGTGGTCAATAACCCTCGGAAGTTGGTTTAGCGATTGCTAAGGCGCGACGTCTCGCACGTTCGTAGTCGGATCGTCAAGGTCGACTCCCACAAAAACAATAGCCACCATCTCATCGAAACATCGGGACACCTTCGCCTCTATCAAGTGGTATCAGATTTTCAGGTTGCTCGGTGAGATTTTATAGTTTTTTCGTAGTTTAGATCGAGTCTGTTTTTCATACCTATAGTCCACGAAAAAGCCAAAAAAAATTTAGGGTTAGTTCATCCTATCCGAACCAATCTGAGCCTTGGCATAATGATAGAGGCGGGGTGTCCCGATCTTTCGATGAGATGATAACTATCGATTTGGTGGAGACGACTTTGGCGATCCGACTACAAACGTGCACGACGTTGCGCCTTAGCAATCGCTAAACCAACTCCAAGAGGTTATTGACCACGCCGGAGCACGATCAACCTGACCACGAAGGTCTATTCCTGCACGCAATCAAAGAACAAGCAAGAATATGATAAAGCAATCTGAATATCGCGAATATATATGAAGTATTGATAAAGGTAGGGATCCGGAAGCGGTCTTGGTCTGGTCGTTGGACACAAACGAAGTACACGAAGTTGCAATGGCTAACTTTTAACTAAACAAATCCCAAGGAAAAAGCTACTAGATGGATCTACTTATATAGGAGCAAGGGGTGGCGGACAAGGAGGGGGGAGGACGTCCCAAGGCAGCCTAAAACCAACCCTAGGTCGTACAAGGCTCATGGGCCCAAGTGGAGGTGGTGCAACACCTTTGGACTTGTTGTTTGATTCGGATTCTGCTGCAGCGTCAGATTGTTTCGTCCATATCTCAATGCTCCGGACGAATTTAAAGGTGATTCCAATTGGAGTGGAAAGAGGACGAAATCTAGTTTCCAAAAAATAAAGAATCACCCAATTCGGAGTCCGTATGAAAAAGTTATTGCCGTTTTGAGTCAGGTATGTCTGTGCAGTCCGAATCTGAATCCAGAACGTGAGAGACTTGGACTCTATCTTCTCTTGGACCAAAAGTGACGTGAAAGAACTTTTTGAACAGCAAGTAAACATCTCTTTCTCCCTTATCTTCATATGTGTGTTGTACAAATGTCCCATACACCTGCAATTAGACAAAACACAAAAGTGTGTGAAGTATTTTTGTTCTGGATAACAAAAATAGATTATTGAATAGTTTGCACTAGAAATCACCTGACAAATATGCATGTATGCAATATTTTTGGTCGTATCCAAGGTACTCATGTCCTCATCATCCTCCCCTTCTTGAAAACAAAGCCGTCCTCGGCGTTGCTTAATCTGAAATGTGGCTAACAAAAAAGACAATGTGTACATGTTGTATATGTATATGTCATCCATTTTTACTTTCCTTAGTTTTTGCACATATGGCACATGTATACATGAGTAACCTTCATAATTCATAAAATCTAAAGCCAAAATATTATCATAAGAAGTAGAAGGTATGAAAATATTGCAACTCAATTTGCACATATAAGCGAAGCTCTTATTCATTTTAAAAGGTTGACAATGTTCATCATTAAACCATCCCAACATTGGTGAATAAACCTTACTTGCGTCAAATTTACAGGCTACAACATGCTTAAATAAGCAAACATGCAATAAGTCATTGGACACAGAATCACCACCAAGATTAGAGGTCATATCAAAATGATTAAACATTGGTTCTTTTGCATCAACAGTTAATTCAATGGGTGCACTCAAAATTGTTGGTATTTCAGTTGTTTGATCACATGGCAAAGTCAAATTGTCAACATAGTCCTCTAAAATAGGTAGTGTGATCAAAGTAGTGGGTAGCTCATCAGATGGTGCATTCAAATTGACAAGGCATTCATCATTCTCATGTAGAGATGGAAGATCAGTACCTTTCTCATTACCTCTTATGATCAACTCAGATGGTGTAGCCACTCTCGGGGGCGATATGTCACATGGTGGAGGTGATGTAGTTCTCACAACAATGGATGTGGATGTCATAGTATGCCTAGTAGTTGAAGGAACAATCATATCAACTCTTGGAATATGCACCGTGCGCTTGTTCTCCTCGTGAGCAACACGTCGTTTTATTTCCTGTTCAGCTTTGCAAGCAAGGCGAAACAAATGGTCCATAGGATAACACTCTTCATGAATTAATATCTCTTGAATATCACGGTTTAATCCTCCCCAAAATCTATCCATAAAATCATCTTCACTTTCTTCTAAAGAGGAATGCAACAAGGTAGTTTGTAAATCATCATAATATTTTGTTACAGTGTCACTACCTTGTTTTAAATGTTGCAACTTCTTAATCATGTCACGAGTATAGTAAGCGGGGACGAAAGTATGTCGCATGGCAAGTTTCAAATCATCCCAAGTAGTAGGTATATAATCAGGGTGTAACCGACAATATTCAGTCCACCAAACCAAAGCATAACCAGTGAAAGAACCAACTGCAACCTTAATCTTTTTATGTTCATCAAAATTATGGGAAGCAAATATATTTTTTATGTTGAACTCCCGTTCAATATATAAAGCAGGTCTAAAACGGCCATTAAATGGTGGTATAGATACATTAACCTGATCATATGCATTTGGATGTTTGTGCACCTCTCGTGACGGTTGTTGTATTTGCAAAGGTGGTGGCACGTCTCCCGCGATCGACAAAGCCCATGAATTGACTCTAGATGCTGGCATGATTAGTAGAAACAAGAAACAAAATCCAAAATAATGTTCCTATAACTACTAGGATGTGGTGGTAAAACGCTCACAGTAAAGCAAATATCAATGTCTTACAAGTTCTTACCATGCAGCAGGCGGCGATCGGCAACCAGCAGTGTCAAGTAACTCTAAAAGTTGGGTAAAGCGATTGCCAGGTGAACGTATGTATACACGGTGTAGAAATATGTGCAGCTGGGTTGGCTATATATGGTAGCAAAAGATTGGCAATAATCAATTCAAAGATGCAATGTTGAATAAACGCTCAACGACGGTACTGTGCTGGTCCTAGGCTAGACCGGACTAGGGACGCGAGCCTAGAACACTAATGAGGTCACGACGTAGCAAAACTAGCATCAATAAAGGATATGAAGTAGCTCTGGACAGCAATATATAAGTGAAGATCACAATAGCAGTAAAGATAATGATGTGAAACAACTGCCAAGCAGGATATACAACAACTCTCTCTCCAACTTTCCTCTTCAAAAGTTTGAGCAAATTTTCTGATAACTTTTTTCAAAGAATGCTAATAGCTCAAGCTTTACAATGCAAAAAGAATCACTCAATTCTGAATTGATATGAGGAGTCAAAGAATTCGAAAACTGGCCTAAAAAACTGGAAGAAGTTGTGTCCGCGAACTTCGGAGGGCAAAAAGACCTATTTAGAAGACGATTTTGAGGTGTCAAATATTGAACTAGCTTCTGCAACTATTTAGATGCGGCTCGTCGCTAGCTTTAATTTGAGTACTCGTCGAGCCAAAACGGACTTCGTATGAGGAAGTTATGCCTGTTTTACTGAACAGTGCACAAAACAGATTCCAATCCGAATTCAACTACGAGATTGAGTCTAGATAGATCCGAATTTTGTTTTTTTTTTCTTCTCTTTTTTTTCTCCTCACACTTTTTTTTTTCTCTTTTTCTTTTTTTTTTTCTCCGACCTTTTTTTCTTTTTTTTTCTCTCTTTTTTTTCTGTCTTTTTTTTTCTCCCTCTTTCCAAGACAAACTAGATAAGATGCAGATTGGATCAAGCGAAGATGTGAATGACCTCAACTATGATTGTGACAATGAACTATGGGTAGCACGAGGTGAAAATTGATGGATGGTGTGGTGAACAGCGGAAGGGATAACGATGCAGCGGCGACGTGACTAATGTGAACAGAACACGAAACTCTAAACGAACTAGACACTAAGACCAGCAACTCGACACGACGATGCAACCGATAATTCAATAATGCAAACAATGAAAAGAAAATTGCAAAGGCTCAGACTGTCTTGGACAAAAGGATGAATAGATCTAACTTTTTTGTGGCTTTTTCTTGGACAATAGGTAAGAAAATAAATCTAATCTAGGGGAAACTGGAAATTCTCACCGAGCAACCTGAAAACTGATACCACTTGATAGAGGCGGGGTGTCCCGATCTTTCGATGAGATGATAACTATCGATTTGGTGGAGACGACTTTGGCGATCCGACTACAAACGTGCACGACGTTGCGCCTTAGCAATCGCTAAACCAACTCCAAGAGGTTATTGACCACGCCGGAGCACGATCAACCTGACCACGAAGGTCTATTCCTGCACGCAATCGAAGAACAAGCAAGAATATGATAAAGCAATCTGAATATCGCGAATATATATGAAGTATTGATAAAGGTAGGGATCCGGAAGCGGTCTTGGTCTGGTCGTTGGACACAAACGAAGTACACGAAGTTGCAATGGCTAACTTTTAACTAAACAAATCCCAAGGAAAAAGCTACTAGATGGATCTACTTATATAGGAGCAAGGGGTGGCGGACAAGGAGGTGGGAGGACGTCCCAAGGCAGCCTAAAACCAACCCTAGGTCGTACAAGGCTCATGGGCCCAAGTGGAGGTGGTGCAACACCTTTGGACTTGTTGTTTGATTCGGATTCTGCTGCAGCGTCAGATTGTTTCGTCCATATCTCAATGCTCCGGACGAATTTAAAGGTGATTCCAATTGGAGTGGAAAGAGGACGAAATCTAGTTTCCAAAAAATAAAGAATCACCCAATTCGGAGTCCGTATGAAAAAGTTATTGCCGTTTTGAGTCAGGTATGTCTGTGCAGTCCGAATCTGAATCCAGAACGTGAGAGACTTGGACTCTATCTTCTTTTGGACCAAAAGTGACGTGAAAGAACTTTTTGAACAGCAAGTAAACATCTCTTTCTCCCTTATCTTCATATGTGTGTTGTACAAATGTCCCATACACCTGCAATTAGACAAAACACAAAAGTGTGTGAAGTATTTTTGTTCTGGATAACAAAAATAGATTATTGAATAGTTTGCACTAGAAATCACCTGACAAATATGCATGTATGCAATATTTTTGGTCGTATCCAAGGTAGTCATGTCCTCATCACATAATCTTTTCTGTATTTGCTTTGTTGAATTTGCGGTTGCATCGTCGTGTCAAGTTGCTGGTCTTAGCGTCTAGTCTTTTAGAGTTTCGAGTTCTGGTCATATTAGTCACGCCGCCGCCGCACCATCATCATTGTTCATGCCATCTTCCACCACCGCTTATCCGCCACCGCTCCGAGTCCATATACCACCACCGATCCGTATCCATATACCACCACCGCTCCGAGTCCATATACGACCACCGATCCGTATCCATATACCACCATCACTTCGAGTCCATCTCATATTAGGTTTGCTTCTGAGATCCATCTGTTGCCAGATTAATGTTTCCTTGTTTGAGTAGGTTTGGGATTCCATCAATCTTTTGCCGTCCGTAGACGAGGTTGGTATCCAAAAAAAAAGAGTCCGGAAACCACCCTCCGTTTAGGCCCAAAATTTTCCAAAAACGCACTTGACAAAAAAAATTCTGGATATCCTATTTTTAGGTGTTTCTTAGCCTTTTGAGACAGTTGCCGTTATTGAAAGTTTTTTTTTAAGTCGTTTCCAGTTTTTGGGTCCGGGCAGTCGAAAAAAAAAAATCGCAAAAATTTCGTGTCTATCCTGTCAGTTTGACCTGGGAAGAGTTTTCAGACACTCGCCTTTATAGTGATTTTTCGCAAAAAAAAAAGAGGAGCGCAAAAAAAAAGAAAGAGCGCAAAAAAAAAAAACAGGGCGAATTTTTTATCCCAGAGTGTGCTTTTCCCTTGTTTACGTGCAGCGCCGTGATTTTGTTAGTGTTGTAGGCTCGCGTCTCTAGCACGGTCTAGCCTAGGACCAGCACAGTACCGTCGTTGAGCGTTTATTCAACTTTGCATCTCTGAATTGATTATTGCTGACCCTTTTTGCTACCATATTAAACGCCTTCCCAGCTCCACATACATCTACATCGTGCGTTTGACTCTCCCTGGTAATCGCTTTATCCAAGCTTTAAGAGTTTTGACTACATCGGTTGCCGATCACCGCCTGCTGCTGGGTAAGAACTGGTAAGAATTTGAGATTTGCTTGACGGATTTGTGACACCCACCACCACCTCTTGTTAGTAGTCTGTAGGATCATATTCTTGTGTGTTTCTATTGCTGCTAACCATGCCAGGATCACAAGCCGACGAGACTGACTGGGAGAACTTGACGAACAAGGAGCTTCATGATAAGTTTCAGCAAATGATGAGTGGACAGGTGCAAGATGTGCTAAACAGATTTGAAGAGGCCATGGAGAAGATAGATGGCATTGAGACGGCGTTCGGAACAAAGCTCGATAACAAGTTCAATGAATTGCTCGCGCGTCTACCACCACCACCACCGGCTGCACCTAACGCACCTCTGCAACAGCAACAACGACTACCTCCACATCGCGAAACAGCCCTCCGCCGAGCGACCCGTGTCCCTCTTCAGCCTGGCCAAGCTGCTGGTGCTGCTGTTGATACTTCTATGGCTCCTGCTGCTGATGTGTGGGGGGGGATGATTATGTGGGAGATTACGAGGATGAGGTTGATCGACATCAGAACTACGTGCAACCACCAGCACCACAACCACCAGGTCGTCCACATGCAAATAATGGCAATGTTAGGGCTCCCCCTCAGGTACGAGATCATGACCATCTCCCTAAACTGAAATTGAATATTCCACCATTTGAGGGTAGATATGTTCCTGATATATATCTTACTTGGGAGTTAGAAACTGAACAACGATTTACATGTTTACAATATCCTGAGGAGAGACGTGTTCCTGCTGCTGTTTGTGCTTTCACTAGCTTTGCATGTGTTTGGTGGTCTGAATATTGTAGATTATATCCTGTTCCAGCTACTTGGGCTGCTTTGAAAACTGCTATGCGTACTCGTTGGGTTCCACCATATTATCAACGTGAATTACTTCAAAAATTGCAGCGCTTAAGACAAGGAAAAAATTCTGTAGAAGAATATTATCAGGAATTACAAACTGGCTTGATTAGATGTGGTATTGTTGAGGAGAATGAAGCTATGCTTGCACGTTTTCTGGGTGGATTAAATAGAGAGATTCAGACCATTCTAGACTATAAGGATTATAATAATATCACTCGTTTATTCCATCTTGCTTGTAAAGCTGAACGTGAAGTGTAGGATCGACATGCATTGGCGCGGACTAACTTTTCTGCAGGTCGACCTTCATCATGGGCACCACGTGCATCATCTACTTCCACACGTTCTGCTACACCGGCACCTCCGTCAGCTGCCACCTCCAACCGTGATACAAGAAAGCAGGCACAACCACCACAATCTGCCAAGAGCACACCTGCCGGACCTGAAGAGAGCTCTTCTTCTTCCATGGCGTCTACGGGGCACACAAGTGATATTATTTGTCGTCGTTGTAAGGGAAGAGGACATTTTGCGTGAGAATGCACATCTCAGCGTGTGATGATTGCTACTGAGGATGGTGGGTATGAGTCCGCTAGTGACTATGATGAGGAGACTTTGGCTCTTCTTACACATGAAGAACATGGTGGAGATGATTCTGATCATGAGACGCAATACATGGCTGCTGAAGATGCTGACAGATATGAATGTTTAGTTGCTCAACGTGTTTTGAGTGTGCTGGTTACACAAGCTGAGCAAAATCAGAGGCATAATTTGTTCCATACAAAGGGAGTTGTGAAGGAACGTTCTATTCGCGTCATCATAGATGGAGGGAGCTGCAACAACTTGGCTAGCATGGAGATGGTGGAGAAGCTATCCCTCACCACAAGACCACATCCACATCCTTACTACATCCAATGGTTCAACAACAGCGGTAAGGTTAAGGTAACACGTACTGTTCGTGTGCATTTTAGTATCTCTACATATGCTGATTATGTTGATTGTGATGTGGTACCTATGCAAGCATGTTCCTTATTACTTGGTAGACCATGGCAATTTGATAAAAATTCTGTACACCATGGTAGAAACAATCAGTATACTCTTGTTCATAAGGACAAAAATATTACTTTGCTTCCTATGACTCCTGATTCCATTTTGAAAGATGATATTAATCGAGCTAATAAAGCAAAACAGGAGCAAAATAAGAGTGAAAATCAGATTGTGGCAAAAGAATTTGAGCAACAAATGAAGCCTAATAATAAACCATCTAGTGTTGCTTCTGAAATTAAATTGAAAAGTGCATGTTTATTTGCCACCAAATCTGATATTGATGATCTAGATGTTAGCAAATCTGTTTGCTATGCTTTTGTGTGCAAAGAGGCATTATTTTCATTCGAGGGCGTGCCTTCCTCTTTGCCTCCTGCTGTTACTAACATTTTGCAGGAGTTCGCTGACGTCTTTCCACAAGACGTGCCACCGGGATTACCACCTATTCGAGGGATTGAGCATCAAATTGACTTAATTCCCGTGCATCATTACCCAACCGCGCACCATACCGTACCAATCCAGAGGAGACGAAGGAGATTATGCGTCAAGTACAAGAGCTACCCGACAAAGGTTATATACGCGAATCCCTTAGTCCTTGTGTTGTTCCTATTATTCTAGTGCCGAAAAAGGATGGTACCTCGCGTATGTGTGTTGATTGTAGAGGCATTAATAATATTACTATTCGTTATCGTCATCCTATTCCTAGGCTAGATGATATGCTTGATGAATTGAGTGGCTCTACAATATTCTACAAAGTTGATTTGCGTAGTGGATACCATCAAATTCGTATGAAATTGGGAGATGAATGGAAAACGGCTTTTAAAACTAAGTTTGGTTTATATGAGTGGTTAGTCATGCCTTTTGGGTTAACTAATGCACCTAGTACTTTCATGAGACTAATGAACGAAGTTTTACGTGCTTTCATTGGACGATTTGTGGTAGTCTATTTTGATGATATACTGATTTATAGCAAATCTTTGGAAGAACATTTGGAACATTTACGTGCTGTTTTCAATGCTCTACGTGATGCACATTTGTTTGGTAACCTTGGGAAGTGCACCTTTTGCACCGACCGAGTATCTTTTCTTGGCTATGTTGTTACTCCACAGGGAATTGAAGTTGATAAAGCCAAGATTGAAGCTATTGAGAGTTGGCCGCAACCCAAAACGGTCACACAAGTGAGGAGTTTTCTTGGACTCGCTGGTTTCTATAGGCGTTTTGTGAGAGACTTTAGCACCATTGCTGCACCTCTCAATGAGCTTACAAAGAAGGATGTGCCTTTTTGTTTGGGGTACTGCACAGGAAGAAGCCTTCACGGTATTGAAAGATAAGTTGACACATGCTCCTTTACTCCAACTTCCTGATTTTAATAAGACTTTTGAGCTTGAATGTGATGCTAGTGGAATTGGATTAGGAGGTGTGTTATTACAAGATGGCAAACCTGTTGCATACTTTTCTGAAAAATTGAGTGGGCCTAGTCTGAACTATTCTACTTATGATAAGGAATTATATGCTCTTGTTCGGACTTTAGAAACATGGCAACATTATTTATGGCCCAAAGAATTTTTTATACATTCTGATCATGAATCTTTGAAACACATTAAAAGTCAAGCTAAACTGAACCGTATACATGCTAAATGGGTTGAATTCATTGAGACTTTCCCTTATGTCATTAAAAACAAGAAGGGTAAAGAAAATGTTATTGCTGATGCATTGTCTCGTCGTTATACTATGCTGTCACAACTTGATTTTAAAATATTTGGTTTGGAGACCATCAAAGATCAATATGTGCATGATGCTGAATTTAAAGATGTATTGCAGAATTGTAAAGAAGGTAGATCATGGAACAAGTTCGTTGTTAATGATGGATTTGTGTTTCGTGCTAACAAGCTATGCATTCAAGCTAGCTCCGTTTGTCTTTTGTTGTTGCAGGAGGCACATGGGGGAGGACTAATGGGACACTTTGGCGTGAAGAAGACGGAGGATATACTTGCTACACATTTCTTTTGGCCAAAGATGAGTCGGGATGTTGAGCGTTTTGTTGCTCGCTGCACTACATGTCAAAAAGCTAAGTCACGACTCAATCCTCATGGTTTATATATGCCTTTGCCTGTACCTAGTGTTCCTTGGGAGGATATATCTATGGACTTTGTTTTAGGTTTACCTCGAACAAAGAAGGGGAGGGATAGCATATTTGTTGTCGTGGATAGATTCTCGAAAATGGCACACTTTATACCATGTCATAAAAGCGATGATGCTGTTAATGTTGCTGATTTGTTCTTTCGTGAAATTATTCGCTTGCATGGTGTGCCAAATACTATTGTTTCAGACTGTGATACTAAATTTCTTAGCCACTTTTGGAGATGTTTATGGGCTAAGTTGGGGACTAAACTGCTTTTTAGTACTACTTGTCACCCCCAAACTGATGGACAAACTGAAGTAGTCAATAGAACATTGTCTACTATGCTTAGGGCTGTTTTGAAGAATAATAAGAAAATAAGGGAAGAATGCTTGCCTCATATTGAATTTGCTTATAATCATTCGTTGCATTCTACTACTAAGATGTGCCCTTTTGAAATTGTGTATGGTTTCCCACCTCGTGCACCCATTGATTTGTTGCCTCTTCCATCTTCGGAGAAGGTTAATTTTGATGCTAAAGAACGTGCTAAATTGATTTTAAAAATGCATGAGTTAACTAAGGAAAACATTGAGCGTATGAATGCTAAATATAAACTTGCTGGAGATAAGGGTAGAAAACATGTTGTGTTTGCACCTGGAGATCTTGTTTGGTTACATTTGCGTAAGGATAGATTTCCTAATTTGCGCGAATCAAAGCTAATGCCACATGCTGATGGTCCTTTTAAGGTGTTAGAGAAAATAAATGATAATGCATATAAACTTGAGCTGCCTGCAGATTTTGGGGTTAGTCCCACTTTTAACATTGCAGATTTGAAGCCTTATTTGGGTGAGGAAGATGAGCTTCCGTCGAGGACGACTGCATTTCAAGAAGGGGAGGATGATGAGGACATCAATACCATCGTTGCACCCACAGCCCCTACTGTTACATATGATGGACCAATTACTAGAGCTCGCGCACGCCAATTAAATTACCAGGTACTTTCGTTTCTTGGTAATGATTCTAATGTTCATGAGAATATGATGCTGCCTAAATTGGATACATTTGTTTTGATTACAAATGAAGGGCCTAGCTTGGAGAAGGATGAACATTGGAGCAAGTACAAGCATGGAGTTGATGGCATGCGCAAGGGGAACAAGAACGGAATTACAAGTGATGATTTCAGGACTCTGAAGCCACCATAAGGAGTGAATGAAGCCTTGGACGAAATATACAAGATGCCACTTCATAAATTTCGTCCAGAGGCTATTCTAGGTGCTGCGTCACCTTATTATTGGGCCAGGCCCATGTAATTTCGAAATACTTAAGTATAGGCTGTTTTTAGAGTCCGTATGTGTGGGGAAACAAGAGTTAGAGTTGGTTTCGGACCCCTTCCTCAAGGGCCACGAAATTCCCCCCCCCCCTCTTCCTCCATATATACAGCCCTTAGGGCGTCGTTTAGACTTTGGGTTTTGTTTAGATCAAAAGTTCGCCATAGCTGCAACTTCGCGTACTTCGTTTGTGTTCAACGACCAGACCAAGGTGTCACAGAACCCCACCTTCATTAATAAAGCTTTCCTCTTATATTCGCAATATCCAGATTGCAATCTTAGTTTTCTTGCTTGTTTTTCGTTTGCTCGCAGGAAACAGGCCCTCGTGGTCAGGTTGATCGTGCTCCGGCGTGGTCAATAACCCTCGGAAGTTGGTTTAGCGATTGCTAAGGCGCGACGTCTCGCACGTTCGTAGTCGGATCGTCAAGGTCGACTCCCACAGAAACGATAGCCACCATCTCATCGAAACATCGGGACACCTTTGCCTCTATCAGGCGGGTACCTACCTTTTGAGGCTGGGTGTCCTGCCTTCACCTGAGAGCTGTGGCCAATCCGTTGGCCGTCCGCTCGCATGTTCAAGCCAGAGATTCCAGAGAATTATGATGGGAGATTGAACCCGATAGAGTTCTTGAGCATCTACACCATCGCTGTTCAAGCTGCTGGGGGAAGAGATGAGAAGGTTTTCACAAACTACTTCCCATTGGCACTCAAGCCAAATGTGAGGTCTTGGCTGATGCATCTGCCCGAGAACTCCATCTCGACCTGGGCTGACCTATGCCATGAGTTCGTTGGCGCCTTCATGGGCGGCCACCAAGAACCAGGGCGGCCCAGTGATTTACAGCTTCTCCCGCAGAAGAAAGGAGAGACTCTTTGAAAGTACATGCAGAGGTTTAGCCGAGTCCACAGGAATATTCCAAATATCCACCCGGCAGCTGTGATAGATGCGTTTCAGTCCAATGTACGCAACTGTCGGATACGATCTAAGATGAACGTCCGGTTGCCCAAGACTGTGAAGGAACTTTACATCTTGGTGGACAAGTGTGCTCGGGTGGAGGAGGGGAGGAAACTCTCTGGGGAAGAGGATGGCGTCGACGTCGATTCAGAAGATTACGACGAGGCCACCAGTCAGAAGAAGAAGAACGAGAAGCGCAACAAGAAGCACAAAGATAAAGCAGTACTGACCGTTGACGGATCAAGCAAGCCTGGTACCGGAAAGAAGGGTAAGGCTGAAGCCCCCGGCAAGGAAGCTGCCGCATGCACTGACTGCTAGGAGGCTGCGGCTGCCGAGAAGCCTCGGAAAGGTGATGGACTGTATTACAAGATTCATCAGACCAAGGGCCATGATCTCTAGTAATGTCATCAGGTTGAGCAGCTCTTCAAGAAGCAGAGGGCTGAATATGAGAAGCGTGATAAGGAAAAGGGTCAGAATGGCGCTGGCGGGAAGGGCCGAGGCGGTGAAGTAAATCGCCCCAGCAAGGCTCTTCCGAACCAAGGAAAACCCGCCAGGGGCAGAGAGAAGGAAGATCGCGATGATGGCAGTGATGGACGGGATGAACAGGAAACCAACGAGCAGGAATTCTAGAAGGCCACTGACGGCCTATGCATTGACGGGGGTGCATCTCTGCACTCCTCTCACCGCCACCTTAAAATGGTGGGCCCATGACGTCAATGTCATGGAGCCAGTGGCAGAATCTAGGAAGCCGCTCAAGTGGTCACGTATGCCCATCATCTTTGACGAGGAGGACCATCCTGACTGCACTACTGTGGTGGGATGTTTGCCGTTGTTGGTTTCATCAATGATTCGCAACCTCAAAGTCACAAGGAATCCGGGAAGCGTACCTCTTCAGAGTATGCTGCGCCTGTTGATGACTTGTCGGAGAGTTCCAATAGCAAGAGATCCAAGGCCGCTATAGCTCCTGTAAAAAGGTCCTAACAGGGCTGGCTGGCGCTGATGGTACCTTTACTATCAGTGCCACCCTTGATGACAAATAGGAAAGCACACTCCTTGCCTTCCTGCTGGCGAATATCGATGTGTTTGCTTGGAAACCATCTGATATCCCCGGTGTTCCCAGGGAGGTAATCGAGCACCATCATGCTATCTGGCCGCATGCCCGACCTGTCAAATAGAAGGTTCGAAAGCAATCTTTGGAGCAGCAATAATTCATTACATAAGAAATCAAGAAACTTGAGGCAGCTGGCCTGGTGAGAGGAGTACTGCATCCAACATGGTTAGCAAATCCAGTGGTCGTACTCAAGGCTAATGGAAAAGGGAGGCTTTGCATAGATTTCATAGATCTTAACTAGGGCTATCCGAGAGACCCGTTCCCCTTCCCGTGCATCGACCAGATTGTTGATTCCACTTCAGGATGTGAGTTGCTCTCTTTTCTGGATGCATACTCCGGATATCATCAGATTTTTATGTCCAAGGAAGACGAATAGAAGACCTCATTCATCACCCCATGACGCACATAGTGCTTCGTGCGCATGCCTTTCGGGTTGAAGAGTGTCGGGTCCACTTTTGCAAGAGCAGTCCAGGTAGGTTTGGAATCACAGTTGCACAGGGACATTGAAGCCTATATGGATGATATTGTGGTCAAGACCAAGATAGGTCAAGCCTCATCCAGGATTTGGAAGATACGTTTGCTAATCTATGCAAGATCAACTTGAAATTGAACCCGGAGAAGTGCGTGTTTGGCATTCCCTCCGGCAAGCTGTTGGGTTTGTTTGTATATCATCGCAGGATAGAGGCCAACCCCGATAAGATTAAGGCCATCGAGTAGATTTCGGAACCCAAGACAGTTAAAGATGTGAGGCGTTTGACGGGGTGCGTTGCCGCGCTTAGCAAATTCATCTCCATGTCTACAGAGTGCGCCTTGTCGTTCTTTAAGACCTTGAAGAAGGTAGGGCCCATGAAGTGGACTCTGGAAGTAGATGCAACATTGCAAGATTTGAAGGCCTACTTGTCATCTGTGCCCACTTTGGTTGCTCCCAAGCCACATGATCCATTGCTGCTATACATAGCAGCAACTAATCAAGTGGTTAGTGCAGCCTTAGTGGCGCAGCGGGGGGTAGAAGAGACAAAGAGTGAGAATAGCCCGACAAGGCTGGATATGGATCAGGACAAAGAAGAGCACCACAGCGGAGACCACCCCAAGGACGCGGCAAGGAAGAAAGTGGTGCAGCGCCCAGTGTACTTCGTCAGCTCCCTACTGCAGGGGGCTAGATCTAGGTACTCTAGCATGTAGAGGTTGATTTTTGGCCTCATCATGGCCTCAAGGAAACTGCGCCAATACTTCCAAGCCCATGAGATCACGGTTGTCACCCGCTTTCCCTTGCAAAGGATACTTTGAAACCCTGAGGCTACTGGAAAAATAGTGGAGTGGGCATTGGAGTTATCTAGATTTGGCCCAAAGTTTGAAAGCACATCAACAATATAGAGCAGGGCATTGTCAGAGTTTATTGCAGAATGGGCGCCAACCCCTGACGAAGAAGTGCTGGAAATGGTCATTCCCGGCAAGGAAGCCCCCCAAGAATGGATCATGTATTTTTATGGTGCCTTCTCCCTACAAGGTGTAGGGGCTGGCGTGCTTCTCGTTGCTCCCGCCGGAGAGCACCTGAAGTACGTCGTCCAGATGCATTTTCCCCGGGAGTAGGCAACCAACAATACAACAGAGTATGAAGGGCTTCTTGCCAGGCTGATCATTCTAGAAGATTCACAACTTGTGGTGAGACAAGTCAACAAGGATTAGTAAAGTCCACTGATGGAGGCATGCATTGACGAAGTGAGAAGACTAGAGGACCACTTTGACGGATTGCAAATAGAGCACGTACCCTGTGTGGAAAACAACATTGTTGATCATGTGTCAAAGTGTGATGCGCAGAAGCTTCTAGTGGAACCAGGAACTTTTGTTCTCCATCTTACTCAGCCCTTCGTATCCCCAGCAACAATGGCCCGAAAGAGGAGGAAATTGGACTCCGGTAAGCCTCTCCCAGTAGGGCCTCCTGGGCTCCTGGTAGGGACCTTGCCGGAAACAACTCCCTTTTGATTGCCAGGCTGCGCCCTCCTGTCGGACCACTGGACTACGTGGTCAAGGAACACGCCCCCAGGAATGGGGAGGTGCGGCTAGTCATTCTTGCTGAGCCCCAGGCTCCAACTTGGGTAAGGCACATAGTCCACTTCCTCCAAACCGTAGAACTTCCCAAAGAGCAAGAAGAAACTGAAAGAGTAGCCTGGAGGGCCAGTATGCATCAGTTTGTCGATGACACACTATACACAAGATGACTCAACGGTGTGAAATTGAAGTGCATTTGCCGGGAAGAAGGAAAGGAACTGCTGGTAGAGATACACATTGGCCCACAGCCCTCCAAGATGCGGTCGAGCTAGTCACCAAATGTGAAGCCTGCCAGTTCCATTCCAAGAACATCCATCTGCCTACCCAAGCTCTTTAGACAATCCCTTTGTCATTGCCGTTTTCGGTCTGGGGGCTCGATATCCTCGGCCCATTCCCTCGAGCTGTTGGCGGCTTTGAATTCTTTTTCGTTGACATCGACAAGTTTACAAAGTGGCCGGAAGTAGAAGCCGTGAGAAAGGTGACTGCTCAGTCAGCTATGAAGTTCTTGAAAGGATTGGTGATAGAGGCAAAGGTGTCCCGATGTTTCGATGAGATGGCGGCTATCGTTTCTGTGGGAGTCAACCTTGACGATCCGACTACGAACGTGCGAGACATCGCGCCTTAGCAATCGCTAAACCAACTTCCGAGGGTTATTGACCACGCCGGAGCACGATCAACCTGACCACGAGGGCCTGTTTCCTGCGAGCAAACGAAGAACAAGCAAGAAACTAAGATTGCAATCTGGATATTGCGAATATAAGAGGAAAGCTTTATTGATCAAGGTGGGTGATGAGGACATGACTACCTTGGATACGACCAAACATATTGCATACATGCATATTTGTCAGGTGATTTCTAGTGCAAACTATTCAATACTCTATTTTTGTTATCCAGAACAAAAATACTTCACACACTTTTGTGTTTTGTCTAATTGCAGGTGTATGGGACATTTGTACAACACACATATGAAGATAAGGGAGAAAGAGATGTTTACTTGCTGTTCAAAAATTTCTTTCACGTCACTTTTGGTCCAAGAGAAGATAGAGTCCAAGTCTCTCACGTTCTGGATTCAGATTCGGACTGCACAGACATACCTGACTCAAAACGGCAATAACTTTTTCATACGGACTCCAAATTGGGTGATTCTTTATTTTTTGGAAACTAGATTTCGTCCTCTTTCCACTCCAATTGGAATTACCTTTAAATTCGTCCGGAGCATTGAGATATGGACGAAACAATCTGACGCTGCAGCAGAATCCGAATCAAACAACAAGTCCAGAGGTGTTGCACCACCTCCACTTGGGCCCATGAGCCTTGTACGACCTAGGGTTGGTTTTAGGCTGCCTTGGGACGTCCTCCCACCTCCTTGGCCGCCACCCCTTGCTCCTATATAAGTAGATCCATCTAGTAGCTTTTTCCTTGGGATTTGTTTAGTTAAAAGTTAGCCATTGCAACTTCGTGTACTTTGTTTGTGTCCAACGACCAGACCAAGACCGCTTACGGATCCCCACCATTATCAATACTTCATATATATTCGCAATATTCAGATTGCTTTATCATATTCTTGCTTGTTCTTCGATTGCTTGCAGGAATAGACCTTCGTGGTCAGGTTGATTGTGCTCCGGCGTGGTCAATAACCTCTCGGAGTTGGTTTAGCGATTGCTAAGGCGCAACGTCGTGCACGTTTGTAGTCGGATCGCCAAAGTCGTCTCCACCAAATCGATAGTTATCATCTCATCGAAAGATCGGGACACCCTCGCCTCTATCAAGTGGTATCAGTTTTCAGGTTGCTCGGTGAGAATTTCCAGTTTCCCCTAGATTAGATCTATTTTCTTACCTATTGTCACCACCTTTGCAAATACAACAACCGTCACGAGAGGTGCACAAACATCCAAATGCACATGATCAGGTTAATGTATCTATACCACCATTTAATGGCCGTTTTAGACCTGCTTTATATATTGAATGGGAGTTCAACATAAAAAATATATTTGCTTCCCATAATTTTGATGAACATAAAAAGATTAAGGTTGCAGTTGGTTCTTTCACTGGTTATGCTTTGGTTTGGTGGACTGAATATTGTCGGTTACACCCTGATTATATACCTACTGCTTGGGATGATTTGAAACTTGCCATGCGACATACTTTCGTCCCCGCTTACTATACTCGTGACATGATTAAGAAGTTGCAACATTTAAAACAAGGTAGTGACACTGTAACAAAATATTATGATGATTTACAAACTACCTTGTTGCATTCCTCTTTAGAAGAAAGTGAAGATGATTTTATGGATAGATTTTGGGGAGGATTAAACCGTGATATTCAAGAGATATTAATTCATGAAGAGTGTTATCCTATGGACCATTTGTTTCGCCTTGCTTGCAAAGCTGAACAGGAAATAAAACAACGTGTTGCTCATGAGGAGAACAAGCGCACGGTGCATATTCCAAGAGTTGATATGATTATTCCTTCAACTACTAGGCATACTATGGCATCCACATCCGTTGTTGTGAGGACTACATCACCTCCACCATGTGACACATCGCCCCCGAGAGTGGCTACACCATCTGAGTTGATCATAAGAGGTAATGAGAAAGGTACTGATCTTCCATCTCTACATGAGAATGATGAATGCCTTGTCAATTTGAATGCACCATCTGATGAGCTACCCACTACTTTGATCACACTACCTATTTTAGAGGACTATGTTGGCAATTTTACTTTGCCATGTGATCAAACAACTGAAATACCAACAATTTTGAGTGCACCCATTGAATTAACTGTTGATGCAAAAGAACCACTGTTTAATCATGTTTGCTTATTTAAGCATGTTGTAGCATGTAAATTTGACGCAAGTAAGATTTATTCACCAATGTTGGGATGGTTTAATGATGAACATTGTCAACCTTTTAAAATGAATAAGAGCTTCGCTTATATGTGCAAACTGAGTTGCAATATTTTCATGCCTTCTACTTCTTGTGATAATATTTTGGCTTTAGATTTTATGAATTATGAAGGTTACTCATGTATACATGTGCCATATGTGCAAAAACTAAAGAAAGTAAAAATGGATGACATATACATATACAACATGTACACATTGTCTTTTTTGTTAGCCACATTTCAAATTAAGCAACGCCGAGGACGGCTTTGTTTTCAAGAAGGGGAGGATGATGAGGACATGACTACCTTGGATACGACCAAACATATTGCATACATGCATATTTGTCAGGTGATTTCTAGTGCAAACTATTCAATACTCTATTTTTGTTATCCAGAACAAAAATACTTCGCACACTTTTGTGTTTTGTCTAATTGCAGGTGTATGGGACATTTGTACAACACACATATGAAGATAAGGGAGAAAGAGATGTTTACTTGCTGTTCAAAAAGTTCTTTCACGTCACTTTTGGTCCAAGAGAAGATAGAGTCCAAGTCTCTCACGTTCTGGATTCAGATTCGGACTGCACAGACATACCTGACTCAAAACGGCAATAACTTTTTCATACGGACTCCGAATTGGGTGATTCTTTATTTTTTGGAAACTAGATTTCGTCCTCTTTCCACTCCAATTGGAATCACCTTTAAATTCGTCCGGAGCATTGAGATATGGACGAAACAATCTGACGCTGCAGCAGAATCCGAATCAAACAACAAGTCCAAAGGTGTTGCACCACCTCCACTTGGGCCCATGAGCCTTGTACGACCTAAGGTTGGTTTTAGGCTGCCTTGGGACGTCCTCCCACCTCCTTGGCCGCCACCCCTTGCTCCTATATAAGTAGATCCATCTAGTAGCTTTTTCCTTGGGATTTGTTTAGTTAAAAGTTAGCCATTGCAACTTCGTGTACTTCGTTTGTGTCCAACGACCAGACCAAGACCGCTTACGGATCCCCACCATTATCAATACTTCATATATATTCGCAATATTCAGATTGCTTTATCATATTCTTGCTTGTTCTTCGATTGCTTGCAGGAATAGACCTTCGTGGTCAGGTTGATTGTGCTCCGGCGTGGTCAATAACCTCTCGGAGTTGGTTTAGCGATTGCTAAGGCGCAACGTCGTGCACGTTTGTAGTCGGATCGCCAAAGTCGTCTCCACCAAATCGATAGTTATCATCTCATCGAAAGATCGGGACACCCTCGCCTCTATCAGTGGGGTTCTGTGACGCCTTGGTGTGGTCGTTCAACACAAACGAAGTACGCGAAGTTGCAGCTATGGCGAACTTTTGATCTAAACAAAACCCCAAAGTCTAAACGATGCCCTAGGGGCTGTATATATGGGGGAAGAGGGGGGGAATTTCGTGGCCCTTATAGGAGGGGTCCGAAACCCACCCTAACTCTTGTTTCCCCACACATACGGACTCTAAAAACAGCCTATATTGAAGTATTTCGAAATTACATGGGCCTGGCCCAAGAAGAAGGTGACACAGCACCTATAATAGCCTCTGGACGAAAATTATGAAGTGGCATCTTGTATATTTCGTCCAAGGCTTCATGCACTCATTATGGTGGCATCAAAGTCCTGAAATCATCACTTGAAACTCTGTTCTTGTCTCCCTTGCGCATGCCATCAACTCCATGCTTGTTCTTGCTCCAATGATCATCCTTCCCCAAGCTAGGCCCTTCATTTGTAAGCAAAACAAATGTATCCAATTTAGGCAGCATCATATTCTCATGAACATTAGAATCATTACCAAGAAACGAAAGTACCTGATAATTCAATTGGCGTGCGCGAGCTCTAGTAATTGGTCCGTCATATGTAATAGTAGGGGTTGTGGTCCATCTAAGCTTGGAACATTTGGAACATTTGGAACATTTACGTGCAGATTTTGGGGTTAGTCCCACTTTTAACATTGCAGATTTGAAGCCTTATTTGGGTGAGGAAGATGAGCTTCCGTCGAGGACGACTTCATTTCAAGAAGGGGAGGAAGATGAGGACATCAATACCATTGTTACACCCACAACCCCTATTGTTACATATACTGGACCAATTACTAGAGCTCGCGCACGCCGAATAAATTACCAGGTACTTTCGTTTCTTGGTAGTTTAATTGGCGTGCGCGAGCTCTAGTAATTGCAATCTTAGTTTCTTGCTTGTTCTTCGTTTGCCTGCGGGAAACAGACCTTCGTGGTCAGGTTGATCGTGCTCCGGCATGGTCAATAACCTCTCGTTGTTGGTTTAGCGATTGCTAAGGCGCGACGTCCCCGCACGTTCGTAGTCGAATCGTCAAAGTCGACTTCCTCCGAAACGATAGCCACCATCTCATCGAAAGACGGGACACCTTTGCCTCTATCACTTGTGTGACCGTTTTGGGCTGCGGCCAACTCTCAATAGCTTCAATCTTGCCTTTATCAACTTCAATTCCCTGTGGAGTAACAACATAGCCAAGAAAAGACACTCTGTCGGTGCAAAAGGTGCACTTCCCAAGGTTACCAAACAAACGTGCATCACGTAGAGCATTAAAAATAGCACGTAAATGTTCCAAATGTTCTTCGAAAGATTTGCTATAAATCAGTATATCATCAAAATAGACTACCGCAAATCGTCCAATGAAAGCACGTAAAACTTCGTTCATTAGTCTCATGAAAGTACTAGGTGCATTAGTTAACCCAAAAGGCATGACTAACCACTCATATAAACCAAACTTAGTTTTAAATGCTGTTTTCCATTCATCTCCCAATTTCATACGAATTTGATGGTATCCACTATGCAAATCAACTTTGGAGAATATTGTAGAGCCACTCAATTCATCAAGCATATCATCTAGCCTAGGAATAGGATGACGATAACGAATAGTAATATTATTAATGCCTCTACAATCAACACACATACGCGATGTACCATCCTTTTTAGGCACTAGTATAATAGGAACAGCACAAGGACTAAGAGATTCGCGTATATAACCTTTGTCGAGTAGCTCTTGTACTTGACGCATAATCTCCTTCGTCTCCTCTGGATTGGTACGGTATGGTGCGCGGTTGGGTAATGATGCACCGGGAATTAAGTCAATTTGATGCTCAATCCCTCGAATAGGTGGTAATCCCGGTGGCACGTCTTGTGGAAAGACGTCAGCGAACTCCTGCAAAATGTTAGTAACAGCAGGAGGCAAAGAGGAAGGCACGTCCTCGAATGAAAATAATACCTCTTTGCACACAAAAGCATAGCAAACAGATTTGCTAACATCTAGATCATCAATATCAGATTTGGTGGCAAATAAACATGCACTTTTCAATTTAATTTCAGAAGCAACACTAGATGGTTTATTATTAGGCTTCATTTGTTGCTCAAATTCTTTTGCCACAATCTGATTTTCACTCTTATTTTGCTCCTGTTTTGCTTTATTAGCTCGATTAATATCATCTTTCAAAATGGAATCAGGAGTCATAGGAAGCAAAGTAATATTTTTGTCCTTATGAACGAGAGTATACTGATTGTTTCTACCATGGTGTACAGAATTTTTATCAAATTGCCATGGTCTACCAAGTAATAAGGAACATGCTTGCATAGGTACCACATCACAATCAACATAATCAGCATATGTAGAGATACTAAAATGCACACGAACAGTACGTGTTACCTTAACCTTGCCGCTGTTGTTGAACCATTGAATGTAGTAAGGATGTGGATGTGGTCTTGTGGTGAGGGATAGCTTCTCCACCATCTCCATGCTAGCCAAGTTGTTGCAGCTCCCTCCATCTATGATGACGCGAACAGAACGTTCCTTCACAACTCCCTTTGTATGGAACAAATTATGCCTCTGATTTTGCTCAGCTTGCCTGACCTGCACACTCAAAACACGTTGAGCAACCAAACATTCATACCTGTCAGTATCTTCAGGAGCCATGTATTGCGTCTCATGATCAGAATCATCTCCACCGTGTTCTTGATGTGTAAGAAGAGCCAAAGTCTCCTCATCATAGTTACTAGCGGACTCATACCCACCATCCTCAGTAGCAATCATCACACGCTGAGATGTGCATTCGCGCGCAAAATGTCCTCTTCCCTTACAACGAGGACAAATAATATCACTCGTGTGCCCTGTAGACGCCATGGAAGAAGAAGAGCTCTGTGCAGGCCCGGCAGGTGTGCTCTTGGCAGATAGTGGTGGTTGTGCCTGCTTTCTTGTATCACGGTTGGAGGTGGCAGCCGACGGAGGTGCCGGTGTAGCAGAACGTGTGGAAGTAGATGATGCACGTGGTGTCCATGATGAAGGTCGACCTGCAGAAAAGTTAGTTCGCGCCAATGCCTGTCGATCCTGCACTTCACGTTCAGCTTTACAAGCAAGATGGAATAAACGAGTGATATTATTATAATCCTTATAGTCTAGAATGGTCTGAATCTCTCTATTTAATCCACCCAGAAAACGTGCAAGCATAGCTTCATTCTCCTCAACAATACCACATCGAATCAATCCAGTTTGTAATTCCTGATAATATTCTTCTACAGAAGTTTTTCCTTGTCTTAAGCGCTGCAATTTTTGAAGTAATTCACGTTGATAATATGGCGGAACCCAACAAGTACGCATAGCAGTTTTCAAAGCAGCCCAAGTAGCTGGAACAGGATATAATCTACAATATTCAGACCACCAAACACATGCAAAGCTAGTGAAAGCACAAACAGCAGCAGGAACACGTCTCTTCTCAGGATATTGTAAACATGTAAATCGTTGTTCAGTTTCTAACTCCCAAGTAAGATATATATCAGGAACATATCTACCCTCAAATGGTGGGATATTCAATTTCAGTTTAGGGAGATGGTCATGATCTCGTACCTGAGGGGGAGCCATAACATTACCATTATTTGCATGTGGACGACCTGGTGGTTGTGGTGCTGGTGGTTAAACGTAGTTCTGATGTTGATCAACCTCAACCTCGTAATCTCCCACATAATCATCCTCCTCCGCATCAGCAGCAGGAGCCACAGAAGTATCAACAGCAGCACCAACAGGTTGGCCAAGCGCAAGAGGAACACGGGTCGCTCGGCAGAGGGCTGTTTCGCGATGTGGAGGTAGTCGTCGTTGTTGTTGTTGTTGTTGTTGTTGTTGTTGTTGTTGTTGTTGTTGTTGTTGTTGTTGTAGAGGTGCGTTAGGTGCAGCCGTTGGTGGTGGTGGAAGACGCGCGAGCAATTCATTAAACCTGTTATCGAGCTTTGTTTCGAACGTCTTCTCCAGGCCAGTGATCTTCTCCATGGCCTCTTCAAAATTGTTCAGCACATCTTGCACCTGTCCATTCATCATTTTCTGAAACTTATCATAAAGCTCCTTGTTTGTTAAATTCTCCCAGTCAATCTCGTCAGGTTGTGATCCTGGCATGGTTAGCAGCAATAGAAACACACAGAATATGATCCTATAGACTACTAACAAGTGGTGGTGGTGGTGGGTGTCACAAATCCTTTAAGCAAATCTCAAATTCTTACCAGTTCTTACCCAGCAGCAGGCGGTGATCGGCAACCGATGTAGTCAAAACTCTCAAAGCTTGGATAGAGCGATTACCAGGGAGAGTCAAACGCACGATGTAGATGTATGTGGAGCTGGGAAGGCTTATAATATGGTAGCAAAAAGGGTCAGCAATAATCAATTCAGAGATGCAAAGTTGAATAAACGCTCAACGACGGTACTGTGCTGGTCCTAGGCTAGACCGTACTAGAGACGCGAGCCTAGAACACTAACAAAATCACGGCGCTGCACATAAACAAGGGAGGAGCACACTCTGAATTTTTTCTTCTTTTTTTTCACTTTTTTTTGCACTTTCCCCCCCTTTTTTTGCTCCGCAACAATTTTTTTTTGAAAAAGTCTACAAATGTCCTAAAAACTGCCTAGCCAGAATTTTCCAGACTTAGTTTTTTTTTAAACTGGAACTAATTTTCTTCTGCGGGTAACACGAAAGTTGGGGAGTCCTTCTCTGTCACGACTCGGAGTATCGCGTGATCTGGAAATCAAGAACAAAGCAACAATTACTGGACTCGGACTAGGACTCGTGGCGGAGATGAATCTGGTGGAAACTCGGACTGGTGGCGGATATTTGCAGGGCGATGGAACACAGACTGGTGGTGAATCTGTGATGGAGGTGGACTCGGATTAGCGTGATGGCGGTGGTTTATGGTAGCGGCGATGACGATGGTTGTATATGGCAGCGGTGATGATGATGGTGGTATATGGCAGCGGTGATGATGATGATGCGGTGGTGATATATGGCAGCAGCGACGTGACAACCTGTGAACAGAACTCGAAACTCTAAAGGACTAGACGCTAAGACCAGCAACTTGACACGACGATGCAACCGCAAATTCAACAAAGCAAAAACCCTAAAACGATTATGCAAAGGCTCAGATTGGTTCAGATATGATGAACTAACCCTAATTTTTTTTGTGGCTTTTTCGTGGACTCTAGGTATGAAGAACAAACTCGATCTAAACTACGAAAAACTGTAAAATCTCACCGAGCAACCTGGAAATCTGATACCACTTGATAGAGGCAAAGGTGTCCCGTCTTTCGATGAGATGGTGGCTATCGTTTCGGAGGAAGTCGACTTTGACGATCCGACTACGAACGTGCGAGGACGTCGCGCCTTAGCAATCGCTAAACCAACTCCGAGAGGTTATTGACCACGCCGGAGCACGATCAACCTGACCACGAAGGTCTGTTTCCTGCAGGCAAACGAAGAACAAGCAAGAAACTAAGATTACAATCTGGATATTGCGAATATAAGAGGAAAGCTTTATTAATCAAGGTGGGGTTCTGTGACGCCTTGGTCTGGTCGTTGAACACAAATGAAGTACGCGAAGTTGCAGCTATGGCGAACTTTTGATCTAAACAAAACCCAAAGTCTAAACGACGCCCAAAGGGTTGTATATATGGAGGAAGAGGGGGGGAATTTTGTGGCCCTTGAGGAAGGGGTCCGAAACCAACCCTAACTCTTGTTTCCCCACACATACGGACTCTAAAAACAGCCTATACTAAGTATTTCGAAATTACGTGGGCCTGGCCCAATAATAAGGTGACGCAGCACCTAGAATAGCCTCTGGACAAAAATTATGAAGTGACATCTTGTATATTTGTCCAAGGCTTCATGCATTCATTATGGTGGCTTCAAAGTCCTGAAATCATCACTTGAAACTCTGTTCTTGTCTCCCTTGCGCA
The DNA here is from genome assembly GCA_032464435.1 of Aegilops umbellulata. Lineage (NCBI taxonomy): Eukaryota > Viridiplantae > Streptophyta > Magnoliopsida > Poales > Poaceae > Aegilops > Aegilops umbellulata. The sequence goes on along the minus strand of CP136057.1, from coordinate 269,860,905 downwards.
TGCCATCAACTCCATGCTTGTTCTTGCTCCAATGATCATCCTTCTCCAAGCTAGGCCCTTCATTTGTAAGCAAAACAAAGGTATCCAATTTAGGCAGGATCATATTCTCATGAACATTAGAATCATTACCAAGAAACGAAAGTACCTGATAATTCAATTGGCGTGCGCGAGCTCTAGTAATTGGTCCAGTATGTATAGCAGTAGGGGCTGTGGGTGTAACAATGGTATTGATGTCCTCATCAACAAGTGAAGAGTTTTCTTGGACTCGCTGGTTTCTATAGGCGTTTTGTGAGAGATTTTAGCACCATTGCTGCACCTCTCAATGAGCTTACAAAGAAGGATGTGCCTTTTGTTTGGGGTACCGCACAGGAAGAAGCCTTCACAGTATTGAAAGATAAGTTGACACATGCTCCTTTACTCCAACTTCCTGATTTTAATAAGACTTTTGAGCTTGAATGTGATGCTAGTGGAATTGGATTAGGAGGTGTGTTATTACAAGATGGCAAACCTGTTGCATATTTTTCTGAAAAATTGAGTGGGCCTAGTCTGAACTATTCTACTTATGATAAGGAATTATATGCTCTTGTTCGGACTTTAGAGACATGGCAACATTATTTATGGCCCAAAGAATTTGTTATACATTCTGATCATGAATCTTTGAAACATATTAAAAGTCAAGCTAAACTGAATCGTAGACATGCTAAATGGGTTGAATTCATTGAGACTCTCCCTTATGTCATTAAACACGAGAAGGGTAAAGAAAATGTTATTGCTGATGCTTTGTCTCGTCGCTATACTATGCTTTCAAAACTTGACTTCAAAATATTTGGTTTGGAGACCATCAAAGATCAATATGTGCATGATGCTGATTTTAAAGAAGTAATGCAGAATTGTAAAGAAGGAAGAACATGGAACAAGTTCGTTGTTAATGATGGTTTTGTGTTCCGCGCTAACAAGCTATGCATTCCTGCTAGCTCTGTTCGTCATTTGTTGTTGCAGGAGGCTCATGGAGGAGGATTAATGGGACACTTTGGCGTGAAGAAGACGGAGGACGTACTTGCTACACATTTCTTTTGGCCAAAGATGAGACGGGATGTTGAGCGTTTTGTTGCTCGCTGCACTACATGTCAAAAAGCTAAGTCACGACTCAATCCTCATGGTTTATATATGCCTTTGCCTGTGCCTAGTGTTCCTTGGGAGGATATATCTATGGACTTTGTTTTAGGTTTACCTCGAACAAAGAAGGGGAGGGATAGCATATTTGTTGTCGTGGATAGATTCTCAAAAATGGCACACTTTATACCATGTCATAAAAGCGATGATGTTTTTAATGTTGCTGATTTGTTCTTTCGTGAAATTATTCGCTTGCATGGTGTGCCAAATACTATTGTTTCAGATCGTGATACTAAATTTCTTAGCCACTTTTGGAGATGTTTATGGGCTAAGTTGGGGACTAAACTGCTTTTTAGTACTACTTGTCACCCCCAAACTGATGGACAAACTGAAGTAGTCAATAGAACATTGTCTACTATGCTTAGGGCTGTTTTGAAGAATAATAAGAAAATGTGGGAAGAATGCTTGCCTCATATTGAATTTGCTTATAATCGTTCATTGCATTCTACTACTAAGATGTGCCCTTTTGAAATTGTGTATGGTTTCCTACCTCGTGCACCTATTGATTTGTTGCCTCTTCCATCTTCGGAGAAGGTTAATTTTGATGCTAAACAACGTGCTGATTTGATCTTAAAGATGCATGAGTTAACTAAGGAAAATATTGAGCGCATGAATGCTAAATATAAACTTGTTGGAGATAAGGGTAGAAAACGTGTTGTCTTTGCACCTGGAGATCTTGTTTGGTTACATTTGCGTAAGGATAGGTTTCCTAATTTGCGCAAGTCAAAGCTAATGCCACGTGCAGATGGTCCTTTTAAGGTGTTAGAAAAAATAAATGATAATGCATATAAACTTGAGTTGCCTGCAGATTTTGGGGTTAGTCCCAGTTTTAACATTGCAGATTTGAAGCCTTATTTGGGTGAGGAAGATGAGCTTCTGTCGAGGACGACTTCATTTCAAGAAGGGGAGGATGATGAGGACATCAATACCATTGTTACACCCACAACCCCTACTGTTACATATGATGGACCAATTACTAGAGCTCGCGCACGCCAATTAAATTACCAGGTACTTTCGTTTCTTGGTAATGATTCTAATGTTCATGAGAATATGATGCTGCCTAAATTGGATACATTTGTTTTGATTACAAATGAAGGGCCTAGCTTGGAGAAGGATGAACATTGGAGCAAGTACAAGCATGGAGTTGATGGCATGCGCAAGGGGAACAAGAACAGAGTTACAAGTGATGATTTCAGGACTCTGAAGCCACCATAAGGAGTGAATGAAGCCTTGGACGAAATATACAAGATGCCACTTCATAAATTTCGTCCAGAGGCTATTCTAGGTGCCGCGTCACCTTATTATTGGGCCAGGCCCATGTAATTTCGAAATACTTAAGTATAGGCTATTTTTAGAGTCCGTATGTGTGGGGAAACAAGAGTTAGGGTTGGTTTCGGACCCCTTCCTCAAGGGCCACGAAATTCCCCCCCTCTTCCTCCATATATACAGCCCTTAGGGCGTCGTTTAGACTTTGGGTTTTGTTTAGATCAAAAGTTCGCCATAGCTGCAACTTCGCGTACTTCGTTTGTGTTCAACGACCAGACCAAGGTGTCACAGAACCCCACCTTCATTAATAAAGCTTTCCTCTTATATTCGCAATATCCAGATTGCAATCTTAGTTTCTTGCTTGTTCTTCGTTTGCTCGCAGGAAACAGGCCCTCGTGGTCAGGTTGATCGTGCTCCGGCGTGGTCAATAACCCTCGGAAGTTGGTTTAGCGATTGCTAAGGCGCGACGTCTCGCACGTACGTAGTCGGATCGTCAATGTCGACTCCCACAGAAACGATAGCCACCATCTCATCGAAACATCGGGACACCTTTGCCTCTATCACCATGGTAGAAACAATCAGTATACTCTTGTTCATAAGGACAAAAATATTACTTTGCTTCCTATGACTCCTGATTCCATTTTGAAAGATGATATTAATAGAGCTAATAAAGCAAAATAGGAGCAAAATAAGAGTGAAAATCAGATTGTGGCAAAAGAATTTGAGCAACAAATGAAGCCTAATAATAAACCATCTAGTGTTGCTTCTGAAATTAAATTGAAAAGTGCATGTTTATTTGCCACCAAATCTGATATTGATGATCTAGATGTTCGCAAATCTGTTTTCTATGCTTTTGTGTGCAAAGAGGCATTATTTTCATTCGAGGACGTGCCTTCCTCTTGGCCTCCTACTGTTACTAACATTTTGCAGGAGTTCGCTGACGTCTTTCCACAAGACGTGCCACCGGGATTACCACCTATTCGAGGGATTGAGCATCAAATTGAATTAATTCCCGGTGCATCGCTACCCAACCGTGCACCATACCGTACCAATCCAGAGGAGACGAAGGAGATTATGCGTCAAGTATAGGAGCTGCTCGACAAAGGTTATATACGTGAATCTCTTAGTCCTTGTGCTGTTCCTATTATACTAGTGCCTAAAAAGGATGGTACATCGCGTATGTGTGTTGATTGTAGAGGCATTAATAATATTACTATTCGTTATCGTCATCCTATTCCTAGGCTAGATGATATGCTTGATGAATTGAGTGGCTCTACAATATTCTCCAAAGTTGATTTGCGTAGTGGATACCATCAAATTCGTATGAAATTGGGAGATGAATGGAAAACAGCATTTAAAACTAAGTTTGGTTTATATGAGTGGTTAGTCATGCCTTTTGGGTTAACTAATGCACCTAGTACTTTCATGAGACTAATGAACGAAGTTTTACGTGTTTTCATTGGACGATTTGTGGTAGTCTATTTTGATGATATACTGATTTATAGCAAATCTTTGGAAGAACATTTGGAACATTTACGTGCTGTTTTTAATGCTCTACGTGATGCACGTTTGTTTGGTAACCTTGGGAAGTGCACCTTTTGCACCGACCGAGTGTCTTTTCTTGGCTATGTTGTTACTCCACAGGGAATTGAAGTTGATAAAGCCAAGATTGAAGCTATTGAGAGTTGGCCGCAGCCCAAAACGATCACACAAGTGAGGAGTTTCCTTGGCCTCGCTGGTCTCTATAGGCGTTTCGTGAGAGATTTCAGCACCATTGCTGCACCTCTCAACGAGCTTACAAAGAAGGATGTGCCTTTTGTTTGGGGTACCGCACAGGAAGAAGCCTTCACGGTATTGAAAGATAAGTTGACACATGCTCCTTTACTCCAACTTCCTGATTTTAATAAGACTTTTGAGCTTGAATGTGATGCTAGTGGAATTGGATTAGGAGGTGTGTTATTACAAGATGGCAAACCTGTTGCATACTTTTCTGAAAAATTGAGTGGGCCTAGTCTGAACTATTCTACTTATGATAAAGAATTATATGCTCTTGTTCGGACCTTAGAAACATGGCAATATTATTTATGGCCCAAAGAATTTGTTATACATTCTGATCATGAATCTTTGAAACACATTAAAAGTCAAGCTAAACTGAACCGTAGACATGCTAAATGGGTTGAATTCATTGAGACTTTCCCTTATGTCATTAAACACAAGAAGGGTAAAGAAAATGTTGTTGCGGATGCATTGTCTCGTCGTTATACTATGCTTTCACAACTTGACTTTAAAATATTTGGTTTGGAGACCATCAAAGATCAATATGTGCATGATGCTGAATTTAAAGATGTATTGCAGAATTGTAAAGAAGGAAGAACATGGAACAAGTTCGTTGTTAACGATGGATTTGTGTTTCGTGCTAACAAGCAATGCATTCCAGCTAGCTCCGTTCTTCTTTTGTTGTTGCAGGAGGCGCATGGAGGAGGACTAATGGGACACTTTGGCGTGAAGAAGACGGAAGATATACTTGCTACACATTTCTTTTGGCCAAAGATGAGACGGGATGTTGAGCGTTTTGTTGCTCGCTGCACTACATGTCAAAAAGCTAAGTCACGACTCAACCCTCATGGTTTATATATGCCTTTGCCTGTACCTAGTGTTCCTTGGGAGGATATATCTATGGACTTTGTTTTAGGTTTACCTCGAACAAAGAAGGGGAGGGATAGTATATTTGTTGTCGTGGATAGATTCTCGAAAATGGCACACTTTATACCATGTCATAAAAGCGATGATGTTGTTAATGTTGCTGAATTGTTCTTTCGTGAAATTATTCGCTTGCATGGTGTGCCAAATACTATTGTTTCAGATCGTGATACTAAATTTCTTAGCCACTTTTGGAGATGTTTATGGGATAAGTTGGGGACTAAACTGCTTTTTAGTACTACTTGTCACCCCCAAACTGATGGACAAACTGAAGTAGTCAATAGAATATTGTCTACTATGCTTAGGGCTGTTTTGAAGAATAATAAGAAAATGTGGGAAGAATGCTTGCCTCATATTGAATTTGCTTATAATCGTTCATTGCATTCTACTACTAAGATGTGCCCTTTTGAAATTGTGTATGGTTTCCTACCTCGTGTACCTATTGATTTGTTGCCTCTTCCATCCTCGGAGAAGGTTAGTTTTGATGTTAAAGAACATGCTGAATTGATTTTAAAAATGCATGAGTTAACTAAGGAAACATTGAGCGTATGAATGCTAAATATAAACTTGCTGGAGATAAGGGTAGAAAACATGTTGTGTTTGCACCTGGAGATCTTGTTTGGTTACATTTGCGTAAGGATAGATTTCCTAATTTGCGCAAATCAAAGCTAATGCCACGTGCTGATGGTCCTTTTAAGGTGTTAGAGAAAATAAATGATAATGCATATAAACTTGAGTTGCCTGCAGATTTTGGGGTTAGTCCCACTTTTAACATTGCAGATTTGAAGCCTTATTTGGGTGAGGAAGATGAGCTTCCGTCGAGGACGACTTCATTTCAAGAAGGGGAGGATGATGAGGACATCAATACCATTGTTACACCCACAGCCCCTGCTGCTATACATACTGGACCAATTACTAGAGCTCGCGCACGCCAATTGAATTATCAGGTACTTTCTTTTCTTGGTAATGATTCTAATGTTCATGAGAATATGATGCTGCCTAAATTAGATACATTTGTTTTGCTTACAAATGAAGGGCCTAGCTTGGAGAAGGATGATCATTGGAGCAAGAACAAGCATGGAGTTGATGGCATGCGCAAGGGAGACAAGAACAGAGTTTCAAGTGATGATTTCAGGACTTTGAAGCCACCATAATGAGTGCATGAAGCCTTGGACGAAATATACAAGATGCCACTTCATAATTTTTGTCCAGAGGCTATTCGAGGTGCTGCGTCACCTTCTTTTTGGGCCAGGCCCATGTAATTTCGAAATACTTCAATATAGGCTGTTTTTAGAGTCCGTATGTGTGGGGAAACAAGAGTTAGGGTGGGTTTCGGATCCCTCCTCCAAGGGCCACGAAATTCCCCCCTCTTCCTCCATATATACAGCCCCTAGGGCATCGTTTAGACTTTGGGTTTTGTTTAGATCAAAAGTTCGTCATAGCTGCAACTTCGCGTACTTCGTTTGTGTTCAACGACCAGACCAAGGCGTCACAGAACCCCACTTTCATTAATAAAGCTTTCCTCTTATATTCGCAATATCCAGATTGCAATCTTAGTTTCTTGCTTGTTCTTCGTTTGCTCGCAGGAAACAGGCCCTCGTGGTCAGGTTGATCGTGCTCCGGCGTGGTCAATAACCCTCGGAAGTTGGTTTAGCGATTGCTAAGGCGCGACGTCTCGCACGTTCGTAGTCGGATCGTCAAGGTCGACTCCCACAGAAACGATAGCCACCATCTCATCGAAACATCGGGACACCCCGCCTCTATCAATCCCAGAAGCAATGGACAAGCTAAGAAGGCAAACGCTGAAGTGGTGCGAGGACTCAAGAAGTGAACATTTGATAAGCTGTAGAAGTGTGGTAGGCGATGTATCGACAAGCTGCTGGTGGTTCTTTGGTCCCTCAAAACGACACCAAATCGAGCTACCGGGCAGACTCCCTTCTCCCTAGTCTGTGGGGCAGAAGTAGTTATCCCCACGGAAGTCATTTAAGGGTCGCCTCGAGTGCTTGCCTACGATGAAGTAGCGCAGGATTAGCACCGACGTGACGACGCTTTGCTTCTCGAGGAGAACCGTCTCCGGCTGCTATGCGTGCGGCATGCTACCAGCAAGCCCTGCGTCGCCATCATAGCCGCAGGGTTCATGCTCGGTGTTTTGAGGAAGGCGGCCTTGTCCTTAGGCGCGTTCAGTCCGCCAAGGGTGCAAACAAGTTGACGCCAAAGTGGGAAGGCCCTTACCTGGTAGTACGAGTTGCCTAGCACAGTCCGTCCGGAGACCGGAGATGGCATTCAATTGCAAAACTCATGGAATATTGAGCATCTCCACAAATTCTATCAGTAAGGCGCGGCTGCCGGGCCCTGCGCGGCAGCCACCGTTTTGTACAGGCCTTGCCTCAGTTGCATGTAACCCTTGTACAAAGCCAGGCGCAGACCCTAAGCAACAAAGAAATAAATGAAGCGTTGGGGGCCCTGACAAGTAGCATGCATGCATAAGCATTTCATGAGCATCGCATGCATGTAGATAAGATCGCACCTGGCGTCATTATCATCTGCATAAACTACAGGCTCCTTCCAAGGACTTGACCTCCAAGAGAAGATGGAAAGATGAGCATACACCACGATCTCCGGCAAGACAAACATATAAGTACTTTCTCTTATCCATATGTGTTCTGTAAGTAAAGACTTGTGCATAAGAAAACCTCGCCGCTTTTTGAAACATAGGTGCTCCTATCCTTTGACTCGAACGTTGCTTCAGTCAGGATTGTCGCAGTGGCTTTTGATGAAAAAACGATTGGCGGGGGGCTGGTCCCTCTTCGTGATTTATGCCCGGTAGGCCTAACTCCCCGGCAGCAAAACAGAGGGTACCGGCAGGTTAGCCTGCCGGGGGAAACTCGTTTACTTCTAAATATAGAGGCATCTCACCTCTACATGGACATATACATGCACGAGTCCCCGGGAAGGTTCATCTTTTTCATTAATATGTTGATCAAACAAGTACAGACCTTACAGGACACAAACATGGATTCAAGAGATTACATTATTTGGACTAAAATTTGACAAGTGCCCACAGATTTAAGATTGAAAAAACATAAGTGCCCCGTGATGCCCTTTCTTGTCCCTCTCCTCCTAGGCACAATAGTTTTTAAAAAACTAGTTAAAAGGGTTGGTTTTTTCTTTAGGCTTAATTGGTTGTGGTTTTATTGGGTTGAGCTTTTTTGGTTCAAGTTTGGTTTGGGTATATAGAAAAACCAGTTTGGGTATAATTGGCTACGGTCTTAAAGAGTTTGGGCCTAATCGCTGGAAACTATGGGTTCCAACCCGGTTCCTTGCCCTGAAGCAGAACTCATAAAACAGAAAAAGACAAAGCCCCATCGAGGGGTCGAGCTGACCTACCCATTCCCGACCCCGATCCCTCCACCACCGCCGGCCACCCTCCACCGCCGATGTTGTCCTTCACCACCGGCCTATACCCTCTCCCCCTCCCCCCCTCACCTCATAGATCAATGCCATGTCCTCCTCCTGCTCGCCTTCCTCGCCCCCCCCCCGTGATGTCCTCGCCGGCGCCTGCTGCGCGCCGGGTTCTGCACCGTGCCGGCTGCCGCGCGTCAAGTTCGTCGAGTTTGGCGGCACCCGCGCCATCCTACTCATCTACAAGACTACAATGAGCCCGCTAGCACCTCCTCGAGGTCACTTCCTCCAGATCCCCCCTCCCCCTTTCTTCGTCTCTTATTTTACTCTAGAAATTCCAGTTCTTTGGAAGTCAACCTGAAGTAGATCTCGGTGGTATCTTGATTATTCAGTGCAATAGACCACTTTGTAAATTACAAACTAAGGTACAAGGGTTGCTGTTCATGGATTTTTGTTCATGAAGAACACAAGTAGAAGGCATTTAGTTAATGTTCATGGATTGCTGCTTCAAGAAAAGGGAATTGCTATTAGCTTCTCAATTCTGCTTGATTTGGATTTGGATTTACTGTAATTAACATGTTAGTATGGTACTACATGCATGAATTTAATAATCTACAGGACATCCTTTGCAAATTCCTATAATAGTGAAGAAATAGCTTCAAGATCATTTGTTGTTTCAAGATCATTTACATTAACAATGATATATTTCTGGACATCCTTTGCAAACTGTATTGTTGATTGTTTGAATGCTACACTTTACTTCCATGACTGTAATATCACCTAACAACATACTATCTCCATATGTATTTTCCATATGAATTATAGAAACTATTCTAGCATTTTCTAACAATAATCTTCCATATGTATTTTCACATGAAGTGTGCTCTGAAATTTGAGGCATGTCTACCTCAGAGTTTTCCGAGGGTGTCGATTCCATGGATGAGGATATGAGTCAAGTACCACGTACTATAAGGTCCAAGGTGTGGGAGCATTATGAACAAGAACTGGTTCGCATACATGGTGATCTCAAGGCTGTGTGCAAAAATTGTTGAACACAACTTCACACCAAGTTTGGGACTACGAGTTTGAGAACCCATATTGCCGAGTCTTGCAAATCAATTGAGGATGGTTGTAGGAAGAGTTTTCTGTTGACTACGAAAAAAACAACATCCGAAGGCCCGTTTGTGTTTGATCAAAAAGTTTGTCGTGATCTCATGGCCAAGTTTTGCATCCATGCTGAGATCCCCTTTCTTAAGTTTGAAGATCCATACCTTCAGCCATGGATTGACTCAACGCAACCAGCATTTCAAGTCATGGGTCGTCACACGATTTGCTATGATGCAGTGAAGATGTAGATGGGAATGAAGAAAGATATCCAAGTTGAGTTACAAAATTTGGATTCTCGCATTTGCTTAACATCTGATATGTGCACTTCATCACAGAGCTTGGGCTACATGTCCATCACCACCCACTATATCAATGCAGAATTCATCTACAAGAAGAAGATCATAAGTTTTCCAGAGATGAAGTATCCACACACGGGCTATGCGATAGAAGAGGAGCTTGTTGGTTGCCTAACAGAATGGGGCTTAAGGGGCAAGCTATTCACTTTGACACTAGATAATGCCAACAACAATACCAATGCATGTTAATAAAATATCACAAACATGAGCTGCTTCTTGAAGGTCAACATTTGCATGTGAGGTGTTTTGCACACACTCTTAATATGTTGGTTCAGGATGGAATGAAAATAATCCATGAAGCTATTGAGAAGATACGAGAGTTGCTGAAGTTTATTGACTCTTCTCCTTCAAGACTTCAGGATTTCAATACAGTTGCAAGTGGGATGGGTCTGCCTTCAAAGAAAGGTATCTCTGTTGATACACCATCCAGATGGAACTCAAGATGGAAAATGCTTGTAGAAGCATTGATATACAAATCTGTCCTCACTAGTTATACCAATCGAAAGATGATAGAATCTCCAAGTGAGCAAGAATGGGAAAGGGCAGCAGCTATTTTTGAATTTCTAAAAGCTTTTGAAGAGCTTATCTTAATTGTTTCAGCTCATAGGAAGCCAACTGCACATAAGTTTCTGCCGGTTGTGCTTTGTATTCACCATGCATTAGAACATCCAGGTTGGCAAACCTCTGATGTGTTGAAGGAATTGGCAGCAGCAATTCAAACAAAGTTTGATAAATATTGGGATCCCGAGGAGAAGGAGAATGCAGATCCTAACCGTCGTAGAAAAATCAAGGGCATTCAGTTTAACCATGCACTTGTCATTGCTACATTCCTGGATCCAAGGAGGAAAGAAGATTACTTGGATTTCTTCTATTGGAAGTTGTGTACCAACGAGGAGCAGGTTTCAAAACAAGTTGATATTTCTTTACAATGGGTGAGAAAGTATGCCAAGGAATATGGGGAACTTGCAGCGACAAGAACTGCACAGTCGACACCTTCTAGTCAAGGCAATACCACTATTGGATCACCTATTGCAGGGAGAAGAAAGTAGGAAGAAGAGTTCGCCCAGCTCAAGTCTCGTCGGTGGTCATGTATACACAAATTAGAACTTGACACATACTTCGAAGAAGCGAGCGAGGAGGATTGTGCTGACTTTGATGTCTCGGGTTGGTGGAAGAGGCATGCCGAAAAGTTTCCTATATTGGCATCAATGGCCCGTGACTTTCTCTCAATTCCTTTGAGCAAAGTGGCATCCGAATCAGCCTTCAGTTGTGGTAAGAGGATACTTGGTGACACAAGATGTTCTTTGACCCCTGATATGCTAGAAGTGCTTGTTTTTGCTAAAGATTGGTTGTTCAAACCAAAGGAGGGTGAGTTAACTGCTTACATTTTGGTTCTACTAGTTGTGTAGAATGTGATATATAAAACATGTAGGATAGAAGTGTTGATATGCCTTTAAATTAATATTTTATTTCATTTGCAAGAGATGGATAGTAAGGACACAACTAGCAGGTTCGTACAGTTTGTTCTTGTGACCCAGTTTGTACTTGTTTTACTTATTCAGCTGAGCTCTAGTCTCTAGATATGTTCTTGTTTTACTTTAGTTGTCAAAATTTTAAAATGAGAAAAGTTGGATGCTACCTGATCATTCAGGAAGGGTAATATGATTTTCCTTTGACCTTGCTTTGTTCATTTGATCCTTTGGTCTGATGTTATAGTTTAGCCTTTACGCTTCTTTGACAAATTTGCAACATACCAACCAGAAATCTATAAGATCGCACTTCCATAATCTTTGTGATTTCTGATGATATAGTAGTGTCATACATCTGATGATATAGCAAAATCATGCTTACAAGTTCTAAAAATTGTGTCTTTTCATATCAAGGTATAGGCTGGCTGCTACCACCATGAGAACCCAGTGACATCCATCGTCGGCAGATGGTCGGCTGATGGCATAACGCAATCCTTGCTTGGAGTCAATCATCACCCTTAATTCCGCTCAGTTTGTTATTACCTCTGTACTTCAAGTGTTGGTAATGTAGAATATGTAAGTTGTGTCAAATGCAATATCTGTACTTCAGAATCTGCATTTTGTACTGCAGAATATGTAAGCTATGAAGCGCAATATTTGTATGTGTTTTAAGCTGGTGCTATGTTTCTAGCTGTCAATTGCAGGATCGTACTTTGTACGGGTGGGGAACTGATCTAGAACCGCAGGCTAAAACCATAGTTCCTACAATGGTTTAGTTTTGTTTTGGTAAACCTGGGCGCCAATGCCATTACGTGGGTTTGGTTTAGGTTTGGTTCCAAAATCTCATCACGTGAGTTTAGTTTAGGTTTGGTTCAGTTACCCACCCTTTCACAAATTTAGGCACAACGGTTGAAGGCGAAGAGGGCAAAAGGGGCGCTTGGGCAGAAGCACGGCCTAACCCCGTCGGGCTCCGGGAAAGGTAGCCCAGCGGAGGCGGGATGGCGCAGACGAAGGCGATGGTGAAGAGATCAGCAGAGGCGATCCGTCAACCGCCACCACCAAGGCTAGTAGGACGCGGAAGGGCTAACGGAGCTGCACACCGCGGGGAAGTCTGCCGGGGTCCAGCTGGAAGGCTGCTAGAAGAGCCAGGAACACCATCTCCACCCCTGCATCCAACTTCCCAGCAAATTGTCTTGCCGGAGAGGAGATGCAGGTGCAGATGATGGTGCCGCCGCCTGACGGGGACGGGGTGGCTGGCGCTCAGCCGAAGTCAGAGTCGTTGCCCTCCCGGCCGACGTCATCGCCGTCACTATCCTCCTTGTCGCTATCGCTTAAGGAGGAGCTTTCATTGCCGGTCGAGCTCTTCGCGTAGCACCCTAAGCGAGCAACCGAGCTCCCAAAAACTTTGACGGAAAGGGAACCATCCTCCATTAACATAAAATGGAGGACGTGCCCTTCCGACAAGCCATGGGCACGAGAAAATGTCTTCCAGTCTCGACGGAAGTACATGACATGAGGGGCGAGGAAATCTACATCCACCCGTATGCTGCCATTCCCGTAGCCCCTCATGTGCAGCATCAACACATGTGGTTATTCGAGCTCCATCACCCTTGCAAATGGAGTAGGGAGGCAGAGACGACCGTGCAGAGGCTTGTATAGCCTGATGACGAACTCCAAAGGCTGGTCTCCGATGTGGCCCTCTAATGGAGGAGGAGCATCCGATGGAAGCGTGATCAGGGCACCTCCTCGCCCTCCTCCCCCTCTAGCGCCACAACGACGACGACCTCATCCTCACCCTCCCCCCTCACGGCGGGTTCCGCCCCTGCATTGTCAGGGGGAGGAGGGATGTGTTGTCGAGCAGAAGCCCTTGTCGCCGCCGCTAGAGAGCCGCCTCGTCCTCGCCCTCTGACCATGGCGAGCAAAGAAAATTTGTGGGAAGGAAGAGGGAGGGCGTGTGAGCGAACACACTGCTCCCACCCCTTTATAGAGGGACAAGGCAGGGGGTTGGCTTCTCATTCAGGAAATGGCCGCCCCGCTCCCCCAATATGGCTTCCCCGCGCCTCTAATGACTCGAGGAATCAGAGCCGACCTTCCATGCCAACCAACGACGTGTGGTTTTCTGCAATGATGCTTGTCCCCGCGCCCTCCGCATCCGCCACCTACTCTAAGCAATGCATGCGTGACACGTGGCGAATGCAACCGGGGCGAGAGGGAAGTGGGATGGCAGTTTGTTGGCCCATGATCGTGGGAGATGGGCAATCCACGGGCCACGATCCAGAATTCCCATAACGCTCAGCATGACGCGCGGGGAAACCAGAAATTGGCCCAGACTCATATTAATGAAGAAGCAAAGAAGATCTCAAAGGGCAGCCACTTCTATGCCCCTTCCTGTGCACTGGTTAGTACCTACCCCGACGACGCTCGGCAGCGCATTCGGGGTAGGCCCGGGGGCTCCTATCGATGCAACAAACCTTGGGTCCATTGCCTAGACTGTGCTTAGGCCTGAGAGCAAGATTACAGCACCAAGATCAGATTGAAGCACGAGGGGTCAGTTCTTCGAAGGATCCAAGTACAGATCAAGAAGACCAAGAGTCGCCAGAAAGGCAAGATACAACTACAAGAAGAACCCCCCTTGCCGGGCAGACGAGCCTGGCGAGGTTGGGATTACCCCGGAAGCAAGCCTCCAAGATCGCTCCGGCAGGCCTACCGGGGTTCGCAGAGGCAAAACTACTCCACGACACCACCTCACAGTGACGCACGTCGTCGATCAGTGTGGTGTCAAGCTCCTAAGTGACTAAGTGGCTCCCCCTGCCACATGGCAGCCACTTCCTATATAAAATGCCTCCAAGCGACAACCGTCCTGAGACGTGTCAAGCAAGCAGCCGCGAAGCTGGCAAAACAGCCCGACAGGGCTTGCCAGGTGAGCTATGATATGACACTGAGCGGCACATTTAATGCGCTCCTGAATTAGGTATGATAGCACTGTTTGCTAGCAAATCAGTATGTAAAGACTGATTTGCCACTGTGGTGACCCCTTAATCTATAAAGGAGGCCCATGGCAATGACAGCGAGGATTCGGACCCCCTCACACTCATACACGCGTAGCCACTCTTGCCCCGATGCAGCCTTGCCGGGCAAGAGCGCCGCGTTTCTCCCCATTTTTCGACCATCAGTCCACCAAAGCAGGAGTAGGGTTTTACGCATCACGGCGGCCTGAACCTGGGTAAAACTGCCCGCGTGATCTCTGCCGTGCTGTGTTGATCTTCTCCGCTCTTTGTGCAACGTGCCCATCCCCCCGCCGAACCAAAAGGGGCTCATGGCCCCATAGGTGGCCGTGGTTTCCCACGAGTTTCATGTGCGTTACCCAAATTAATTTTGTGCGCATGAACTCATTCTGTAGACACCCATTTTCAATGTTCATGTCATTATCCTCAAATTATTCTTGTATGCACTTTGATTTGACTTCATGAGAAGAAGGATATCTCCACAAAGCAAAACCTGCCATGTGCATTTGCATTCAAAGGAAAATTACTTATATGCACATCTTCAGGGGGAAGCCCTCCAATTTCATGAAGCCAATGACCATGTTCCTTAGCTTTCTCATATTTTATCCCCGTTGAAAACTTCAACCAGTTTGTCATGAATCATCAAAAAGGGGGAGATTGCAAGTGCATCTAGTGCTCCCTAGTTTGTTTTGTAGTATTGGCGGCAAACTTGCTTGAGGGACTAATGTGTTTATGAGATTCACGGGAGAACACAGGTAGAAGTCCCTATTGATTCGCTTTACCCATCGAAGATGACACCGAAAAATGTATGAAGACATTGAAGATAATGGTGGTTCACGAAAACATTCGTGTTAAAGATAATGACACTTCAAGACATTCCCTTGAAGTCAATGGAGCGCGAAGACATAGTTTCTTTTGTAGTTTCATTTTCTTCTTTCCTGAGTCGTAGGAACCACCAAACTATTGAGTGGGGTCGAGGTAAACAAAGTCAAAAAAATGACATGATGCGACCAGCGCCAAGTTCTTCGTGAGCGAGCCCATGAAGACGCTCGAACCACCATCGAGCATCGACGCGATACACACCACCACTCGGACAAGCGGGCAGGGCCCGCCGCAGACCACCCAGCTCCGGAAGGCTCCGGCGGCCTACCTTACAAGGTGGGTTGCCCAGCCTTTACCCGGGAGTTGCGGCAGTTCCAGTGGCCGTCCCAGCGCACATTCAAGCCCGACGTCGGCGATAAGTACAACGGCAAGACCCATCCATCGGAGTTCCTCAGCATCTACACCATTGCGATGCAAGCCGCTGGGGCTCGTGACGACAAGGTGCTTGCTAATTACTTCCCGTTGGCCCTGAAACCCAACGTCTTGTCTTGGTTGATGCACTTGCCGGCGGACTCCATTTCTTCTTGGTCAGATCTGTGCTATGAGTTCGTTGGTGCCTTCACTGGAGGCCACCAAGCTCATGGCCAGGAGAGTGATTTGCATATCATTCCCCAGAAGGAAGGAGAAAACCTGCGCAAGTACATAGAGAGGTTCAGCCGGGTGCAGTACAACATCCCCGACGTTCACCCCGCGGCCGTGATTAGCGCGTTCCATCAGAACGTGCACAATCGCAAGATGCATGAGGAGCTGGCGATGAACAAGCTTAAGGATGTGGACGCACTTTATGTTCTGACCGATAGGTGCGCCCGGGCTGAAAAGGGAAGGAAGTACCCCGGCAAGGACTCCAGCGTGGAAACCGACTCTACTGATGAAGACACCGCTGCCCCGACGAAGAAGGGTCGGCGTGGCAACCAGAAACGCAAGGGCAAGACCGTGCTTGCCATCAAGGGATCCGACAGCACCGCCGCCGCCAAGAAGTGATAGAGGCGAGGGTGTCCCGATCTTTCGATGAGATGATAACTATCGATTTGGTGGAGACGACTTCGATGATCCGATGAGATGATAACTATCGATTTGGTGGAGACGACTTCGACGATCCGACTACAAACGTGCACGACGTTGCGCCTTAGCAATCGCTAAACCAATCTCCGTGAGGTTACCGACGATGCCGGAAGCACAATCAGCCTGACCACGAAGGTCTATTCCTGCATGCAATCGAAGAACAAGCAAGAATATGATAAAACAATCTGAATATTGCGAATATATATGAAGTATTGATAAAGGTGGGGATCCGGAAGCGGTCTTGGTCTGGTCGTTGGACACAAATGAAGTACATGAAGTTGCAATGGCTAACTTTTAACTAAACAAATCCCAAGGAAAAAGTTACTAGATGGATCTACTTATATAGGAGCAAGGGGTGGCGGCCAAGGAGGTGGGAGGACGTCCCAAGGCATCCTAAGACCAACCCTAGGTCGTACAAGGCTCATGGGCCCAAGTGGAGGTGATGCAACACCTTTGGACTTGTTGTTTGACTCGGATTCTGCTGCAGCGTCAGATTGTTTCGTCCATATCTCAATGCTCCGGACAAATTTAAAGGTGAATCCAATTGGAGTGGAAAGAGGACGAAATCTACTTTTCAACAAAAAAAGAATCACCCAATTCGGAGTCCGTATGAAAAAGTTTTTGCCGTTTTGAGTCAGGTATGTCTGTGCAGTCCGAATCTGAATCCAGAACGTGAGAGACTTGGACTCTATCTTCTCTTGGCCCAAAAGTGACGTGAAGGGACTTTTTGAACAGCACCTAAACTTCTCTTTTTCCCTTATCTTCATATGTGGATTGTACAAATGTCCCATACACCTGCAATTAGACAAAACACAAAAGTGTGTGAAGTATTTTTGTTCTGGATAATATAAATAGATTATTGAATAGTTGACACTAGAAATCACCTGACAAATATGCATATATGCTATACTTCTGGTCATATCCAAGGTAGTCATGTCCTCATCATCCTCCCCTTCTTGAAAATAAAGCCGTCCTCGGCGTTGCTTTATCTGAAATGTGGCTCACAAAAGAGACAAGGTGTACATGTTGTATATGTATATGTCATCAATTTTTACTTCCCGTGGAATTTGCACATATGACACATGTATACATGAGTAACTTTCATAGTGAATAAAATATAAAGCCAACATATTATCACAAGAAGTAGAAGGCATGAAAGTATTGCAACTCAGTTTGCACATATAAGTGAAGCTTTTATTCATATGAAAAGATTGACAATATTCATCGTTAAACCATCCCAATATTGGTGAATAAACCTTACTTGCATCAAATTTACATGCTACAACATGCTTAAATAAGACAACATGCAATAAGTCATTTGACACAGAATCATCACCAATATTAGAGGTCATATCAAAATGATTAAACATTGGTTCTTTTGCATCAACAGTTATTTCATTGGGTGCACTCAAAATTGTTGGTATTTCAGTTGTTTGATCACATGACGCATTCATGACAGTAACATGATTCTCTAAAATAGGTGATGCACTCAAATCAACAGGTAACTCAACACATAATGTCTTCAAGTTAACTAGGCATGCATCATTCTCATGTGAAGTTATATCATCAATACCTTTACAGTTACCTTGTCGCAAAGATGTAGCTGATGTAGGTACGGATGATGGCGATGTACCATACTCTTGAGATGATGTCGCGCTCACAATCTGAGGTGTGGCTGCTCTAGTAGGTGCAACGGTGGAGGAACCAAGCGGTGGTGGTGAGCATGAACTAGAATAGTAGTTGTTGTAGTCACCCAATGCATCCTCCTGTAACTGTCTCTCAAAGGCACAAGCACGAACATACATACCAGTAATGCAACGAGGAATATACTGAAATCGTGCCTGAATATCATGGTTCAAACCACCAAAAAATCTATTCATTGTATCATCCTCAGATTCTTCTATGTCACAATGATGCATATAAGATTTGAACTCTTGGTAGTAAGCATGAACAGTGTTACTGCCTTGTTTTAACTGTTTCAATTTGCGAAGCAATTCACGACGATAGTAAGGAGGAAAAAATTGTTGTCTCATTACAGCTTTCAAATCTTTCCAAGTTGTGGGTTGGTTATCAATGTTTTTCTTACAATGCACACTCCACCAAGCAGAAGCAAAACCAGTAAATGCTCTAGTGACAGCTCGTACTCGCTCAAGTTTAGAAAAGTCATGGTGACTAAAAACTTGTTCTACTTCAAGCTCCCAAGCTAGATAAATAGCAGGATTAAATCTACCCTCAAATAACGGTAAAGAGATACCTGACCATGTGCTTGTGTGTGTTGTCCCAACTCTTGTGACGGTGATGATGTGTCCTTCGTCCAAGAACTTCTGTCTCCGGAACCTGTCATGATTAGTAGAAACAAGAAACAAAATTCGAGAATAATGTTCCTATGAACTACTTGGATGTGGTTGTAAAGTGCTCACAGTAAAGCAAATATCAATATCTTACAAGTTCTTACCATGCGGCAGGTGGTGACCGGCAACCAGCGGTGTCAAATAACTCCGAACATTGAGTAAAGCGATTGGCAGGTGAACGTATGTATACACGGTGTAGAAATATGTGGAGCTTGGAAGGCAAAATATATGGTAGCAAAAGATCAGCAATAATCAATACAGAGATGCAATGTTGAATAAACGCTCAACGACGGTACTGTGCTGGTCCTAGGCTAGACCGGACTAGAGACGCGAGCCTAGAACACTAATTGATAGAGGCAAAGGTGTCCCGTCTTTCGATGAGATGGTGGCTATCATTTAGGACGAAGTCGACTTTGACGATCCGACTACGAATGTGCGAGGACGTCACGCCTTAGCAATCGCTAAACCAACTCAGAGAGGTTATTGACCACGCCGGAGCACGATCAACCTGACCACGAGAGTCTATTTCCTGCGAGCAAACGAAGAACAAGCAAGAAACTGAGATTGCAATCTGGATATTGCGAATATAAGAGGAAAGCTTTATTGATCAAGGTGGGGTTCTGTGACGCCTTGGTCTGGTCGTTGAATACAAACGAAGTACGCAAAGTTGCAGCTATGGCGAACTTTTAATCTAAACAAAACCCAAAGTCTAAACGATGCCCTAGGGGTTGTATATATGGGGGAAGAGGGGGGAAATTTCGTGGCCCTTGGAGGAGGGGTCCGAAACCCACCCTAACTCTTGTTTCCCCACACATACGGACTCTAAAAACAGCCTATATTGAAGTATTTCAAAATTACATGGGCCTGGCCCAAGAAGAAGGTGACGCAGCACCTAGAATAGCCTCTGGACGAAAATTATGAAGTGGCATCTTGTATATTTTGTCCAAGGCTTCATGCACTCATTATGGTGGCTTCAAAGTCCTGAAATCATCACTTGAAACTCTGTTCTTGTCTCCCTTGCGCATGCCATCAACTCCATGCTTGTTCTTGCTCCAATGATCATCCTTCTCCAAGCTAGGCCCTTCATTTGTATGCAAAACAAATGTATCCAATTTAGGCAGCATCATATTCTCATGAACATTAGAATCATTACCAAGAAACGAAAGTACCTGATAATTCAATTGGCGTGCGCGAGCTCTAGTAATTGGTCCAGTATGTATAGCAGCAGGGGCTGTGGGTGTAACAATGGTATTGATGTCCTCATCATCCTCCCCTTCTTGAAATGAAGTCGTCCTCGACGGAAGCTCATCTTCCTCACCCAAATAAGGCTTCAAATCTGCAATGTTAAAAGTGGGACTAAACCCAAAATCTGCAGGCAACTCAAGTTTATATGCATTATCATTTATTTTCTCTAACACATTAAAAGGACCATCAGCACGTGGCATTAGCTTTGATTTGCGCAAATTAGGAAATCTACCCTTGCACAAATGTAACCAAACAAGATCTCCAGGTGCAAACACAACATGTTTTCTACCCTTATCTCCAGCAAGTTTATATTTAGCATTCATATGCTCAATGTTTTCCTTAGTTAACTCATGCATTTTTAAAATCAATTCAGCGCGTTCTTTAGCATCAAAATTAACCTTCTCCGAAGATGGAAGAGGCAACAAATGGAATCAGGAGTCATAGGAAGCAAAGTAATATTTTTGTCCTTATGAACAAGAGTATACTGATTGTTTCTACCATGGTGTACAGAATTTTTATCAAATTGCCATGGTCTACCAAGTAATAAGGAACATGCTTGCATAGGTACCACATCACAATCAACATAATCAGCATATGTAGAGATACTAAAATGCACACGAACAATACGTGTTACCTTAACCTTGCCGCTGTTGTTGAACCATTGGATGTAGTAAGGATGTGGATGTGGTCTTGTGGTGAGAGATAGCTTCTCCACCATCTCCATGCTAGCCAAGTTGTTGCAGCTCCCTCCATCTATGATGACGCGAACAGAACGTTCCTTCACAACTCCCTTTGTATGGAACAAATTATGCCTCTGATTTTGCTCAGCTTGCATGACCTGCACACTCAAAACACGTTGAGCAACTAAACATTCATACCTGTCAGCATCTTCAGCAGCCATGTATTGCGTCTCATGATCAGAATCATCTCCACCGTGTTCTTCATGTGTAAGAAGAGCCAAAGTCTCCTCATCATAGTCACTAGCGGACTCATACCCACCATCCTCAGTAGCAATCATCACACGCTGAGATGTGCATTCTCGCGCAAAATGTCCTGTTCCCTTACAACGACGACAAATAATATCACTTGTGTGCCCTGTAGACGCCATGGAAGAAGCAGAGCTCTCTGTAGGCCCGCCAGGTGTGCTCTTGGCAGCTAGTGGTGGTTGTGCCTACTTTCTTGTATCACGGTTGGAGGTGGCAGCTGACGGAGGTGCCGGTGTAGCAGAACATGTGGAAGTAGATGATGCACGTGGTGTCCACGATGAAGGTCGACCTGCAGAAAAGTTAGTTCACGCCAATGCCTGTCGATCCTGCACTTCACGTTCAGCTTTACAAGCAAGATGGAATAAACGAGTGATATTATTATAATCCTTATAGTCTAGAATGGTCTGAATCTCTCTATTTAATCCACCCAGAAAACGTGCAAGCATAGCTTCATTCTCCTCAACGATACCACATCTAATCAAGGCAGTTTGTAATTCCTGATAATATTCTTCTACCGAATTTTTTCCTTGTCTTAAGCGCTGCAATTTTTGAAGTAATTCACGTTGACAATATGGTGGAACCCAACGAGTACGCATAGCAGTTTTCAAAGCAGCCCAAGTAGCTGGAACAGGATATAATCTAGAATATTCAGACCACCAAACACATGCAAAGCTAGTGAAAGCACAAACAGCAGCAGAACACGTCTCTCCTCAGGATATTGTAAACATATAAATCGTTGTTCAGTTTCTAACTCCCAAGTAAGATATATATCAAGAACATATCTACCCTCAAATGGTGGAATATACAATTTCAGTTTAGGGAGATGGTCATGATCTCGTACCTGAGGGGGAGCCCTAACATTGCCATTATTTGCATGTGGACGACCTGGTGGTTGTGGTGCTGGTGGTTGCACGTAGTTCTGATGTTGATCAACCTCATCCTCGTAATCTCCCACATAATCATCCTCCCCCACATCAGCAGCAGGAGCCATAGAAGTATCAACAGCAGCACCAGTAGCTTGGCCAGGCTGAAGAGGGACACGGGTCGCTCGACGGAGGGCTGTTTCGCGATGTGGAGGTAGTCGTTGTTGCTGTTGTAGAGGTACGGTAGGTGCAGCCGGTGGTGGTGGTAGACGCGCGAGCAATTCATTGAACTTTTTATCGAGCTTTGTTTCGAACGCCGTCTCAATGCCATCTATCTTCTCCATGGCCTCTTCAAATCAGTTTAGCACATCTTGCACCTGTCCACTCATCATTTGCTGAAACTTATCATGAAGCTCCTTGTTCGTCAAGTTCTCCCATTCAGTCTTGTCGGCTTGTGATCCTGGCATGATTAGCAGCAATAGAAACACACAAGAATATGATCCTACAGACTACTAACAAGAGGTGGTGGTGGGTGTCACAAATCCGTCAAGCGAATCTCAAATTCTTACCAGTTCTTACCCAGCAGCAGGCGGTGATCGGCAACCGATGTAGTCAAAACTCTCAAAGCTTGGATAGAGCGATTACTAGGGAGAGTCATACGCACGATGTAGATATATGTGGAGCTGGGAAGGCGTTTAATATGGTAGCAAAAGGGGTCAGCAATAATCAATTCAGAGATGCAAAGTTGAATAAACGCTCAACGACGGTACTGTGCTGGTCCTAGGCTAGACCGTGCTAGAGACGCGAGCCTAGAACACTAACAAAATCACAGCGCTGCACGAAAACAAAGGAAAAGCACACTCTGGAATTTTTTTTCGCACTTTTTTTTGCGCTCTCTTTTTTTTGCGCTCCTCTTTTTTTTTGCGAAAAATCACTATAATGGCGAGTGTCTCAAAACTCTTCCCAGGTCAAACTGACAGGATAGACATGAAATTTTTGCGAATTTTTTGCTTTTTTTTTCGACTGCCCGGACCCAAAAACTGGAAGCGCCTCAAAAAAACTTTCAATAACGGCAACTGTCTCAAAAGGCTAAGAAACACCTAAAAATATGATAGCCAGAAATTTTTTTGTCAAGTGCGTTTTTTTTGGAAACCAACCTCTTCTACGAACAACAAAAGATTGATGGAATCCCAAACCTACTCAAACAAGGAAACACGAATCTGGCAACAGATGGATCTCGGAAGCAAACCTAATATGAGATGGACTCGAAGTGATGGCGGTATATGGATACGGATCGGTGGTCGTAGATGGACTCGGAGCGGTGGTGGTATATGGATACGGATCGGTGGTGGTATATGGACTCGGAGCGGTGGTGGATAAGCGGTGGTGGAAGATGGCAGGGACAATGATGATGGTGCGGCGGCGGCGTGACTAATATGACCAGAACTTGAAACTCTAAAAGACTAGACGCTAAGACCAGCAACTTGACACGATGATGCAACCGCAAATTCAACAAAGCAAATACAGAAAAGATTATGCAAAGGCTCAGATTGGTTCGGATAGGATGAACTAACCCTAATTTTTTTGGCTTTTTCGTGGACTATAGGTATGAAAAACAGACTCGATCTAAACTACGAAAAACTGTAAAATCTCACCGAGCAACCAGAAAATCTGATACCACTTGATACAGGCAAAGGTGTCCCGTCTTTCGATGAGATGGTGGCTATCGTTTAGGATGAAGTCGACTTTGACGATCCGACTACGAACGTGCGAGGACGTCGCGCCTTAGCAATCGCTAAACCAACTCCGAGAGGTTATTGACCACGCCGGAGCATGATCAACCTGACCATGAGGGTCTATTTCCTGCGAGCATGATAGAGGCAAAGGTGTCCCGATGTTTCGATGAGATGGTCGCTATCGTTTCTGTGGGAGTCGACCTTGACGATCCGACTACGAACGTGCGAGACGTCGCGCCTTAGCAATCGCTAAACCAACTTCCGAGGGTTATTGACCATGCCGGAGCACGATCAACCTGACCACGAGGGCCTGTTTCCTGCGAGCAAACGAAGAACAAGCAAGAAACTAAGATTGCAATCTGGATATTGCGAATAAAAGAGGAAAGCTTTATTAACGAAGGTGGGGTTCTGTGACGCCTTGGTCTGGTCGTTGAACACAAACGAAGTACGCGAAGTTGCAGCTATGGCAAACTTTTGATCTAAACAAAACCCAAAGTGATGAGGACATGACTACCTTGGATACGACCAAAAATATTGCATACATGCATATTTGTCAGGTGATTTCTAGTGCAAACTATTCAATAATCTATTTTTGTTATCCAGAACAAAAATACTTCACACACTTTTGTGTTTTGTCTAATTGCAGGTGTATGGGACATTTGTACAACACACATATGAAGATAAGGGAGAAAGAGATGTTTACTTGTTGTTCAAAAAGTTCTTTCACGTCACTTTTGGGCCAAGAGAAGATAGAGTCCAAGTCTCTCACGTTCTGGATTCAGATTCGGACTGCACAGACATACCTGACTCAAAACGGCAATAACTTTTTCATACGGACTCCGAATTGGGTGATTCTTTATTTTTTGGAAACTATATTTCGTCCTCTTTCCACTCCAATTGGAATCACCTTTAAATTCGTCCGGAGCATTGAGATATGGACGAAACAATCTGACGCTGCAGCAGAATCCGAATCAAACAACAAGTCCAAAGGTGTTGCACCACCTCCACTTGGGCCCATGAGCCTTGTACGACCTAGGGTTGGTTTTACGCTGCCTTGGGACGTCCTCCCACCTCCTTGGCCGCCACCCCTTGCTCCTATATAAGTAGATCCATCTCGTAGCTTTTTCCTTGGGATTTGTTTAGTTAAAAGTTAGCCATTGCAACTTCGTGTACTTCGTTTGTGTCCAACGACCAGACCAAGACCGCTTCCGGATCCCCACCTTTATCAATACTTCATATATATTCGCAATATTCAGATTGCTTTATCATATTCTTGCTTGTTCTTCGATTGCGTGCAGGAATAGACCTTCGTGGTCAGGTTGATCGTGCTCCGGCGTGGTCAATAACCTCTTGGAGTTGGTTTAGCGATTGCTAAGGCGCAACGTCGTGCACGTTTGTAGTCGGATCGTCAAAGTCGTCTCCACCAAATCGATAGTTATCATCTCATCGAAAGATCGGGACACCCTCGCCTCTATCAAGTGGTATCAGTTTTCAGGTTGCTCGGTGAGAATTTCCAGTTTTTCCTAGATTAGATCTATTTTTCTTACCTATTGTCCAAGAAAAAGCCACAAAAAAAAGTTAGATCTCTTCATCCTTTTGTCCAAGCCAGTCTGAACCTTTGCAATTTTCTTTTCATTGTTTGCATTATTGAATTATCGGTTGCATCGTCGTGTCGAGTTGCTGGTCTTAGTGTCTAGTTCGTTTAGAGTTTCGAGTTCTGTTCACATTAGTCACGCCGCCGCTGCATCATTATCCCTTCCGTTGTCCACCACCCATCCATCAATTTCCACCACGTGCTACCCATCGTTCATTGTCTAATCATAGTTGAGATCGTTCACATCTTCGCTTGATCCAATCTGCATCTTATCTAGTTTGTTTGGAAATAGCGAGTGAGAAAAAAAGAGAAGAGAGAGAGAGGGAGAAAAAAAAAGGTCAGAGAAAAAAAAGAGACAGAAAAAGAGAAAAAAAAGTGTGAGGAGAAAAAAAGAGAAGAAAAAAAAACAAAATTCGGATCTATCTAGACTCAATCTCGCAGTTGAATTCGGATTGGAATCTGTTTTGTGCACTGTTCAGTAAAACAGGCATAACTTCCTCATACGAAGTCCGTTTTGGCACCACGAGTACTCAAATTAAAGCTAGCGACGAGCCGCATCTAAATAGTTGCAGAAGCTAGTTCAATATTTGACACCTCAAAATCGTCTTCTAAATAGGTCTTTTTGCCCTCCGAAGTTCGCGGACACAGCTTCTTCCAGTTTGTCAGGCCAGTTTTCGAATTCTTTGACTCCTCATATCAATTCGGAATTGAGTGATTCTTTTTGCATTGGAAAGCTTGAGCTAGTAGCATTCTTTGAAAAAAGTTATCAGAAAATTTGCTCAAACTTTTCAAGAGGAAAGTTGGAGAGAGAGTTGTTGTATATCCTGCTTGGCAGTTGTTTCACATCATTATCTTTACTGCTATTGTGATCTTCACTTATATCTTGTTGTCCAGAGCTACTTCATATCTTTTATTGATGCTAGTTTTGCTACGTCGTGACCTCATTAGTGTTCTAGGCTCGCGTCTCTAGTCCGGTCTAGCCTAGGACCAGCACAGTACCGTCGTTGAGCGTTTATTCAACATTGCATCTTTGAATTGATTATTGCTAATCTTTTGCTACCATATATAGCCAACCCAGCTCCACATATTTCTACACCGTGTATACATACATTCACCTGGCAATCGCTTTACCCAACTTTTGGAGTTACTTGACACCGCTGGTTGCCGATCGCCGCCTGCTGCATGGTAAGAACTTGTAAGACATTGATATTTGCTTTACTGTGAGCGTTTTACCACCACATCCTAGTAGTTATAGGAACATTATTTTGGATTTTGTTTCTTGTTTCTACTAATCATGCCAGGATCTAGAGTCAATTCATGGGCTTTGTCGATCGCGGGAGACGTGCCACTACCTTTGCAAATACAACAACCGTCACGAGAGGTGCACAAACATCCAAATGCACATGATCAGGTTAATGTATCTATACCACCATTTAATGGCCGTTTTAGACCTGCTTTATATATTGAATGGGTGTTCAACATAAAAAATATATTTGCTTCCCATAATTTTGATGAACATAAAAAGATTAAGGTTGCAGTTGGTTCTTTCACTGGTTATGCTTTGGTTTGGTGGACTGAATATTGTCGGTTACACCCTGATTATAAACCTACTACTTGGGATGATTTGAAACTTGCCATGCGACATACTTTCGTCCCCGCTTACTATACTCGTGACATGATTAAGAAGTTGCAACATTTAAAACAAGGTAGTGACACTGTAACAAAATATTATGATGATTTACAAACTACCTTGTTGCATTCCTCTTTAGAAGAAAGTGAAGATGATTTTATGGATAGATTTTGGGGAGGATTAAACCGTGATATTCAAGAGATATTAATTCATGAAGAGTGTTATCCTATGGACCATTTGTTTCACCTTGCTTGCAAAGCTGAACAGGAAATAAAATGACGTGTTGCTCACGAGGAGAACAAGCGCACGGTGCATATTCCAAGAGTTGATATGATTGTTCCTTCAACTACTAGGCATACTATGACATCCACATCCGTTGTTGTGAGGACTACATCACCTCCACCATGTGACACATCGCCCCCGAGAGTGGCTACACCATCTGAGTTGATCATAAGAGGTAATGAGAAAGGTACTGATCTTCCATCTCTACATGAGAATGATGAATGCCTTGTCAATTTGAATGCACCATCTGATGAGCTACCCACTACTTTGATCACACTACCTATTTTAGAGGACTATGTTGACAATTTGATTTTGCCATGTGATCAAACAACTGAAATACCAACAATTTTGAGTGCACCCATTGAATTAACTGTTGATGCAAAAGAACCAATGTTTAATCACTTTGATATGACCTCTAATCTTGGTGATGATTCTGTGTCCAATGACTTATTGCATGTTTGCTTATTTAAGCATGTTTTAGCATGTAAATTTGACGCAAGTAAGGTTTATTCACCAATGTTGGGATGGTTTAATGATGAACATTGTCAACCTTTTAAAATGAATAAGAGCTTTGCTTATATGTGCAAACTGAGTTGCAATATTTTCATGCCTTCTACTTCTTGTGATAATATTTTGGCTTTAGATTTTATGAATTATGAAGGTTACTCATGTATACATGTGCCATATGTGCAAAAACTAAGGAAAATAAAAATGGATGACATATACATATACAACATGTACACATTGTCTTTTTTGTTAGCCACATTTCAGATTAAGCAACGCCGAGGACGGCTTTGTTTTCAAGAAGGGGAGGATGATGAGGACATGACTACCTTGGATACCACCAAAAATATTGCATACATGCATATTTGTCAGGTGATTTCTAGTGCAAACTATTCAATAATCTATTTTTGTTATCCAGAACAAAAATACTTCACACACTTTTGTGTTTTGTCTAATTGCAGGTGTATGGGACATTTGTACAACACACATATGAAGATAAGGGAGAAAGAGATGTTTACTTGCTGTTCAAAAAGTTCTTTCACGTCACTTTTGGGCCAAGAGAAGATAGAGTCCAAGTCTCTCACGTTCTGGATTCAGATTCGGACTGCACAGACATACCTGACTCAAAACGGCAATAACCTTTTCATACGGACTCCGAATTGGGTGATTCTTTATTTTTTAGAAACTAGATTTCGTCCTCTTTCCACTCCAATTGGAATCACCTTTAAATTCGTCCGGAGCATTGAGATATGGACGAAACAATCTGACGCTGCAGCAGAATCCGAATCAAACAACAAGTCCAAAGGTGTTGCACCACCTCCACTTGGGCCCATGAGCCTTGTACGACCTAGGGTTGGTTTTAGGCTGCCTTGGGACGTCCTCCCACCTCCTTGGCCGCCACCCCTTGCTCCTATATAAGTAGATCCATCTCGTAGCTTTTTCCTTGGGATTTGTTTAGTTAAAAGTTAGCCATTGCAACTTCGTGTACTTCGTTTGTGTCCAACGACCAGACCAAGACCGCTTCCGGATCCCCACCTTTATCAATACTTCATATATATTCGCAATATTCAGATTGCTTTATCATATTTTTGCTTGTTCTTCGATTGCGTGCAGGAATAGACCTTCGTGGTCAGGTTGATCGTGCTCCGGCGTGGTCAATAACCTCTTGGAGTTGGTTTAGCGATTGCTAAGGCGCAACGTCGTGCACGTTTGTAGTCGGATCGCCAAAGTCGTCTCCACCAAATCGATAGTTATCATCTCATCGAAAGATCGGGACACCCTCGCCTCTATCACAAAGTCTAAACGACGCCCTAAGGGCTGTATATATGGAGGAAGAGGAGGGAATTTCGTGGCCCCTGATGGTGGGGTCCGAAACCAACCCTAACTCTTGTTTCCCCACACATACGGACTCTAAAAATAGCCTATACTTAAGTATTTCGAAATTACATGGGCCTGGCCCAAAAATAAGGTGACGCAGCACCTAGAATAGCCTATGGACGAATATTATGAAGTGGCATCTTGTATATTTCGTCCAAGGCTTCATTCACTCCTTATGGTGGCTTCAAAGTCCTGAAATCATCACTTGTAACTCCGTTCTTGATCCCCTTGCGCATGCCATCAACTCCATGCGTGTTCTTGCTCCAATGTTCATCCTTCTCCAAGCTAGGCCCTTCACTTGTAAGCAAAACAAATGTATCCAATTTAGGCAGTATCATATTCTCATGAACATTAGAATCATTACCAAGAAACGAAAGTACCTGGTAATTTAATTGGCGTGCGCGAGCTCTAGTAATTGGTCCAGTATGCATAGCAGCAGGGGCTGTGGATGTAACAATGGTATTGATGTCCCACTTGATAGAGGCGAGGGTGTCCCGATCTTTCGATGAGATGATAACTATCGATTTGGTGGAGACGACTTTGACGATCCGACTACAAACGTGCACGACGTTGCGCCTTAGCAATCACTAAACCAATCTCCCGAGGTTACTGACGATGCTGGAAGCACGATCAGCCTGACCACGAAGGTCTATTCCTGCAAGCAATCAAAGAACATGCAAGAATATGATAAAGCAATCTGAATATTGCGAATATTGATGAAGTATTGATAATGGTGGGGATCCGGAAGCGGTCTTGGTCTGGTTGTTGAACACAAACGAAGTACACGAAGTTGCAATGGCTAACTTTTAACTAAACAAATCCCAAGGAAAAAGCTACTAGATGGATCTACTTATATAGGAGCAAGGGGTGGCGGCCAAGGAGGTGGGAGGACGTCCCAAGGCAGCCTAAAACCAACCCTAGGTCGTACAAGGCTCATGGGCCCAAGTGGAGGTGGTGCAACACCTTTGGACTTGTTATTTGATTCGGATTCTGCTGCAGCGTCAGATTGTTTCGTCCATATCTCAATGCTCCGGACGAATTTAAAGGTGATTCCAATTGGAGTGGAAAGAGGACGAAATCTAGTTTCCAAAAAAATAAAGAATCACCCAATTCGAAGTCCGTATGAAAAAGTTATTGCCGTTTTGAGTCAGGTATGTCTGTGCAGTCCGAATCTGAATCCAGAACGTGAGAGACTTGGACTCTATCTTCTCTTGGACCAAAAGTGACGTGAAAGAACTTTTTGAACAGCAAGTAAACATCTCTTTCTCCCTTATCTTCATATGTGTGTTGTACAAATGTCTCATACACCTGCAATTAGACAAAACACAAAAGTGTGTGAAGTATTTTTGTTCTGGATAACAAAAATAGAGTATTGAATAGTTTGCACTAGAAATCACCTGACAAATATGCATGTATGCAATATGTTTGGTCG
This sequence comes from Aegilops umbellulata, assembly GCA_032464435.1. Classification (NCBI taxonomy): domain Eukaryota; kingdom Viridiplantae; phylum Streptophyta; class Magnoliopsida; order Poales; family Poaceae; genus Aegilops; species Aegilops umbellulata. The sequence continues at coordinate 269,830,483 of CP136057.1, read as the reverse complement.
TATCCAAGGTACTCATGTCCTCATCATCCTCCCCTTCTTGAAAACAAAGCCGTCCTCGGCGTTGCTTAATTTGAAATGTGGCTAACAAAAAAGACAATGTGTACATGTTGTATATGTATATGTCATCCATTTTTACTTTCTTTAGTTTTTGCACATATGGCACATGTATACATGAGTAACCTTCATAATTCATAAAATCTAAAGCCAAAATATTATCACAAGAAGTAGAAGGCATGAAAATATTGCAACTCAGTTTGCACATATAAGCGAAGCTCTTATTCATTTTAAAAGGTTGACAATGTTCATCATTAAACCATCCCAACATTGGTGAATAAACCTTACTTGCGTCAAATTTACATGCTACAACATGTTTAAATAAGCAAACATGCAATAAGTCATTGGACACAAAATCATCACCAAGATTAGAGGTCATATCAAAATGATTAAACATTGGTTCTTTTGCATCAACAGTTAATTCAATGGGTGCACTCAAAATTGTTGGTATTTCAGTTGTTTGATCACATGGCAAAGTCAAATTGTCAACATAGTCCTCTAAAATAGGTAGTGTGATCAAAGTAGTGGGTAGCTCATCAGATGGTGCATTCAAATTGACAGGGCATTCATCATTCTCATGTAGAGATGGAAGATCACTACCTTTCTCATTACCTCTTATGATCAACTCAGATGGTGTAGCCACTCTCGGGGACGATGTGTCACATGGTGGAGGTGATGTAGTCCTCACAACAATGGATGTGGATGTCATAGTATGCCTAGTAGTTGAAGGAACAATCATATCAACTCTTGGAATATGCACCGTGCGCTTGTTCTCCTCGTGAGCAACACGTCGTTTTATTTCCTGTTCAGCTTTGCATGCAAGGCGAAACAAATGGTCCATAGGATAACACTCTTCATGAATTAATATCTCTTGAATATCACGGTTTAATCCTCCCCAAAATCTATCCATAAAATCATCTTCACTTTCTTCTAAAGAGGAATGCAACAAGGTAGTTTGTAAATCATCATAATATTTTGTTACAGTGTCACTACCTTGTTTTAAATGTTGCAACTTCTTAATCATGTCACGAGTATAGTAAGCGGGGACGAAAGTATGTCTCATGGCAAGTTTCAAATCATCCCAAGTAGTAGGTATATAATCAGGGTGTAACCGACAATATTCAGTCCACCAAACCAAAGCATAACCAGTGAAAGAACCAACTGCAAGCTTAATCTTTTTATGTTCATCAAAATTATGGGAAGCAAATATATTTTTTATGTTGAACTCCCATTCAATATATAAAGCAGGTCTAAAACGGCCATTAAATGGTGGTATAGATACATTAACCTGATCATGTGCATTTGGATGTTTGTGCACCTCTCGTGACGGTTGTTGTATTTGCAAAGGTGGTGGCACATCTCCCGCGATCCACAAAGCCCATGAACTGACTCTAGATCCTGGCATGATTAGTAGAAACAAGAAACAAAATCCAAAATAATGTTCCTATAACTACTAGGATGTGGTGGTAAAACGCTCATAGTAAAGCAAATATCAATGTCTTACAAGTTCTTACCATGCAGCAGGCGGCGATCGGCAACCAGCGGTGTCAAGTAACTCCAAAAGTTGGGTAAAGCGATTGCCAGGTGAACGTATGTATACACGATGTAGAAATATGTGGAGCTGGGTTGGCTATATATGGTAGCAAAAGATTAGCAATAATCAATTCAAAGATGCAATGTTGAATAAACGCTCAACGACGGTACTGTGCTGGTCCTAGGCTAGACCGGACTAGAGACGCGAGCCTAGAACACTAATGAGGTCACGACGTAGCAAAACTAGCATCAATAAAGGATATGAAGTAGCTCTGGACAGCAAGATATAAGTGAAGATCACAATAGCAGTAAAGATAATGATGTGAAACAACTGCCAAGCAGGATATACAACAACTCTCTCTCCAACTTTCCTCTTGAAAAGTTTGAGCAAATTTTCTGATAACTTTTTTCAAAGAATGCTACTAGCGCAAGCTTTCCAATGCAAAAAGAATCACTCAATTCCAAATTGATATGAGGAGTCAAAGAATTCGAAAACTGGCCTGAAAACTGGAAGAAGCTGTGTCCGCGAACTTCGGAGGGCAAAAAGACCTATTTAGAAGACGATTTTGAGGTGTCAAATATTGAACTAGCTTCTGCAACTAATTAGATGCGGTTCGTCGCTAGCTTTAATTTGAGTACCCGTTGAGCCAAAACGGACTTCGTATGAGGAAGTTATGCCTGTTTTACTAAACAGTGCACAAAACAGATTCCAATCCGAATTCAACTACGAGATTGAGTCTAGATAGATCCGAATTTTGTTTTTTTTCTTCTCTTTTTTTTCTCCTCACACTTTTTTTCTCTTTTTCTTTCTCTTTTTCTTTCTCTTTTTTTTTCTCTGACCTTTTTTTTTCACTCTTTTTTTCTCTGTCTTTGTTTTTCTCCCTCTTTCCAAGACAAACTAGATAAGATGCAGATTGGATCAAGCGAAGATGTGAATGACCTCAACTATGATTGTGACAATGAACTATGGATAGCACGAGGTGAAAATTGATGGATGGTGTGGTGAACAGCGGAAGGGATAACGATGCAGCGACGACGTGACTAATGTGAACAGAACACGAAACTCTAAACGAACTAGACACTAAGACCAGCAACTCGACACGACGATGCAACCGATAATTCAATAATGCAAACAATGAAAAGAAAATTGCAAAGGCTCAGACTGGCTTGGACAAAAGGATGAATAGATCTAACTTTTTTGTGGCTTTTTCTTGGACAATAGGTAAGAAAATAAATCTAATCTAGGGGAAACTGGAAATTCTCACCGAGCAACCTGAAAACTGATACCACTTGATAGAGGCAAAGGTGTCCCGATGTTTCGATGAGATGGTCGCTATCGTTTCTGTGGGAGTCGACCTTGACGATCCGACTACGAACGTGCGAGACGTCGCGCCTTAGCAATCGCTAAACCAACTTCCGAGGGTTATTGACCACGCCGGAGCACGATCAACCTGACCACGAGGGCCTGTTTCCTGCGAGCAAACGAAGAACAAGCAAGAAACTAAGATTGCAATCTGGATATTGCGAATAAAAGAGGAAAGCTTTATTAACGAAGGTGGGGTTCTGTGACGCCTTGGTCTGGTCGTTGAACACAAACGAAGTACGCGAAGTTGCAGCTATGGCAAACTTTTGATCTAAACAAAACCCAAAGTCTAAACGACGCCCTAAGGGCTGTATATATGGATGAAGAGGAGGGAATTTCGTGGCCCCTGATGGTGGGGTCCGAAACCAACCCTAACTCTTGTTTCCCCACACATACGGACTCTAAAAATAGCCTATACTTAAGTATTTCGAAATTACATGGGCCTGGCCCAAAAATAAGGTGACGCAGCACCTAGAATAGCCTATGGACGAATATTATGAAGTGGCATCTTGTATATTTCGTCCAAGGCTTCATTCACTCCTTATGGTGGCTTCAAAGTCCTGAAATCATCACTTGTAACTCCGTTCTTGATCCCCTTGCGCATGCCATCAACTCCATGCGTGTTCTTGCTCCAATGTTCATCCTTCTCCAAGCTAGGCCCTTCACTTGTAAGCAAAACAAATGTATCCAATTTAGGCAGTATCATATTCTCATGAACATTAGAATCATTACCAAGAAACGAAAGTACCTGGTAATTTAATTGGCGTGCGCGAGCTCTAGTAATTGGTCCAGTATGTATAGCAGCAGGGGCTGTGGATGTAACAATGGTATTGATGTCCTCATCAGAGCAAATGAAGAACAAGCAAGAAACTGAGATTGCAATCTGGATATTGCGAATATAAGAGGAAAGCTTTATTGATCACGGTGGGGTTCTGTGACGCCTTGGTCTGGTCGTTGAACACAAACGAAGTACGCGAAGTTGCAGCTATGGCGAACTTTTAATCTAAACAAAACCCAAAGTCTAAACGATGCCCTAGGGGCTGTATATATGGGGGAAGAGGCGGGAAATTTCGTGGCCCTTGGAGGAGGGGTCTGAAACCCACCCTAACTCTTGTTTCCCCACACATACGGACTCTAAAAACAGCCTATATTGAAGTATTTCGAAATTACATGGGTCTGGCCCAAGAAGAAGGTGACGCAGCACCTAGAATAGCCTCTGGACGAAAATTATGAAGTGGCATCTTGTATATTTCGTCCAAGGCTTCATGCACTCAGTATGGTGGCTTCAAAGTCCTGAAATCATCACTTGAAACTCTGATCTTGTCTCCCTTTGCGCATGCCATCAACTCCATGCTTGTTCTTGCTCCAATGATCATCCTTCTCCAAGCTCGGCCCTTCATTTGTAAGCAAAACAAATGTATCCAATTTAGTCAGCATCATATTCTCATGAACATTAGAATCATTACCAAGAAACGAAAGTACCTGATAATTCAATTGGCGTGCGCGAGCTCTAGTAATTGGTCCAGTATGTATAGCAGTAGGGGCTGTGGGTGTAACAATGGTATTGATGTCCTCATCACTAATGAGGTCACGGCGTAGCACAACTAGCATCAATGAAGTATAGTAAGTAGCTCTGGACAGCAAGATATAAGTGAAGATCACAACGACAGTAAAGATAATGATGAAAAACAACTGCCAAGCAGGATATACAACAACTCTCTCTCCAACTTTCCTCTTAAAAAGTTTGAGCCAATTTTCTGATAACTTTTTTCAAAGAATGCTACTAACTCAAGCTTTCCAATGCAAAAAGAATAACTCAATTCCGAATTGATATGAGGAGTCAAAGAATTCTAAAACTGGCCTGAAAAACTAGAATAAGCTGTGTCCGCGAACTTCGGAGGGCAAAAAGAGCTATTTAGGAGCCGATTTTGAGGTGCCAAATATTGAACTAGCTTCTGCAACTATTTAGATGCGGCTCGTCGCTAGATTTAATTTGAGTACTTGTGGAGCCAAAACGGACTTCGTACGAGGAAGTTATGCCTGTTTGACTGAACAGTGCATAAAACAGAATCCAATCCGAATTCAACTACGATATTGAGTCTAGATAGATCCGAATTTTGTTTTTTTTCTTCTTCTTTTTTCTCACACTTTTTTTTCCTTTCTCTCTTTTTTTCTCTGACTTTCTTTTTCTCTGACTTTTTTCTTTTTTGTTCTCTGTCTTTTTTTTTCTCTCCCTCTTTCCAAGACAAACTAGATAAGATGCAGATTGGATCAAGCGAAGATGTGAACGACCTCAACTATGATTGTGACAATGAACTATGGGTAGCACGAGGTGAAAATTGATGGATGGTGTGGTGAACAGCGGAAGGAATAACGATGCAGCGGCGACGTGACTAATGTGAACATAACTCGAAACTCTAAACGAACTAGACACTAAGACCAGCAACTCGACATGACGATGCAACCGATAATTCAATAATGCAAACAATGAAAAGAAAAATTGCAAAGGCTCAGACTGGCTTGGACAAAAGGATGAATAGGTCTAACTTTTTTGTGGCTTTTTCTTGGACAATAGGTAAGAAAATAAATCTAATCTAGGGGAAACTGGAAATTCTCACCGAGCAACCTGAAAACTGATACCACTTGATAGAGGCGAGGGTGTCCCGATCTTTCGATGAGATGATAACTATCGATTTTATGGAGCCGACTTTGACGATCCGACTACAAACGTGCACGACGTTGCGCCTTAGCAATCGCTAAACCAATCTCCTGAGGTTACTGACGATGCCGGAAGCACGATCATCCTGACCACGAAGGTCTATTCCTGCACGCAATCGAAGAACAAGCAAGAATATGATAATGCAATCTGAATATTGCGAATATAGATGAAGTATTGATAATGGTGGGGATCCGTAAGCGGTCTTGGTCTGGTCGTTGGACACAAACGAAGTACACGAAGTTGCAATGGCTAACCTTTAACTAAACAAATCCCAAGGAAAAAGCTACTAGGTGGATCTACTTATATAGGAGCAAGGGGTGGTGGCCAAGGAGGTGGGAGGACGTCCCAAGGCAGCCTAACAGCAACCCTAGGTCGTACAAGGCTCATGGGCCCAAGTGGAGGTGATGCAACACCTTTGAGCTTGTTGTTTGACTCGGATTCTGCTGCAGCGTCAGATTGTTTCGTCCATATCTCAATGCTCCGGACGAATTTAAGGGTGAATCCAATTAGAGTGGAAAGAGGACAAAATCTAATTTCCAACAGAAAAAGAATCACCCAATTCGGAGTCCGTATGAAAGAGTTCTTGCCGTTTTTAGTCAGGTATGTCTGTGCAGTCCGAATCTAAATCCAGAACGTGAGAGACTTAGACTCTATCTTCTCTTGGCCCAAAAGTGACGTGAAGGGACTTTTTGAACAGCACCTAAACTTCTCTTTTTCCCTTATCTTCATATGTGGATTGTACAAATGTCCCATACACCTGCAATTAGACAAAACACAAAAGTGTGTGAAGTATTTTTGTTCTGGATAATATAAATAGATTATTGAATAGTTGACACTAGAAATCACCTGACAAATATGTATGTATGCAATATTTTTGGTCGTATCCAAGGTATTCATGTCCTCATCAGTTGTTGTAGTCACCCAATGCATCCTCCTGTAACTGTCTCTCAAAGGTACAAGCACGAACATACATACCAGTAATACAACGAGGAATATACTAAAATCGTGCCTGAATATCATGGTTCAAACCACCAAAAAATCTATTCATTGTATCATCCTGAGATTCTGCTATGTCACAATGATGCATATAAGATTTGAATTCTTGGTAGTAAGCATTAACAGTGTTGTTCCCTTGTTTAAATTGTTCAAATTTGCGAAGCAATTCACGACGATAGTAAGGAGGAAAAAATTGTTGTCTCATTACATCTTTCAAATATTTCCAAGTTGTGGGTTGGTTATCAATGTTTTTCTTACAATGCACACTCCACCAAACAGAAGCAAAACCAGTAAATGATCTAGTGACAGCTCGTACTCGCTCAAGTTCAGAAAAGTCATGGTGACTAAAAACTTGTTCTACTTCAAGCTCCCAAGCTAGATAAATAGAAGGATTAAATCTACCCTCAAATGACGGTAAAGAGATAACCTGACCATGTGCTTGTGTGTGTTGTCCCAACTCTCGTGATGGTGATGATGTGTCTATCGTCCAACAACTTCTGTCTCCGGAAGCTGTCATGATTAGTAGAAACAAGAAATGAAATTCGAGAATAATGTTCCTATGAACTACTAGGATGTGGTTGTAAAGTGCTCACAATAAAGCAAATATCAATATCTTACAAGGTCTTACCATGCGGCAGGTGGTGACAGGCAACCAGCGGTGTCAAATAACTCTGAAGATTGTGTAAAGCGATTGCCAGGGGAACATACGTATACACGATGTAGAAATATGTGGAGCTGGGTTGGCTATATATGGTAGCAAAAGATTAGCAATAATCAATTCAAAGATGCAATGTTGAATAAACGCTCAACGATGGTACTGTGCTGGTCCTATGCTAGACCGGACTAGAGACGCGAGCCTAGAACACTAATAAGGTCACGGCGTAGCACAACTAGCATCAATAAAGGATATGAAGTAGCTCTGGATACCAAGATATAAGTGAAGATCACAATAGCAGTAAAGATAATGATGTGAAACAACTGGCAAGCAGGATATACAACAACTCTCTCTCCAACTTTCCTCTTGAAAAGTTTGAGCAAATTTTCTGATAACTTTTTTCAAAGAATGCTACTAGGTCAAGATTTCCAATGCAAAAATAATCACTCAATTCCGAATTGATACGAGGACTCAAAGAATTCGAAAACTGGCCTGAAAATTTGGAATAAGCTGTGTCCGTGAACTTCGGAGGGCAAAAAGACCTATTTAGAAGACGATTTTGAGGTGTCAAATATTGAACTTGCTTCTGCAAATATTTAGATGCGGCTCGTCACTAGCTTTCATTTGAGTACTCGCAGAGCCAAAACGGACTTCGTATGAGGAAGTTATGCCTGTTTTACTGAACAGTGCACAAAACAGATTTCAATCCGAATTCAACTACGAGATTGAGTCTAGATAGATCCGAATTTTGTTTTTTTTTCTTCTCTTTTTTTTCCTCACACTTTTTTTTTCTTTTTATTTCTCTCTATTTTTTCCTCTGACTTTTTTTTCTCCCTCTTTCCAAGACAAACTAGATAAGATGCAGATTGGATCAAGCGAAGACGTGAACGACCTCAACTATGATTGTGATAATGAACTATGGGTAGCACGTGGTAGAAATTGATGGTTGGTGTGGTGGACAGAGGAAGGGAGAACGATGCAGCGACGACGTGACTAATGTGAACAGAACTCGAAACTCTGAACGAACTAAACACTAAGACCAGCAACTCGACACGATGATGCAACCGATAATTCAATAATGCAAGCAATGAAAAGATAATTGCAAAGGCTCAGACTGGCTTGGACAAAAGGATGAATAGATCTAACTTTTTTGTGGTTTTTTCTTGGACAATAGGTAAGAAAATAAATCTAATCTAGGGAAAACTAGAAATTCTCACCGAGCAACCTGAAAACTGATACCACTTGATAGAGGCGAGGGTGTCCCGATCTTTCGATGAGATGATAACTATCGATTTGGTGGAGGCGACTTTGACGATCCGACTACAAACGTGCACGACGTTGCCCCTTAGCAATCGGTAAACCAATCTCCTGAGGTTTACTGACGATACCGGAAGCACGATCAGCCTAACCACAAAGGTCTATTCCTGCAAGCAATCGAAGAACGAGCAAGAATATGATAAAGCAATCTGAATATTGCGAATATATATGAAGTATTGATAATGGTGGGGATCCGTAAGCAGTCTTGGTCTGGTCGTTGGACACAAACGAAGTACACGAAGTTGCAATGGCTAACTTTTAACTAAACAAATCCCAAGGAAAAAGCTACTAGGTGGATCTACTTATATAGGAGCAAGGGGTGGTGGCCAAGGAGGTGGGAGGACGTCCCAAGGTAGCCTAAAACCAACCCTAGGTCGTACAAGGCTCATGGGCCCAAGTGGAGGTGATGCAACACCTTTGGACTTGTTGTTTGACTCGGATTCTGCTGCAGCGTCAGATTGTTTCGTCCATATCTCAATACTCCGGATGAATTTAAAGGTGAATCCAATTGGAGTGGAAAGAGGACGAAATCTACTTTCCAACAAAAAAAGAATCACACAATTCGGAGTCCGTATGAAAAAGTTCTTGCCGTTTTGAGTCAGGTATGTCTGTGCAGTCCGAATCTGAATCCAGAACGTGAGAGACTTGGACTCTATCTTCTCTTGGCCCAAAAGTGACGTGAAAGGACATTTTGAACAGCACCTAAACTTCTCTTTTTCCCTTATCTTCATATTTGGGTTGTACAAATGTCCCATACACCTGCAATTAGACAAAACACAAAAGTGTGTGAAGTATTTTTGTTCTGGATAATATAAATAGATTATTGAATAGTTGACACTAGAAATCACCAGACCAATATGCATGAATGCAATATTTTTGGTCGTATCCAAGGTAGTCATGTCCTCATCACACGACCTCCAGAACTGCCAACAAGTCGAGCTACTTGCTGAGAAGCAAAGGGCCGAGTATGAGAGGCGGGACAAGGAGAAGGATCAGGATGGTGCGGAGGGATCTGGCAAGAAGCGTGGCGGCCAGGGAGGTCACCGCGGCACGGATAACCAGCAAGAGAGGCCCGCTCGGGGCCACGACAAGAAGAAAGAAGACGACGATCATGATGAGGACGGCGAGCATGAGTTTCAGAAGGCTATGGAGGCCATGTGCGTTGATGATGGTGCCTCCCTGCATACTTCTCACCGCCAGCTCAAGCAGTGGGCGCATGAGATTACAGCAGCGGAGCCCTTGTTCGATGCTCAGAAGCCACTGCAGTGGTCTAGCACGCCCCTCATCTTTGACGCCGAGGACCACCCTGACCGCACAACTGCGATCGGGTGTTTGTGGTTGTTGGTTTCACCAATGATACACAACCTCAAGGTGAACAAGACGTTGGTTGACGGCAGGGCCGGTCTGAACTTGATTTTGTGATCAAAAGGCTGCAAATTCCCGATCGAGACCTCGAGGAAACGGGTACGTTTCAAGGGGTCATCCCGGGAAGGAGCCAGCCGAAGGGGATGGTCACATTGCATGTGACGTTTGGAGGCGAGTTGAATTACAGGACGGAGAGGATTGACTTCGATGTAGCCGAGATCCCCTTGCCCTACAACGGGATCCTCGGCCGCCCGGCACTAGCCAAGTTCATGGCGACGTCGCACTATGCCTACAACACACTGTAGATGCCTAGGACGATGAACATCATCACCGTCCCCTCCGACAAGAAGGACACACTGATCTGCGTCGACCTACTCTACCGGGAGGCAGTTGCAGCAGCTGCCGCCAAGACAGTTTCTCCTACCGCTGAAGCCCGGGGAGGGAAGAAGAAGACCGACAAGACCTCTCGCACCCACTCCGGCAAGCGCACCTCTTCGGAGTGTTGTGCTACCGTCGAGGACGTGCCAGACAGATCCACCGGCAAGAAAAAGAAATCCAGAGCTGCACCACCAGAGAACAAGAGCGTGTCCGTCAAGGAGGATGGCACGGGAGGGGCTTTCACCATAAGATCCACCATCGACAGCAAATAGTGATGAGGACATCAATACCATTGTTACACCCACAACCCCTACTGTTACATATGATGGACCAATTACTAGAGCTCGCGCACGCCAATTAAATTACCAGGTACTTTCGTTTCTTGGTAATGATTCTAATGTTCATGAGAATATGATGCTGCCTAAATTGGATATATTTGTTTTGCTTACAAATGAAGGGCCTAGCTTGGAGAAGGATGAACATTGGAGCAAGAACAAGCATGGAGTTGATGGCATGCACAAGGGGAACAAGAACGGAGTTACAAGTGATGATTTCAGGACTCTGAAGCCACCATAAGGAGTGAATGAAGCCTTGGACGAAATATACAAGATTCCACTTCATAAATTTCATCCAGAGGCTATTCTAGGTGCTGCGTCACCTTATTATTGGGCCAGGCCCATGTAATTTCGAAATACTTAAGTATAGGTTATTTTTAGAGTCCGTATGTGTGGGGAAACAAGAGTTAGGGTTGGTTTCGGACCCCTTCCTCAAGGTCCACGAAATTCCCCCCTCTTCCTCCATATATACAGCACTTAGGGCGTCGTTTAGACTTTGGATTTTGTTTAGATCAAAAGTTCGCCATAGCTGCAACTTCGCGTACTTCGTTTGTGTTCAACGACCAGACCAAGGCGTCACAGAACCCCACCTTCATTAATAAAGCTTTCCTCTTTTATTCGCAATATCCAGATTGCAATCTTAGTTTCTTGCTTGTTCTTCGTTTGCTCGCAGGACATAGACCCTCGTGGTCAGGTTGATCGTGCTCCGGCGTGGTCAATGACCCCTTGGAAGTTGGTTTAGCGATTGCTAAGGCGCGACGTCTTCGCACGTTCGTAGTCGGATCGTCAAGGTCGACTCCCACAGAAAACGATTGCTATCTCATCGAAACATCGGGACACCTTTGCCTCTATCAAGTTGATGTAGGGTGGAACCCTAGATGGCCGATCTTTCACGAAAGGAGCGAGATCCCTCGAAGAACATGACGAACACGGGGAAGAACGGAGAGAAAACACAAGGGGAAACACTCAAGAACAAGTCCAATCACACATCCACTAGACAATCAAACACACAAGATCCACAAGGTACATGAACAACAAAGGGAAAGATACAAGGTAGCGTTCATCCCAATCCTTGGAGGAGTTGAGGTCTTGATATCCCGGAGGATCTTCTCACATGCTCACATGGAGGTCTTGAATCCAAGATGGATCTTCTCCGTAGAGGGGCCGCGGTCACTCTCGAAGAGACGATCCGGTATGGATGAGCAAAGCTCTATCTCTAATGAGCTACTACTTTGCTACCTTAGCTAGAATGAGGTGGGGGAGTATATATAGTCTACATCCACGAAGGGGTAAGTGAGAGGGGGGATACAAGGCCAAAGGCCCGCGGCTGCGCACAGGCAGAGCGGTAGTACCGCTTGGGAGGGCGGTAGTACCGCTTGCAAGCGGTAGTGCCGCTTGGTGTGGGCGGTAGTACCGCTCATCCTGGGTCTTCTTCCTCCTTCTCTTCCATGCTTCTCTTGTGGATGGTGTAGTTGTTCCCTGGCGCTTGCACTCCTCCTCGTCGTCCGTAGTGTTTCGACAATACCTATGCATGCACACGAGTGGAGTGTCAAGCAGTATACCATCCTCGAAGGGGTCAAGTGAGCACGTGTAAAGGAGATGATTCACCTTTGTGTATGTGAAGTAGATGTCACACGTGTCACTCGCCGAACTGACTCTTGACATGGTGATGTCCATAGGATGCTCCGCATCATCTCCCCTCCCTTGGGAAAGATCCGACCTCGGATCGAAAACCAAATCACCATGGGAAAGAGATGGCTTCGCCGTGTAGAAGTGGACGTTCACCAAGTACTTGTCATCTTGAAGTTCGAAATGTGCACTCTCCAATGTCGCACCGTGTAGTGAATTCTTCAAAAGAAGTAAGGACAACAAACACTTGGAAAAACAAATGTGGTTAGCGTTAGGGCAAACCCAAGCATTCAAGAGGTGAGTCACCAAACAAGTGTCGTCATCATGCAAAGCATATGGTTTGACAAAGGATTGTGACATGGTATGTAAGCACATAAATTGAGCACAAGCAAAGATATCATGGGGACAAGCATGTAAATGTGAGGTAGTGATGCAAATATGTGTAACAAGAGATTTAGCATCTACCTCAAAGTCATAGCAAGCATTCACAATTTGCTCAATGAAAGGTCTATGGTAGGCATATGAATCATTCACAACACCAAATAAAATGAAGTGTCTAAACACATAGGTCAAGTGCAAGACAATCCAAGCATAATGTGCATAGGGTGTAGTGAACATAGTGTGGCACTCAACACAATAAAAAGAGCAATTGTTCATCATGTGTGAGGCAATCAAGTCAATCATGTGACAAGCAATGGGACATGGCATATGTGAAGTTATGACATTGTTGCAACCAAACATATGAGAGGAGAAAATAATCCAAGAATTGGATGCAACACACAAGGCATATATATCATGATGCATGGAATGGTTAAAATGACAAGTCGAAGCAAGATCTCTAACAAGTGTGCAATCAAGTGATCCAAGATGAACAATAAGTCTCGTCGTGCAAGCAACACAAGTAGTATGATCCGCAATATCCATGCTCAAGAAAGATGTCACCTTGAAGGTGTATCCTTGTGCGTCCTTCATAATGCCGAAGCACAAGCAAGTGCGATGTAGAATCGTTGTGGTAGAAGGTGGTTCGCTCTAAAGAGCTCGAATGGTCAACTCACGTGACGTGGAAGTCGACACAAAGTCCAAGTATCCTACACATGCACACAACAAAGCAAAGAACGTATGTGCATGGTAGATAAACACATCATCCATCATGATGGTTTTCTTCTTTTGCACATAACCATTAGAAGCACAAGTGCATGAATAATATGATGCAACAATGGCTATATTCATGGCACGAGGTATATGGTGCAAAGAGGTAAGACAAGCATGCTTCACAAGGAATATGTCAAAATCTCCAATTATATGTGAGAATGCTATGGGGGCAAACTCATTATCAAGACTAAGGGCATTGTTGCACTCAATACATGGCAAATCATCTAGCATGAGAGAGGCAACACATGGAGATAAATGACAAGAAGCAATAACAATCATGTGCAAAGCATGGAAATAGTTGTCATCAACCGCATGAAATGAGCAAGTATGAATCATTGGTGATGCAACAAGGCAAGCAATCATAGTAAGCAAATCGTGCAAGCTAGTGGAGCGAAGATGCAACACACTAGAGGAAATCATGGCAATCATGTCATGTGAGCAAAGAATAGGCAAAGGCAATGTACATGACATATCGCAAGCACGAACACAAATGAAGATCATAGTATCATCATAGGCATGGGGCACAAAGCAATCATGGCAATAACAAATAATATCTCCACCACGCTTGCAAATACACATACAAGTACTAGAATCAATCATCATGTGTAATGCAAAGCATGGGTCACAAATGCATGGCAAAGGCATAGGAATGGGCATATCATGCAAAGTGAACATGGCAAGATGGGAAAAGGATATATAATGGACAACAACCCATAACCATGTGAGGGTCATGTAGAAGAAATGCGCGAAGTTTTTGCGCGAAGTGAGCGGTGGGAAAGGTAATCCATCGGATCCCAAATCATCGTTGCTCTCTAGAGCTCGTTTTGTCAACTCATGGGATTGCGAGGTTGACAAGTATTCATGGGTACCTACACAAAAGAGACACAAACCAAAGAAATTGTGTGCATGGTAAATGTACACATCATCCATCATGATGTGTATGTGCAAGTGAGTGTTAGCACAAGATAAGCATCGCTCAAAGAAATTTGATGCATGGTACAAGAACATGTCATCCATCATGAAAGAATAGTTGTTATGTATAACACGATGGGGATGCAAATTGAGCATACTAGTATATGGCACATCAATAGCATGTTTATTCATGGGAAGCATATTGTGCACACAAGTATTGGGATCATGCAATGGATAGGATGAAGCAAAATCTCCTAAAATGTATGAGGAAACTATGGGGGTCTCTGCATGAGCAATATTGGAAACATCATATGGAGAAAATGGACAACATCCGAAACAATGCATATCCGAAGCTAGGTAGTCATGGCATGGCATATGAGATAAATGATGCAAAGGGAGCATATCAATATCATCACAAGAAAAACAAATGCCAATAACCATGGGCTTGTCATCTATGCCATAAGTGCAAATTGGGTTCATCTTAATGGCATATGCATAGTCACTATGAAGAGATTTCAAATATGACATATGATTGATCTCATGCATAGCATATGACAAGTCAAGCGGATTGTCAAACATGATGTGACCTAAAGAATTTTCACATGATATCCTATGAAGCATAGCATCACAACTAGGCAAATCAACATGCTCATCATCATATTCATCATAAATTGGTAAGTCATGACATGAAGAAGTCGCACTAGCATGAAGCATGGAAATAGGTTGATCAACATCATGCAAGCAATCAATGTCAAGAATGTCCACTAGTGGGACAAGAGAAGCACCATCACCTATGTTACCTTTGGAGCGTAGCTCATGTGTTGTAGGTGAGGTTGCAACTTGATGGTACCATGTGGGGGGTTCATCATCGTCCACCATGGCCATCGTCGTGTCCAAAGGAAGGACGTAGTCGTCGCGAATCGGCGCGTCATCATATATGGGACCTAGCACCAAATGAGAAGACACAATAGAGGTAGAGGTTAAGTCGTTAGAAATCATAGTGGCCTCACTCTCTCTATGTGGTGGCTCACTCACTCCCTCAATGTAGGTGCACTCAATCTCATGTATGGTGGAGTCACTCATCTCACTCAAGTGGTGGGGGTTGTGGCTCTCCTCACATGGGAATTGGGGCAACACATCATATATGGGGCTAGTGGTGAAGTCACTCTCACTCTCAATATGGTGGCACAAGTCACTCAAGTCATCATACGTCGCCGTGGTCGAAGGGAAAATCCCATGCTCAACCATCTCGTCGTTGTCACCATGGATGAAGGCCGAAGATGGCACATCATCTCTCTCCTCCATGACCGAAGGGAAAATCCCATGCTCGATCATCGCGTCACCGTCGCCGTGGATGAAGGCCGAAGATGGCACATCATCGCTCTCGCCTCCTAAGATGGAAGCATCATCCTTGCTCGTCACCAAGTCGCTCGCCTCCAAATCTTGGTCCTTGATGGTCTCCATAGTCGTACTCATCGCCGCACCATCTTGAAAAAAAGTCGAAGTAGACTCGACATCGTCAATGCCACAAAGAGGGATGGCGGTGAAGTCGAACTTGGGGGCATCGTCTTGAAGCTCATCGGGCTTGGACAACTTGGTGGTACTAGACTCATGCTCGTCGTCTTTGAGTTTGGTCTTCGAGAAGTGTGCTTGGGGTGGAGAAGCCTTGGCCTTCATGAGTTCTTGTTCCGCCTTGAGAGCACCAATGTAGTTGTCGTCGAGGGACTTGTAGTTCTCGAGGAAGATAGTCTTGGAGATGTCGTTGTTCAATCCCATCATGAAGTGGAACTTCATTGACATGGGGTCGTCCACGCCGGCTCGCCGCAAGGCAATCTTCATCTCCTTGAAGTACTCGTCGATGGACTTGGATCCTTGGATGGTGTTCTCCAATTGGCGTAGAAGTTGTTCCGTGTAGGTTGGAGGCACAAACTCTCGCCGCAAAGCTCTCTTCGTCTTGGGCCAACTCATGTCGTAGCTCTCCGAAGGTGTATGAAACCACCATGTCGAGGCGTAGTCGTGGAAGTTTCTTGTGGCGCACTTCACTTGATCTTCGGGAGGAACTTGATGTAGCTTGAGGTAGTCGTCCATCAAACGCTCCCACTTGAGATACTCCTCGGGTTCTAGAGTCCCATAGAAAGGAATCTCATGGTCGGTGTCGAGGTCGTAGTAGCTCGTGGAGGTCGCGGACTTGAGCTTGGGGAGCTTCTCTTGAGCGTAGTCTTGAGGTGCTTGTTGGCGAAGATGCCGTATATCCGAAGGCGAAGATGCCTTGAAGTCGCTTGGCGAAGATGCCAAGGGAGATGGTGAAGTCGTTGAGCGGTTGTTGGTGTTGAGCTCTTGACCTTCACGTTCTTGGTGGTGATGGTGTCGATGCCGATGTGAGCTTGCCGGAGATGGTAGCTCGGAAGAATGTGCTCTTGAGCGTCTTCTCGAAGATGAGGAAGATCTCTTGTAGGCCTTGATGAGTGCTTTGATCTCCTCCATTTGAGCTTGCATCTTGGCGTCGGTGTAGTGGTTCTTGGCATCGAACTCATCGTTGTTGTAGACCGAGGGTGAAATGCCTTGCCTATCCATCACAAGACTCGAGTAGAGGTGAGTAGGAAATGAGATAAACAATACCAAGTTACCTTTTCCCGAAGTTGAGGATGTATCTCGTTTCACTCAATGTGAGATGAAAGAATAGTGGAATTGGTACCGGACTTGTTCACTCACACCTACAAACTAAAGCTTATGGTGTAGCTCGGTGAGGATAGTGGCACAAAAATTTAATGCAAAATGTTAGCAAGAGTCAATAATGTTGAAAGAGATTCACAAATTCGCAAGTGAAACAAGTAGACCAATAGCAAAGAATGGCACACGGAAACACACACACAGATAGATAGATGGGGTCGTGCAACCAAGGAATGAGCACAAAATGTGGAGTCCACGGAAAACGCTCGTGTTGCACAACTCAAGAGAGACGCTAGCACGATTGCTCTATAGGCGGATACGACACTTGTGCACAACCTATGATATGCAAAATGGATAAACTTCTATCCCAAGTATGCTATGCATGTATGGTTCCCGGTGTTTCTCTCAAGATGATCCAAGATGATCGGATATGACAATCTTATATGCAATGTGGTATGATGCTATGGCACTTGCTTACAAGCTCTTTGCTCTTTCTCTTTTGCTTAAAAGCTTATTGTTTTGTTTGTTTGTTTATTTTTTGTATGGCCACTTTGCGAAATGCACAAACCAAGATAGCAATTGTGTATATGCGGGAACAATCTTGTGACACAATGGATGATGTGATACCAATACGATATGGTATGTATGCAATGTATGGTGTAGATCACTAATGTGCACAAGTAACGTTGCCGGCAATACTCAAATGGCTAGTCTCGATAGGTAAGTGACGCAAAATGGGCTAGGGGTTATCAATGCAATTGCAAGGGAATATACAATGGTGTCGTCGAGGTTACCGTCCGTTGCTATGATGAGTGGTGGTGTTCTTGATGTAGATACCAAGATGATGGAGACTCGTCCCTAAGTAGCCGAAACACCTTAGGAAACGGAAAAACCACAACTCAAAATCTCAAGGACAAAAGTCAAACGGTGGTAGCGAGAATGTGGTGGTGGTTGCGGAAGCTCAATGGGATTGCCTCAATGCAATGATGGGGTTTTGAGACACAATGCGGAAATCAAGGGTAAATCGGTGTACTATACACGGTGTCGGAGTTGGAAGCACGGTCCCTAAGTAGCCGAAACACCTTAGGAGACACAACTCACAACACAAACAAAATTGGGTTAGGTTGGGATGGCGGAAGTGTGTGTTGGGTAAGTCTATACGGAAGTTATGCTGGTGGTTGATGAAGAAGCAACCGTCCCTAAGTAGCCTAAACACCTTAGGAGACTCAAATCACAACTCAAACAACCTCAAATGTGATGGGGAATAAAATTGGTTAGGTTGCAGAAGTCGGTGGTGGTTATGCGGAGGATGTGGTGGAAGCCCTAGGCAAAGATGCCAAAGTTCCAAAAAATTTATGGAGTCAAAAGGTGGTGAAACCAAGATGAGGACCTCGGGCACGTCGATAGCTTCAAAACGAGCCAAAGAACACTCAAATCGGAGTTCGGAGTGAGAAGTTATGGACAAAACGGTGAAACTCGGAATGCTGAAACTGGCATGGGCGGTAGTACCGCTCGGGTGGGCGGTAGTACCGCTTGGGAGGTGCTAAGCGGTAGTGCCGCTCGGATGGGCGGTAGTACCGCTCGTGACGGGATTCTTCGCAGATCGAATCGGGACGCGATTTTGGGGCGGAAATGGATGATTTCGGGGTCAAAATTGGAGAGATTTTGTGGATGGAAAGTGGGGAAACTTGGGGAGATGCTAGATCCACTCGAAACCAAGCAAATCCATGGATCAAAATCAACAAAACATCATCAAACCAACAAACCACAAAAAATTTTGGGGCTATTTTTGGTGGGGAATTTTCGAATTTAGGACGAAATCAACAAAACTAGGCTAGAAAACAAAGAGAGGGGGCTCCGAAATCGTGATCAACGTGGCTCATGATACCAAGATGATGTAGGGTGGAACCCTAGATGGCCGATCTTTCACGAAAGGAGCGAGATCCCTCGAAGAACATGACGAACACGGGGAAGAACGGAGAGAAAACACAAGGGGAAACACTCAAGAACAAGTCCAATCACACATCCACTAGACAATCAAACACACAAGATCCACAAGGTACATGAACAACAAAGGGAAAGATACAAGGTAGCGTTCATCCCAATCCTTGGAGGAGTTGAGGTCTTGATATCCCGGAGGATCTTCTCACATGCTCACATGGAGGTCTTGAATCCAAGATGGATCTTCTCCGTAGAGGGGCCGCGGTCACTCTCGAAGAGACGATCCGGTATGGATGAGCAAAGCTCTATCTCTAATGAGCTACTACTTTGCTAACCCTAGAAAGGAGGTGGAGGTGGTCTATTTATAGTCTTAGCCACGAAGGGGTAAGTGGGAGAGGGATACAAGGCCAAAGGCCCGTGGCTGCGCACAGGCAGAGCGGTAGTACCGCTTGCAAGCGGTAGTGCCGCTTGGTGTGGGCGGTAGTACCGCTCATCCTGGGTCTTCTTCCTCCTTCTCTTCCATGCTTCTCTTGTGGATGGTGTAGTTGTTCCCTGGCGCTTGCACTCCTCCTCGTCGTCCGTAGTGTTTCGACAATACCTATGCATGCACACGAGTGGAGTGTCAAGCAGTATACCATCCTCGAAGGGGTCAAGTGAGCACGTGTAAAGGAGATGATTCACCTTTGTGTATGTGAAGTAGATGTCACACGTGTCACTCGCCGAACTGACTCTTGACATGGTGATGTCCATAGGATGCTCCGCATCATCTCCCCTCCCTTGGGAAAGATCCGACCTCGGATCGAAAACCAAATCACCATGGGAAAGAGATGGCTTCGCCGTGTATATTTCGTCCAAGGCTTCATTCAATCCTTATGGTGGCTTCAAAGTCCTGAAATCATCACTTGTAACTCCGTTCTTGATCCCTTTGCGCATGCCATCAACTCCATGCGTGTTCTTGCTCCAATGTTCATCCTTCTCCAAGCTAGGCCCTTCACTTGTAAGCAAAACAAATGTATCCAATTTAGGCAGTATCATATTCTCATGAACATTAGAATCATTACCAAGAAACGAAAGTACCTGGTAATTTAATTGGCGTGCGCGAGCTCTAGTAATTGGTCCAGTATGTATAGCAGCAGGGGCTCTGGATGTAACAATGGTATTGATGTCCTCATCATCCTCCCCTTCTTGAAATGAAGTCGTCCTCGACGGAAGCTCATCTTCCTCACCCAAATAAGGCTTCAAATCTACAATGTTAAAAGTGGGACTAACCCCAAAATCTGCAGGCAGCTCAAGTTTATATGCATTATCATTTATTTTCTCTAACACCTTAAATGGACCATCAGCACGTGGCATTAGCTTTGATTTGCGCAAATTAGGAAACCTATCCTTACGCAAATGTAACCAAACAAGATCACCAGGTGCAAAGACAACATGTTTTCTACCCTTATCTCCAGCAAGTTTATATTTAGCATTCATACGCTCAATGTTTTCCTTAGTTAACTCATGCATTTTTAAAATCAATTCAGCACGTTCTTTAGCATCAAAATTAACCTTCTCCGAAGATGGAAGAGGCAACAAATCAATAGGTGCACGAGGTAGGAAACCATACACAATTTCAAAAGGGCACATCTTAGTAGTAGAGTGCAATGAACGATTATAAGCAAATTCAATATGAGGCAAGCATTCTTCCCACATTTTCTTATTATTCTTCAAAACAGCCCTAAGCATAGTAGACAATGTTCTATTGACTACTTCAGTTTGTCCATCAGTTTGGGGGTGACAAGTAGTACTAAAAAGCAGTTTAGTCCCCAACTTAGCCCATAAACATCTCCAAAAGTGGCTAAGAAATTTAGTATCACGATCTGAAACAATAGTATTTGGCACACCATGCAAGCGAATAATTTCACGAAAGAACAAATCAGCAACATTAACAGCATCATCGCTTTTATGACATGGTATAAAGTGTGCCATTTTCGAGAATCTATCCACGACAACAAATATGCTATCCCTCCCCTTCTTTGTTCGAGGTAAACCTAAAACAAAGTCCATAGATATATCCTCCCAAGGAACACTAGGTACAGGCAAAGGCATATATAAACCATGAGGATTGAGTCGTGACTTAGCTTTTTGACATGTAGTGCAGCGAGCAACAAAACGCTCAACATCCCGTCTCATCTTTGGCCAAAAGAAATGTGTAGCAAGTATATCCTCTGTCTTCTTCACGCCAAAGTGTCCCATTAGTCCTCCTCCATGCGCCTCCTGCAACAACAAAAGACGAACGGAGCTAGCTGGAATGCATAGCTTGTTAGCACGAAACACAAATCCATCGTTAACGACGAACTTGTTCCATGATCTTCCTTCTTTACAATTCTGCAACACATCTTTAAATTCAGCATCATGCACATATTGATCTTTGATGGTCTCCAAACCAAATATTTTAAAATCAAGTTGTGACAGCATAGTATAACGACGAGACAATGCATCAGCAATAACATTTTCTTTACCCTTCTTGTGTTTAATGACATAAGGGAAAGTCTCAATGAATTCAACCCATTTAGCATGTCTACGGTTCAGTTTAGCTTGACTTTTAATGTGTTTCAAAGATTCATGATCAGAATGTATAACAAATTCTTTGGGCCATAAATAATGTTGCCATGTTTCTAAAGTCCGAACAAGAGCATATAATTCTTTATCATAAGTAGAATAGTTCAGACTAGGCCCACTCAATTTTTCAGAAAAGTATGCAACACGTTTGCCATCTTGTAATAACACACCTCCTAATCCAATTCCACTAGCATCACATTCAAGCTCAAAAGTCTTATTAAAATCAGGAAGTTGGAGTAAAGGAGCATGTGTCAACTTATCTTTCAATACTGTGAAGGCTTCTTCCTGTGCGGTACCCCAAACAAAAGGCACATCCTTCTTTGTAAGCTCGTTGAGAGGTGCAGCAATGGTGCTGAAATCTCTCACAAAACGCCTATAGAAACCAGCAAGGCCAAGAAAACTCCTCACTTGTGTGACCGTTTTGGGCTGCGGCCAACTCTCAATAGCTTCAGTCTTGGCTTTATCAACTTCAATTCCCTGTGGAGTAACAACATAGCCAAGAAAAGATACTCGGTCGGTGCAAAAGGTGCACTTCCCAAGGTTACCGAACAAACGTGCATCACGTAGAGCATTAAAAACAGCACGTAAATGTTCCAAATGTTCTTCCAAAGATTTGCTATAAATCAGTATATCATCAAAATAGACTACCACAAATCGTCCAATGAAAGCACGTAAAACTTCGTTCATTAGTCGCATGAAAGTACTAGGTGCATTAGTTAACCCAAAAGGCATGACTAACCACTCATATAAACCAAACTTAGTTTTAAAAGCTGTTTTCCATTCATCTCCCAATTTCATACGAATTTGATGGTATCCACTACGCAAATCAACTTTGGAGAATATTGTAGAGCCACTCAATTCATCAAGCATATCATCTAGCCTAGGAATAGGATGACGATAACGAATAGTAATATTATTAATGCCTCTACAATCAACACACATACGCGAGGTACCATCCTTTTTCGGCACTAGAATAATAGGAACAGCACAAGGACTAAGGGATTCGCGTATATAACCTTTGTCGAGTAGCTCTTGTACTTGACGCATAATCTCCTTCGTCTCCTCTGGATTGGTACGGTATGGTGCGCGGTTGGGTAATGATGCACCGGGAATTAAGTCAATCTGATGCTCAATCCCTCGAATAGGTGGTAATCCCGGTGGCACGTCTTGTGGAAAGACGTCAGCGAACTCCTGCAAAATGTTAGTAACAGCAGGAGGCAAAGAGGAAGGCACGTCCTCAAATGAAAATAATACCTCTTTGCACACAAAAGCATAGCAAACAGATTTGCTAACATCTAGATCATCAATATCAGATTTGGTGGCAAATAAACATGCACTTTTCAATTTAATTTCAGAAGCAACACTAGATGGTTTATTATTAGGCTTCATTTGTTGCTGAAATTCTTTTGCCACAATCTGATTTTCACTCTTATTTTGCTCCTGTTTTGCTTTATTAGCTCCATTAATATCATCTTTCAAAATGGAATCAGGAGTCATAGGAAGCAAAGTAATATTTTTGTCCTTATGAACGAGAGTATACTGATTGTTTCTACCATGGTGTACAGAATTTTATCAAATTGCCATGGTCTACCAAGTAATAAGGAACATGCTTGCATGGGTACCACATCACAATCAACATAATCAGCATATGTAGAGATACTAAAATGCACACGAACAGTACGTGTTACCTTAACCTTACCGCTGTTGTTGAACCATTGGATGTAGTAAGGATGTGGATGTGGTCTTGTGGTGAGGGATAGCTTCTCCACCATCTCCATGCTAGCCAAGTTGTTGCAGCTCCCTCCATCTATGATGACGCGAACAGAACGTTCCTTCACAACTCCCTTTGTATGGAACAAATTATGCCTCTGATTTTGCTCAGCTTGCGTGACCTGCACACTCAAAACACGTTGAGCAACTAAACATTCATACCTGTCAGCATCTTCAGCAGCCATGTATTGCGTCTCATGATCAGAATCATCGCCACCGTGTTCTTCATGTGTAAGAAGAGCCAAAGTCTCCTCATCATAGTCACTAGCGGACTCATACCCACCATCCTCAGTAGCAATCATCACACGCTGAGATGTGCATTCGCGCGCAAAATGTCCTCTTCCCTTACAACGACGACAAATAATATCACTTGTGTGCCCTGTAGACGCCATGGAAGAAGCAGAGCTCTGTGCAGGCCCGGCAGGTGTGCTCTTGGCAGATAGTGGTGGTTGTGCCTGCTTTCTTGTATCACGGTTGGAGGTGGCAGCTGACGGAGGTGCCGGTGTAGCAGAACGTGTGGAAGTAGATGATTCACGTGGTGTCCATGATGAAGGTCGACCTGCAGAAAAGTTAGTCCGCGCCAATGCCTGTCGATCCTGCACTTCACGTTCAGCTTTACAAGCAAGATGGAATAAACGAGTGATATTATTATAATCCTTATAGTCTAGAATGGTCTGAATCTCTCTATTTAATCCACCCAGAAAACGTGCAAGCATAGCTTCATTCGCCTCAACAATACCACATCTAATCAAGCCAGTTTGTAATTCCTGATAATATTCTTCTACAGAATTTTTTCCTTGTCTTAAGCGCTGCAATTTTTGAAGTAATTCACGTTGATAATATGGTGGAACCCAACGAGTACGCATAGCAGTTTTCAAAGCAGCCCAAGTAGCTGGAACAGGATATAATCTACAATATTCAGACCACCAAACACATGCAAAGCTAGTGAAAGCACAAACAGCAGCAGGAACACGTCTCTCCTCAGGATATTGTAAACATGTAAATCGTTGTTCAGTTTCTAACTCCCAAGTAAGATATATATCAGGAACATATCTACCCTCAAATGGTGGAATATTCAATTTCAGTTTAGGGAGATGGTCATGATCTCGTACCTGAGGGGGAGCCCTAACATTACCATTATTTGCATGTGGACGACCTGGTGGTTGTGGTGCTGGTGGTTGCACGTAGTTCTGATTGTCATCAACCTCATCCTCATAATCTCCCACATAATCATCCTCCTCCGCATCAGCAGCAGGAGCCACAGAAGTATCAACAGCAGCACCAGCAGTTTGGCCAGGCTGAAGAGGGACACGGATCGCTCGGCGAAGGGCTGCTTCCCGACCTGGAGGTATTCGTTGTTGTTGCTGTTGTTGCAGAGGTGCGGCAGGTGCAGCCGGTGGTGGAAGACGCGCAAGCAGTTCATTAAATCTGTTATCGAGCTTTGTTTCGAACGTCTTCTCCATGCCATCTATCTTCTCCATGGCCTCTTCAAATCTGTTTAGCACATCTTGCACCTGTCCACTCATCATTTGCTGAAACTTATCATGAAGCACCTTGTTCGTCAAGTTCTCCCAGTCAGTCTCGTCGGCTTGTGATCCTGGCATGGTTAGCAGCAATAGAAACAAACAAGAATATGATCCTACAGAGTACTAACAAGAGGTGGTGGTGGTGTCACAAATCCGTCAAGCAAATCTCAAATTCTTACCAGTTCTTACCCAGCAGCAGGCGGAGATGATCGGCAGCCGTTGTAGTCAAAACTCTCAAAAGCATGGATAGAGCGATTGCCAGGGAGAGTCAAACGCACGAAGTAGATGTATGTGGAGCTGGGAAGGCTTATAGTATGGTAGCAAAAAGGGTCAGCAATAATCAATTCAGAGATGCAAAGTTGAATAAACGCTCAACGACGGTACTGTGCTGGTCCTAGGCTAGACCGTGCTAGAGACGCGAGCCTAGAACACCAACAAAATCACGGCGCTGCACGTAAACACAGGGAAAAGCACACTCTGGATTTTTTTTTTCGCCTTTTTTTGGGCACTTTTTTTTTGCTTCTTCTTTTTTTTTTGCGAAAAATCACAATAATGGCGAGTGTCTCAAAACTCTTCCCAGGTCAAACTGACAGGATAGACACGAATTTTTTTTTTTTGCGAATTTTTTTTTCGACTGCCCGGACCCAAAAACTGGAAACGGCTCAAAAAAAACTTTCAATAACGGCGACTGTCTCAAAAGGCTAAGAAACACCTAAAAATAGGATAGCCAGAAAATTTTTTGTCAAGTGCGTTTTTGGAAAATTTTGGGCCTAAACGGAGGGTGGTTTCCAGACTCTTTATTTTTTTATTTTTTTTGGAATCCAACCTCTTCTACGTACGGCAAAAGATTGATGGAATCCTAAACCTACTCAACCAAGGAAACACGAATCTGGCAACAGATGGATCTCGAAAGCAAACCTAATATGAGATGGACTCGGAGCGGTGGCGGATAAGCGGTGGTGGTATATGGCAGGGACAATGATGATGGTGCGGCGGCGGCGTGACTAATATGACCAGAACTCGAAACTCTAAAAGACTAGACGCTAAGACCAGCAACTTGACACGACGATGCAACCACAAATTCAACAAAGCAAATACAGAAAAGATTATGCAAAGGCTCAGATTGGTTCGATATGATGAACTAACCCTAAATTTTTTTTGGCTTTTTCGTGGACTATAGGTATGAAGAACAGACTCGATCAAAACTACGAAAAACTGTAAAATCTCACCGAGCAACCTGAAAATCTGATATCACTTGATAGAGGCAAAGGTGTCCCGATGTTTCGATGAGATGGTCGCTATCGTTTCTGTGGGAGTCGACCTTGACGATCCGACTACGAACGTGCGAGACGTCGCGCCTTAGCAATCGCCAAACCAACTTCCGAGGGTTATTGACCACGCCGGAGCACGATCAACCTGACCACGAGGGCCTGTTTCCTGCGAGCAAACGAAGAACAAGCAAGAAACTAAGATTGCAATCTGGATATTGCGAATAAAAGAGGAAAGATTTATTAACGAAGCTGGGGTTCTGTGACGCCTTGGTCTGGTCGTTGAACACAAACGAAGTACGCGAAGTTGCAGCTATGGCGAACTTTTGATCTAAACAAAACCCAAAGTCTAAACGACGCCCTAAGGGCTGTATATATGGAGGAAGAGGAGGGAATTTCGTGGCCCCTGATGGTGGGGTCCGAAACCAACCCTAACTCTTGTTTCCCCACACATACGGACTCTAAAAATAGCTTATACTTAAGTATTTCGAAATTACATGGGCCTGGCCCAAAAATAAGGTGACGCAGCACCTAGAATAGCCTATGGACGAATATTATGAAGTGGCATCTTGTATATTTCGTCCAAGGCTTCATTCACTCCTTATGGTGGCTTCAAAGTCCTGAAATCATCACTTGTAACTCCATTCTTGATCCCCTTGCGCATGCCATCAACTCCATGCGTGTTCTTGCTCCAATGTTCATCCTTCTCCAAGCTAGGCCCTTCACTTGTAAGCAAAACAAATGTATCCAATTTAGGCAGTATCATATTCTCATGAACATTAGAATCATTACCAAGAAACGAAAGTACCTGGTAATTTAATTGGCGTGCGCGAGCTCTAGTAATTGGTCCAGTATGTATAGCAGCAGGGGCTGTGGATGTAACAATGGTATTGATGTCCTCATCAAAAACTGTAAAAATTTAGGCCAATTTCGGCGACCGAAAATATTTTCGAGACCCCCGGGCAGTTTTTAGGCCAAAATTTCGGTGACCGAAAATATTTTTTCCTATCCTATTTTTAGGCTGTTCTGAGTCTTTTGAGACACTCGCCATCATAGTAGATTTTTGGTCGCACTTTTTCGTCGTCGCTGCCCCTGATTTCCGAAAAAAAAATTAAAAAAAATTTCGTACCCATCCTGTCAGTTTGACTTAGGAAGAGTTTTGACACACTCGCCATTATAGTGATTTTTCGCAAAAAAAAAAGAGAAGCGCAAAAAAAAAAGAAAAAAAACAGAGCGAAAAAATAATTCCAGAGTGTGCTTTTCCATTGTTTCCGTGCAGCGCCGTGATTTTGTTAGTGTTCTAGGCTCGCGTCTCTAGCACGGTCTAGCCTAGGACCAACACAGTACCGTCGTTGAACGTTTATTCAATTTTGCATCTCTGAATTGATTATTGCTGACCCTTTTTGCTACCATATTATAAGCCTTCCCAGCTCCACATACATCTACATCGTGCGTTTGACTATCCCTGGTAATCGCTCTATCTAAGCTTTGAGAGTTTTGACTACATTGGTTGCCGATCACCGCCTGCTGCTGGGTAAGAACTGGTCAGAATTTGAGATTTGCTTGACGGATTTGTGCCTGTCCACCACACCACCACCACCACTTCCTAGTAGTCTGTCGAATCATATTCTTGTGTGTTTCTATTGCTGCTAACCATGGCAGGATCACAAGCCGACGAGACTGACTGGGAGAACATGACAAACAAAACGTTACATGATAAGTTTCAACAAATGATGAGTGGACAGGTGGAAGATGTGCTAAATAGATTTGAAGAGGCCATGGAGAAGATAGATGGCATTGAGAAGGCGTTCGAAACAAAGCTCGATAACAAGTTCAATGAATTGCTCGCGCGTTTACCACCACCACCACCGGCTGCACCTAACGCACCTCTACAGCAGCAACAACGACTACCTCCACATCGCGAAACAGCCCTCCGCCGAGCGACCCGTGTCCCTCTTCAGCCTGGCCAAGCTGCTGGTGTTGCTGTTGATACTTCCGTGGCTCCTGCTGCTGATGTGGGGGAGGATAATTATGTGGGAGATTACGAGGATGAGGTTGATCAACATCAGAACTATGTGCCACCACCAGCACCACAACCACCAGGTCGTCCACATGCAAATAATGGTAATGTTAGGGCTCCCCCTCAGATACGAGATCATGACCATCTCCCTAAACTGAAATTGAATATTCCACCATTTGAGGGTAGATATGTTCCTGATATATATCTTACTTGGGAGTTAGAAACTGAACAATGATTTACATGTTTACAATATCCTGAGGAGAGACGTGTTCCTGCTGCTGTTTGTGCTTACACTAGCTTTGCATGTGTTTGGTGGTCTGAATATTGTAGATTATATCCTGTTCCAGCTACTTGGGCTGCTTTGAAAACTGCTATGCGTACTCGTTGCGTTCCACCATATGATGAGGACATCAATACCATTGTTACACCCACAGCCCCTACTGTTACATATGATGGACCAATTACTAGAGCTCGCGCACGCCAATTAAATTACCAGGTACTTTCGTTTCTTGGTAATGATTCTAATGTTCATGAGAATATGATGCTGCCTAAATTGGATACATTTGTTTTGCTTACAAATGAAGGGCCTAGCTTGGAGAAGGATGAACATTGGAGCAAGAACAAGCATGGAGTTGATGGCATGCGCAAGGGGAACAAGAACGGAGTCACAAGTGATGATTTCAGGACTTTGAAGCCACCATAAGGATTGAATGAAGCCTTGGACGAAATATACAAGATGCCACTTCATAAATTTCGTCCAGAGGCTATTCTAGGTGCTGCGTCACCTTATTATTGGGCCAGGCCCATGTAATTTCGAAATACTTAAGTATAGGCTGTTTTTAGAGTCCGTATGTGTGGGGAAACAAGAGTTAGGGTTGGTTTCGGACCCCTTCCTCAAGGGCCACGAAATTCCCCCCTCTTCCTCCATATATACAGCCCTTAGGGCGTCGTTTAGACTTTGGGTTTTGTTTAGATCAAAAGTTCGCCATAGCAGCAACTTCGCGTACTTCATTTGTGTTCAACGACCAGACCAAGGCGTCACAGAACCCCACCTTCATTAATAAAGCTTTCCTCTTTTATTCGCAATATCCAGATTGCAATCTTAGTTTCTTGCTTGTTCTTCGTTTGCCTGCAGGAAACAGACCCTCGTGGTCAGGTTGATCGTGCTCCGGCGTGGTCAATAACCTCTCGGAGTTGGTTTGCGATTGCTAAGGCGCGACGTCATCGCACGTTCGTAGTCGGATCGTCAAAGTCGACTTCATCCTAAACGATAGCCACCATCTCATCGAAAGACGGGACACCTCTGCCTCTATCAAGTGGTTTCAGATTTTCAGGTTGCTCGGTGAGATTTTACAGTTTTTCATAGTTTAGATCGAGTCTGTTTTTCATACCTACAGTCCATGAAAAAGCCGAAAAAAATTTAGGGTTAGTTCATCCTATCCGTACCAATCCAGAGGAGACTTTGGCTCTTCTTACACATGAAGAACACGGTGGAGATGATTCTGATCATGAGACGCAATACATGGCTCCCGAAGATGCTGACAGGTATGAATGTTTGGTTGCTCAACGTGTTTTGAGTGTGCAGGTCACGCAAGCTGAGCAAAATCAGAGGCATAATTTGTTCCATACAAAGGGAGTTGTGAGGGAACGTTCTGTTCGCGTCATCATAGATGGAGGGAGCTGCAACAACTTGGCTAGCATGGAGATGGTGGAGAAGCTATCCCTCACCACAAGACCACATCCACATCCTTACTACATCCAATGGTTCAACAACAGCGGCAAGGTTAAGGTAACACGTACTGTTCGTGCGCATTTTAGTATCTCTGCATATGCTGATTATGTTGATTGTGATGTGGTACCTATGCAAGCATGTTCCTTATTACTTGGTAGACCATGGCAATTTGATAAAAATTCTGTACACCATGGTAGAAACAATCAGTATACTCTCGTTCATAAGGACAAAAATATTACTTTGCTTCCTATGACTCCTGATTCCATTTTGAAAGATGATATTAATCGAGCTAATAAAGCAAAACAGGAGCAAAATAAGAGTGAAAATCAGATTGTGGCAAAAGAATTTGAGCAACAAATGAAGCCTAATAATAAACCATCTAGTGTTGCTTCTGAAATTAAATTGAAAAGTGCATGTTTATTTGCCACCAAATCTGATATTGATGATCTAGATGTTAGCAAATCTGTTTGCTATGCTTTTGTGTGCAAAGAGGCATTATTTTCATTCGAGGACGTGCCTTCCTCTTTGCCTCCTGCTGTTACTAACATTTTGCAGGAGTTCGCTGACGTCTTTCCACAAGACGTGCCACCGGGATTACCACCTATTCGAGGGATTGAGCATCAAATTGACTTAATTCCCGGTGCATCATTACCCAACCGCGCATCATACCTTACCAATCCAGAGGAGACGAAGGAGATTATGCGTCAAGTACAAGAGCTACTCGACAAAGGTTATATACGCGAATCCCTTAGTCCTTGTGCTGTTCCTATTATTCTAGTGCCGAAAAAGGATGGTATCTCGCGTATGTGTGTTGATTGTAGAGGCATTAATAATATTACCATTCGTTATCGTCATCCTATTCCTAGGCTAGATGATATGCTTGATGAATTGAGTGGCTCTACAATACTCTCCAAAGTTTATTTGCGTAGTGGATACCATCAAATTCGTATGAAATTGGGAGATGAATGGGAAACAACATTTAAAACAAAGTTTGGTTTATATGAGTGGTTAGTCATGCCTTTTGGGTTAACTAATGCACCTAGTACTTTCATGAGACTAATGAACGAAGTTTTACGTTCTTTCATTGGACGATTTGTGGTAGTCTATTTTGATGATATACTGATTTATAGCAAATCTTTGGAAGAACATTTGGAACATTTACGTGTTGTTTTTAATGCTCTACGTGATGCACGTTTGTTTGGTAACCTTGGGAAGTGCACCTTTTGCACCGACCGAGTGTCTTTTCTTGGCTATGTTGTTACTCCTCAGGGAATTGAAGTTGATAAAGCCAAGATTGAAGCTATCGAGAGTTGGCCGCAGCCCAAAACGGTTACACAAGTAGGAGTTTTCTTGGACTCACTGGTTTCTACAGGCGTTTTGTGAGAGACTTTAGCACCATTGCTGCACCTCTCAATGAGCTTACAAAGAAGGATGTGCCTTTTGTTTGGGGTACCGCACAGGAAGAAGCCTTTACGGTATTGAAAGATAAGTTGACACATGCTCCTTTACTCCAACTTCCTGATTTTAATAAGACTTTTGAGCTTGAATGTGATGCTAGTGGAATTGGATTAGGAGGTGTGTTATTACAAGATGGCAAACGTGTTGCATACTTTTCTGAAAAATTGAGTGGGCCTAGTCTGAACTATTCTACTTATGATAAAGAATTATATGCTCTTGTTCGGACTTTAGAAACATGGCAACATTATTTATGGCCCAAAGAATTTGTTATACATTCTGATCATGAATCTTTGAAACACATTAAAAGTCAAGCTAAACTGAACCGTAGACATGCTAAATGGGTTGAATTCATTGAGACTTTCCCTTATGTCATTAAACACAAGAAGGGTAAAGAAAATGTTATTGCTGATGCATTGTCTCGTCGTTATACTATGCTTTCACAACTTGATTTTAAAATATTTGGTTTGGAGACCATCAAAGATCAATATGTGCATGATGCTGAATTTAACGATGTATTGCAGAATTGTAAAGAAGGTAGATCATGGAACAAGTTCGTCGTTAGCGATGGATTTGTGTTTCGTGCTAACAAGCTATGCATTCTAGCTAGCTCGGTTCGTCTTTTGTTGTTGCAGGAGGCGCATGGGGGAGGACTAATGGGACACTTTGGCGTGAAGAAGACGGAGGATATACTTGCTACACATTTCTTTTGGCCAAAGAAGAGACGGGATGTTGAGCGTTTTGTTGCTCGCTGCACTACATGTCAAAAAGCTAAGTCACGACTCAATCCTCATGGTTTATATATGCCTTTGCCTGTACCTAGTGTTCCTTGGGAGGATATATCTATGGACTTTGTTTTAGGTTTACCTCGAACAAAGAAGGGGAGGGATAGCATATTTGTTGTCGTGGATAGATTCTCGAAAATGGCACACTTTATTCCATGTCATAAAAGCGATGGTGCTGTTAATGTTGCTGATTTGTTCTTTCGTGAAATTATTCGCTTGCATGGTGTGCCAAATACTATTGTTTCCGATCGTGATACTAAATTTCTTAGCCACTTTTGGAGATGTTTATGGGCTAAGATGGGGACTAAACTGCTTTTTAGTACTACTTGTCACCCCCAAACTGATGGACAAACTGAAGTAGTCAATAGAACTTTGTCTACTATGCTTAGGGCTGTTTTGAAGAATAATAAGAAAATGTGGGAAGAATGCTTGCCTCATATTGAATTTGCTTATAATCGTTCATTGCATTCTACTACTAAGATGTGCCCTTTTGAAATTGTGTATGGTTTCCTACCTCGTGCACCTATTGATTTGTTGCCTCTTCCATATTCGGAGAAGGTTAATTTTGATGCTAAAGACCGTGCTGAATTGATTTTAAAAATGCATGAGTTAACTAAGGAAAACATTGAGCGTATGAATGCTAAATATAAACTTGCTGGAGATAAGGGTAGAAAACAAGTTGTCTTTGCACCTGGTGATCTTGTTTGGTTACATTTGCGTAAGGATAGGTTTCCTAATTTGCGCAAATCAAAGCTAATGCCACGTGCTGATGGTCCATTTAAGGTGTTAGAGAAAATAAATGATAATGCATATAAACTTGAGCTGCCTGCAGATTTTGGGGTTAGTCCCACTTTTAACATTGCAGATTTGAAGCCTTATTTGGGTGAGGAAGATGAGCTTCCGTCGAGGACGACTTCATTTCAAGAAGGGGAGGATGATGAGGACATCAATACCATTGTTACACCCACAGCCCCTACTGTTACATATGATGGACCAATTACTAGAGCTCGCGCATGCCAATTAAATTACCAGGTACTTTCGTTTCTTGGTAATGATTCTAATGTTCATGAGAATATGATGCTGCCTAAATTGGATACATTTGTTTTGCTTACAAATGAAGGGCCTAGCTTGGAGAAGGATGAACATTGGAGCAAGAACAAGCATGGAGTTGATGGCATGCGCAAGGGGAACAAGAACGGAGTTACAAGTGAATATTTCAGGACTCTGAAGCCACCATAAGGAGTGAATGAAGCCTTGGACGAAATATACAAGATGCCACTTCATAAATTTCGTCCAGAGGCTATTCTAGGTGCTGCGTCACCTTATTGTTGGGCCAGGCCCATGTAATTTCAAAATACTTAAGTATAGGCTGTTTTTAGAGTCCGTATGTGTGGGGAAACAAGAGTTAGGGTTGGTTTCGGACCCCTTCCTCAAGGGCCACGAAATTCCCCCCCTCTTCCTCCATATATACAGCCCTTAGGGCGTCGTTTAGACTTTGGGGTTTTGTTTAGATTAAAAGTTCGCCATAGCTGCAACTTCGCGTACTTCGTTTGTGTTCAACGACCAGACCAAGGCGTCTCAGAACCCCACCTTGATCAATAAAGCTTTCCTCTTATATTCGCAATATCCAGATTGCAATCTTAGTTTCTTGCCTGTTCTTTGTTTGCCTGCAGGAAACAGACCCTCGTGGTCAGGTTGATCGTGCTCCGGCGTGGTCAATAACCTCTCAGAGTTGGTTTAGCGATTGCTAAGGCACGACGTGATAGAGGCAAAGGTGTCCCGTCTTTCGATGAGATGGTGGCTATCGTTTAGGATGAAGTCGACTTTGACGATCCGACTACGAACGTGCGATGACGTCGCGCCTTAGCAATCGCTAAACCAACTCCGAGAGGTTATTGACCACGCCGGAGCACGATCAACCTGACCACGAGGGTCTGTTTCCTGCAGGCAAACGAAGAACAAGCAAGAAACTAAGATTGCAATCTGGATATTGCGAATAAAAGAGGAAAGCTTTATTAATGAAGGTGGGGTTCTGTGACGCCTTGGTCTGGTCGTTGAACACAAACGAAGTACGCGAAGTTCCTGCTATGGCGAACTTTTGATCTAAACAAAACCCAAAGTCTAAACGACGCCCTAAGGGCTGTATATATGGAGGAAGAGGGGGGAATTTTGTGGCCCTTGAGGAAGGGGTCCGAAACCAACCCTTACTCTTGTTTCCCCACACATACGGACTCTAAAAATAGCCTATACTTAAGTATTTCGAAATTACATGGGCCTGGCCCAAAAATAAGGTGACGCAGCACCTAGAATAGCCTCTGGACGAAATTTATGAAGTGGCATCTTGTATATTTCGTCCAAGGCTTCATTCAATCCTTATGGTGGCTTCAAAGTCCTGAAATCATCACTTGTGACTCCGTTCTTGTTCCCCTTGCGCATGCCATCAACTCCATGCTTGTTCTTGCTCCAATGTTCATCCTTCTCCAAGCTAGGCCCTTCATTTGTAAGCAAAACAAATGTATCCAATTTAGGCAGCATCATATTCTCATGAACATTAGAATCATTACCAAGAAACGAAAGTACCTGGTAATTTAATTGGCGTGCGCGAGCTCTAGTAATTTGTCCATCATATGTAACAGTAGGGGCTGTGGGTGTAACAATGGTATTGATGTCCTCATCATCCTCCCCTTCTTGAAATGAAGTCGTCCTCGACGGAAGCCCATCTTCCTCACCCAAATAAGGCTTCAAATCTGCAATGTTAAAAGTGGGACTAACCCCAAAATCTGCAGGCAGCTCAAGTTTATATGCATTATCATTTATTTTCTCTAACACCTTAAATGGACCATCAGCACGTGGCATTAGCTTTGATTTGCGCAAATTAGGAAACCTATCCTTACGCAAATGTAACCAAACAAGATCACCAGGTGCAAAGACAACATGTTTTCTACCCTTATCTCCAGCAAGTTTATATTTAGCATTCATACGCTCAATGTTTTCCTTAGTTAACTCATGCATTTTTAAAATCAATTCAGCACGTTCTTTAGCATCAAAATTAACCTTCTCCGAAGATGGAAGAGGCAACAAATCAATAGGTGCACGAGGTAGGAAACAATACACAATTTCAAAAGGGCACATCTTAGTAGTAGAATGCAATGAACAATTATAAGCAAATTCAATATGAGGCAAGCATTCTTCCCACATTTTCTTATTATTCTTCAAAACAGCCCTAAGCATAGTAGGCAATGTTCTATTGACTACTTCAGTTTGTCCATCAGTTTGGGGGTGACAAGTAGTACTAAAAAGCAGTTTAGTCCCCAACTTAGCCCATAAACATCTCCAAAAGTGGCTAAGAAATTTAGTATCACGATCTAAAACAATAGTATTTGGCACACCATGCAAGCGAATAATTTCACGAAAGAACAAATCAGCAACATTAACAGCATCTTCGCTTTTATGACATGGTATAAAGTGTGCCATTTTCGAGAATCTATCCACGACAACAAATATGCTATCCCTCCCCTTCTTTGTTCGAGGCAAACCTAAAACAAAGTCCATAGATATATCCTCCCAAGGAACACTAGGTACAGGCAAAGGCATATATAAACCATGAGGATTGAGTCGTGACTTAGCTTTTTGACATGTAGTGCAGCGAGCAACAAAACGCTCAACATCCCGTCTCATCTTTGGCCAAAAGAAATGTGTAGCAAGTACGTCCTCTGTCTTCTTCACACCAAAGTGTCCCATTAATCCTCCTCCATGCGCCTCCTGCAACAACAAAAGAAGAACATAACTAGCTGGAATGCATAACTTGTTAGCACGGAACACAAAACCATCATTAACAACGAACTTGTTCCATGATCTACCTTCTTTACAATTCTGCAATACATCTTTAAATTCAGCATCATGCACATATTGATCTTTGATGGTCTCCAAACCAAATATTTTAAAATCAAGTTGTGACAGCATAGTATAACGACGAGACAATGCATCAGCAATAACATTTTCTTTACCCTTCTTGTGTTTAATGACATAAGGGAAAGTCTCAATGAATTCAACCCATTTAGCATGTCTACGGTTCAGTTTAGCTTGACTTTTAATGTGTTTCAAAGATTCATGATCAGAATGTATAACAAATTCTTTGGGCCATAAATAATGTTGCCATGTTTCGAAAGTCCGAACAAGAGCATATAATTCTTTATCATAAGTAGAATAGTTCAGACTAGGCCCACTCAATTTTTCAGAAAAGTATGCAACAGGTTTGCCATCTTGTAATAACACACCTCCTAATCCAATTCCACTAGCATCACATTCAAGCTCAAAAGTCTTATTAAAGTCAGGAAGTTGAAGTAAAGGAGCATTTGTCAACTTATCTTTCAATACTGTGAAGGCTTCTTCCTGTGCGGTACCCCAAACAAAAGGCACATCCTTCTTTGTAAGCTCATTGAGAGGTGCAGCAATGGTGCTAAAATCTCTCACAAAACGCCTATAGAAACCAGCGAGTCCAAGAAAACTCCTCACTTGTGTGACCGTTTTGGGCTACGGCCAACTCTCAATAGCTTCAATCTTGGCTTTATCAACTTCAATTCCCTGTGGAGTAACAACATAGCCAAGAAAAGACACTCGGTCGGTGCAAAAGGTGCACTTCCCAAGGTTACCAAACAAACGTGCATCACGTAGAGCATTAAAAACAGCACGTAAATGTTCCAAATGTTCTTCCAAAGATTTGCTATAAATCAGTATATCATCAAAATAGACTACCACAAATCGTCCAATGAAAGCACGTAAAACTTTGTTCATTAATCTCATGAAAGTACTAGGTGCATTAATTAACCCAAAAGGCATGACTAACCACTCATATAAACCAAACTTAGTTTTAAATGCTGTTTTCCATTCATCTCCCAATTTCATACGAATTTGATGGTATCCACTACGCAAATCAACTTTGGAGAATATTGTAGAGCCACTCAATTCATCAAGCATATCATCTAGCCTAGGAATAGGATGACGATAATGAATAGTAATATTATTAATGCCTCTACAATCAACACACATACGCGATGTACCATCCTTTTTAGGCACTAGTATAATAGGAACAGCACAAGGACTAAGAGATTACGTATGTAACCTTTGTCGAGCAGCTCCTGTACTTGACGCATAATCTCCTTCGTCTCCTCTGGATTGGTACGGTATGGTGCATGGTTGGGTAGCGATGCACCGGGAATTAAGTCAATTTGATGCTCAATCCCTCGAATAGGTGGTAATCCCGGTGGCACGTCTTGTGGAAAGACGTCAGCGAACTCCTGCAAAATGCTAGTAACAGTAGGAGGCAAAGAGGAAGGCACGTCCTCGAATGAAAATAATACCTCTTTGCACACAAAAGCATAGCAAACAGATTTGCTAACATCTAGATCATCAATATCAGATTTGGTGGCAAATAAACATGCACTTTTCAATTTAATTTCAGAAGCAACACTAGATGGTTTATTATTAGGCTTTATTTGTTGCTCAAATTCTTTTGCAACAATCTGATTTTCACTCTTATTTTGCTCCTGTTTTGCTTTATTAGCTCGATTAATATCATCTTTCAAAATGGAATCAGGAGTCATAGGAAGCAAAGTAATATTTTTGTCTTTATGAACGAGAGTATACTGATTGTTTCTACCATGGTGTACAGAATTTTTATCAAATTGCCATGGTCTACCAAGTAATAAGGAACATGCTTGCATAGGTACCACATCACAATCAACATAATCAGCATATGTAGAGATACTAAAATGCACACGAACAGTACGTGTTACCTTAACCTTGCCGCTGTTGTTGAACCATTGGATGTAGTAAGGATGTGGATGTGGTCTTGTGGAGAGGGATAGCTTCTCCACCATCTCCATGCTAGTCAAGTTGTTGCAGCTCCCTCCATCTATGATGACGCGAACAGAACGTTCCTTCACAACTCCCTTTGTATGGAACAAATTATGCCTCTGATTTTGCTCAGCTTGCGTGACCTGCACACTCAAAACACGTTGAGCAACCAAACATTCATACCTGTCAGCATCTTCAGGAGCCATGTATTGCGTCTCATGATCAGAATCATCTCCACCGTGTTCTTCATGTGTAAGAAGAGCCAAAGTCTCCTCATCATAGTCACTAGCGGACTCATACCCACCATCCTCAGTAGCAATCATCACACGCTGAGATGTGCATTCGCGCGCAAAATGTCCTCTTCCCTTACAACGACGACAAATAATATCACTTGTGTGCCCTGTAGACGCCATGGAAGAAGCAGAGCTCTGTGCAGGCCCGGCAGGTGTGCTCTTGGCAGATAGTGGTGGTTGTGCCTGCTTTCTTGTATCACGGTTGGAGGTGGCAGCCGACGGAGGTGCCGGTGTAGCAGAACGTGTGGAAGTAGATGATGCACGTGGTGTCCATGATGAAGGTCGACCTGCAGAAAAGTTAGTTTGCGCCAATGCCTGTCGATCCTGCACTTCACGTTCAGCTTTACAAGCAAGATGGAATAAACGAGTGATATTATTATAATCCTTATAGTCTAGAATGGTCTGAATCTCTCTATTTAATCCACCCAGAAAACGTGCAAGCATAGCTTCATTCTCCTCAACAATACCACATCGAATCAATCCAGTTTGTAATTCCTGATAATATTCTTCTACATAATTTTTTCCTTGTCTTAAGCGCTGCAATTTTTGAAGTAATTCACGTTGATAATATGGCAGAACCCAACGAGTACGCATAGCAGTTTTCAAAGCCGCCCAAGTAGCTGGAACAAGATATAATCTACAATATTCAGACCACCAAACACATGCAAAGCTAGTGAAAGCACAAACAACAGCAGGAACACGTCTCTCCTCAGGATATTGTAAACATGTAAATCGTTGTTCAGTTTCTAACTCCCAAGTAAGATATATATCAGGAACATATCTACCCTCAAATGGTGGAATATACAATTTCAGTTTAGGGAGATGGTCATGATCTCGTACCTGAGGGGGAGCCCTAACATTGCCATTATTTGCATGTGGACGACCTGGTTGTTGTGGTGCTGGTGGTTGCACGCAGTTCTGATGTTGATCAACCTCATCCTCGTAATCTCCCACATAATCATCCTCCTCCGCATCAGCAGCAGGAGCCACAGAAGTATCAACAGCAGCACCAGCAGTTTGGCCAGGCTGAAGAGGGACACGGATCACTCGGCGGAGGGCTGATTCCCGACCTGGAGGTATTCGTTGTTGTTGCTGTTGTTGCAGAGGTGCGGCAGGTGCAGCCGGTGGTGGAAGACGCGCAAGCAGTTCATTAAATCTGTTATCGAGCTTTGTTTCGAACGTCTTCTCCAGGCCAGTGATCTTCTCCATGGCCTCTTCAAAATTGTTCAGCACATCTTGCACCTGTTCATTCATCATTTTCTGAAACTTATCATGAAGCTCCTTGTTTGTTAAATTCTCCCAGTCAATCTCGTCAGGTTGTGATCCTGGCATGGTTAGCAGCAATAGAAACACACAGAATATGATCCTATAGACTACTAACAAGTGGTGGTGGTGGTGGGTGTCACAAATCCTTTAAGCAAATCTCAAATTCTTACCAGTTCTTACCCAGCAGCAGGCGGTGATCGGCAACCGATGTAGTCAAAACTCTCAAAGCTTGGATAGAGCGATTACCAGGGAGAGTCAAACGCACGATGTAGATGTATGTGGAGCTGGGAAGGCTTATAGTATGGTAGCAAAAAGGGTCAGCAATAATCAATACAGGGATGCAAAGTTGAATAAACGCTCAACGATGGTACTGTGCTGGTCCTAGGCTAGACCGTGCTAGAGACGCGAGCCTAGCACACTAACAAAATCACAGCGCTGCACGGAAACAAGGGAAAAGCACACTCTGGAATATTTTTTTCGCCCTGTTTTTTTTTGCGCTCCTCTTTTTTTTGCGCTCCTTTTTTTTGCGCTTTTCTTTTGCGAAAAATCACTATAATGGCGAGTGTCTCAAAACTCTTCCGAGGTCAAACTGACAAGATGGGTACGAAATTTTTTTGACAATTTTTTTTTCCGGAAATCAGGGCAGCGACGACGAAAAAGTGCGACCAAAAATCACTATGATGGCGAGTGTCTCAAAAGACTCAGAACAGCCTAAAAATAGGATAGGAAAAAAATATTTTCGGTCGCCGAAATTTTGGCCTAAAAACTGCCCGGGGGTCTCCTGAATTTTTTTTTCCGAGACCTACGCAGGCACGTAAACACGAATCGGAATTGAGATGGATCTCGAAAACAAACCTAATATGAAAAGAACTCGGATTGGTGGTGGATATATGGTGGTAGGATATGGCAGCGGCGGTGGTATATGGTAGCGGTGGTGGTATATGGAAAGGCGATGATGACGGTGCGGTGGCGGCGTGACAACTTATGACCAGAACTCGAAACTCTAAAAGACTAGACTCTAAGACCAGCAACTTGACACGACGATGCAACTGCAAATTCAACAAAGCAAAAACCCTAAAAAGATTATGCAAAGGCTCAGATTGGTTCGGATATGATGAACTAACCCTAATAAATTTTTTTTGTGGCTTTTTCGTGGACTATAGGTATGAAGAACAGACTCGATCTAATCTACGAAAAACTGTAAAATCTCACCAAGCAACCTGGAAATCTGATACCACTTGATAGAGGCAAAGGTGTCCCGGCTTTCGATGAGATGGTGGCTATCGTTTAGGATGAAGTCGACTTTGACGATCCGACTACGAACGTGCGATGACGTCGCGCCTTAGCAATCGCTAAACCAACTCTGAGAGGTTATTGACCACGCCGGAGCACGATCAACCTGACCACGAGGGTCTGTTTCCTGCAGGCAAACGAAGAACAAGCAAGAAACTAAGATTGCAATCTGGATATTGCGAATAAAAGAGGAAAGCTTTATTAATGAAGGTGGGGTTCTGTGACGCCTTGGTCTGGTCGTTGAACACAAACGAAGTACGCGAAGTTGCTGCTATGGCGAACTTTTGATCTAAACAAAACCCAAAGTCTAAACGACGCCCTAAGGGCTGTATATATGGAGGAAGAGGGGGGAATTTCGTGGCCCTTGAGGAAGGGGTCCGAAACCAACCCTAACTCTTGTTTCCCCACACATACGGACTCTAAAAACAGCCTATACTTAAGTATTTCGAAATTACATGGGCCTGGCCCAATAATAAGGTGACGCAGCACCTAGAATAGCCTCTGGACGAAATTTATGAAGTGGCATCTTGTATATTTCGTCCAAGGCTTCATTCAATCCTTATGGTGGCTTCAAAGTCCTGAAATCATCACTTGTGACTCCGTTCTTGTTCCCCTTGCGCATGCCATCAACTCCATGCTTGTTCTTGCTCAAATGTTCATCCTTCTCCAAGCTACGCCCTTCATTTGTAAGCAAAACAAATGTATCCAATTTAGGCAGCATCATATTCTCATGAACATTAGAATCATTACCAAGAAACAAAAGTACCTGGTAATTTAATTGGCGTGCGCGAGCTCTAGTAATTGGTCCATCATATGTAACAGTAGGGGCTGTGGGTGTAACAATGGTATTGATGTCCTCATCACGACGTCATCGCACGTTCGTAGTTGGATCGTCAAAGTCGACTTCATCCTAAACGATAGCCACCATCTCATCGAAAGACGGGACACCTCTGCCTCTATCACCATATTATCAACGTGAATTACTTCAAAAATTGCAGCGCTTAAGACAAGGAAAAAATTCGGTAGAAGAATATTATCAGGAATTACAGACTGGCTTGATTAGATGTGGTATCGTTGAGAAATGAAGCTATGCTTGCACGTTTTCTGGGTGGATTAAATAGAGAGATTCAGACCATTCTAGACTATAAGGATTATAATAATATCACTCGTTTATTCCATCTTGCTTGTAAAGCTGAACGTGAAGTGCAGGATCGACAGGCATTGGCGCGAACTAACTTTTCTGCAGGTCGACCTTCATCATGGACACCACATGCATCATCTACTTCCACATGTTCTGCTACACCGGCACCTCCGTCAGCTGCCACCTCCAACCGTGATACAAGAAAGCAGGCACAACCACCACTATCTTCCAACAGCACACCTGCCGGGCCTGCACAGAGCTCTGCTTCTTCCATGGCGTCTACAGGGCACACAAGTGATATTATTTGTCGTCGTTGTAAGGGTAGAGGACATTTTGCGCGAGAATGCACATCTCAGCGTGTGATGATTGCTACTGAGGATGGTGGGTATGAGTCCGCTAGTGACTATGATGAGGAGACTTTGGCTCTTCTTACACATGAAGAACACGGTGGAGATGATTCTGATCATGAGACGCAATACATGGCTGCTGAAGATGCTGACAGGTATGAATGTTTCATTGCTCAACGTGTTTTGAGTGTGCAGGTCACGCAAGCTGAGCAAAATCAGAGGCATAATTTGTTCCATACAAAGGGAGTTGTGAAGGAACGTTCTGTTCGCGTCATCATAGATGGAGGGAGCTGCAACAACTTGGCTAGCATGGAGATGGTGGAGAAGCTATCTCTCACCACAAGACCACATCCACATCCTTACTACATCCAATGGTTCAACAACAGCAGCAAGGTTAAGGTAACACGTACTGTTCGTGTGCATTTTAGTATCTCTACATATGCTGATTATGTTGATTGTGACGTGGTACCTATGCAAGCATGTTCCTTATTACTTGGTAGACCATGGCAATTTGGTAAAAATTCTGTACACCATGGTAGAAACAATCAGTATACTCTTGTTCATAAGGACAAAAATATTACTTTGCTTCCTATGACTCCTGATTCCATTTTGAAAGATGATATTAATCAAGCTAATAAAGCAAAACAGGAGCAAAATAAGAGTGAAAATCAGATTGTCGCAAAAGAATTTGAGCAACAAATGAAGCCTAATAATATACCATCTAGTGTTGCTTCTGAAATTAAATTGAAAAGTGCATGTTTATTTGCCACCAAATCTAATATTGATGATCTAGATGTTAGCAAATCTGTTTGCTATGCTTTTGTGTGCAAAGAGGCATTATTTTCATTCGAGGACGTGCCTTCCTCTTTGTCTCCTGCTGTTACTAACATTTTATAGGAGTTCACTGACGTCTTTCCACAATACGTGCCACCGGGATTACCACCTATTCGAGGGATTGAGCATCAAATTGACTTAATTCTCGGTGCATCATTACCCAACCGCGCACCATACCGTACCAATCCAGAGGAGACGAAGGAGATTATGCGTCAAGTACAAGAGCTACTCGACAAAGGTTATATACGCGAATCCCTTAGTCCTTGTGCTGTTCCTATTATTCTCGAGCCGAAAAAGGATGGTACCTCGCGTATGTGTGTTGATTGTAGAGGCATTAATAATATTACTATTCGTTATCGTCATCCTATTCCTAGGCTAGATGATATGCTTGATGAATTGAGTGGCTCTACAATATTCTCCAAAGTTGATATGCGTAGTGGATACCATCAAATTCGTATGAAATTGGGAGATGAATGGAAAACAGCTTTTAAAACTAAGTTTGGTTTATATGAGTGGTTAGTCATGCCTTTTGGGTTAACTAATGCACCTAGTACTTCCATGAGACTAATGAACGAAGTTTTACGTGCTTTCATTGGACGATTTGTGGTAGTCTATTTTGATGATATACTGATTTATAGCAAATCTTTGGAAGAACATTTGGAACATTTACGTGTTGTTTTTAATGCTCTACGTGATGCACGTTTGTTTCGTAACCTTGGGAAGTGCACCTTTTGCACCGACCGAGTATCTTTTCTTGGCTATGTTGTTACTCCACAGGGTATTGAAGTTGATAAAGCCAAGATTGAAGCTATTGAGAGTTGGCCGCAGGCCAAAACGGTCACACAAGTGAGGAGTTTTCTTGGACTCGCTGGTTTCTATAGGCGTTTTGTGAGAGACTTTAGCACCATTGCTGCACCTCTCAATGAGCTTACAAAGAAGGATGTGCCTTTTGTTTGGGGTACCGCACAGGAAGAAGCCTTCACGGTATTGAAAGATAAGTTGACACATGCTCCTTTACTCCAACTTCCTGATTTTAATAAGACTTTTGAGCTTGAATGTGATGCTAGTGGAATTGGATTAGGAGGTGTGTTATTACAAGATGGCAAACCTGTCGCATACTTTTCTGAAAAATTGAGTGGGCCTAGTCTGAACTATTCTACTTATGATAAGGAATTATATGCTCTTGTTCGGACTTTAGAGACATGGCAACATTATTTATGGCCCAAAGAATTTGTTATACATTCTGATCATGAATCTTTGAAACATATTAAAAGTCAAGCTAAACTGAATCATAGACATGCTAAATGGGTTGAATTCATTGAGACTTTCCCTAATGTCATCAAACACAAGAAGGGTAAAGAAAATGTTATTGCTGATGCTTTGTCTCGTCGCTATACTATGCTTTCACAACTTGACTTCAAAATATTTGGTTTGGAGACCATCAAAGATCAATATGTGCATGATGCTGATTTTAAAGAAGTAATGCAGAATTGTAAAGAAGGAAGAACATGGAACAAGTTCGTTGTTAATGATGGTTTTGTGTTCCGTGCTAACAA
Organism: Aegilops umbellulata; assembly: GCA_032464435.1. Taxonomy (NCBI): domain Eukaryota; kingdom Viridiplantae; phylum Streptophyta; class Magnoliopsida; order Poales; family Poaceae; genus Aegilops; species Aegilops umbellulata. The sequence goes on along the minus strand of CP136057.1, from coordinate 269,785,718 downwards.
GCTATGCATTCCTGCTAGCTCTGTTCGTCTTTTGTTGTTGCAGGAGGCGCATGGAGGAGGATTAATGGGACACTTTGGCGTGAAGAAGACGGAGGACGTACTTGCTACACATTTCTTTTGGCCAAAGATGAGATGGGATGTTGAGCGTTTTGTTGCTCGCAGCACTACATGTCAAAAAGCTAAGTCACGACTCAATCCTCATGGTTTATATATGCCTTTGCCTGTGCCTAGTGTTCCTTGGGAGGATATATCTATGGACTTTGTTTTAGGTTTACCTCGAACAAAGAAGGGGAGGGATAGCATATTTGTTGTCGTGGATAGATTCTCAAAAATGGCACACTTTATACCATGTCATAAAAGCGATGATGTTGTTAATGTTGCTGATTTGTTCTTTCGTGAAATTATTCGCTTGCATGGTGTGCCAAATACTATTGTTTCAGATCGTGATACTAAATTTCTTAGCCACTTTTGGAGATGTTTATGGGCTAAGTTGGGGACTAAACTGCTTTTTAGTACTACTTGTCACCCCCAAACTGATGGACAAACTGAAGTAGTCAATAGAACATTGTCTACTATGCTTAGGGCTGTTTTGAAGAATAATAAGAAAATGTGGGAAGAATGCTTGCCTCATATTGAATTTGCTTATAATCGTTCATTGCATTCTACTACTAAGATGTGCCCTTTTGAAATTGTGTATGGTTTCCTACGTCGTGCACCTATTGATTTGTTGCCTCTTCCATCTTCGGAGAAGGTTAATTTTGATGCTAAACAACGTGCTGATTTGATCTTAAAGATGCATGAGTTAACTAAGGAAAATATTGAGCGCATGAATGCTAAATATAAACTTGTTGGAGATAAGGGTAGAAAACGTGTTGTCTTTGCACCTGGAGATCTTGTTTGGTTACATTTGCGTAAGGATAGGTTTCCTAATTTGCGCAAGTCAAAGCTAATGCCACGTGCTGATGGTCCTTTTAAGGTGTTAGAAAAAATAAATAATAATGCGTATAAACTTGAGTTGCCTGCAGATTTTGGGGTTAGTCCCAGTTTTAACATTGCAGATTTGAAGCCTTATTTGGGTGAGGAAGATGAGCTTCCGTCGAGGACGACTTCATTTCAAGAAGGGGAGGATGATGAGGACATCAATACCATTGTTACACCCACAGCCCCTACTGTTACATATGATGGACCAATTACTAGAGCTCGCGCACGCCAATTAAATTACCAGGTACTTTCGTTTCTTGGTAATGATTCTAATGTTCATGAGAATATGATGCTGCCTAAATTGGATACATTTGTTTTGCTTACAAATGAAGGGCCTAGCTTGGAGAAGGATGAACATTGGAGCAAGAACAAGCATGGAGTTGATGGCATGCGCAAGGGGAACAAGAACGGAGTTACAAGTGATTATTTCAGGACTCTGAAGCCACCATAAGGAGTGAATGAAGCCTTGGACGAAATATACAAGATGCCACTTCATAAATTTCGTCCAGAGGCTATTCTAGGTGCTGCGTCACCTTATTATTGGGCCAGGCCCATGTAATTTCGAAATACTTAAGTATAGGCTGTTTTTAAAGTCCGTATGTGTGGGGAAACAAGAGTTAGGGTTGGTTTCGGACCCCTTCCTCAAGGGCCACGAAATTCCCCCCTCTTCCTCCATATATAAAGCCCTTAGGGCGTCGTTTAGACTTTGGGTTTTGTTTAGATCAAAAGTTCGCCATAGTTGCAACTTCGCGTACTTCGTTTGTGTTCAACAACCAGACCAAGGCGTCACAGAACCCCACCTTCATTAATAAAGCTTTCCTCTTTTATTCGCAATATCCAGATTCCAATCTCAGCTTCTTGCTTGTTCTTCGTTTGCTCGCAGGAAATAGACCCTCGTGGTCAGGTTGATCGTGCTCCGGCGTGGTCAATAACCCCTCGGAAGTTGGTTTAGCGATTGCTAAGGCGCGACGTCTTCGCACGTTCGTAGTCGGATCGTCAAGGTCGACTCCCACAGAAAACGATTGTCATCTCATCGAAACATCGGGACACCTTTGCCTCTATCAAATAGGAAGGCGCGCTCGTCACTTTCCTGCGGGCGAATGTCGATGTGTTAGCATGGCGAGCATCTGACATCCCCAGCGTTCCCATGTAAGTGATTGAGCACCACCTTGCTGTCTGTCCCCATGCACGACCCATCAAGCAGAAGGTCAGGAAGCAAGCTTTGGAACGACAAGAGTTCATCACAGAGGAGATCAGGAAATGGGAAGCGGCAAGTTTGGTGAGGGGAGTGCTCCATCCGACGTGGTTGGCCAATCCGATGGTGGTGCGCAAGGCAAATGGGAAGTGGAGGCCGTGTATTGACTACACAGATATCAATAAAGCTTGTCATAAGGACCCCTTCCCGTTGCTGCGCATCAACCAGATTGTTGAATCCACAGCCGGGTGTGATCTGTTGTCATTCCTCGACGCCTACTCGGGCTACCACCAGATCTTCATGACAAGAGAAGATCAAGAGAAGACAACGTTTATCACCCCATGTGGTACGTATTGCTTTTTACGGATGCCTTTCGGGTTGAAGAGTGCTGGCTCGACGTTTGCAAGGGTAGTCCAAATTGGTTTTGAGCCCCAGCTACATAGAAATATGGAAGCTTATATGGATGACATAGTGATCAAAACCAAGGACAAGGCGACCCTTGTACAAGATTTAGAAGAGACATTTGCCAACCTGCGCAAGATCAACCTCAAGCTGAACCCTTAGAAGTGTGTCTTCGGTGTTCCGTCCGGCAAACTTCTCGGGTTTTTTGTGTCCCAACATGGGATCGAGGCAAACCCAGACAAGATCAAGGCTATTGAGCAGATTGAGGAACCCAAGCGGATCAAGGATGTGCGTCGGCTCACTGGCTGCATCGCCGCCATGAGCCAATTCATCTCCAAGTCTGCCGAGCGCGCCCTTCCCTTTTTCAAGATCTTGAAGAAGGCGGGCCCAATGGAATGGATCCCAGAGGCCAAGGCGGCGTTGCAAGACCTAAAGAGATACCTTTCCTCTAGACCGATACTAGTTGCACCTAGACCAAAAGAGCCATTGCTGCGATATTTGGCGGCGACGAATCAAGTGGTCAGTGCCGCACTAGTGGCGCAGAGGGAGGTTGACAAAGAGGCAGCGGCAGTGGCAGGACCGGCAGACGGCAAGTCAGAGACTCCCCCGGCAGGGCCTGGTGCCGGCAAGGCAAGGCTCCCGGCAGAGTCTGATGCCATCGGGACAGAGCCCGCACCGTCAAGTGGAGTGGTGCAGAAGAAGAAGATGATGCAACACCCGGTTTACTTTGTCAGCTCCCTCTTACAGGGGGCTAGGTCAAGATATTCCGGTGTGCAGAAATTGCTCTTCGGCCTCCTTATGGCCTTGAGGAAGCTGCGTCATTACTTCCAAGCCCACGAGATCACTGCCGTCACCCGCCTCCCGTTGCAACGGATACTGCACAACCCAGATGCAACCGGAAGGATTGTGGAGTGGGCCTTGGAGTTGTCGAGCTTTGGGTTGAAGTTTGAAAGTACCTCGACAATCCAGAGCAGAGTCTTGGCGGAGTTCATTGCAGAATGGACCTCAAAGCCCGATGAAGAGATCCAGGAGACCACTCTCCCTGGCAAGGAAACCACTCGCGACTGGATTATGTACTTTGACGGAGCTTCCTCACTACAAGGCGCCGGTGCTGGTGTGCTGCTCATCGCACCCACCGGAGAGCACCTCAAGTATGTAGTCCAGATGCACTTTCCCAGGGAGATGTCCACCAACAACACTGCTGAGTACGAGGGATTGCTTGCCGGTCTCAGGATCACGGCGTACCTCAGAGTTAAAAGGCTCATTATCAGGGGTGATTCGCAGCTTGTCGTCAAACACGTCAACAAAGATTATCAGAGCCATTAACGGAGGCCTACGTAGATGAGGTGAGGAAGCTGGAGGAGCGCTTTGACGGTATACAAGCGGAGCACGTTCCCCGAGCGGAGAACGACATCGCCGATCACCTGTCAAAGCGCGCTGCATTCAAGTTACCTGTGGAACCAGGTACCTTTTTGCTTCGTTTAACTCAACCATCCGTCGAACCATCAACAGAGCAGAACAAGCGGAGGAAATCAGGCCCCAGCAAGACTTTCCCGCCGAGCCCCCAGGGGTCGCCGGCAAGGGTGTTGCTGTGGGCCCTGTGCCTGCCGTGGAGCGACCGACTCCGGCAGGCCGTCAAGCCCTGGCCGTAGAGACAGACGCTCCCATGGCGGAAGAGACGCCTTTGGTCCTTGCCGTCGAGCCCCACGCTCCGGCATGGGCACAGCACACCGTCCGTTTCCTCCAGACAGGGGAACTTCCTAAGGAGCAGGAAGAAGCAGAAAGTAGCCCGTCAGTCTGCCTTGTACCAGTTCGTCGATGACGTCCTATACAGAAAAAAACCGAACGGTGTGAAATTGAAGTGCATCCCCCGGGAGGAAGGACTGGAGCTGTTCGCAGAGATACACAGAGGCATATGTGGCTCCCACATAACATCGAGGGCCCTTGCCGGCAAGGCGTTCCGGCAGGGTTTCTTCTGGCCCACTGCCCTCCAGGATGCAACGGTACTAGTAACCAAGTGTGAAGCGTGTCAGTTCCATTCAAAGAAGCTTCATCAACCAGCTCAAGCCCTTCAAACAATCCCTCTCTCCTGGCCATTTTCGGTCTGGGGGCTCGACATACTGGGCCCTTTCCCCCATGCTGTCGGGGGCTTTGAATACTTGTACGTTGCAATCGACAAGTTCACAAAGTGGCCGAAGGTGGAACTGGTGAGGAAGGTGACAGCACAGTCAGCCGTCAAGTTCTTCAAAGGGCTAGTCTGCCATTTTGGTGTACCAAACAGAGTCGACACCGACAACAACACGCAGTTCACAAGCCGCACCTTCATGTAGTACATCCAAGACCTCGGCAATAAGGTCTATTTTGCTTCTGTGGCACACTCTCGGAGCAACGGCCAGGCGGAGAGGGTGAATACTGAAGTGTTGCGAGGCCTGAGAATGAAGACCTTTGATAGGTTGCACAAGAGCGGAAGGCGCTGGATTGATGAGTTGCCGGCGGTTCTTTGGTCGATCAAAACGATGCCAAACCGAGCCACCGGCCAGACACCCTTTGCCCTAGTATATGGGGCAGAGGCAGTTCTCCCCACGGAACTCATATACGGGTCACCTCGAGTGCTCGCTTACGACGAGCTTGAACAAGAGTAGTTGCGGCAAGATGACGCAACGCTCCTCGAGGAAGATCATCTTCGGGCGGCTGTGAGAGCAGCATGCTACCAGCAAGCCTTGCGCCGCTATCATAGCCGCAAGGTTCATGCCCGAAACTTCGAGGAAGGCGACCTTGTTCTTCGGCGCGTTCAGTCGGCCAAGAATTCTAACAAGTTGACGCCGAAGTGGGAAGGCCCTTATCGGGTAATACGAGTCACCAGGCCCGGCGCAGTCTGCCTGGAGACCGAAGATGCTGTCCCAGTGAGCAACTCCTAGAACATCAAGCATCTTCGCAAGTTTTACCCATAAGGCGCGGCTTGTCGGGCCTCCCGGCAAGCCACCTTTTGTACAAGCTTTGCTGGCAAGGCATGTAACCCTGTGTACAAAGCCAGGGGCAGACCCTGAGCATAAATAAATGAAGCGCTGGCGCCCTAAGTTATAGCATGCATGCTAGGTTAAGTCTCTCCCTCGGTTAGGGTTGGTAGTGCTTAGCGGCGACTAACCCCTAAGCCTAGAGGTCGAGTGTGCGTCTTTCTATTCTCTTTGGTTCACAGGGTACTTCTGCTGAGCCGCTTGGGAAAAGGAGAACAAACCGACGCTCCGGCCCCGGCAGGGCAAGGCTGCCGGGGGCTGAAGATACAAGGATCCAACCACGGCAAGCCAGGGTTGCCGGGGATGCGGACTCAGATAAGTCTTTCATCCCCCTGTTAAGCGTTTGCGTATAGAACCAGGACAAATGAAACCTCATTTATGTTCCTTAAACCACCATGGTCCCCCTTTCCTGTACCTGAGAGCTACGTCCTGGGTCGGAATTTGGTAGTAGTCGCGGTGGCGAGGAGATGAATGAGGGGCCTAACTCTACTTTGCCCCTGCCTCCGCCAAGAGCGCAAGAATGGACGATTGAAGTGGGGAAACGGCAAGGCATGTTGCCGGGCGACAATGTTTACCTTAAAAATAACAAGGATTCATCCTTGGCATGGGCCTCGCTCACGCACAAAGAACCCGACAAGCACCCTTTTTCATTAAAAACATCCCATACAGGTACAGTTCATACGGAATTAAAAATATGAGCAAGGGGGGTTACAAGTCTTGAAATAAACAAGTGCTCGCATGCTTACAAACTAAAAAGAAATAAGGTGCCCATAATCCCTTTCTTGTCCCTCTCCACAGAAGGTGGAACAAGGCGGTAGGAGGGGAAAAAGGGCGCCTAGGCAATGTGCGAGGAGCAGAAGGCACCAAGAGAACATCTTGGTGCCGGGAAAGGAGCTGTGATGAGGACATGACTACCTTGGATACGACCAAACATATTGCATACATGCATATTTGTCAGGTGATTTCTAGTGCAAACTATTCAATACTCTATTTTTGTTATCCAGAACAAAAATACTTCACACACTTTTGTGTTTTGTCTAATTGCAGGTGTATGGGACATTTGTACAACACACATATGAAGATAAGGGAGAAAGAGATGTTTACTTGCTGTTCAAAAAGTTCTTTCACGTCACTTTTGGTCCAAGAGAAGATAGAGTCCAAGTCTCTCACGTTCTGGATTCAGTTTCGGACTGCACAGACATACCTGACTCAAAACGGCAATAACTTTTTCATACGGACTCCGAATTGGGTGATTCTTTATTTTTTGGAAACTAGATTTCGTCCTCTTTCCACTCCAATTGGAATCACCTTTAAATTCGTCCGGAGCATTGAGACATGGACGAAACAATCTAACGCTGCAGCAGAATCCGAATCAAACAACAAGTCCAAAGGTGTTGCACCACCTCCACTTGGGCCCATGAGCCTTGTACGACCTAGGGTTGGTTTTAGGCTGCCTTGGGACGTCCTCTCACCTCCTTGGCCGCCACCCCTTGCTCCTATATAAGTAGATCCATCTAGTAGCTTTTTCCTTGGGATTTGTTTAGTTAAAAGTTAGCCATTGCAACTTCGTGTACTTCGTTTGTGTCCAACGACCAGACCAAGACCGCTTACGAATTCCCACCATTATCAATACTTCATATATACTCGCAATATTCAGATTGCTTTTATTATTTTCTTGCTTATTCTTCGATTGCTTGCAGGAATAGACCTTCGTGGTCATGTTGATTGTGCTCCGGCGTGGTCAATAACCTCTCGAAGTTGGTTTAGCGATTGCTAAGGCACAACGTCGTGCACGTTTGTAGTCGGATCGTCAAAGTCATCTTCCCCAAATCGATAGTTATCATCTCATCGAAAGATCGGGACACCCTCGCCTCTATCAAGTGGTATCAGTTTTCAGGTTGCTCGGTGAGAATTTCCAGTTTTCCCTAGATTAGATCTATTTTTCTTACCTATTGTCCAAGAAAAAGCCACAAAAAAAAGTTAGATCTATTCATCCTTTTGTCCAAGCCAGTCTGAGCCTTTGCAATTTTCTTTTCATTGTTTGCATTATTGAATTATCGGTTGCATCGTCGTGTCGAGTTGCTGGTCTTAGTGTCTAGTTCGTTTGGAGTTTCGAGTTCTGTTTACATTAGTCACGTCGCCGCTGCATCGTTATCCCTTCCGCTGTCCACCACACCACCCATCACTTTCCACCACGTGCTACCCATAGTTCATTGTCACAATCATAGTTGAGGTCATTCACATCTTCGCTTGATCCAATCTGCATCTTATCTAGTTTGTCTTGGAAAGAGGGAGAAAAAAAAAAGACAGAGAAAAAAAGAGTGAAAAAAGAGAAAAAAAGTCAGAGGAAAAAAAAGAAAAAGAAAAAAAAGTGTGAGGAAAAAAAAAGAGAAAAAAAAAACAAAATTCGGATCTATCTAGACTCAATCTCGTAGTTGAATTCGGATTGGAATCTGTTTTGTGCACTGTTCAGTAAAACAGGCATAACTTCCTCATACGAAGTCCGTTTTGGCTCCACGAGTACTCAAATTAAAGCTAGCGACGAGCCGCATCTAAATAGTTGCAGAAGCTAGTTCAATATTTGACACCTCAAAATCGTCTTCTAAATAGGTCTTTTTTGCCCTCCGAAGTTCGCGGACACAACTTCTTCCAGTTTTTCAGGCCAGTTTTCGAATTCTTTGACTCCTCATATCAATTCGGACTTGAGTGATTCTTTTTGCATTGGAAAGCTTGAGATAGTAGAATTCTTTGAAAAAAGTTATCAGAAAATTTGCTCATACTTTTCAAGAGGAAAGTTGGAGAGAGAGTTGTTGTATATCCTGCTTGGCAGTTGTTTCACATCATTATCTTTACTACTATTGTGATCTTCACTTATATCTTGCTGTCCATAGCTACTTCATATCCTTTATTGATGCTAGTTTTGCTACGTCGTGACCTCATTAGTGTTCTAGGCTCGCGTCTCTAGTCCGGTCTAGCCTAGGACCAGCACAGTACCGTCGTTGAGCGTTTATTCAACATTGCATCTTTGAATTGATTATTGCTAATCTTTTGCTACCATATATAGCCAACCCAGCTCCACATATTTCTACACCGTGTATACATACGTTCACCTGGCAATCGCTTTACCCAACTTTTGGAGTTACTTGACACCGCTGGTTGCCGATCGCCGCCTGCTGCATGGTAAGAACTTGTAAAACATTGATATTTGCTTTACTGTGAGCGTTTTACCACCACATACTAGTAGTTATAGGAACATTATTTTGGATTTTGTTTCTTGTTTCTACTAATCATGCCAGGATCTAGAGTCAATTCATGGGCTTTGTCGATCGCGGGAGACGTGCCACCACCTTTGCAAATACAACAACCGTCACGAGAGGTGCACAAACATCCAAATGCACATGATCAGGTTAATGTATCTATACCACCATTTAATGGCCGTTTTAGACCTGCTTTATATATTGAATGGGAGTTCAACATAAACAATATATTTGCTTCCCATAATTTTGATGAACATAAAAAGATTAAGGTTGCAGTTGGTTCTTTCACTGGTTATGCTTTGGTTTGGTGGACTGAATATTGTCGGTTACACCCTGATTATATACCTACTACTTGGGATGATTTGAAACTTGCCATGCGACATACTTTCGTCCCCGCTTACTATACTCGTGACATGATTAAGAAGTTGCAACATTTAAAACAAGGTAGTGACACTGTAACAAAATATTATGATGATTTACAAACTACCTTGTTGCATTCCTCTTTAGAAGAAAGTGAAGATGATTTTATGGATAGATTTTGGGGAGGATTAAACCGTGATATTCAAGAGATATTAATTCATGAAGAGTGTTATCCTATGGACCATTTGTTTCGCCTTGCTTGCAAAGCTGAACAGGAAATAAAACGACGTGTTGCTCACGAGGAGAACAAGCGCACGGTGCATATTCCAAGAGTTGATATGATTGTTCCTTCAACTACTAGGCATACTATGACATCCACATCCGTTGTTGTGAGGACTACATCACCTCCACCATGTGACACATCGCCCCCGAGAGTGGCTACACCATCTGAGTTGATCATAAGAGGTAATGAGAAAGGTACTGATCTTCCATCTCTACATGAGAATGATGAATGCCTTGTCAATTTGAATGCACCATCTGATGAGCTACCCACTACTTTGATCACACTACCTATTTTAGAGGACTATGTTGACAATTTGACTTTGCCATGTGATCAAACAACTGAAATACCAACAATTTTGAGTGCACCCATTGAATTAACTGTTGATGCAAAAGAACCAATGTTTAATCATTTTGATATGACCTCTAATCTTGGTGATGATTCTGTGTCCAATGACTTATTGCATGTTTGCTTATTTAAGCATGTTGTAGCCTGTAAATTTGACGCAAGTAAGGTTTATTCACCAATGTTGGGATGGTTTAATGATGAACATTGTCAACCTTTTAAAATGAATAAGAGCTTCGCTTATATGTGCAAACTGAGTTGCAATATTTTCATGCCTTCTACTTCTTGTGATAATATTTTGGCTTTAGATTTTATGAATTATGAAGGTTACTCATGTATACATGTGCCATATGTGCAAAGACTAAGGAAAGTAAAAATGGATGACATATACATATACAACATGTACACATTGTCTTTTTTGTTAGCCACATTTCAGATTAAGCAACGCCGAGGACGGCTTTGTTTTCAAGAAGGGGAGGATGATGAGGACATGAGTACCTTGGATACGACCAAAAATATTGCATACATGCATATTTGTCAGGTGATTTCTAGTGCAAACTATTCAATAATCTATTTTTGTTATCCAGAACAAAAATACTTCACACACTTTTGTGTTTTGTCTAATTGCAGGTGTATGGGACATTTGTACAACACACATATGAAGATAAGGGAGAAAGAGATGTTTACTTGCTGTTCAAAAAGTTCTTTCACGTCACTTTTGGTCCAAGAGAGGATAGAGTCCAAGTCTCTCACGTTCTGGATTCAGATTGGGACTGCACAGACATACCTGACTCAAAACGGCAATAACGTTTTCATACGGACTCCGAATTGGGTGATTCTTTATTTTTTGGAAACTAGATTTCGTCCACTTTCCACTCCAATTGGAATCACCTTTAAATTCGTCCGGAGCATTGAGATATGGACGAAACAATCTGACGCTGCAGCAGAATCCGAATCAAACAACAAGTCCAAAGGTGTTGCACCACCTCCACTTGGGCCCATGAGCCTTGTACGACCTAGGGTTGGTTTTAGGCTGCCTTGGGACGTCCTCCCACCTCCTTGGCCGCCACCCCTTGCTCCTATATAAGTAGATCCATCTAGTAGCTTTTTCCTTGGGATTTGTTTAGTTAAAAGTTAGCCATTGCAACTTCGTGTACTTCGTTTGTGTCCAACGACCAGACCAAGACCGCTTACGGATTCCCACCATTATCAATACTTCATATATACTCGCAATATTCAGATTGCTTCGTGTTCTGTTCACATTAGTCACGTCGCCGCTGCATCGTTATCCCTTCCGCTGTTCACCACACCATCCATCAATTTTCACCTCGTGCTACCCATAGTTCATTGTCACAATCATAGTTGAGGTCATTCACATCTTCGCTTGATCCAATCTGCATCTTATCTAGTTTGTCTTGGAAAGAGGGAGAAAAAAAAAGACAGAGAAAAAAGAGTGAAAAAAAAAGAAAAAAAGGTCAGAGAAAAAAAAAGAGAAAAAAAAAGTGTGAGGAGAAAAAAAAGGAGAAGAAAAAAAAACAAAATTCGGATCTATCTAGACTCAATCTCGTAGTTGAATTCGGATTGGAATCTGTTTTGTGCACTGTTCAGTAACACAGGCATAACTTCCTCATACGAAGTCCTTTTTGGCTCCACGAGTACTCAAATTAAAGCTAGCGACGAGCCGCATCTAAATAGTTGCAGAAGCTAGTTTAATATTTGACACCTCAAAATCGCCTTCTAAAAGGTCTTTTTGCCCTCCGAAGTTCACGGACACAGCTTCTTCTAGTTTTTCAGGCCAGTTTTCGAATTCTTTGACTCCTCATATCAATTCGGAATTGAGTGATTCTTTTTGCATTGGAAAGCTTGAGCTAGTAGCATTCTTTGAAAAAAGTTATCAGAAAATTTTCTCAAACTTTTCAAGAGGAAAGTTGGAGAGAGAGTTGTTGTATATCCTGTTTGGCAGTTGTTTCACATCATTATCTTTACTGCTATTGTGATCTTCACTTATATCTTGCTGTCCAGAGCTACTTCATATCCTTTATTGATGCTAGTTTTGCTACGCCGTGACCTCATTAGTGTTCTAGGCTCGCGTCTCTAGTCCGGTCTAGCCTAGGACCAGCACAATACCGTCGTTGAGCGTTTATTCAACATTGCATCTTTGAATTGATTATTGCTAATCTTTTGCTACCATATATAGCCAACCCAGCTCCACATATTTCTACACCGTGTATACATACGTTCACCTGGCAATCGCTAAACCCAACTTTTGGAGTTACTTGACACCGCTGGTTGCCGATCGCCGCCTGCTGCATGGTAAGAACTTGTAAGACATTGATATTTGCTTTACTGTGAGCGTTTTACCACCACATCCTAGTAGTTATAGGAACATTATTTTGGATTTTGTTTCTTGTTTCTACTAATCATGCCAGGATCTAGAGTCAATTCATGGGCTTTGTCGATCGCGGGAGACGTGCCACCACCTTTGCAAATACAACAACCGTCACGAGAGGTGCCCAAACATCCAAATGCACATGATCAGGTTAATGTATCTATACCACCATTTAATGGCCGTTTTAGACCTGCTTTATATATTGAACGGGAGTTCAACATAAAAAATATATTTGCTTCCCATAATTTTGATGAACATAAAAAGATTAAGGTTGCAGTTGGTGCTTTCACTGGTTATGCTTTGGTTTGGTGGACTGAATATTGTCGGTTACACCCTGATTATGTACCTACTACTTGGGATGATTTGAAACTTGCCATGCGACATACTTTCGTCCCCGCTTACTATACTCGTGACATGATTAAGAAGTTGCAACATTTAAAACAAGGTAGTGACACTGTAACAAAATATTATGATGATTTACAAACTACCTTGTTGCATTCCTCTTTAGAAGAAAGTGAAGATGATTTTATGGATAGATTTTGGGGAGGATTAAACCGTGATATTCAAGAGATATTAATTCATGAAGAGTGTTATCCTATGGACCATTTGTTTCGCCTTGCTTGCAAAGCTGAACAGGAAATAAAACGACGTGTTGCTCACGAGGAGAACAAGCGCACGGTGCATATTCCAAGAGTTGATATGATTGTTCCTTCAACTACTAGGCATACTATGACATCCACATCCGTTGTTGTGAGGACTACATCACCTCCACCATGTGACACATCGCCCCCGAGAGTGGCTACACCATCTGAGTTGATCATAAGAGGTAATGAGAAAGGTACTGATCTTCCATCTCTACATGAGAATGATGAATGCCTTGTCAATTTGAATGCACCATCTGATGAGCTACCCACTACTTTGATCACACTACCTATTTTAGAGGACTATGTTGACAATTTGACTTTGCCATGTGATCAAACAACTGAAATACCAACAATTTTGAGTGCACCCATTGAATTAACTGTTGATGCAAAAGAACCAATGTTTAATCATTTTGATATGACCTCTAATCTTGGTAATGATTCTGTGTCCAATGACTTATTGCATGTTTGCTTATTTAAGCATGTTGTAGCATGTAAATTTGACGCAAGTAAGGTTTATTCACCAATGTTGGGATGGTTTAATGATGAACATTGTCAACCTTTTAAAATGAATAAGAGCTTCGCTTATATGTGCAAACTGAGTTGCAATATTTTCATGCCTTCTACTTCTTGTGATAATATTTTGGCTTTAGATTTTATGAATTATGAAGGTTACTCATGTATACATGTGCCATATGTGCAAAAACTAAGGAAAGTAAAAATGGATGACATATACATATACAACATGTACACATTGTCTTTTTTGTTAGCCACATTTCAGATTAAGCAACGCCGAGGACGGCTTTGTTTTCAAGAAGGGGAGGATGATGAGGACATGACTACCTTGGATACGACCAAAAATATTGCATACATGCATATTTGTCAGGTGATTTCTAGTGCAAACTATTCAATAATCTATTTTTGTTATCCAGAACAAAAATACTTCACACACTTTTGTGTTTTGTCTAATTGCAGGTGTATGGGACATTTGTACAACACACATATGAAGATAAGGGAGAAACAGATGTTTACTTGCTGTTCAAAAAGTTCTTTCACGTCACTTTTGGTCCAAGAGAAGATAGAGTCCAAGTCTCTCACGTTCTGGATTCAGATTCGGACTACACAGACATACCTGACTCAAAACGGCAATAACTTTTTCATATGGACTCCGAATTGGGTGATTCTTTATTTTTTGGAAACTAGATTTCATCCTCTTTCCACTCCAATTGGAATCACCTTTAAATTCGTCCGGAGCATTGAGATATGGACGAAACAATCTGACGCTGCAGCAGAATCCGAATCAAACAACAAGTCCAAAGGTGTTGCACCACCTCCACTTGGGCCCATTGGCCTTGTACGACCTAGGGTTAGTTCTAGGCTGCCTTGGGACGTCTTCCCACCTCCTTGGCCGCCACCCCTTGCTCCTATATAAGTAGATCCATCTAGTAGCTTTTTCCTTGTGATTTGTTTAGTTAAAAGTTAGCCATTGCAACTTCGTGTACTTCGTTTGTGTCCAACGACCAGACCAAGACCGCTTATGGATTCCCACCATTATCAATACTTCATATATATTCGCAATATTCAGATTGCTTTTATCATATTCTTGCTTGTTCTTCGATTGCTTGCAGGAATAGACCTTCGTGGTCAGGTTGATTGTGCTCCGGCGTGGTCAATAACCTCTCGAAGTTGGTTTAGCGATTGCTAAGGCACAACGTCGTGCACGTTTGTAGTCGGATCATCAAAGTCATCTTCACCAAATCGATAGTTATCATCTCATCGAAAGATCGGGACACCCCGCCTCTATCAAGCTGGAAGACGAGGCAGCGGGCCAGCAATACGCGACGAAGGCGTCGGTGCCCGCTTACTCCGAGTTGACGGCCGCCACCCGCCATCTTCGCCTTCTCCGGCCCTCCTACGCCAAACGCCCAAGGAGACGACGGGGAGCAACCGATGGAGAGCTTGGCGAGGATGGCCCTCGGTACGGTGCGTGCCGAGGGACGGGCGGCGCGGTCAGTCAGAGTCAGCATCCTGCCGCTCGACTCCCTCGTCGCCGCTGTCATTGTCCTCCTCGTCACTCCCTCTTGAGGAGGAATCTTCATCGTCAGAGGAGCTCTCCACGCAGCACTTCAGGCGAGTGCCAAGATCTCCGAAGACCTTGACGGAGAGAAGGCCGCCCTCCATTAACTTGAAGTAGAGGATGAGCCCCACCGTCAGCCTATGGATGCGGGCAAATGTCTACTATCCGCGATGGAGATACATGACGTGAGGAGCGGGGAAGTCGACGTCGACCCGCGTGCCGCCGGTCCCGCAGCCACTCATGTGCAATCTGAGGGTCTGGGGCGGATCGAGCTCCATCTCCTGGCCGAAGGGGGTGGGGAGACGGAGACGACGCCGCAGTGGCTGGCGCAGCCTGATGAAGAACTCGCGAGGCTGGTCTCCGATGTGACCCTCCATCGCGGGTGGCACCGCTGGCGGAGGCACGACCATCGCGCCACCTCGTCCCCCTCTCCCCTGACCGCCGCGGCGACCTCGGCCACGCCCCTCCCCCTTCCTCTCATGGCCGGCTCCGCCGCCACGGGCTCATGGGAAGAGGGGGACGCGCTGACGACCAGCAACCCTCGCCGCCACCATCGAAGGCCCAGCACCTCCTCTCGCCATGGCAGGTGGAAGAAAAGAGCGAAGGTAGAGGAGGATGGACGCGGAAGGAATGTGGGATGACGCACCCGCCACCCTCCTTATAAAGGGGTGGGGTCGAGCCTCGGCCGCCCCACTCGGCCAACCCAGCCATCGAGGGCGCGGGGAATCTGGACCGACCCGCTGCCCCAATCAGCGACGGCCCGGTTTCCCGCCCCCATCGCGTGCCACTTGCATGGAGGATGCATGGCGGGCGAGCAGGGTCGAAGGGACGAGTGAGGCGACCGTTCCCCGCCCCGTGATCGTGGGGTGCGGGCGCCTTGAAGACTGCGAACCAAGTCCACCCAGTAAATGAGCCGCGCCTCCACACATCCCTCTTTTTATGGGGAAGGCGTGAGCCGCCTCTTTACCACGATGTGACGCATGCATGCGGAAACCGCCCCACGCATGACCCCCACGTCACGCACGACCCTCCATGTTGCGCAGGTCATGGGGAAGCGCAGCAGACGGAAAAATTACTGCGGTAAAGTCCTGCCCCGACTGCCCGCGCACCATTTTGGGGCCTGGCCCAACAATGTGTCGCGCTTATGAGTGGCCCAGGCCCGGGGGCTCCTGTCGGTGTACAAAAGTAGGGGCACTCCTTTTGACCCCTTTACTTGTGCACGGACAGTCGGAGC
Organism: Aegilops umbellulata; assembly: GCA_032464435.1. Classification (NCBI taxonomy): domain Eukaryota; kingdom Viridiplantae; phylum Streptophyta; class Magnoliopsida; order Poales; family Poaceae; genus Aegilops; species Aegilops umbellulata. Next base: position 269,769,543 of record CP136057.1, on the reverse strand, counting down.
CGCACCCACGGCCACACTAAGCAGAGCAGGGGAGGGAAACCGGAGAGAAGCCAGAGGCACAAGATGGTTAGAGGCAACGCCAAGACCAGAAACACAAGACAACAAAGGGGCGAGGTGGAGTCTGAAGGAAATATGCCCTAGAGGCAATAATAAAGTTATTATTTATTTCCTTACATATCATGATAAATGTTTATTATTCATGCTAGAATTGTATTAACCGGAAACATAATACATGTGTGAATACATAGACAAACAGAGTGTCACTAGTATGCCTCTACTAGACTAGCTCGTTAATCAAAGATGGTTATGTTTCCTAACCATGAACAAAGAGTTGTTATTTGATTAACGAGGTCACATCATTAGTTGAATGATCTGATTGACATGACCCATTATATTAGCTTAGCACCCGATCGTTTAGTATGTTGCTATTGCTTTATCCATGACTTATACATGTTCCTATGACTATGAGATTATGCAACTCCCGTTTGCCGGAGGAACACTTTGGGTACTACCAAACGTCACAACGTAACTGGGTGATTATAAAGGAGTACTACAGGTGTCTCCAATGGTAGATGTTGGGTTGGCGTATTTCGAGATTAGGATTTGTCACTCCGATTGTCGGAGAGGTATCTCTGGGACCTCTCGGTAATGCACATCACTTAAGCCTTGCAAGCATTGCAACTAATGAGTTAGTTGCGAGATGATGTATTACGGAACGAGTAAAGAGACTTGCCGGTAACGAGATTGAACTAGGTATTGGATACCGACGATCGAATCTCGGGCAAGTAACATACCGATGACAAAGGGAACAACGTATGTTGTTATGCGGTCTGACCGATAAAGATCTTCGTAGAATATGTAGGAGCCAATATGGGCATCCAGGTCCCGCTATTGGTTATTGACCGGAGTGTGTCTCGGTCATGTCTACATTGTTCTCGAACCGTAGGGTCCGCACGCTTAAGGTTTCGATGACAGTTATATTATGAGTTTATGAGTTTTGATGTACCGAAGGAGTTCGGAGTCCCGGATGAGATCGGGGACATGACGAGGAGTCTCGAAATGGTCGAGACGTAAAGATTGATATATTGGACGACTATATTCGGACATCGGAAAGGTTCTGAGTGATTCGGGTATTTTCGGGAGTACCGGGTAGTTACGGGAGAAGCAATGGGCCTTTGATGGGCTTTAGTGGGAAGAGAAGAAAGGGCCAAGGGGTTGTTGCGCCCCCCTTCCCTCTGGTCCGAATTGGACTAGGGAAAAGGGGGCCGGCCACCTTTCCTTCTCCTCCACTTCCTTCTCCCTTCCTACCCTCTTGGTGGACTCCTACTAGGACTTGGAGTCCTAGTAGGACTCCACATCCTGGCCGCACCAAGCCTTGGCCGGCCTCCTCCTCCTCCATCCTTTATATACAGGGGCAGGGGGCACCCCATAGACACACAAGTTGATCCTTGAGATCGTTCCTTAGCCGTGTGCGGTGCCCCCCTCCACCATATTCCACCTCGGTCATATTGTAGCGGTGCTTAGGCGAAGCCCTGCGACGGTAAAACATCAAGATCGTCACCACGCCGTCGTGCTGACGAAACTCTTCCCCGACGCTTTGCTGGATCGGAGCCCGGGGATCGTCATCGTGCTGTAGGTGTGTTAAGAACTCGGAGGCGCCGGAGTAACGGCGCTGGGATCGGTCGGATCACGAGGAGAACGTATGACTACTTCCTCTACGTTGTGTCAACGCTTCCGCTTCAGTCTACGAGGGTACGTAGACAACACTCTCCCCTCTCGTTGTTATGCATCACCATGATCTTGCGTGTACGTAGGAATTTTTTTGAAATTACTACGTTCCCCAACAGTGGTATCAGAGCCTGGTTTTCTGGTTTGATGTTATTTGCACGAGTAGAACACAAGTGAGTTGTGGGCGATATAAGTCATACTGCCTACCAGCATGTCATACTTTGGTTCGGCGGTATTGTTGGACGAGACGATCCGGACCAACCTTACGCGTACTCTTACGCGAGACCGGTTCCCTCGACGTGCTTTGCACATAGATGGCTTGCGGAAGACTGTCTCTCCAACTTTAGTTGAACCGAGTGTGGCTACGCCCGGTCCTTGAGAAGGTTTAAACGGAGTCTATTTGACAAACTATCGTTGTGGTTTTGATGCGTAGGTAAGATGAGTTCTTGCTTAAGCCCGTAGCAGCCACGTAAAACTTGCAACAACAAAGTAGACGACGTCTAACTTGTTTTTGCAGGGCATGTTGTGATGTGATATGGTCAATACATGATGCTAAATTTTATTGTATGAGATGATCATGTTTTGTAACCGAGTTATCGGCAACTGGCAGGAGCCTTATGGTTGTCTCTTTATTGTATGCAATGCAATCGCGATGTAATGCTTTACTTTATTACTAAGCGGTAGTGATAGTCGTGGAAGCATAAGATTGGCGAGACGACAATGATGCTACGATGGAGATCAAGGTGTCGCGCCGGTGACGGTGGTGATCATGACGGTGCTTCGGAGATGGAGATCACAAGCACAAGATGATGATGACCATATCATATCACTTATATTGATTGCATGTGATGTTTATCTTTTTATGCATCTTATCTTGCTTTGATTGACGGTAGCATTATAAGATGATCTCTCACTAAATTATCAAGAAGTGTTCTCCCTGAGTATGCACCGTTGCAAAAGTTCTTCGTGCTGAGACACCACGTGATGATCGGGTGTGATAGGCTCTACGTTCAAATACAACGGGTGCAAAACAGTTGCACACGCGGAATACTCAGGTTATACTTGACGAGCTATGCATATAAGATATGACCTCGGAGCACGGAGACCGAAAGGTCGAGCGTGAATCATATAGTAGATATGATCAACATAATGATGTTCACCATTGAAACTACTCCATCTCACGTGATGATCGGACATGGTTTAGTTGATTTGGATCACGTGATCACTTAGAGGATTAGAGAGATGTCTATCTAAGTTGGAGTTCTTAAGTAATATGATTAATTGAACTTAAATTTATCATGAACTTAGTCCTGGTAGTATTAGCATATCTATGTTGTAGATCAATAGCTCGCGTTGTTGCTTCCCTATGTTTATTTTGATATGTTCCTAGAGAAAATTGTGTTGAAAGATGTTAGTAGCAATGATGCGGATTGGATCCGTGATCTAAGGTTTATCCTCATTGCTGCACAGAAGAATTATGTCCTTGATGCACCGCTAGGTGACAGACCTATTGCAGGAGCAGATGCAGACGTTATGAACGTTTGGCTAAGCTCAATATGATGACTACTTAATAGTTTAGTGCACCATGCTTAACGGCTTAGAATCGGGACTTCAAAGACGTTTTGAACGTCATGGACCATATGAGATGTTCCAGGAGTTGAAGTTAATATTTCAAGAAAATACCCGAGTTAAGAGATATGAAGTCTCCAACAAGTTCTATAGCTAAAAGATGGAGGAGAATCGCTCAACTAGTGAGCATGTGCTCAGATTGTCTGGGTACTACAATCACTTGAATCAAGTGGGAGTTAATCTTCCAGATAAGATAGTGATTGACAGAATTCTCTAGTCACCATCACCAAGTTAGTAGAATTTCGTGATGAACTATAATATGCAAGGGATAACGGAAACGATTCCCAAGCTCTTCGTGATGCTAAAAATCGACGAAGGTAGAAATCAAGAAAAACATAAAGTGTTGATGGTTAACAACATCACTACTTTCAAGAAAAGGGCAAATGGAAAGAAGGGGAACTTCAAGAAGAACGGCAAGCAAGTTGCTGTTCAAGTGAAGAAGCTCAAGTCTGGTCCTAAGCTTGAGACTAAGTGCTTCTACTGCAAAGGGACTGGTCACTGGAAGCGGAACTACCCCAAGTGATTGGCGGATATGTAGGATGGCAAAGTGAACATAAGTATATTTGATATACATGATTATTGATGTGTACTTTACTAGTGTTTATAGCAACCCCTCAATATTTGATACTGGTTCAGTTGCCAAGAGTAGTAACTCGAAACGGGAGTTGCAGAATAAACAGAGACTAGTTAAGGGTGAAGTGACGATGTGTGTTGGAAGTGGTTCCAAGATTGATAGGATCATCATCGCACACTCCCTATACTTTCGGGATTAGTGTGGAACCTAAATAAGTGTTATTTGGTGTTGAGCATGAATATGATTTAATCATGTTTATTGCAATACGGTTATTCATTTAAGTAAGAGAATAAATTGTTGTTCTGTTTACATGAATAAAACCTTCTATGGTCATACACACCAACAAAATGGTTTGTTGGATCTCGATCGTAGTGATACACATATTCATAATATTGAAGCCAAAAAGATGCAAAGTTAATAATGATAGTGCAACTTATCTGTGGCACTGCCGTTTAGGTCATATTGGTGTAAAGCGCATGAAGAAACTCCATGCTGATGGAATTTTGGAATCACTTGATTATGAATCACTTGATGCTTGCGAACCATGCCTCATGGGCAAGATGACTGAGACTCCGTTCTCCGGAACAATGGAGCGAGCAAATGACTTGTTGGAAATCATACATACCGATGTATGTGGTCCGATGAAGATTAAGGCTCGCGACAAGTATCATTATTTTCTGACCTTCACAGATGTTTTGAGCAGATATGGGTATATCTACTTGATGAAACATAAGTCTGAAATATTTGAAAAAGTTCAAAGAATTTCAGAGTTGATGAGGACATGACTACCTTGGATACGACCAAAAATATTGCATACATGCATATTTGTCAGGTGATTTCTAGTGCAAACTATTCAATAATCTATTTTTGTTATCCAGAACAAAAATACTTCACACACTTTTGTGTTTTGTCTAATTGCAGGTGTATGGGACATTTGTACAACACACATATGAAGATAAGGGAGAAAGAGATGTTTACTTGCTGTTCAAAAAGTTCTTTCACGTCACTTTTGGGCCAAGAGAAGATAGAGTCCAAGTCTCTCACGTTGTGGATTCAGATTCGGACTGCACAGACATACCTGACTCAAAACGGCAATAACTTTTTCATACGGACTCCAAATTGGGTGTTTCTTTTTTTGTTGGAAAGTAGATTTCGTCCTCTTTCCACTCCAATTGGAATCACCTTTAAATTCGTCCGGAGCATTGAGATATGGACAAAACAATCTGACGCTGCAGCAGAATCCGAATCAAACAACAAGTCCAAAGGTGTTGCACCACCTCCACTTGGGCCCATGAGCCTTGTACGACCTAGGGTTGGTTTTAGGCTGCCTTGGGACGTCCTCCCACCTCCTTGGCCGCCACCCCTTGCTCCTATATAAGTAGATCCATCTAGTAGCTTTTTCCTTGGGATTTGTTTAGTTAAAAGTTAGCCATTGCAACTTCGTGTACTTCGTTTGTGTCCAACGACCAGACCAAGACCGCTTACGGATTCCCACCATTATCAATACTTCATATATACTCGCAATATTCAGATTGCTTTTATCATATTCATGCTTGTTCTTCGATTGCTTGCAGGAATAGACCTTCGTGGTCAGGTTGATTGTGCTCCGGCGTGGTCAATAACCTCTCGAAGTTGGTTTAGCGATTGCTAAGGCGCAACATCGTGCACGTTTGTAGTCGGATCGTCAAAGTCATCTTCACCAAATCGATAGTTATCATCTCATCGAAAGATCGGGACACCCCGCCTCTATCAAGAGTGAAGTGGAAAATCATCATGACAAGAAAATAAAGTTTCTACGATCTGATCGCGGAGACGAATATTTGAGTTATGAGTTTGGTCTTCAGTTAAAACAATGTGAAATAGTTTCACTACTCACGCCACCTGGAACACCACAGCATAATGGTGCGTTCGAACGTCATAACCGTACTTTATTGGATATAGTACAATCTATGATGTCTCTTACCGATCTACCACTATCGTTTTTGGGGTTATGCATTAAAGACAACTGCATTCACGTTAAAAAGGGCACCATCTAAGTCCGTTGAGACGACACAATCTGAACTATGGTTTGGCAAGAAACCAAAGTTGTCGTTTCTTAAAGTTTGGGGTTGCGATGCTTACGTGAAAAAGTTTCAACATGATAAGCTCAAACCCAAATCGGAGAAATATGTCTTCATAGGATACCCAAAGAGTCAATTGGGTACACCTTCTATCACAGATCCAAAGGCAAGACATTCGTTGCTAAGAATGGATCCTTTCTAGAAAAGGAGTTTCTCTCAAAAGAAGTGAGTGGGAGGAAAGTAGAAAACTTGATAAGGTAATTGTACCTTCTCCCTTATTGGAAAGGAGTTCATCACAGAAATCTGTTCTTGTGAGTACTACACCAATTAGTGAGGAAGCTAATGATGATGATCATGTAACTTTAGATCAAGTTACTACCGAATCTCGTAAGTAAACCAGAGTGAGATCCGCACCAGAGTGGTACGGTAATCCTGTTCTGGAAGTCATGTTACTAGACCATGATGAACTTGCGAACTATGAGGAAGCGATGATGAGCCCAGATTCCGCGAAATGGTTTGAGGCCATGAAATCTGAGATTTGATCCATGTATGAAAACAAAGTATGGACTTTGGTGGATTTGCTCGATGATCGGCAAGCCATAGAAAATAAATGGATCTTCAAGAGGAAGACGGACGCTGATAGTAGTGTTACTATCTACAAAGCTAGACTTGTCGAAAAAGTTTTTTGACAAAGTTCAAGGTGTTGACTACGATGAGATTTTCTCACTCGTATCGATGCTTGAAGTCTGTCCGAATCATGTTAACAATTGCCGCATTTTATGAAATTTGGCAAATAGATAACAAAACTGCAATCCTTAATGGATTTATTAAAGAAGAGTTGTATATGATGCAACCAGAAGGTTTTGTCAATCCTAAAGGTGTTAACAAAGTGTGCAAGCTCCAGCGATCCATCTATGGACTGGTGCAAGCATCTCGGAGTTGGAATATACACTTTGATGAGTTGATCAAAGCATATAGTTTTATACAGACTTGCGGTGAAGCCTGTATTTACAAGAAAGTGAGTGGGAGCACTACATCATTTCTGATAAGTATATGTGAATGACATATTGTTGATCGGAGATAATGTAGAATTATTCTGCAAAGCATAAAGGAGTATTTGAAAGGAGCTTTTCAAAGAAAGACCTCGGTGAAGCTGCTTACATATTGGGCATCAAGATCTATAGAGATAGATCAAGACGCTTAATTGGACTTTCACAAAGCACATACCTTGACAAAGTTTTGAAGAAGTTCAAAATGGATCAAGCAAAGAAAGGGTTCTTGCCTGTGTTACAAGGTGTGAAGTTGAGTAAGACTCAATGCCCGACCACTGTAGAAGATAGAGAGAAAATGAAAGATGTTCCCTATGCTTCAGCCATAGGCTCTATCATGTATGCAATGCTGTGTACCAGATCCATTGTATACCCTACACTGAGTTAAGCAAGGGAGTACAATGGTGATCTAGGAGTAGATCACTAGACAGCGGTCAAAAATTATCCTTAGTGGAATAAGGATATGTTTCTCGATTATGGACGTGACAGAAAGGTTCGCCGTAAAGGGTTACGTCGATGCAAGTTTTGACACTGATCTGGATGACTCTAAGTCTCGATCTAGATACATATTGAAAGTGGGAGCAATTAGCTAGAGTAGCTCTGTGCGGAGTATTGTAGACATAGAATTCGCAAAATACTTACGGATCTGTATGTGACAGACCCGTTGACTAAAATTATCTCACAAGCAAAACATGATCACACCTTAGTACTCTTTGGGTGTTAATCACATAGCGATGTGAACTAGATTACTAACTCTAGTAAACCCTTTGGGTGTTGGTCACATATCGATGTGAACTATGGGTGTTAATCACATGGTGATGTGAACTATTGCTGGTAAATCACATGGCGATGTGAACTAGATTATTGACTCTAGTGCAAGTGGGAGACTGAAGGAAATATGCCCTAGAGGCAATAATAAAGTTATTATTTATTTCCTTACATATCATGATAAATGTTTATTATTCATGCTAGAATTGTATTAACCGGAAACATAATACATGTGTGAATACATAGACAAACAAAGTGTCACTAGTATGCCTCTACTAGACTAGCTCGTTAATCAAAGATGGTTATGTTTCCTAACCATGAACAAAGAGTTGTTATTTGATTAACGAGGTCACATCATTAGTTGAATGATCTGATTGACATGACCCATTATATTAGCTTAGCACCCGATCGTTTAGTATGTTGCTATTGCTTTATCCATGACTTATACATGTTCCTATGACTATGAGATTATGCAACTCCCGTTTGCCGGAGGAACACTTTGGGTACTACCAAACGTCACAACGTAACTGGGTGATTATAAAGGAGTACTACAGGTGTCTCCAATGGTAGATGTTGGGTTGGCGTATTTCGAGATTAGGATTTGTCACTCCGATTGTTGGAGAGGTATCTCTGGGCCCTCTCGGTAATGCACATCACTTAGCCTTGCAAGCATTGCAACTAATGAGTTAGTTGCGAGATGATGTATTACGGAACGAGTAAAGAGACTTGCCGGTAACGAGATTGAACTAGGTATTGGATACCGACGATCGAATCTCGGGCAAGTAACATACCGATGACAAAGGGAACAACGTATGTTGTTATGCGGTCTGACCGATAAAGATCTTCGTAGAATATGTAGGAGCCAATATGGGCATCCAGGTCCCGCTATTGGTTATTGACCGGAGACGTGTCTCGGTCATGTCTACATTGTTCTCGAACCGTAGAGTCCGCACGCTTAAGGTTTCGATGACAGTTATATTATGAGTTTATGAGTTTTGATGTACCTAAGGAGTTCGGAGTCCCGGATGAGATCGGGGACATGACGGGGAGTCTCGAAATGGTCGAGACGTAAAGATTGATATATTGGACGACTATATTCGGACATCGGAAAGGTTCTGAGTGTTTCGGGTATTTTCGGGAGTACCGGGTAGTTACGGGAGAAGCAATGGGCCTTTGATGGGCTTTAGTGGGAAGAGAAGAATGGGCCAAGGGGCTGCTGCGCCCCCCTTCCCTCTGGTCTGAATTGGACTAGGGAAAAGGGGGCCGGCCACCTTTCCTTCTCCTCCACTTCCTTCTCCCTTCCTTCCCTCTTGGTGGACTCCTACTAGGACTTGGAGTCCTAGTAGGACTCCACATCCTGGCCGCACCAAGCCTTGGCCGGCCTCCTCCTCCTCCATCCTTTATATACAGGGGCAGGGGGCACCCCATAGACACACAAGTTGATCCTTGAGATCGTTCCTTAGCCGTGTGCGGTGCCCCCCTCCACCATATTCCACCTCGGTCATATTGTGGCGGTGCTTAGGCGAAGCCCTGCGACGGTAAAACATCAAGATCGTCACCACGCCGTCGTGCTGACGAAACTCTTCCCCGACGCTTTGCTGGATCGGAGCCCGGGGATCGTCATCGTGCTGTACGTGTGTCAAGAACTCGGAGGCGCCGGAGTAACGGCGCTGGGATCGGTCGGATCACGAGGAGAACGTATGACTACTTCCTCTATGTTGTGTCAACGCTTCCGCTTCAGTCTACGAGGGTACGTAGACAACACTCTCCCCTCTCGTTGCTATGCATCACCATGATCTTGCGTGTACGTAGGAAATTTTTTGAAATTACTACGTTCCCCAACAGAGTTCCCCAGCAAGGCCGTTGCGGGGGTGGCCTCGCGGTCCCGGCAAGAGCCTTGCCGGGGCAACTTGCCCAAACACCAACAGAGCGAGCCGCCCTTGAGCCCATGGGTTCCAACCCAACCGACTATGATCGGACCAGGGCTCGGGAGGCAACTCTGTGGTGGCATGCAGATCTTTGTCAAGACCATTGGTATATGAGATCATATGAGGATCAGAAGACAACAATCCTCGGCAAGATCCTTGCCGAGGAAAGCCACGAGACTCCCAGTAAGATCCTTGCCGAGGACGACTGCGTGCCACGGCAAGACCCTTGCCGGGCCCCCGGCAAGGCCCTTACCGAGGACATCAGCGGGGCCACTGCCAGGCCCGCACCAGCCATGTTTCCACCTGATTAGCATGCAGCTGCCAGCCCGACCAGCTGGGCAGGCACCTACCTGGCAACATGCGGCTCCCAGGCCAACTCAGCAAGCGCCTACGTGGCGGTGTGCAGATCTTCATGAAGACCCTACCACCACGCCACCTCAGCTGCCTGCCTGCCTACATGGCGCCGCATGCATCGCTGGCCAGGGCGCGTGTCGAAGCGAGGAGGGGCGGCGACGGACGGGACGGGCCTCGTTCCCGTCCCCAATAAAGCTAAGGGACACCTAAGCGATGCATTAAATGCGTCTTGTCCTGTAATACGGGCGATAAGCTCGCAATACTATAGGCCTTTCCACCTCCTGTGTGCCACTGTGGCAACTCCTTTCAACTATAAAAGGAGGCCCATGGCGTACTAGAGGGGGATTCGGCTCTTTTGAACTACACAACCACCGTAGCTAGTTCGAGAGCTCAAGAATACTCAATACATCCACCAAAGCAGGACTAGGGTTTTACGCATCCTCGCGGCCCGAACTTGGGCAAACGATTCATGTGCTTTCTGTCAGACCCACTCTTCTCACAACCCCGCGCCCCGCCAACCTTAGTAGGGATTCTTGTGATCCCATAGGTGTCGTTCTCACTGACAATGGTCCTTTTAAGGTGTTAGAGAAAATAAATGATAATGCATATAAACTTGAGCTGCATGCAGATTTAGGGGTTAATCCCACTTTTAACATTGCAGATTTGAAGCCTTATTTGGGTGAGGAAGATGAGCTTCCGTCGAGGACGACTTCATTTCAAGAAGGGGAGGATGATGACGACATCAATAGCATTGTTACATCCACAGCCCCTACTACTATATATACTGGACCAATTACTAGAGCTCGCGCACGCCAATTAAATTATCAGGTACTTTCGTTTCTTGGTAATGATTCTAATGTTCTTTAGAATATGATGATGCCTAGATTTGATACATTTGTTTTCTCACAAATGAAGGGCCTGGCATGGATAAGACAGATGAACACAGGAGCAATACCAAGCATGGAGATGATGGCATGCGCAAGGGGAACAAGAACGGAGTTACAAGTGATGATTTCAGTACTTTGAAGCCACCATAATGAGTGCATGAAGCCTTGGACGAAATATACAAGATGCCACTTCATAAATTTCGTCCAGAGGCTATTATAGGTGCTGCGTCACCTTATTATTGGTCCAGGCCCATGTAATTTTGAAATACTTGAGTATAGGCTATATTTAGAGTCCGTATGTGTGGGGAAACAAGAGATAGGGTTGGTTTCGGACCCCTCCCCCAGGGGCCATGAAATTCCCCTCCTCTTCCTCCATATATACATCCCTTAGGGCACCGTTTAGACTTTGGGTTTTGTTTAGACTAAAGTTCACCATAGCTGCAACTTCGCGTACTTCGTTTGTGTTCAACGACCAGACAAAGGCGTCACAGAACCCCACCTTGATCAATAAAGCTTTCCTCTTATATTCGCAATATCCAGATTGCAATCTTAGTTTCTTACTTGTTCTTTGTTTGCCTACAGGAAACAGACCTTCGTGGTTGGGTTGATCGTGCTCCGGCGTGGTCAATAACCTCTCGGAGTTGTTTTAGCGATTGCTAAGGCGCGACATCCTCGCACGTTCGTAGTCGGATCGTCAAAGTGGACTTCCGCCAAAACGATTGCCACAATCTCATCGAAAGACGGGACACCTTTGCCTCTATCAGTGTGTGGCCGCACGCACCTCCGGCCTCGCCCGCCTTCGACCGGCCTCGCCGCTGCCGCTCCCTGCTATTGCTCTTCCCGCTGCACTCTGCTGCTGCTCCTCTGCTACAGTAATATTCAGGTACTGTAGCAGTAGCCAGCTTTGCAACTATTAGACTGACTAGCCCTCATGACAACCCCTGAACAGCAACTAAACAAAAGTTAATAGGAGTAAAATTCATGTGGGTAGGAAGTACACTTGACAAACTTCATTTCACCCCACTGGACCCAATCCATTTGAAGCGCTGATTAAATCCTACGAAATTCACAAAATGCTAAGTTATGTTAGCTGAAAAACTGAAAAAACAGCTTTATTTTCATAGCTAATTTATAGATGTTGATGTTCAAGCGAATGAACACTAACATGGATGTCAATGATACTAACATGTAGATCACTGAAAGATGATAAAAATTGGTAAAGGGCACTAAGCCATAGGATGTCCAGAACTACAGTTATAGCCTTCGGAAAATAGCTAAGTGTTGTTAAAACTGAGCGATTCTCAGACTTTGCCAATTTTCAGGAAATTCCAGAATATGTTTAAAGCTTAGAAAATTCATAGAAAATAATCTGTAACTCGAATGAAAATGTTTTCTACATGAAAGTTGCTCAGAAAAATCCAACGAATCCAAATACGAGGTCCGTCCATCTGTCCCATGCCCCTAGCATGCTGAACATGGAACTGTCCCCTCTATTTCATCTTTCCAAAAAATGTCAAACGCTGGGAGAACATTCCCGGATGTTTTCCCTCTTCGTCTGTATCACCTAGCACTGCGTTAGTTCACCCCTAGCACTGCGTATTACCATGTTATGCTTTATGATGCTTTGTTTGCTTTATACTTATTGTTTCTTCCCCCTCTTCTCTGCAGTAGACCCCGAGACCGATGCTGCCCCTGTGATGGACTACGTTGACGACGACACTTCTTCCTTTTCAGCAGAGCTTCCAGGCAAGACCCCCCTTTGATCATCCCATATCGCCCATTCCATTCTCTCATGCTTGCATTAGATTTTGCTACTGTTATTGTTTGCTCCTATTCTGATGCATAGCCTATTTATTGTAACCTGCTATTATTACCTACCTTCTTATCCTAAACTATTTAGTATAGGTTGGGTAGAGACCTATCAGAGACCCCCAGTTTTTCCCGATTGCCCCTCTGGATTATCAGAAGACCCCGATCAACGCGATCAAAGACCAAGCCCCGGCACCGCACATAACTTTCCCCTTGGTGTTAGACACATGGTTACTATGGTTACTATGACTTTACACTGAACCATGTTACTAAAGACAGGTCGGCCTTGAGGGGTATCCTCGTGAGCTTAATTGCGAGTGATGAGGAGTTGGGTTGACCTGGAGGGTGCCCGCGAGATAATTATGAGGCGTGGCCAGGCATTCTTAGCCCTTGCCGCAAGTCCTCGAAATGGGGCGACGGGGTCACATCTTTCGTGAGTCTCTGCTTGTTACCGCGCTTTCCTAATCCACCACGATTTGGATATTTGATCCGAGGGGCCTCTGGCCTAATAGCACTAACCATCACGTGGGCATAGTATGGGCATTCTGCGTCGTATGCATCAGTCGAAGCTTAATAGATGTCATGCGACTGAGCGGGCGCGTCGGGTTGGACTGGTAAGCACCTGCCTTTTTAAGGAGGTAGCTAGGTCTGCTCACCGGCCGCGTACGCAATGTGCAGGAGTTCCCGGGGCGATGGCCCAAGACCCCTGGGGGCATAGGTTTAGTCCGGCGTGCTGACCTCTCTATTAAGCCTAGGTCGGGTTGGGGCGTATTATATGGCCGAGGCCGGGCATGACCCAGAAAAGTGTGTCCGGCCAGAGTTAATCGAGCATGGTGGGCAAGTTGGTGCACCCCCGCAGGGAAGAAAACATCTATCCATAGCCTATCCTACGGTAATTCACACTTGGAGTTGTAACCCGGTCGATACAAATAGAACTTGACACCTGAGAAGAGAACTGGATAGTATGGCTCTGGGATTGCTTTCTCCTAGGGATTCGAGAAAGGATCTCTGGCCGAGGTTGATAACACTACTACTACTTTACTTTATGCTACTCTTATCTCTTCTGATGCTGCAAGATGCTTGGAGCTGCTTGAAGATGCTAGTCTTTGATAGGCTAGGCTTTCCCCTTCTCTTCCGGCATTCTGCAGTTCAGTCCACATATACTACCCATTTCATTGACACCGATGCATATGTAGTGTAGATCCTTCCTTGCGAGTACTTTGGAGGAGTACCACGGTTGCTTTGCTCCCCCCTTTCCCCCCTTTTCCATTCTTCTCGGATGTCGCAACCAGATGGTGGAGCCTAGGATCCAGACACCACCTTCGACGACGACTGCTACTGCACTAAGGGTGCCTACTACTACGTGGAGGTCGTCGCCGACCAGAGTAGTTAGAAGGCTCCCAGGTAGGAGGCCTTGCCTTTTCGATCGATGTTGCTTTTGTGCTAGCCTTCTTTAGGAAGACTTGCCTAACCTATGTCTGTACTCAGATATTGTTGCTTCCGCTGATTCTTGTGTATTCGAGCTTATGTATTCGAGCCTTCGAGGCCCCTGGCTTGTAATATAAAGCTTGTATTATTTTAATTTGTGTCTAGAGTTGTGTTGTGATATCTTCCCGTGAGTCCTTGATATTGATCGTACACGTTTGCGTGTATGATTAGTGTACGATTGAATCGAGGGCGTCACAAGTTGGTATCAGATCCGGCTGCCCATAGGATCCCCCTTTCCAACTCCTTGGCTGAAGTTGAGTCTAGTCGTCGAAAACTGTTTTACTAACTTGGCTGTGTGGCTTACGGGCCCATGTCGCCATTGGATGGTATTAGGATCTTATATTCCTCGTCTATACTCTGGGACTCTGGTCTCTCGTCTATTCGGGTTAAACATTTTACTAACTCTGACATTAGGTTCTCGTACCCACTTCCTCCCGGAGAGCCCTGACATTATCGGTGATCGCTTGCTTTGCCAGAAGATTCTGCAGATACTCCTCGATGTTTCTCAAGACCCTGTGCCAACTGCTTTGCGGTTCCTGACAACCGATAACCCCCCTGAATAACAACCTTGCCTCTTGTACCTTCAACCCTAGTTGCTCTTGTTATTACAAGATACCACTAGTACTCTCCGTTGTTCTGAGAATCCTTTGTGCCTTCTGCTTTGTAGCTTCTTTTCGAACTGCAGATAATTCACTTAACCGGGGTTCCTTCATCCCCAATTGCTCATATGCTTTCCAAAATACCTGAAGATGCTATCTGATCTTTCAAAAATCCTCTGCATCCTATTGCTCTTGATTCTCCTTGCCTGCTATATTCTTTAAAAATCTTTGTGATTGGCATTCTGTTCCTATGGGTTCAACGTGTGTGCAAATACTCGCAATCATAAATTAATAATTGGGAATTTTCTTTCCGGCTGAGACATCTTTCCAGATATGAGCTGGTTCTTGCCCAATCCATATTTGATCGGGTGCAACTCTAATTCTATTCAACTTACTCATCTTTTGGTCAGAGCCTCTGCTTCTGATCCTCCGTCTTGAAATCATAATTCCTCTGCACCCAAGTATCGAACCATTCAGACATTTCTATAAGCCGATGGCATTGCATCCCCTTGTTCATTTGATTGATTATTGATTACCGATACTCACATCAACTTTGTCGTGAATCGCCAGATCCATTGTTGGGTTGTTATCCGATAGTGTCCTTCACATCCAAAATCTTGTGAGTTTTTCCCTGATACATAATACCTTCAGTAAATTGTATTATCTGCTTTGACTTCGATACTATGCTTTCGAACTTGTATCTTTTGCTTGGTTGATGGTTCTATATATTCGTAAAAATGCCCCGATGGGTTGAACTTATGCCTTCCATATTCCGTGTGAACTTGAGAGTTCTCAGGAGTCTCACTCTTGTAGTACTTCGCCAGATAAATCTTCTACACTACAATTTCTTCGAAAACAACAATTGAATGAAAGGTTATGCATTGAAGAAGTGGGAGTCGACCTTGAACCTTTGTGTTCATGCTCATGGACCCGATGTAGAACTTATCATAAAAACTTCTCTTAAAAATTAATTATCCCCTTGATATAAGTTCATCTTATATATGAGATCTGGTCTTTTGCAATCGTGGTCCCGACCATGATTGTTCTTCTTTGATCCCATTTCGCGGGCAAGTTAAAGCACTTGTTCTGCAAATCAATATGCTTGTCCAACCCCTATACTGATCTATCTCGAGTATTACCCCCCTACTGTCTCGAGTATATCATCCTATTGTACTGCGTCCTATGAACTTTTTGATGGAGTGGTATTTCCCCCCTGTCATAGTAACTCCATTGCATCTGGGTTGTCGTCAACCGAGACCACCGAACAATGAATCTATTCCGCTCGGTGATACATCACTCCTAGTACTTTGTTGCTGGGGAGTTAGATATCACCTCACGTCATTCCTAGCCTGATTGGCTATATCACTATCATGCTAATTTTAACTGTGCTACCTGGTCCTTATGCCCGGAGCAACTTCCGACGACGAGCAAAGCTTGCGTCGATCTTCTGCATCCTATCATTTCATCTTGAACAAGTTTGATTTCGAGCTTGTGTCAAATCTGTGGTTCTCATGGCCTTTCACTTCATCTTTCCTTTTGTCTATTGTCGTCGCTGCTCGATGGCATGTTCCAAGAATCTCCCGACAAAATTTGTCGTGATCACCGTCAACACTTTGGTTTCTTCAGAGATGTCAATGGAATTCATGTTGAGAAATAGCATCCTTGCTCTTTGATGATTTGTGATATCATTGATGACATCCTTGACTTTCTGCCAACACATACCTGGTTGTGATTGGTTATTCTACGTTCCGAGATAATCTTGGAAAACTGTTCCTTTGTATCTCTTGTGATCTTTAGATCCAACCTCACTAGAAACACCAAATCAATGCTACCACGAAGCATGACTGTGGTATTCCGAATATTGACAAGAACATTGGTAGCACATTACCAAAGGTTCTGGATCTATCATCCGATGATAGAGGCGGGGTGTCCCGATCTTCCGATGAGATGATAACTATCGATTTGGTGGAGACAACTCTGGCGATCCGACTACAAACGTGCACGACGTTGCGCCTTAGCAATCGCTAAACCAACTCCGAGAGGTTACCGACAATGCCGACAGCACGATCAGCCTGACCACGAAGGTCTATTCCTGCATGCAATCAAAGAACAAGCAAGAATATGATAAAACAATCTGAATATTGCGAATATATATGAAATATTGATAATGGTGGGGATCCGTAAGCGGTCTTGGTCTGGTCGTTGGACACAAACGAAGTACACGAAGTTTCAATGGCTAACTTTTAACTAAACAAATCCCAAGGAAAAAGCTACTAGATGGATCTACTTATATAGGAGTAAGGGGTGGAGGCTAAGGAGGTGGGAGGACGTCCCAAGGCAGCCTAAAACCAACCCTAGGTCGTACAAGGCTCATGGGCCCAAGTGGAGGTGATGCAACACCTTTGGACTTGTTGTTTGACTCGGATTCTGCTGCAGCGTCAGATTGTTTCGTCCATATCTCAATGCTCCGGACGAATTTAAAGGTGATTCCAATTGGTTTGGAAAGAGGATGAAATCTACTTTCCAACAAAAAAAGAATCACCCAATTCGGAGTCCGTATGAAAAAGTTCTTGGCGTTTTGAGTCAGGTATGTCTGTGCAGTCCGGATCTGAATCCAGAACGTGAGAGACTTGGACTCTATCTTCTCTTGGCCCAAAAGTGACGTGAGAGGACTTTTTGAACAGAACTTAAACTTCTCCTTTTCCCCTATCTTCATATGTGGATTGTACAAATGTCCCATACACCTACAATTAGACAAAACACAAAAGTGTGTGAAGTATTTTTGTTCCGGATAATATAAATATATTATTGAATAGTTGACACTAGAAATCACCTGACAAATATGCATGTATGCAATATTTTTTGTCGTATCCAAGGTAGTCATGTCCTCATCATCCTCCCCTTCTTGAAAATAAAGCCGTCCTCGGCGTTGCTTAATCTGAAATGTGGCTAACAAAAGAGACAAGGTGTACATGTTGTATATGTATATGTCATCCATTTTTATTTCCCTTAGTTTTTGCACATATGACACATGTATACATGAGTTACTTTCAAAGTTCATGAAATATAAAGCCAAACTATTATCACAAGAAGTAGAAGGCATGAAAATATTGCAACTCAGTTTGCACACATAAGTGAAACTCTTATTCATATCAGAAGATTGACAAAGTTCATCATTAAACCATCCCAACATTGGTGAATAAACTTTAATAGTTTCAGAATTAAATGCTACAACATGCTGTAATAAGCAAACATGCAACAAGTCATTCAACATAAAATCATTATCAAGATTAGAGGTCATATCAAAATGATTAAACATTGGCACAATTATTTTCAAACGTAGTTGATCCAAATTTGTTTTAGTGCCTGATTCACATGGTTCTTTCACATCAACGGTTAACTCAATGGGTGCACTCAAAATTCTTGATATTGCAGTTGTTTGATCACATGGCAAAGTCAAATCATTAGCATAATCATCTAAAATAGGTGGTGTGATCAATGTTGTGGCTAGAGCATCACATGGTGTATTTAAATCGACAAGGCATTCATCATTCGCATGTGAAGTTAGAAGATCAGTACCTTTGTCATTACCTCGTGTTATCAACTCAGACGATGTTGGAACTCTCGGCAGTGATGGGTCATAATATGGAGTTGATGCAGTGCTCATGATAGAGGCAAAGGTGTCCCGATGTTTCGATGAGATGGTGGCTATCGTTTCGGTGGGAGTCGACCTTGACGATCCGACTACGAACGTGCGAGACGTCGCGCCTTAGCAATCGCTAAACCAACTTCCGAGGGTTATTGACCACGCTGGAGCACGATCAACCTGACCACGAGGGCCTGTTTCCTGCGAGCAAACGAAGAACAAGCAAGAAACTAAGATTGCAATCTGGATATTGCGAATATAAGAGGAAAGCTTTATTAATGAAGGTGGGGTTTTGTGACGCCTTGGTCTGGTCGTTGAACACAAACGAAGTACGCGAAGTTGCAGCTATGGCGAACTTTTGATCTAAACAAAACCCACAGTCTAAACGATGCCCTAGGGGCTGTATATATGGGGGAAGAGTGGGGAAATTTCATGGCCCTTGGAGGAGGGGTCCGAAACCCACCCTAACTCTTGTTTCCCCACACATACGGACTCGAAAAACAGCCTATATTGAAGTATTTCGAAATTACATGGGCCTGGCCCAAGAAGAAGGTGACGCAACACCTAGAATAGCCTCTGGACGAAAATTATGAAGTGGCATCTTGTATATTTCGTCCAAGGCTTCATGCACTCAATATGGTGGCTTCAAAGTCCTGAAATCATCACTTGAAACTCTGTTCTTGTCTCCCTTGCGCATGCCATCAACTCCATGCTTGTTCTTGCTCCAATGATCATCCTTCTCCAAGCTAGGCCCTTCATTTGTAAGCAAAACAAATGTATCCAATTTAGGCAGCATCATATTCTCATGAACATTAGAATCATTACCAAGAAACGAAAGTACCTGATAATTCAATTGGCGTGCGCGAGCTCTAGTAATTGGTCCAGTATGTATAGCAGCAGGGGCTGTGGGTGTAACAATGGTATTGATGTCCTCATCATCCTCCCCTTCTTGAAATGAAGTCGCCCTCGACGGAAGCTCATCTTCCTCACCCAAATAAGGCTTCAAATCTGCAATGTTAAAAGTGGGACTAACCCCAAAATCTGCAGGCAACTCAAGTTTATATGCATTATCATCTATTTTCTCTAACACCTTAAAAGGACCATCAGCACGTGGCAATAGCTTTGATTTGCGCAAATTAGGAAATCTATCCTTACGCAAATGTAACCAAACAAGATCTCCAGGTGCAAACACAACATGTTTTCTACCCTTATCTCCAGCAAGTTTATATTTAGCATTCATACGCTCAATGTTTTCCTTAGTTAACTCATGCATTTTTAAAATCAATTCAGCACGTTCTTTAGCATCAAAATTAACCTTCTCCGAAGATGGAAGAGGCAACAAATCAATGGGTGCACGAGGTAGGAAACCATACACAATTTCAAAAGGGCACATCTTAGTAGTAGAATGCAACGAACGATTATAAGCAAATTCAATATGAGGCAAGCATTCTTCCCACATTTTCTTATTATTCTTCAAAACAGCCCTAAGCATAGTAGACAATGTTCTATTGACTACTTCAGTTTGTCCATCAGTTTGGGGGTGACAAGTAGTACTAAAAAGTAGTTTAGTCCCCAACTTAGCCCATAAACATCTCCAAAAGTGGCTAAGAAATTTAGCATCACGGTCTGAAACAATAGTATTTGGCACACCATGCAAGCGAAGAATTTCACGAAAGAACAAATCAGCAACATTAACAGCATCATCGCTTTTATGACATGGTATAAAGTATGCCATTTTCGAGAATCTATCCACGACAACAAATATGCTATCCCTCCCCTTCTTTGTTCGAGGTAAACCTAAAACAAAGTCCATAGATATATCCTCCCAAGGAACACTAGGTACAGGCAAAGGCATATATAAACCATGAGGATTGAGTCGTGACTTAGCTTTTTGACATGTAGTGCAGCGAGCAACAAAACGCTCAACATCCCGTCTCATCTTTGGCCAAAAGAAATGTGTAGCAAGTATATCCTCCGTCTTCTTCACGCCAAAATGTCCCATTAGTCCTCCCCCATGCGCCTCCTGCAACAACAAAAGACGAGGGAGCTAGCTGGAATGCATAGCTTGTTAGCACGAAACACAAATCCATCATTAACGACGAACTTGTTCCATGATCTACCTTCTTTACAATTCTGCAATACATCTTTAAATTCAGCATCATGCACATATTGATCTTTGAAGGTCTCCAAACCAAATATTTTAAAATCAAGTTGTGACAGCATAGTATAACGACGAGACAATGCATCAGCAATAACATTTTCTTTACCCTTCTTGTGTTTAATGACATAAGGGAAAGTCTCAATGAATTCAACCCATTTAGCATGTCTACGGTTCAGTTCAGCTTGACTTTTAATGTGTTCCAAAGATTCATGATCAGAATGTATAACAAATTCTTTGGGCCATAAATAATGTTGCCATGTTTCTAAAGTCCGAACAAGAGCATATAATTCCTTATCATAAGTAGAATAGTTCAGACTAGGCCCACTCAATTTTTCAGAAAAGTATGCAACGGGTTTGCCATCTTGTAATAACACACCTCCTAATCCAATTCCACTAGCATCACATTCAAGCTCAAAAGTCTTATTAAAATAAGGAAGTTGGAGTAAAGGAGCATGTGTCAACTTATCTTTCAACACCGTGAAGGCTTCTTCCTGTGCGGTACCCCAAACAAAAGGCACATCCTTCTTTATAAGCTCATTGAGAGGTGCAGCAATGGTGCTAAAGTCTCTCACAAAACGCCTATAGAAACCAGCGAGTCCAAGAAAACTCCTCACTTGTGTGACCGTTTTGGGCGGCGGCCAACGCTCAATAGCTTCAATCTTGGCTTTATCAACTTCAATTCCCTGTGGAGTAACAACATAGCCAAGAAAAGATACTCGGTCGGTGCAAAAGGTGCACTTCCCAAGGTTACCAAACAAACATGCATCACGTAGAGCATTAAAAACAGCACATAAATGTTCCAAATGTTCTTCCAAAGATTTGCTATAAATCAGTATATCATCAAAATAGACTACCACAAATCGTCCAATGAAAGCACGTAAAACTTCGTTCATTAGTCTCATGAAAGTACTAGGTGCATTAGTTAACCCAAAAGGCATGACTAACCACTCATATAAACCAAACTTAGTTTTAAATGTTGTTTTCCATTCATCTCCCAATTTCATACGAATTTGATGGTACCCACTACGCAAATCAACTTTGGAGAATATTGTAGAGCCACTCAATTCATCAAGCATATCATCTAGCCTAGGAATAGGATGACGATAACGGATAGTAATATTATTAATGCCTCTACAATCAACACACATACGCGATGTACCATCCTCTTTAGGCACTAGTATAATAGGAACAACACAAGGACTAAGAGATTCACGTATATAACCTTTGTCGAGCAGCTCCTGTACTTGACGCATAATCTCCTTCGTCTCCTCTGGATTGGTACGGTATGGTGCACGGTTGGGTAGCGATGCACCGGGAATTAAGTCAATTTGATGCTCAATCCCTTGAATAGGTGGTAATCCCGGTGGCACGTCTTGTGGGAAGACGTTAGCGAACTCCTGCAAAATGTTAGTGACAGCAGGGGGCAAAGAGGAAGGCACGTCCTCGAATGAAAATAATGCCTCTTTGCACACAAAAGCATAGCAAACAGATTTGCGAACATCTAGATCATCAATATCAGATTTGGTGGCAAATAAACATGCACTTTTCAATTTAATTTCAGAAGCAACACTAGATGGTTTGTTATTAGGCTTCATTTGTTGCTCAAATTCTTTTGCCACAATCTGATTTTCACTCTTATTTTGCTCCTGTTTTGCTTTATTAGCTCGATTAATATCATCTTTCAAAATGGAATCAGGAGTCATAGGAAGCAAAGTAATATTTTTGTCCTTATGAACAAGAGTATACTGATTGTTTCTACCATGGTGTACATATTTTTTATCAAATTGCCATGGTCTACCAAGTAATAAGGAACATGCTTGCATAGGTACCACATCACAATCAACATAATCAGCATATGTAGAGATACTAAAATGCACACGAACAGTACGTTTTACCTTAACCTTGCCGCTGTTGTTGAACCATTGGATGTAGTAAGGATGTGGATGTGGTCTTGTGGTGAGAGATAGCTTCTCCACCATCTCCATGCTAGCCAAGTTGTTGCAGCTCCCTCCATCTATGATGACGCGAACAGAACGTTCCTTCACAACTCCCTTTGTATGGAACAAATTATGCCTCTGATTTTGCTCAGCTTGCGTGACCTGCACACTCAAAACACGTTGAGCAACTAAACATTCATACCTGTCAGCATCTTCAGCAGCCATGTATTGCATCTCATGATCAGAATCATCTCCACCGTGTTCTTCATGTGTAAGAAGAGCCAAAGTCTCCTCATCATAGTCACTAGCGGACTCATACCCACCATCCTCAGTAGCAATCATCACACGCTGAGATGTGCATTCTCGCGCAAAATGTCCTCTTCCCTTACAACAACAACAAATAATATCACTTGTGTGCCCTGTAGACGCCATGGAAGAAGCAGAGCTCTGTGCAGGCCCGGCAGGTGTGCTCTTGGCAGATAGTGGTGGTTGTGCCTGGTTTCTTGTATCACGGTTGGAGGTGGCAGCTGACGGAGGTGCCGGTGTAGCAGAACGTGTGGAAGTAGATGATGCACGTGGTGTCCACGATGAAGGTCGACCTGCAGAAAAGTTAGTTCGCGCCAATGCCTGTCGATCCTGCACTTCACGTTCAGCTTTACAAGCAAGATGGAATAAACGAGTGATATTATTATAATCCTTATAGTCTAGAATGGTCTGAATCTCTCTATTTAATCCACCCAGAAAACGTGCAAGCATAGCTTCATTCTCCTCAACGATACCACATCTAATCAAGCCAGTTTGTAATTCCTGATAATATTCTTCTACCGAATTTTTTCCTTGTCTTAAGCGCTGCAATTTTTGAAGTAATTCACGTTGATAATATGGTGGAACCCAACGAGTACGCATAGCAGTTTTCAAAGCAGCCCAAGTAGCTGGAACAGGATATAATCTACAATATTCAGACCACCAAACACATGCAAAGCTAGTGAAAGCACAAACAGCAGCAGGAACACGTCTCTCCTCAGGATATTGTAAACATGTAAATCGTTGTTCAGTTTCTAACTCCCAAGTAAGATATATATCAGGAACATATCTACCCTCAAATGGTGGAATATTCAATTTCAGTTTAGGGAGATGGTCATGATCTCGTACCTGAGGGGGAGCCCTAACATTGCCATTATTTGCATGTGGACGACCTGGTGGTTGTGGAGCTGGAGGTTGCACGTAGTTCTGATGTTGATCAACCTCATCCTCGTAATCTCCCGCATAATCATCCTCCTCCACATCAGCAGCAGGAGCCACAGAAGTATCAACAGCAGCACCAGCAGTTTGGCCAGGCTGAAGAGGGACACGGCTCGCTCGGCGGAGGGCTGTTTCCCGACCTGGAGGTATTCGTTGTTGTTGCTGTTGTTGCAGAGGTGCGGCAGGTGCAGCCGGTGGTGGAAGACGCGCAAGCAGTTCATTAAATATGTTATCGAGCTTTGTTTCGAACGTCTTCTCAAGGCCAGTGATCGTCTCCATGGCCTCTTCAAAATTGTTCAGCACATCTTGCACCTGTTCATTCATCATTTTCTGAAACTTATCATGAAGCTCCTTGTTTGTTAAATTCTCCCAGTCAATCTCGTCGGGTAGTGATCCTGGCATGGTTAGCAGCAATAGAAACACACAAGAATATGATCCTATAGACTACTAACAAGTGGTGGTGGTGGTGGGTGTCACAAATCCTTTAAGCAAATCTCAAATTCTTACCAGTTCTTACCCAGCAGCAGGCGGTGATCGGCAACCGATGTAGTCAAAACTCTCAAAGCTTGGATAGAGCGATTACCAGGGAGGGTCAAACGCACGATGTAGCTGTATGTGGAGCTGGGAAGGCGTTTAATATGGTAGCAAAAGGGGTCAGCAATAATCAATTCAGAGATGCAAAGTTGAATAAACGCTCAACGACGGTACTGTGCTGGTCCCAGGCTAGACCGTGCTAGAGACGCGAGCCTAGAACACTAACAAAATCACGGCGCTGCACGAAAACAAGGGAAAAGCACACTATGGAATTTTTTTTTCGCTCTTTGTTTTTTTTTGCGCTCTTTTTTTTTGCGCTCCTCTTTTTTTTTGCGAAAAATCACTATATTGGCGAGTGTCTCAAAACTCTTCCTAGGTCAAACTGACAGGATAGACATGAAATTTATGCGACAATTTTTTTTTCGACTGCCCGGACCCAAAAACTGGAAACGGCTCAAAAAAACTTTGAATAACGGCGACTGTCTCAAAAGGCTAAGAAACACCTAAAAATAGGATAGCCAGAAATTTTTTTGTCAAGTGCGTTTTTGAATATTTTTTTTGAAACCAACCTCTTCTACGGACGGCAAAAGATTGATGGAATCCCAAACCGACTCAAACAAGGAAACACGAATCTGGCAACAGATGGATTTCGAAAGCAAACCTAATATGAGATGGACTCGAAGTGATGGTGGTATATGGATACAGATCGGTGGTCGTATATGGACTCGGGGCGGTGGAGGTATATGGATATGGATCGGTGGTGGTATATGGACTCGGAGCGGTGGCGGATAAGCGGTGGTGGAAGATGGCAGGGACAATGATGATGGTGCGGCGGCGGCGTGACTAATATGACCAGAACTCGAAACTCTAAAAGACTAGACGCTAAGACCAACAACTTGACACGACGATGCAACCGCAAATTCAACAATGCAAATACAGAAAAGATTATGCAAAGGCTCAGATTGGTTCGGATAGGATGAACTAACCATAATTTTTTTTGGCTTTTTCGTGGACTATAGGTATGAAAAACAGACTCGATCTAAACTATGAAAAACTGTAAAATCTCACCGAGCAACCTGAAAATCTGATACCACTTGATAGAGGCAAAGGTGTCCCGATGTTTCGATGAGATGGTGGCTATCGTTTCGGTGGGAGTCGACCTTGACGATCCGACTACGAACGTGCGAGACGTCGTGCCTTAGCAATCGCTAAACCAACTTCCAAGGGTTATTGACCACGCCGGAGCACGATCAACCTGACCACGAGGGCCTGTTTCCTGCGAGCAAACGAAGAACAAGCAAGAAACTAAGATTGCAATCTAGATATTGTGAATATAAGAGGAAAGCTTTATTAATGAAGGTGGGGTTCTGTGACGCCTTGGTCTGGTCGTTGAACACAAACGAAGTACGCGAAGTTGCAGCTATGGCGAACTTTTGATCTAAACAAAACCCACAGTCTAAACGATGCCCTAGGGGCTGTATATATGGGGGAAGAGGGGGGAAATTTCGTGGCCCTTGGAGGAGGGGTCCAAAACCCACCCTAACTCTTGTTTCCCCACACATACGGACTCCAAAAACAGCTTATATTAAAGTATTTCGAAATTACATGGGCCTGGCCCAAGAAGAAGGTGACGCAGCACCTAGAATAGCCTCTGGACGAAAATTATGAAGTGGCATCTTGTATATTTCGTCCAAGGCTTCATGCACTCATTATGGTGGCTTCAAAGTCCTGAAATCATTACTTGAAACTCTGTTCTTGTCTCCCTTGCGCATGCCATCAACTCCATGCTTGTTCTTGCTCCAATGATCATCCTTCTCCAAGCTAGGCCCTTCATTTGTAAGCAAAACAAGTGTATCCAATTTAGGCAGCATCATATTCTCATGAACATTAGAATCATTACCAAGAAACGAAAGTACCTGATAATTCAATTGGCGTGCGCGAGCTCTAGTAATTGGTCCAGTATGTATAGCAGCAGGGGCTGTGGGTGTAACAATGGTATTGATGTCCTCATCAGCTCACAACAACGGATGTTGTTGTCATAGTAGGCGCAGTGGTAGAAGGAAGGACCGTCTCAACTCCTTGGATGTGCACCTTATGCTTATTTGTCTTGTGGGCATCACGCCTCTTTATTTCCTGTTCAGCTTTGCAAGCAAGATGAAACAAATGGTCCATAGGATAACATTCTTCATGAATTAGTATCTCCTGAATATCACGGTTTAATCCTCCCCAAAATCTATCCATAAAATCTTCTTCACTTTCCTCTAAAAAGGAATGCAACAAGGTAGTTTGTAAATCATCATAATATTTTCTTACAGTGTCACTACCTTGTTTTAAATGTTGTAGTTTTTTAATCATGCCACGAGTATAATAAACATCGACGAATCTATCTCTCATGACAAGTTTTAAATCATCCCAAGTAGTAGGTACATAATCAGGGTATAACCGACAATGTTCACTCCACCAAACAGTAGCAAAACTAGTGAAAGAACCAACCGCAAGCTTAACTTTTTTACGTTCCGAAAAATCATGGGAAGCAAATATAACATTTATTTCGAACTCCCATTCAATATATAAATCAGGCTTAAAACTATCATTAAAAGGTGGCATGGAAACAAAAACCTGATTGTGCATATTCTTAAGTCTTTGCACCTCTTGTGACGGTGGTTGTACTTTCGGAGCTGGTGGCACGTCTCCCACGATTGATGAAGCCCAACTGACTTTGAAACCTGCCATATTTAGTAGAAAAACAAGAAACAAAATCCGAGAATAATGTTCCTATGAACTACTAGGATGTGGTGGTAAAACGCTCACAATATAGCAAATATCAAAGTCTTGCAAGTTCTTACCATGCAGCAGGTGGTGACCGGCAACCAGCGGTGTCAAATAACTCCGAAGATTGAGTAAAGCGATTGCCAGGTGAGCGTATGTATACACGGTGTAGAAATATGTGGAGCTTGAAAGGCCAAATATATGGTAGCAAAAGATCAACAATAATCAATTCAGAGATGCAATGTTGAATAAACGCTCAACGACGGTACTGTGCTGGTCCTAGGCTATCATAGTGACTCTGAAACCTGCCATATTTAGTACCGTCGTTGAGCGTTTATTCAACTTTGCATCTCTGAATTGATTATTGCTGACCCTTTTTGCTACCATACTATAAGCCTTCCCAGCTACACATACATCTACGTCGTGCGTTTGACTCTCCCTGGCAATCGCTCTATCCAAGCTTTTGAGAGTTTTGACTACAATGGTTGCCGATCACCGCCTGCTGCTGGGTAAGGACTGGTAAGAATTTGAGTTTTGCTTGACGGATTTGTGACTCCCACCACCACCTCTTATTAGTAGTCTGTAGGATCATATTCTTGTGTGTTTCTATTGCTGCTAACCATGGCAGGAGCACAAGCCGACGAGACTGACTGGGAGAACATGACAAACAAAGCGTTACATGATAAGTTTCAGCAAATGATGAGTGGACAGGTGGAAGATGTGCTAAATAGATTTGAAGAGGCCATGGAGAAGATAGATGGCATTGAGAAGGCGTTCGAAACAAAGCTCGATAACAAGTTCAATGAATTGCTCGCGCGTCTACCACCACCACCACCGGCTGCACCTAACGCACCTCTACAACAGCAACAACGACTACCTCCACATCGCGAAA
The DNA here is from genome assembly GCA_032464435.1 of Aegilops umbellulata. Lineage (NCBI taxonomy): Eukaryota > Viridiplantae > Streptophyta > Magnoliopsida > Poales > Poaceae > Aegilops > Aegilops umbellulata. The sequence continues at coordinate 269,741,489 of CP136057.1, read as the reverse complement.
CAGCCCTCCGCCGAGCGACCCGTGTTCCTCTTCAGCCTGGCCAAGCTGCTGGTGCTGCTGTTGATACTTCTGTGGCTCCTGCTGCTGATGTGGGGGAGGATGATTATGTGGGAGATTACGAGGCTGAGGTTGATCAACATCAGAACTACGTGCAACCACCAGCACCACAACCACCAGGTCGTCCACATGCAAATAATGGCAATGTTAGGGCTCCCCCTCAGGTACGAGATCATGACCATCTCCCTAAACTAAAATTGAATATTCCACCATTTGAGGGTAGATATGTTCCTGATATATATCTTACTTGGGAGTTAGAAACTGAACAACGGTTTACATGTTTACAATATCCTGAAGAGAGACGTGTTCCTGCTTGCACGTTTTCTGGGTGGATTAAATAGAGAGATTCTGACCATTCTAGACTATAAGGATTATAATAATATCACTCGTTTATTCCATCTTGCTTGTAAAGCTGAACGTGAAGTGCAGGATCGACATGCATTGGCGCGAACTAACTTTTCTGCAGATCGACCTTCATCGTGGACACCACGTGCATCATCTACTTCCACAAGTTCTGCTACACCGGCACCTCCGTCAGCTGCCACCTCCAACCGTGATACAAGAAACCAGGCACAACAACCACTATCTGCCAAGAGCACACCTGCCGGGCCTGCACAGAGCTCTTCTTCTTCCATGGCGTCTACAGGGCACACAAGTGATATTATTTGTCGTCGTTGTAAGGGAAGAGGACATTTTGCGCGAGAATGCACATCTCAGCGTGTGATGATTGCTACCGAGGATGGTGGGTATGAGTCCGCTAGTGACTATGATGAGGAGACTTTGGCTCTTCTTACACATGAAGAACACGGTGGAGATGATTCTGATCATGAGATGCAATACATGGCTGCTGAAGATGCTGACAGGTATGAATGTTTAGTTGCTCAACGTGTTTTGAGTGTGCAGGTCACGCAAGCTAAGCAAAATCAGAGGCATAATTTGTTCCATACAAAGGGAGTAGTGAAGGAATGTTCTATTCGCGTCATCATAGATGGAGGGAGCTGCAACAACTTGGCTAGCATGGAGATGGTGGAGAAGCTATCACTCACCACAAGACCACATCCACATCCTTACTACATCCAATGGTTCAACAACAGCGGCAAGGTTAAGGTAACACGTACTGTTCGGGTGCATTTTAGTATCTCTACATATGCTGATTATGTTGATTGTGATGTGGTACCTATGCAAGCATGTTCCTTATTACTTGGTAGACCATGGCAATTTGATAAAAATTCTGTACACCATGGTAGAAACAATCATTATACTCTTGTTCATAAGGATACAAATATTACTTTGCTTCCTATGACTCCTGATTCCATTTTGAAAGATGATATTCATAGAGCTAATAAAGCAAAACAGGAGAAAAATAAGAGTGAAAATCAGATTGTGGCAAAAGAATTTGACCAACAAATGAAGCCTAATAGTAAACCATCTAGTGTTGCTTCTAAAATTAAATTGAAAAGTGCATGTTTACTTGCCACCAAATCTGATATTGATGAGCTAGTTTTTAGCAAATCTGTTTGCTATGCTTTTGTGTGCAAAGAGGCATTATTTTCATTCGAGGACGTGCCTTCCTCTTTGCCCCCTGCTGTCACTCACATTTTGCAGGAGTTCGCTGACGTCTTCCCACAAGACGTGCCACCGGGATTACCACCTATTCGAGGGATTGAGCATCAAATTGACTTAATTCCCGGTGCATCGCTACCCAACCGTGCACCATACCGTACCAATCCAGAGGAGACGAAGGAGATTATGCGTCAAGTACAGGAGCTGCTCGACAAAGGTTATATTCGCGAATCCCTTAGTCCTTGTGCTGTTCCTATTATTCTAGTGCCGAAAAAGGATGGTACGTCGCGTATGTGTGTTGATTGTAGAGGCATTAATAATATTACCATTCGTTATCGTCATCCTATTCCTAGGCTAGATGATATGCTTGATGAATTGAGTGGCTCTACAATATTCTCCAAAGTTGATTTGCGTAGTGGATACCATCAAATTCGTATGAAATTGGGAGATGAATGGAAAACAGCATTTAAAACTAAGTTTGGTTTATATGAATGGTTAGTCATGCCTTTTGGGTTAACTAATGCACCTAGTACTTTCATGAGACTAATGAATGAAGTTTTACGTGCTTTCATTGGACGATTTGTGGTAGTCTATTTTGATGATATACTGATTTATAGCAAATCTTTGGAAGAACATTTGGAACATTTACGTGCTGTTTTTAATGCTCTACGTGATGCACGTTTGTTTGGTAACCTTGGGAAGTGCACCTTTTGCACCGACCGAGTGTCTTTTCTTGGCTATGTTGTTACTCCACAGGGAATTGAAGTTGATAAAGCCAAGATTGAAGCTATTGAGAGTTGGCCGCAGCCCAAAACGGTCACACAAGTGAGGAGTTTTCTTGGACCCGCTGGTTTCTATAGGCGTTTTGTGAGAAATTTTAGCACCATTGCTGCACCTCTCAATGAGCTTACAAAGAAGGATGTGCCTTTTGTTTGGGGTACCGCACATGAAGAAGCCTTCTCGGTATTGAAAGATAAGTTGACACATGCTCCTTTACTTCAACTTCCTGACTTTAATAAGACTTTTGAGCTTGAATGTGATGCTAGTGGAATTGGATTAGGAGGTGTGTTATTACAAGATGGCAAACCTGTTGCATACTTTTTTGAAAAATTGAGTGGGCCTAGTCTGAACTATTCTACTTATGATAAAGAATTATATGCTCTTGTTCGGACTTTAGAGACATGGTAACATTATTTATGGCCCAAAGAATTTGTTATACATTCTGATCATGAATCTTTGAAACATATTAAAAGTCAAGCTAAACTAAATCGTAGACATGCTAAATGGGTTGAATTCATTGAGACTTTCCCTTATGTCATTAAACACAAGAAGGGTAAAGAAAATGTTATTGCTGATGCTTTGTCTCGTCGCTATACTATGCTTTCACAACTTGACTTCGAAATATTTGATTTGGAGACCATCAAAGATCAATATGTGCATGATGCTGATTTTAAAGAAGTAATGCGGAATTGTAAAGAAGGAAGAACATGGAACAATTTCGTTGTTAATGATGGTTTTGTGTTCCGTGCTAACAAGCTATGCATTCCTGCTAGCTCTGTTCGTCTTATGAGGAGGATTAATGGGACACTTTGGCGTGAAGAAGACGGAGGACGTACTTGCTACACATTTCTTTTGGCCAAAGATGAGACGGGATGTTGAGCGTTTTGTTGCTCGCTGCACTACATGTCAAAAAGCTAAGTCACGACTCATCCTCATGGTTTATATATGCCTTTGCCTGTGCCTAGTGTTCCTTGGGAGGATATATCTATGGACTTTGTTTTAGGTTTACCTCGAACAAAGAAGGGGCGGGATAGCATATTTGTTGCCGTGGATAGATTCTCGAAAATGGCACACTTTATACCATGTCATAAAAGCGATGATGCTGTTAATGTTGCTGATTTGTTCTTTCGTGAAATTATTCGCTTGCATGGTGTGCCAAATACTATTGTTTCAGACCGTGATACTAAATTTCTTAGCCACTTTTGGAGATGTTTATGGGCTAAGTTGGGGACTAAACTGCTTTTTAGTGCTACTTGTCACCCCCAAACTGATGGACAAACTGAAGTAGTCAATAGAACATTGTCTACTATGCTTAGGGCTGTTTTGAAGAATAATAAGAAAATGTGGGAAGAATGCTTGCCTCATATTGAATTTGCTTATAATCGTTCATTGCATTCTACTACTAAGATGTGCCCTTTTGAAATTGTGTATGGTTTCCTACCTCGTGCACCTATTGATTTGTTCCCTCTTCCATCTTCGGAGAAGGTTAATTTTGATGCTAAAGAACGTGCTGAATTGATTTTAAAAATGCATGAGTTAACAAAGGAAAACATTGAGCGTATGAATGCTAAGTATAAACTTGTTGGAGATGAGGGTAGAAAACATGTTGTGTTTGCACCTGGAGATCTTGTTTGGTTACATTTGCGTAAGGATAGATTTCCTAATTTGCGCAAATCAAAGCTAATGCCACGTGCTGATGGTCCTTTTAAGGTGTTAGAGAAAATAAATGATAATGCATATAAACTTGAGTTGCCTGCAAATTTTGGGGTTAGTCCCACTTTTAACATTGCATATTTGAAGCCTTATTTGGGTGAGGAAGATGAGCTTCCGTCGAGGACGACTTCATTTCAAGAAGGGGAGGATGATGAGGACATCAATACCATTGTTACACCAAAAGCCCCTGCTGCTATACATACTGGACCAATTACTAGAGCTCGCGCACACCAATTGAATTATCAGGTACTTTCGTTTCTTGATAATGATTCTAAAGTTCATGAGAATATGATGCTGCCTAAATTGGATACATTTGTTTTGCTTACAAATGAAGGGCCTAGCTTGGAGAAGGATGATCATTGGAGCAAGAACAAGCATGGAATTGATGGCATGCGCAAGGGAGACAAGAACAGAGTTTCAAGTGATGATTTCAGGACTTTGAAGCCACCATAATGAGTGCATGAAGCCTTGGACGAAATATACAAGATGCCACTTCATAAATTTCGTCCAGAGGCTATTCTAGGTGCTGCGTCACCTTCTTCTTGGGCCAGGCCCATGTAATTTCGAAATACTTCAATATAGGCTGTTTTTAGAGTCCGTATGTGTGGGCAAACAAGAGTTAGGGTTGGTTTCGGACCCCTCCTCCAAGGGCCACGAAATTCCCCCCTCTTCCCCCATATATACAGCCCCTAGGGCATCGTTTAGACTTTGGGTTTTGTTTAGATTAAAAGTTCGCCATAGCTGCAACTTCGCGTTCTTCGTTTGTGTTCAACGACCAGACCAAGGCGTCACAGAACCCCACCTTGATCAATAAAGCTTTCCTCTTATATTCGCAATATCCAGATTGCAATCTTAGTTTCTTGCTTGTTCTTCGTTTGCCTGCAGGAAACAGACCTTCGTGGTCAGGTTGATCGTGCTCCGGCGTGGTCAATAACCTCTCGGAGTTGGTTTAGCGATTGCTAAGGCGCGACGTCCTCGCACGTTCATAGTCGGATCGTCAAAGTCGACTTCCTCCAAACGATAGCCACCATCTCATCGAAAGACGGGACACCTTTGCCTATATCAAGTTGTGGCTTTCGTTTGGAGGAAGTCGACTTTGACGACCCGACTACGAACGTGCGAGTACGTCGCGCTTTAGCAATCGCTAAACCAACTCCGAGAGGTTATTGTCCACGCCGGAGCACGATCAACCTGACCAGGAAGGTCTGTTTCCTGCAGGCAAACGAAGAACAAGCAAGAAACTAAGATTGCAATCTGGATATTGCGAATATAAGAGAAAAGCTTTATTGATCAAGGTGGGGTTCTGTGACGCCTTGGTCTGGTCGTTGAACACAAACGAAGTACGCGAAGTTGCAGCTATGGCGAACTTTTAATCTAAACAAAACCCAAAGTCTAAACGACGCCCTAAGGGCTGTATATATGGAGGAAGAGGAGGGAATTTCGTGGCCCTTGAGGGTGGGGTCCGAAACCAACCCTATCTCTTGTTTCCCCACACATACGGACTCTAAAAATAGCCTATACTTAAGTATTTCGAAATTACATGGGCCTGGCCCAATAATAAAGTGACGCAGCACCTAAAATAGCCTATGGACGAATATTATGAAGTGGCATCCTGTATATGCCGTCCAAGGCTTCATGCACTCCTTATGGTGGCTTCAAAGTCCTGAAATCATCACTTGTAACTCCGTTCTTTATCCCCTTGCGCATGCCATCAACTCCATGCGTGTTCTTGCTCCAATGTCCATCCTTCTCCAAGCTAGGCCCTTCAGTTGTAAGCAAAACATATGTATCCAATTTAGGCAGCATCATATTCTCATGAACATTAGAAGAATTACCAAGAAACGAAAGTACCTGGTAATTTATTTGGCGTGCGCGAGCTCTAGTAATTGGTCCAGTATATGTAACTGTAGGGGCTGTGGGTGTAACAATGGTATTGATGTCCTCATCAGAAACAGACTCTGTATAGCAAAGTTATGACCCTTTTAGTGAACACGTGATAGGGGCAAAGGTGTCCCGTCTTTCGATGAGATGGTGGCTATCGTTTAGGATGAAGTCGACTTTGATGATCCGACTACGAACGTGCGATGACGTCGCGCCTTAGCAATCGCTAAACCAACTCCGAGAGGTTATTGACCACGCCGGAGCACGATCAACCTGACCACGAGGGTCTGTTTCCTGCAGGCAAACGAAGAACAAGCAAGAAACTAAGATTGCAATCTGGATATTGCAAATAAAAGAGGAAAGCTTTATTAATGAAGGTGGGGTCCTGTGACGCCTTGGTCTGGTCATTGAACACAAACGAAGTACGCGAAGTTGCTGCTATGGCGAACTTTTGATCTAACAAAACCCAAAGTCTAAACGACGCCCTAAGGGCTGTATATATGGAGGAAGAGGGGGGGAATTTCGTGGCCCTTGAGGAAGGGGTCCGAAACCAACCCTAACTCTTGTTTCCCCACACATACGGACTCTAAAAACAGCCTATACTTAAGTATTTCGAAATTACATGGGCCTGGCCCAATAATAAGGTGACGTAGCACCTAGAATAGCCTTTGGACGAAATTTATGAAGTGGCATCTTGTATATTTCGTCCAAGGCTTCATTCACTCCTTATGGTGGCTTTAGAGTCCTGAAATCATCACTTGTAACTCCGTTCTTGTTCCCCTTGCGCATGCCATCAACTCCATGCTTGTTCTTGCTCCAATGTTCATCCTTCTCCAAGCTAGGCCCTTCATTTGTAAGCAAAACAAATGTATCCAATTTAGGCAGCATCATATTCTTATGAACATTAGAATCATTACCAAGAAACGAAAGTACCTGGTAATTTAATTGGCGTGCGCGAGCTCTAGTAATTGGTCCATCATATGTAACAGTAGGGGCTGTAGGTGTAACAATGGTATTGATGTCCTCATCATCCTCCCCTTCTTGAAATGAAGTCCTCCTCGACGGAAGCTCATCTTCCTCGCCCAAATAAGGCTTCAAATCTGCAATGTTAAAAGTGGGACTAACCCCAAAATCTGCAGGCAGCTCAAGTTTATATGCATTATCATTTATTTTTTCTAACACCTTAAAAGGACCATCAGCACGTGGCATTAGCTTTAACTTGCGCAAATTAGGAAACCTATCCTTACGCAAATGTAACCAAACAAGATCTCCAGGTGCAAAGACAACACGTTTTCTACCCTTATCTCCAACAAGTTTATATTTAGCATTCATGCGCTCAATATTTTCCTTAGTTAACTCATGCATCTTTAAGATCAAATCAACACGTTGTTTAGCATCAAAATTAACCTTCTCCGAAGATGGAAGAGGCAACAAATCAATAGGTGCACGAGCTAGGAAACCATACACAATTTCAAAAGGGCACATCTTAGTAGTAGAATGCAATGAACGATTATAAGCAAATTCAATATGAGGCAAGCATTCTTCCCACATTTTCTTATTATTCTTCAAAACAGCCCTAAGCATAGTAGACAATGTTCTATTGACTACTTCAGTTTGTCCATCAGTTTGGGGGTGACAAGTAGTACAAAAAGCACTTTAGTCCCCAACTTAGCCCATAAACATCTCCAAAAGTGGCTAAGAAATTTAGTATCACGATCTGAAACAATAGTATTTGGCACACCATGCAAGCGAATAATTTCACGAAAGAACAAATCAGCAACATTAACAGCATCATCGCTTTTATGACATGGTATAAAGTGTGCCATTTTTGAGAATCTATCCACGACAACAAATATGCTATCCCTCCCCTTCTTTGTTCGAGGCAAACCTAAAACAAAGTCCATAGATATATCCTCCCAAGGAACACTAGGTACAGGCAAAGGCATATATAAACCATGAGGATTGAGTCGTGACTTAGCTTTTTGACATGTAGTACAGCGAGCAACAAAACGCTCAACATCCCGTCTCATCTTTGGCCAAAAGAAATGTGTAGCAAGTACGTCCTCTGTCTTCTTCACGCCAAAGTGTCCCATTAATCCTCCTCCATGCGCCTCCTGCAACAACAAAAGACGAACAGAGCTAGCTGGAATGCATAGCTTGTTAGCACGGAACACAAAACCATCATTAACAACGAACTTATTCCATGATCTACCTTCTTTACAATTCTGCAATACATCTTTAAATTCAGCATCATGCACACATTGATCTTTGATGGTCTCCAAACCAAATATTTTAAAATCAAGTTGTGAAAGCATAGTATAACGACAAGACAATGCATCAGCAATAATATTTTCTTTACCCTTCTTGTGTTTAATGACATAAGGGAAAGTCTCAATGAATTCAACCCATTTAGCATGTCTATGGTTCAGTTTAGCTTGACTTTTAATGTGTTTCAAAGATTCATGATCAGAATGTATAACGAATTCTTTGGGCCATAAATAATGTTGCCATGTTTCTAAAGTCCGAACAAGAGCATATAATTCTTTATCATAAGTAGAATAGTTCAGACTAGGCCCACTCAATTTTTTAGAAAAGTATGCAACAGGTTTGCCATCTTGTAATAACACACCTCCTAATCCAATTCCACTAGCATCACATTCAAGCTCAAAAGTCTTATTAAAGTCATGAAGTTGAAGTAAAGGAGCATGTGTCAACTTATCTTTCAATACCGTGAAGGCTTCTTCCTGTGCGGTACCCCAAACAAAAGGCACATCCTTCTTTGTAAGGTCATTGAGAGGTGCAGCAATGGTGCTAAAATCTCTCACAAAACGCCTATAGAAACCAGCGAGTCCAAGAAAACTCCTCACTTGTGTGACTGTTTTGGGCTGCGGCCAACTCTCAATAGCTTCAATCTTGGCTTTATCAACTTCAATTCCCTGTGGAGTAACAACATAGCCAAGAAAAGATACTCGGTCGGTGCAAAAGGTGCACTTCCCAAGGTTACCAAACAAACGTGCATCACGTAGAGCATTAAAAACAGCACGTAAATGTTCCAAATGTTCTTCCAAAGATTTGCTATAAATCAGTATATCATCAAAATAGACTACCACAAATCGTCCAATGAAAGCACGTAAAACTTCGTTCATTAATCTCATGAAAGTACTAGGTGCATTAGTTAACCCAAAAGGCATGACTAACCACTCATATAAACCAAACTTAGTTTTAAATGCTGTTTTCCATTCATCTCCCAATTTCATACGAATTTGATGGTATCCACTACGCAAATCAACTTTGGAGAATATTGTAGAGCCACTCAATTCATCAAGCATATCATCTAGCCTAGGAATAGGATGACGATAACGAATAGTAATATTATTAATGCCTCTACAATCAACACACATACGCGATGTACCATCCTTTTTAGCCACTAGTATAATAGGAACAACACAAGGACTAAGAGATTACGTATGTAACCTTTGTCGAGCAGCTCCTGTACTTGACGCATAATCTCCTTCGTCTCCTCTGGATTGGTACGGTATGGTGCATGGTTGGGTAGCGATGCACCGGGAATTAAGTCAATTTGATGCTCAATCCCTCGAATAGGTGGTAATCCCGGTGGCACGTCTTGTGGAAAGACGTCAGCGAACTCCTGCAAAATGTTAGTAACAGCAGGAGGCAAAGAGGAAGGCACGTCCTCGAATGAAAATAATATCTCTTTGCACACAAAAGCATAGCAAACAGATTTGCTAACATCTAGATCATCAATATCAGATTTGGTGGCAAATAAACATGCACTTTTCAATTTAATTTCAGAAGCAACACTAGATGGTTTATTATAAGGCTTCATTTGTTGCTCAAATTCTTTTGCCACAATCTGATTTTCACTCTTATTTTGCTCCTGTTTTGCTTTATTAGCTCGATTAATATCATCTTTCAAAATGGAATCAGGAGTCATAGTAAGCAAAGTAATATTTTTGTCCTTATGAACGAGAGTATACTGATTGTTTCTACCATGATGTACAGAATTTTTATCAAATTGCCATGGTCTACCAAGTAATAAGGAACATGCTTGCATAGGTACCACATCACAATCAACATAATCAGCATATGTAGAGATACTAAAATGCACACGAACAGTACGTGTTACCTTAACCTTGCCGCTGTTGTTGAACCATTGGATGTAGTAAGGATGTGGATGTGGTCTTGTGGTGAGGGATAGCTTCTCCACCATCTCCATGCTAGCCAAGTTGTTGCAACTCCCTCCATCTATGATGACGCGAACAGAACGTTCCTTCACAACTCCCTTTGTATGGAACAAATTATGCCTCTGATTTTGCTCAGCTTGCGTGACCTGCACACTCAAAGCACGTTGAGCAACCAAACATTCATACCTGTCAGCATCTTCAGCAGCCATGTATTGCGTCTCATGATCAGAATCATCTCCACCGTGTTCTTCATGTGTAAGAAGAGCCAAAGTCTCCTCATCATAGTCACTAGCGGACTCATACCCACCATCCTCAGTAGCAATCATCACACGCTAAGATGTGCATTCTCGCGCAAAATGTCCTCTTCCCTTACAACGACGACAAATAATATCACTTGTGTGCCCTGTAGACGCCATGGAAGAAGCAGAGCTCTGTGCAGGCCCGACAGGTGTGCTCTTGGCAGATAGTGGTGGTTGTGCCTGCTTTCTTGTATCACGGTTGGAGGTGGCAGCTGACGGAGGTGCCGGTGTAGCAGAACGTGCGGAAGTAGATGATGCACGTGGTGTCCATGATGAAGGTCGACCTGCAGAAAAGTTAGTTCGCGCCAATGCCTGTCGATCCTGCACTTCACGTTCAGCTTTACAAGCAAGATGGAATAAACGAGTGATATTATTATAATCCTTATAGTCTAGAATGGTCTGAATCTCTCTATTTAATCCACCCAGAAAACGTGCAAGCATAGCTTCATTCTCCTCAACAATACCACATCGAATCAATCCAGTTTGTAATTCCTGATAATATTCTTCTACAGAATTTTTTCCTTGTCTTAAGCGCTGCAATTTTTGAAGTAATTCACGTTGATAATATGGCGGAGCCCAACGAGTACGCATAGCAGTTTTCAAAGCAGCCCAAGTAGCTGGAACAGGATATAATCTACAATATTCAGACCACCAAACACATGCAAAGCTAGTGAAAGCACAAACAGCAGCAGGAACACGTCTCTCTTCAGGATATTGTAAACATGTAAATCGTTGTTCAGTTTCTAACTCCCAAGTAAGATATATATCAGGAACATATCTACCCTCAAATGGTGGGATATTCAATTTCAGTTTAGGGAGATGGTCATGATCTCGTACCTGAGGGGGAGCCCTAACATTACCATTATTTGCATGTGGACGACCTGGTGGTTGTGGTGCTGGTGGTTGCACGTAGTTCTGATGTTGATCAACCTCATCCTCGTAATCTCCCACATAATCATCCTCCTCCGCATCAGCAGCAGGAGCCACAGAAGTATCAACAGCAGCACCAACAGGTTGGCCAAGCGCAAGAGGAACACGGGTCGCTCGGCGGAGGGCTGTTTCGCGATGTGGAGGTAGTCGTTGTTGTTGTTGTTGTTGTTGTTGTTGTTGTTGTTGTAGAGGTGCGTTAGGTGCAGCCGGTGGTGGTGGTGGAAGACGCGTGAGCAATTCATTAAACCTGTTATCCAGCTTTGTTTCGAACGTCTTCTCCAGGCCAGTGATCTTCTCCATGGCCTCTTCAATATTGTTCAGCACATCTTGCACCTGTTCATTCATCATTTTCTGAAACTTATCATGAAGCTCCTTGTTTGTTAAATTCTCCCAGTCAATCTCGTCGGGTTGTGATCCTGGCATGGTTAGCAGCAATAGAAACACACAAGAATATGATCCTATAGACTACTAACAATGATGACGACATGACTACCTTGGATACGACCAAAAATATTGCATACATGCATATTTGTCAGGTGATTTCTAGTGCAAACTATTCAATAATCTATTTTTGTTATCCAGAACAAAAATAGTTCACACACTTTTGTGTTTTGTCTAATTGCAGGTGTATGGGACATTTGTACAACACACATATGAAGATAAGGGAGAAAGAGATGTTTACTTGCTGTTCAAAAATTTCTTTCACGTCACTTTTGGGCCAAGAGAAGATAGAGTCCAAGTCTCTCACGTTCTGGATTCAGATTCGGACTGCACAGATATACCTGACTCAAAATGGCAATAACTTTTTCATACGGACTCCGAATTGGGTGTTTCTTTTTTGTTGGAAAGTAGATTTCGTCCTCTTTCCACTCCAATTGGAATCACCTTTAAATTCGTCCGGAGCATTGAGATATGGACGAAACAATCTGACACTGCAGTAGAATCCGAATCAAACAACAAGTCCAAAGGTGTTGCACCACCTCCACTTGGACCCATGAGGCTTGTATGACCTAGGGTTGGTTTTAGGCTGCCTTGGGACGTCCTCCCACCTCCTTGGCCGCCACCCCTTGCTCCAATATAAGTAGATCCATCTAGTAGCTTTTTTCCTTGGGATTTGTTTAGTTAAAAGTTAGCCATTGCAACTTCGTGTACTTCGTTTGTGTCCAACGACCAGACCAAGACCGCTTACGGATTCCCACCATTATCAATACTTCATATATACTCGCAATATTCAGATTGCTTTTATCATATTCTTGCTTGTTCTTCGATTGCTTGCAGGAATAGACCTTCGTGGTCAGGTTGATTGTGCTCCGGCGTGGTCAATAACCTCTTGAAGTTGGTTTAGCGATTGCTAAGGCGCAACGTCGTGCACGTTTGTAGTCGGATCGTCAAAGTCATCTTCACCAAATCGATAGTTATCATCTCATCGAAAGATCGGGACACCCTCGCCTCTATCAAACAAGTGGTGGTGGTGGTGGGTGTCACAAATCCTTTAAGCAAATCTCAAATTCTTACCAGTTCTTACCCAGCAGCAGGCGGTGATCGGCAACCGATGTAGTCAAAGCTCTCAAAGCTTGGATAGAGCGATTACCAGGGAGAGTCAAACGCACGATGTAGATGTATGTGGAGCTGGGAAGGCTTATAATATGGTAGCAAAAAGGGTCAGCAATAATCAATTCAGAGATGCAAAGTTGAATAAACGCTCAACGACGGTACTGTGCTGGTCCTAGGCTAGACCGTGCTAGAGACGCGAGCCTAGAACACTAACAAAATAACGGCGCTGCACGTAAACAAGGGAAAAGCACACTCTGGAATTTTTTTTTCGCCCTGTTTTTTTTGCGCTCTTTTTTTTGCGAAAAATCACTATAATGGCGAGTGTCTCAAAACTCTTCCGAGGTCAAACTGACAAGATGGGTACGAAATTTTTTTGACAATTTTTTTTTCGGAAATCAGGCAGCGACGACGAAAAAGTGCGACCAAAAATCACTATGATGGCGAGTGTCTCAAAAGACTCAGAACAACCTAAAAATAGGATAGGAAAAAAATATTTTCGGTCGCCGAAATTTTGGCCTAAAAACTGCCCGGGGGTCTCCAGACTCTTTTTTTTTCCGAGACCTACGTAGGCAAGGAAACACGAATCGGAATTGAGATGGATCTCGAAAACAAACCTAATATGAAAAGAACTCGGATTGGTGGTGGATATATGGTGGTAGGATATGGCAGCGGGGGTGGTATATGGTAGCGGTGGTGGTATATGGACACAGATCGGTGGTGGTATTTGGACACAGATTGGTGGTGGTATATGGATACGGATTCAGAACGGTGGCGGATAAGCGGTGGTGGTAGATGGCAAGGCGATCATGATGGTGCGGCGGCGGCGTGACAACTTATGAAACTCTAAAAGACTAGACTCTAAGACCAGCAACTTGACACGACGATGCAACCGCAAATTCAACAAAGCAAAAACCCTAAAAAGATTATGCAAAGGCTCAGATTGGTTCGGATATGATGAACTAACCCTAATTTTTTTGTGTGGCTTTTTCGTGGACTGTAGGTATGAAGAACAGACTCGATCTAATCTACGAAAAACTGTAAAATCTCACCGAGCAACCTGGAAATCTGATACCACTTGATAGAGGCAAAGGTGTCCCGTCTTTCGATGATATGGTGGCTGTCGTTTGGAGGAAGTCGACTTTGACGATCCGACTACGAACGTGCGAGGACGTCGCACCTTAGCAATCGCTAAACCAACTCCGAGAGGTTATTGACCACGCCGGAGCACGATCAACCTGACCACGAAGGTCTGTTTCCTGCAGGCAAACGAAGAACAAGCAAGAAACTAAGATTGCAATCTGGATATTGCAGATATAAGAGGGAAGCTTTATTGATCAAGGTGGGGTTCTGTGACGCCTTGGTCTCGTCGTTGAACACAAACGAAGTACGCGAAGTTGCAGCTATGGCGAACTTTTAATCTAAACAAAACCCAAAGTCTAAACGACGCCCTAAGGGCTGTATATATGGAGGAAGAGGAGGGAATTTCATGGCCCCTGATGGTGGGGTCCGAAACCAACCCTAACTCTTGTTTCCCCACACATACGGACTCTAAAAATAGCCTATACTTAAGTATTTCGAAATTACATGGGCCTGGCCCAAAAATAAGGTGATGCAGCACCTAGAATAGCCTATGGACGAATATTATGAAGTGGCATCTTGTATATTTCGTCCAAGGCTTCATGCACTCCTTATGGTGGCTTCAAAGTCCTGAAATCATCACTTGTAACTCCGTTCTTGATCCCCTGGCGCATGCCATGAACTCCATGCGTGTTCTTGCTCCAATGTTCATCCTTCTCCAAGCTAGGCCCTTCATTTGTAAGCAAAACAAATGTATCCACTTTAGGCAGTATCATATTCTCATGAACATTAGAATCATTACCAAGAAACGGAAGTACCTAGTAATTTAATTGGCGTGCGTGAGCTCTAGTAATTGGTCCAGTATGTATAGCAGCAGGGGCTGTGGATGTAACAATGGTATTGATGTCCTCATTTGCACACTCGTCACAAGCATTCTGAGTACTTGTGGGTCAGAAACATACTCCGTATGGCAAAGTTATGTCTTTTTTAGTGAACACCGGTCCATTATATGACACTGCTTGAAAGAACTTCATTTTCCCGTGACGCGTTCCGCGCCTTGTCCCAAAATTTTGTGACATCGATACTCAGGATATTGTTTCAACATATGTAATTATGAATGCGAGGAATACCGTCTTGTTCTTTGCTATCGCGCACATACTTTAAACCATGTAACTTGGCGAGAAAAGGAGAATAAGGCTTATAGTCGCTACATTTTCTTGAATTTACGACCAAATGGTGTAGTCCAGACCATAGAGGATGTGCGCAAAGAAACATTTGTCCTTACAAGTGGTTGAAGGTGTATACCCACCATAATCTTTCAAGTGCAAAAAGTTAACCTTGTGGGCCGACTATGAGAGTCCTCCAGGGCTCGTGGCGCAAGCGGGGAGTATTTCTTAGGTTTGCACACTCATCGCGATCATTTTGAGTACTTGTGGGTTAGAAACAGACTTTGTTTGGCAAAGTTACGACCGTTTTAGTCAACATTGGTCCATTATATGGCATTCCTAGAAATAATATCCTTTTCTCGTGACGCATTCTGGCGTGTTGTCCCAATATTTTGTGACATCGTGTGTTGATTTATGCAAGGAATACCCTCTTGTTCTTTGCTATCGCGCGCATACTTTACGGCATGCCATTGGGCGAAGAAAGGAAAATAAGGCTTATAGTCGCTAGATTTTCTTGTATTTACGGCCAAACAGGATTGCCCCAATCATAGGGCATGTGCACAAAGAAATGTTTGTCCTTACCAAGCGGGCTAATGTGTATACCCAACATAGTTTCTCAAATTTAACTACAAAGGAAGTGTAAATGGGTTCAAAAACTTGTCTGAAAAGTGGCGCCGAATGAGATTCATTGACTTTCAACTGCGAAAAGTCTACAATAGGGGCCAAATTTGAGGGTCCCCCGAGGCTCCTATCACAAGCGTGGTGTATTTCTTTGGTTGCTCATCGCGACCATTTTGAGTACTTGTGGCTCAGAAACACACACCGTATGGCAAAGTTATGACCGTTTTATTTAACACAGTCCATTATATTGCATTCCTTGAAAGAACTTCATTTTGCCATGACGCGTTCTCGCGCGTTGTCCTAAAATTTTGTGACATCGATACTTAGATATTGTTTCCACATATGTATCGCTAGATGCGAGTAATACCCTCTTGCTCTTTGGTGTCACTCACATACTTTACAGCATGACACTTGGCAAAAAAGGAGAATAAGGCTTATAGTCGCAAGATATTACTGAATTTACGACCAAATGTGATTGCCCCAACCATAGAGCATGCGCACAAAGAAATGCTTGTCCTTACCAAGTGACCAATGTGTATACCCACCATAATCTGTCGAATTCACTCCAAAGGTGATAGAGGCAAAGGTGTCCCGATGTTTCGATGAGATGGTGGCTATCGTTTCTGTGGGAGTCGACCTTGACGATCCGACAACGAACGTGCGAGACGTCGCGCCTTAGCAATCGCTAAACCAACTTCCGAGGGTTATTGACCACGCTGGAGCACGATCAACCTGATCACGAGGGCCTGTTTCCTGCGAGCAAACAAAGAACAAGCAAGAAACTAAGATTGCAATCTGGATATTGCGAATATAAGAGGAAAGCTTTATTAATGAAGGTGGGGTTCTGTGACGCCTTGGTCTGGTCGTTGAACACAAACGAAGTACGTGAAGTTGCAGCTATGGTGAACTTTTGATCTAAACAAAACCCAAAGTCTAAACGATGCCCTAGGGGCTGTATATATGGGGGAAGAGGGGGGAATTTCGTGGCCCTTGGAGGAGGGGTCCGAAACCCACTCTAACTCTTGTTTCCCCACACATGCGGACTCTAAAAACAACCTATATTGAAGTATTTCGAAATTACATGGGCCTGGCCCCAGAAGAAAGGTGACGCAGCACCTAGAATAGCCTCTGGACGAAAATTATGAAGTGCCATCTTGTATATTTCGTCCAAGGCTTCATGCACTCATTATGGTGGCTTCAAAGTCCTGAAATCATCACTTGAAACTCTGTTCTTGTCTCCCTTGCGCATGCCATCAACTCCATGCTTGTTCTTGCTGCAATGATCATCCTTCTCCAAGCTAGGCCCTTCATTTGTAAGCAAAACAAATGTATCCAATTTAGGCAGCATCATATTCTCATGAACAGTAGAATCATTACCAAGAAACGAAAGAACCTGATAATTCAATTGGCGTGCGCGAGCTCTAGTAATTGGTCCAGTATGTATAGCAGCAGGGGCTGTGGGTGTAACAATGGTATTGATGTCCTCATCATCCTCCCCTTCTTGAAATGAAGTCGTCCTCGACGGAAGCTCATCTTCCTCACCCAAATAAGGCTTCAAATCTGCAATGTTAAAAGTGGGACTAACCCCAAAATCTACAGGCAACTCAAGTTTATATGCATTATCATTTATTTTCTCTAACACCTTAAAAGGACCATCAGCACGTGGCATTAGCTTTGATTTGCGCAAATTAGGAAATCTATCCTTACGCAAATGTAACCAAACAAGATCTCCAGGTGCAAACACAACATGTTTTCTACCCTTATCTCCAGCAAGTTTATATTTAGCATTCATACGCTCAATTTTTTCCTTAGTTAACTCATGCATTTTTAAAATCAATTCAGCACGTTCTTTAGCATCAAAATTAACCTTCTCCGAAGATGGAAGAGGCAACAAATCAATGGGTGCACGAGGTAGGAAACCATACACAATTTGAAAAGGGCACATCTTAGTAGTAGAATGCAACGACCGATTATAAGCAAATTCAATATGAGGCAAGCATTCTTCCCACATTTACTTATTATTCTTCAAAACAGCCCTAAGCATAGTAGACAATGTTCTATTGACTACTTCAGTTTGTCCGTTAGTTTGGGGGTGACAAGTAGTACTAAAAAGCAGTTTAGTCCCCAACTTAGCCCATAAACATCTCCAAAAGTGGCTAAGAAATTTAGTATCACGGTCTGAAACAATAGTATTTGGCACACCATGCAAGCGAATAATTTCACGAAAGAACAAATCAGCAACATTAACGGCATCATCGCTTTTATGACATGGTATAAAGTGTGCCATTTTCGAGAATCTATCCACGACAACAAATATGCTATCCCTCCCCTTCTTTGTGCGAGGTAAACTGATGAGGAGATCAATACCATTGTTACACCCACAGCCCCTACTGTTACATATGATGGACCAATTACTAGAGCTCGCGCACGCCAATTAAATTACCAGGTACTTTCATTTCTTGGTAATGATTCTAATGTTCATGAGAATATGATGCTGCCTAAATTGGATACATTTGTTTTGCTTACAAATGAAAGGCCTAGCTTGGAGAAGAACGGAGTTACAAGTGATGATTTCAGGACTCTAAAGCCACCATAAGGAGTGAATGAAGCCTTGGACGAAATATACAAGATGCCACTTCATAAATTTCGTCCAGAGGCTATTCTAGGTGTTGCGTCACCTTATTATTGGGCCAGGCCCATGTAATTTCGAAATACTTAAGTATAGGCTGTTTTTAGAGTCCGTATGTGTGGGGAAACAAGAGTTAGGGTTGGATTCGGACCCCTTCCTCAAGGGCCACGAAATTCCCCCCATTTTCCTCCATATATACAGCCCTTAGGGCGTCGTTTAGACTTTGGGTTTTGTTTAGATCAAAAGTTCGCCATAGCTGCAACTTCGCGTACTTCGTTTGTGTTCAACGACCAGACCAAGGCGTCACAAAACCCCACCTTCATTAATAAAGCTTTCCTCTTATATTCGCAATATCCAGATTGCAATCTTAGTTTCTTGCTTGTTCTTCGTTTGCTCGCAGGAAACAGGCCCTCGTGGTCCGGTTGATCGTACTCCGGCGTGGTCAATAACCCTCGGAAGTTGGTTTAGCGATTGCTAAGGCGCGACGTCTCGCACGTTCGTAGTCGGATCGTCAAGGTCGACTCCCACAGAAACGATAGCCACCATCTCATCGAAACATCGGGACACCTTTGCCTCTATCAAGTGGTATCAGATTTTCAGGTTGCTCGGTGAGATTTTACAGTTTTTCATAGTTTAGATCGAGTCTGTTTTTCATACCTACAGTCCAGGAAAAAGCCAAAAAAAATTAGGGTTAGTTCATCCTATCCGAACCAATCTGAGCCTTTGCATAATCTTTTGCGTATTTGCTTTGTTGAATTTGCGGTTGCATTGCCGTGTCAAGTTGCTGGTCTTAGCGTCTAGTCCTTTAGAGTTTCGAGTTCTGTTCACAGGTTGTCACGTCGTCGCTGCCATATATCACCACCGCATCATCATCATCACCGCTGCCATATACCACCATCGTCATCACCACTGCCATATACCACCATCGTCATCGCCGCTACCATATACCACATATCCACCGCCATCACGCTAATCCGAGTCCACCTCCATCACAGATTCGCCACCAGTCCATGTTCCATCGCCCTGCAAATATCCGCCACCAGTCCGAGTTTCCACCAGGTTCATCTCCGCCACGAGTCCTAGTCCGAGTCCAGTAATTTTTGCTTTGTTCTCGATTTCCAGATCACGCGATACTCTGAGTCGTGACAGAGAAGGACTCCCCAACTTTCGTGCTACCCGCAGAAGAAAAATAGTTCCAAACTCAAAAAAAACTAAGTCTGGAAAATTCTGGCTAGGCAGTTTTTAGGACATTTGTAGACTTTTTCGAAAAAAATTTGTTGCGGAGCAAAAAAAGAGGAAAAAAAGTGCAAAAAAAAGTGAAAAGAAAAAGAAAAAAATTCAGAGTGTGCTCCTCCCTTGTTTACGTGCAGCGCCGTGATTTTGTTAGTGTTCTAGTCTCGCGTCCCTAGTACGGTCTAGCCTAGGACCAGCACAGTACCGTCGTTGAGCGTTTATTCAACTTTGCATCTCTGAATTGGTTATTGCTGACCCTTTTTGCTACCATATTAAAAGCCTTCCCAGCTCCACATACATCTACATCGTGCGTTTGACTCTCCCTGGAAATCGCTCTATCCAAGCTTTGAGAGTTTTGACTACCTCGGTTGCCGATCACCGCCTGCTGCTGGGTAAGAACTGGTAAGAATTTGAGATTTGCTTAACGGATTTGTGACTGTTCACCACACCACCACCACCACTTCCTAGTAGTCTGTAGAATCATATTCTTGTGTGTTTCTATTGCTGCTAACCATGGCAAGATCACAAGCCGACGAGACTGACTGGGAGAACATGACAAACAAAGCATTACATGATAAGTTTCAGCAAATGATGAGTGGACAGGTGGAAGATGTGCTAAATAGATTTGAAGAGGCCATGGAGAAGATAGATGGCATTGAGAAGGCGTTCGAAACAAAGCTCGATAACAAGTTTAATGAATTGCTCGCGTCTCTACCACCACCACCACCGGCTGCACCTAACGCACCTCTACAACAGCAACAACGACTACCTCCACATCGCGAAACAACCCTCCGCCGAGCGACCCATGTCCCTCTTCAGCCTGGCCAAGCTGCTGGTGCTGCTGTTGACACTTCTGTGGCTCCTGCCGCTGATGTGGAGGAGGATGATTATGTGGGAGATTACGAGGATGAGGTTGATCAACATCAGAACTACGTGAAACCACCAGCACCACAACCACCAGGTTGTCCACATGCAAATAATGGCAATGTTAGGGCTCCCCCTCAGGTACGAGATCATGACCATCTCCCTAAACTGAAATTGAATATTCCACCATTTGAGGGTAGATATGTTCCTGATATATATCTTACTTGGGAGTTAGAAACTGAACAACGATTTACATGTTTACAATATCCTGAGGAGAGACGTGTTCCTGCTGCTTTTTGTGCTTTCACTAGCTTTGCATGTGTTTGGTGGTCTGAATATTGTAGATTATATCCTGTTCCAGCTACTTGGGCTGCTTTGAAAACTGCTATGTGTACTCGTTGGGTTCCGCCATATTATCAACGTGAATTACTTCAAAAATTGCAGCGCTTAAGACAAGGAAAAAATTCGGTAGAAGAATATTATCAGGAATTACAAACTGGCTTGATTAGATGTGGTATCGTTGAGGAGAATGAAGCTATGCTTGCACGTTTTCTGGGTGGATTAAATAGAGAGATTCAGACCATTCTAGACTATAAGGATTATAATAATATCACTCGTTTATTCCATCTTGCTTGTAAAGCTGAACATGAAGTGCAGGATCGACAGGCATTGGCGCGAACTAACTTTTCTGCAGGTCGACCTTCATCGTGGACACCACGTGCATCATCTACTTCCACACGTTCTGCTACACCGGCACCTCCGTCAGCTGCCACCTCCAACCGTGATACAAGAAAGCAGGCACAACCACCATTATCTGCCAAGAGCACACCTGCCGGGCCTGCACAGAGCTCTGCTTCTTCCATGGCGTCTACAGGGCACACAAGTGATATTATTTGTCGTCGTTGTAAGGGAAGAGGACATTTTGCGCGAGAATGCACATCTCAGCATGTGATGATTGCTACTGAGGATGGTGGGTATGAGTCCGCTAGTGACTATGATGAGGAGACTTTGGCTCTTCTTACACATGAAGAACACGGTGGAGATGATTCTGATCATGAGACGCAATACATGGCTGCTGAAGATGCTGACAGGTATGAATGTTTAGTTGCTCAACGTGTTTTGAGTGTGCAGGTCACGCAAGCTGAGCAAAATCAGAGGCATAATTTGTTCCATACAGGGAGTTGTGAAGGAACGTTCTATTCGCGTCATGATAGATGGAGGGAGCTGCAACAACTTGGCTAGCATGGAGATGGTGGAGAAGCTATCTCTCACCACAAGACCACATCCACATCCTTACTACATCCAATGGTTCAACAACAGCGGCAAGGTTAAGGTAACACGTACAGTTCGTGTGCATTTTAGTATCTCTACATATGCTGATTATGTTGATTGTGATGTGCTACCTATGCAAGCATGTTCCTTATTACTTGGTAGACCATGGCAATTTGATAAAAATTCTGTACACCATGGTAGAAACAATCAGTATACTCTTGTTCATAAGGACAAAAATATTACTTTGCTTCCTATGACTCCTGATTCCATTTTGAAAGATGATATTAATCGAGCTAATAAAGCAAAACAGGAGAAAAATAAGAGTGAAAATCAGATTGTGGCAAAAGAATTTGAGCAACAAATGAAGCCTAATAATAAACCATCTAGTGTTGCTTCTGAAATTGAATTGAAAAGTGCATGTTTATTTGCCACCAAATCTGATATTGATGATCTAGATGTTAGCAAATCTGTTTGCTATGCTTTTGTGTGCAAAGAGGCATTATTTTCATTCGAGGACGTGCCTTCCTCTTTGCCTCCTGCTGTTACTAACATTTTGCAGGAGTTCGCTGACGTCTTTCCACAAGACGTGCCACCGGGATTACCACCTATTCGAGGGATTGAGCATCAAATTGACTTAATTCCCGGTGCATCATTACCCAACCGCGCACCATACCGTACCAATCCAGAGGAGACGAAGGAGATTATGCGTCAAGTACAAGAGCTACTCGACAAAGGTTATATACGCGAATCCCTTAGTCCTTGTGCTGTTCCTATTATTCTAGTGCCGAAAAAGGATGGTACCTCGCGTATGTGTGTTGATTGTAGAGGCATTAATAATATTACTATTCGTTATCGTCATCCTATTCCTAGGCTAGATGATATGCTTGATGAATTGAGTGGCTCTACAATATTCTCCAAAGTTGATTTGCATAGTGGATACCATCAAATTCGTATGAAATTGGGTGATGAATGGAAAACAGCTTTTAAAACTAAGTTTGGTTTATATGAGTGGTTAGTCATGCCTTTTGGGTTAACTAATGCACCTAGTACTTTCATGAGACTAATGAACGAAGCTTTACGTGCTTTCATTGGACGATTTGTGGTAGTCTATTTTGATGATATACTGATTTATAGCAAATCTTTGGAAGAACATTTGGAACATTTACGTGCTGTTTTTAATGCTCTACGTGATGCACGTTTGTTTGGTAACCTTGGGAAGTGCACCTTTTGCACCGACCGAGTATCTTTTCTTGGCTATGCTGTTACTCCATAGGGAATTGAAGTTGATAAAGCCAAGATTGAAGCTATTGAGAGTTGGCCGTAGCCCAAAACGGTCACACTAGTGAGGAGTTTTCTTGGACTAGCTGGTTTCTATAGGCATTTTGTGAGAGACTTTAGCAACATTGCTGCACCTCTCAATGAGCTTACAAAGAAGGATGTGCCTTTTGTTTGGGGTACCGCACAGGAAGAAGCCTTCACGGTATTGAAAGATAAGTTGACACATGCTCCTTTACTCCAACCTCTTGATTTTAATAAGACTTTTGAGCTTGAGTGTGATGCTAGTGGAATTGGATTAGGAGGTGTGTTATTACAAGATGGCAAACCTGTTGCATACTTTTCTGAAAAATTGAGTGGGCCTAGTCTGAACTATTCTACTTATGATAAGGAATTATATGCTCTTGTTCGGACTTTAGAGACATGGCAACATTATTTATGGCCCAAAGAATTTGTTATACATTCTGATCATGAATCTTTGAAACATATTAAAAGTCAAGCTAAACTGAATCGTAGACATGCTAAATGGGTTGAATTCATTGAGACTTTCCCTTATGTCATCAAACACAAGAAGGGTAAAGAAAATGTTATTGCTGATGCTTTGTCTCGTCGCTATACTATGCTTTCACAACTTGACTTCAAAATATTTGGTTTGGAGACCATCAAAGATCAATATGTGCATGATGCTGATTTTAAAGAAGTAATGCAGAATTGTAAAGAAGGAAGAACATGGAACAAGTTCGTTGTTAATGATGGTTTTGTGTTCCGCGCTAACAAGCTATGCATTCCTGCTAGCTCTGTTCGTCTTTTGTTGTTGCAGGAGGCGCATGGAGGAGGATTAATGGGACACTTTGGCGTGAAGAAGACGGAGGACGTACTTGCTACACATTTCTTTTGGCCAAAGATGAGACGGGATGTTGAGCGTTTTGTTGCTCGCTGCACTACATGTCAAAAAGCTAAGTCACGACTCAATCCTCATGGTTTATATATGCCTTTGCCTGTGCCTAGTGTTCCTTGGGAGGATATATCTATGGACTTTGTTTTAGGTTTACCTCGAACAAAGAAGGGGAGGGATAGCATATTTGTTGTCGTGGATAGATTCTCAAAAATGGCACACTTTGTACCATGTCATAAAAGCGATGATGCTGTTAATGTTGCTGATTTGTTCTTTCGTGAAATTATTCGTTTGCATGGTGTGTCAAATACTATTGTTTCAGATCGTGATACTAAATTTCTTAGCCACTTTTGGAGATGTTTATGGGCTAAGTTGGGGACTAAACTGCTTTTTAGTACAACTTGTCACCCCCAAACTGATGGACAAACTGAAGTAGTCAATAGAACATTGTCTACTATGCTTAGGGATGTTTTGAAGAATAATAAGAAAATGTGGGAAGAATGGTTGCCTCATATTGAATTTGCTTATAATCGTTCATTGCATTCTACTACTAAGATGTGCCCTTTTGAAATTGTGTATGGTTTCCTACCTCGTGCACCTATTGAAAGATGCATGAGTTAACTAAGGAAACTATTGAGCACATGAATGCTAAATATATACTTGTTGGAGATAAGGGTAGAAAAAGTGTTGTCTTTGCACCTGGAGATCTCGTTTGGTTACATTTGCGTAAGGATAGGTTTCCTAATTTGCGCAAGTCAAAGCTAATGCCACGTGCTGATGGTCCTTTTAAGGTGTTAGAAAAAATAAATGATAATGCATATAAACTTGAGTTGCCTGCAGATTTTGGGGTTAGTCCTAGTTTTAACATTGCAGATTTGAAGCCTTATTTGGGTGAGGAAGATGAGCTTCCGTCGAGGACGACTTCATTTCAAGAAGGGGAGGATGATGAGGACATCAATACCATTGTTACACCCACATCCCCTATTGTGACATATGATGGACCAATTACTAGAGCTCGCGCACGCCAATTAAATTACCAGGTACTTTCATTTCTTGGTAATGATTCTAATGTTCATGAGAATATGATGCAGCCTAAATTGGATACATTTGTTTTGCTTACAAATGAAGGGCCTAGCTTGGAGAAGGATGAACATTGGAGCAAGAACAAGCATTGAGTTGATGGCATGCACAAGGGGAACAAGAACGGAGTTACAAGTGATGATTTCAGGACTCTGAAGCCACCATAAGGAGTGAATGAAGCCTTGGACGAAATATACAAGATGCCACTTCATAAATTTCGTCCAGAGGCTATTCTAGGTGCTGCGTCACCTTATTATTGGGCCAGGCCCAGTATAGGCTGTTTTTAGAGTCCGTATGTGTGGGGAAACAAGAGTTAGGGTTGGATTCGAACCCCTTCCTCAAGGGCCATCAAATTCCCCCCATTTTCCTCCATATATACAGCCCTTAGGGCGTCGTTTAGACTTTCGGGGTTTTTAGATCAAAAGTTCGCCATAGCTGCAACTTCGCGTACTTCGTTTGTGTTCAACGACCGGACCAAGGCGTCACAGAACCCCACCTTCATTAATAAAGCTTTCCTCTTATATTCGTAATATCCAGATTGCAATCTTAGTTTCTTGCTTGTTCTTTGTTTGCTCGCAGGAAACAGGCCCTCGTGATCAGGTTGATCGTGCTCCGGCGTGGTCAATAACCCTCGGAAGTTGGTTTAGCGATTGCTAAGGCGCGACGTCTCGCATGTTCGTAGTCGGATCGTCAAGGTCGACTCCCACAGAAACGATAGCCATCATCTCATCGAAACATCGGGACACCTTTGCCTCTATCATAAACCTAAAACAAAGTCCATAGATATGTCCTCCCAAGGAACACTAGGTACATGCAAAGGCATATATAAACCATGAGGATTGAGTCATGACTTATCTTTTTGACATGTAGTGCAGCGAGCAACAAAACGCTCAACATCCCGTCTCATCTTTGGCCAAAAGAAATGTGTAGCAAGTATATCCTCCGTCTTCTTCACGGCAAAGTGTCCCATTAGTCCTCCCCCATGCGCCTCCTGCAACAACAAAAGACGAACGGAGCTAGATGGAATGCATAGCTTGTTAGCACGAAACACAAATCCATCGTTAACGACGAACTTGTTCCATGATCTACCTTCTTGACAATTCTGCAATACATCTTTAAATTCAGCATCATCCACATATTGATCTTTGATGGTCTCCAAACCAAATATATTAAAATCAAGTTGTGACAGCATAGTATAACGACGAGACAATGCATCAGCAATAACATTTTCTTTACTCTTCTTGTGTTTAATGACATAAGGGAAAGTCTCAATGAATTCAACCCATTTAGCATGTCTACAGTTCAGTTTAGCTTGACTTTTAATGTGTTTCAAAGATTCATGATCAGAATGTATAACAAATTCTTTGGGCCATAAATAATGTTGCCATGTTTCTAAAGTCCGAACAAGAGCATATAATTCCTTATCATAAGTAGAATAGTTCAGACTAGGCCCACTCAATTTTTCAGAAAAGTATGCAACAGGTTTGCCATCTTGTAATAACACACCTCCTAATCCAATTCCACTAGCATCACATTCAAGCTCAAAAGTCTTACTAAAATCAGGAAGTTGGAGTAAAGGAGCATGTGTCAACTTATCTTTCAATACCGTGAAGGCTTCTTCCTGTGCGGTACCCCAAACAAAAGGCACATCCTTCTTTGTAAGCTCATTGAGAGGTGCAGCAATGGTGCTAAAGTCTCTCACAAAACGCCTATAGAAACCAGCGAGTCCAAGAAAACTCCTCACTTGTGTGACCGTTTTGGGCTGCGGCCAACTCTCAATAGCTTCAATCTTGGCTTTATCAACTTCAATTCCCTGTGGAGTAACAACATAGCCAAGAAAAGATACTCGGTCGGTGCAAAAGGTGCACTTCCCAAGGTTACCAAACAAACGTGCATCACGTAGAGCATTAAAAACAGCACGTAAATGTTCCAAATGTTCTTCCAAAGATTTGCTATAAATCAGTATATCATCAAAATAGACTACCACAAATCGTCCAATGAAAGCACGTAAAACTTCGTTCATTAGTCTCGTGAAAGTACTAGGTGCATTAGTTAACCCAAAAGGCATGACTAACCACTCATATAAACCAAACTTAGTTTTAAAAGCTGTTTTCCATTCAACTCTCAATTTCATACGAATTTGATGGTATCCACTACGCAAATCAACTTTGGAGAATATTGTAGAGCCACTCAGTTCATCAAGCATATCATCTAGCCTAGGAATAGGATGATGATAACGAATAGTGATATTATTAATGCCTCTACAATCAACACACATACGCGAGGTACCATCCTTTTTCGGCACTAGAATAATAGGAACAGCACAAGGACTAAGGGATTCGCGTATATAACCTTTGTCGAGTAGCTCTTTGTACTTGACGCATAATCTCCATCGTCTCCTCTGGATTGGTATGGTATGGTGCGCGGTTGGGTAATGATGCACCGGGAATTAAGTCAATTTGATGCTCAATCCCTCGAATAGGTGGTAATCCCGGTGGCACGTCTTGTGGAAAGACGTCAGCGAACTCCTGCAAAATGTTAGTAACAGCAGGAGGCAAAGAGGAAGGCACGTCCTCGAATGAAAATAATGCCTCTTTGCACACAAAAGCATGGCAAACAGATTTGCTAACATCTAGATCATCAATATCAGATTTGGTGGCAAATAAACATGCACTTTTCAATTTAATTTCAGAAGCAACACTAGATGGTCTATTATTAGGCTTCATTTGTTGCTCAAATTCTTTTGCCACAATCTGATTTTCACTCTTATTTTGCTCCTGTTTTGCTTTATTAGCTTGATTAATATCATCTTTCAAAATGGAATCAGGAGTCATAGGAAGCAAAGTAATATTTTTGTCCTTATGAACAAGAGTATACTGATTCTTTCTACCATGGTGTACAGAATTTTTATCAACTTGCCATGGTCTACCAAGTAATAAGGAACATGCTTGCATAGGTACCACATCACAATCAACATAATCAGCATATGTAGAGATACTAAAATGCACACAAACAGTACGTGTTACCTTAACCTTGCCGCTGTTGTTGAACCATTGGATGTAGTAAGGATGTGGATGTGGTCTTGTGGTGAGAGATAGCTTCTCCACCATCTCCATGCTAGCCAAGTTGTTGCAGCTCCCTCCATCTATGATGACGCGAACAGAACGTTCCTTCACAACTCCCTTTGTATGGAACAAATTATGCCTCTGATTTTGCTCAGCTTGCGTGACCTGCACACTCAAAACACGTTGAGCAACTAAACATTCATACCTGTCAGCATCTTCAGCAGCCATGTATTGCGTCTCATGATCAGAATCATCTCCACCGTGTTCTTCATGTGTAAGAAGAGCCAAAGTCTCCTGATCATAGTCACTAGCGGACTCATACCCACCATCCGCAGTAGCAATCATCACACGCTGAGATGTGCATTCTCGCGCAAAATGTCCTCTTCCCTTACAACGACAACAAATGATATCACTTGTGTGCCCTGTAGACGCCATGGAAGAAGCAGAGCTCTGTGTAGGCCCGACAGGTGTGCTCTTGGCAGATAGTGGTGGTTGTGCCTGCTTTCTTGTATCACGGTTGGAGGTGGCAGCTGATGGAGGTGTCGGTGTAGCAGAACGTGTGAAGTAGATGATGCATGTGGTGTCCACGATGAAGGTCGACCAGCAGAAAAGTTAGTTCGCGCCAATGCTTGTCGATCCTGCACTTCACGTTCAGCTTTACAAGCAAGATGGAATAAACGAGTGATATTATTATAATCCTTATAGTCTAGAATGGTCTGAATCTCTCTATTTAATCCACCCAGAAAACGTGCAAGCATAGCTTCATTCTCCTCAACGATACCACATCTAATCAAGCCAGTTTGTAATTCCTGATAATATTCTTCTACCGAATTTTTTCCTTGTCTTAAGCGCTGCAATTTTTGAAGTAATTCACGTTGATAAAATGGTGGAACCCAACGAGTACGCATAGCAGTTTTCAAAGCAGCCCAAGTAGCTGGAATAGGATATAATCTACAATATTCAGACCACCAAACACATGCAAAGCTAGTGAAAGCACAAACAGTAGCAGGAACACGTCTCTCCTCAGGATATTGTAAACATGTAAATCGTTGTTCAGTTTCTAACTCCCAAGTAAGATATATATCAGGAACATATCTACCCTCAAATGGTGGAATATTCAATTTCAGTTTAGGGAGATGGTCATGATCTCGTACCTGAGGGGGAGCCCTAACATTGCCATTATTTGCATGTGGACGACCTGGTGGTTGTGGTGCTGGTGGTTGCACGTAGTTCTGATGTTGATCAACCTCATCCTCATAATCTCCCACATAATCATCCTCCTCCACATCAGCAGCAGGAGCCACAGAAGTATCAACAGCAGCACCGGCAGCTTAGCCAGGCTGAAGAGGGACACGGGTCGCTCGGCGGAGGGCTGTGTCGCGATGTGGAGGTAGTCGTTGTTGCTGTTGTAGAGGTGCGTTAGGTGCAGCCGGTGGTGGTGGTGGTAGACGCGTGAGCAATTCATTAAACTTGTTATCGAGCTTTGTCTCGAACGCCTTCTCAATGCCATCTATCTTCTCCATGGCCTCTTCAAATCTATTTAGCACATCTTCCACCTGTCCACTCATCATTTGCTGAAACTTATCATGTAATGCTTTGTTTGTCATGTTCTCCCAGTCAGTCTCGTCGGCTTGTGATCCTGCCATGGTTAGCAGCAACAGAAACACACAAGAATATGATTCTGTAGACTACTAGGAAGTGGTGGTGGTGGTGTGGTGGACAGTCACAAATCCGTCAAGCAAATCTCAAATTCTTACCAGCTCTAACCCAGCAGCAGGCGGTGATCGGCAACCGTTGTAGTCAAAACTCTCAAAGCTTGGATAGAGCGATTGCCAGGGAGAGTCAAACGCACGACGTAGATGTATGTGGAGCTGGAAAGGCTTATAGTATGGTAGCAAAAAGGTCAGCAATAATCAATTCAGAGATGCAAAGTTGAATAAACGCTCAACGACGGTATTGTGCTGGTCCTAGGCTAGACCGTGCTAGAGACGCGAGCCTAGAACACTAACAAAATCACGGCGCTGCACGAAAACAAGGGAAAAGCACACTCTGGAAAAAAAATCGCTCTTTTTTTTGCGCTCTTTTTTTTTGCGCTCCTCTTTTTTTTATTTTTTTTTGCGAAAAATCACTATAATGGCGAGTGTCTCAAAACTCTTCCCAGGTCAAACTGACAGGATAGACACGAAATTTTTGCGAATTTTTTTTTCGACTGCTCGGACCCAAAAACTGGAAACGGCTCAAGAAAAACTTTCAATAACGGCGACTGTCTCAAAAGGCTAAGAAACACCTAAAAATAGGATGGCCAGAAATTTTTTTGTCAAGTGCGTTTTTGGAAAATTTTGGGCCTAAACGGAGGGTGGTTTCCGGACTCTTTTTTTTGGAAACCAACCTCTTCTACGGACTGCAAAAGATTGATGGAATCCCAAACCTACTCAAACAAGGAAACACGAATTTTGCAACAGATGGATCCGGAAAGCAAACCTAATATGAGATGGACTCGAAGTGATGGTGGTATATGGATACGGATCGGTGGTCGTATATGAACTCGGAGCGGTGGTGGTATATGGATACGGATCGGTGGTGGTATATGGACTCGGAGCGGTGGCGGATAAGCGGTGGTGGAAGATGGCAGGGACAATGATGATGGTGCGGCGGCGGCGTGACTAATATGACCAGAACTCGAAACTCTAAAAGACTAGACGCTAAGACCAGCAACTTGACACAACGATGCAACCACAAATTCAACAAAGCAAATACAGAAAAGATTATGCAAAGGCTCAGATTGGTTCGGATAGGATGAACTAACCCTAATTTTTTTTGGCTTTTTCGTGGACTATAGGTATGAAAAACAGGCTCGATCTAAATTACGAAAAACTGTAAAATCTCACCGAGCAACCTGAAAATCTGATACCACTTGATAGAGGCAAAGGTGTCCCGATGTTTCGATGAGATGGTGGCTATCGTTTCTGTGGGAGTCGACCTTGACGATCCGACTACGAACGTGCGAGACGTCGCGCCTTAGCAATCGCTAAACCAACTTCCGAGGGTTATTGACCACGCCGGAGCACGATCAACCTGACCACGAGGGCCTGTTTCCTGCGAGCAAACGAAGAACAAGCAAGAAACTAAGATTGCAATCTGGATATTGCGAATATAAGAGGAAAGCTTTATTAATGAAGGTGGGGTTCTGTGACGCCTTGGTCTGGTCGTTGAACACAAACGAAGTACGTGAAGTTGCAGCTATGGCGAACTTTTGATCTAAACAAAACCCAAAGTCTAAACGATGCCCTAGGGGCTGTATATATGGGGGAAGAGGGGGGAATTTCGTGGCCCTTGGAGGAGGGGTCCGAAACCCACCCTAACTCTTGTTTCCCCACACATACGGACTCTAAAAACAGCCTATATTGAAGTATTTCGAAATTACATGGGCCTGGCCCCAGAAGAAAGGTGACGCAGCACCTAGAATAGCCTCTGGACGAAAATTATGAAGTGGCATCTTGTATATTTCGTCCAAGGCTTCATGCACTCATTATGGTGGCTTCAAAGTCCTGAAATTATCAGTTGAAACTCTGTTCTTGTCTCCCTTGCGCATGCCATCAACTCCATGCTTGTTCTTGCTCCAATGATCATCCTTCTCCAAGCTAGGCCCTTCATTTGTAAGCAAAACAAATGTATCCAATTTAGGCAGCATCATATTCTCATGAACATTAGAATCATTACCAAGAGACGAAAGTACCTGATAATTCAATTGGCGTGCGCGAGCTCTAGTAATTGGCCCAATATGTATAGCAGCAGGGGCTGTGGGTGTAACAATGGTATTGATGTCCTCATCAAAAGGAAGTGTAAAAATCTTGTCTGAAAAGCAGCGGTGAATGATATTCCTTGACTTTCGAGTGCAAAATGTCCATCTTAGGGCTCGAATTTTAAGGTCCTCTAAGGCTCCTGGTGCTAGCCGGGAGTATTTATTGGGTTTGCACGCTCTTCACTAGCATTTTGAGTACTTGTGGGTCAGAAAGAGACTCCACATGGAAAAGTTATGACCGTTTTAGTGAACACCGGTCCATTATATGACACTCCTTGAAAGAACTTCATTTTCCAGTGATGCGTTTCAGCGCGTTGTCCCAAAATTTTGTGACATCGATACTGAGGATATTGTTTGACATATATTGTTAGGAATGCGTGGAATACCCTCTTGTTCTTTGTTGTCGTGTACATACTTTACGGCATGCCACTTGGCAAAGAAGGAGAATAAGGCTTATATAGTCGCTACATTTTCTTGAATTTACCACCAAATGGTATTTTTCCGGATCAAATAGCATGTGCACAAAGAAACATTTGTTCTTACCAAGAGGTCAAAGGTGTCTACCCACCGTAATCTGTCGAATATCACTCCAAAGGAAGTGTAAATGGGTTCAAAATCTTGTCTGAAAAGTAGCGGTGAATGATATTCTTTGACTTTCGTGTGCAAAAAGTCCAACTTAGCAGCCGAATTTGAGGGTCCTCTGGTGCTCATGGCATAAGCTGGGAGTATTACTTGGGTTTCTTCGGTTTGCACACTCGTTCGAGCATTTTGAGTACTTCTGGGTCAGGTACAGACTCCGTGTGGCAAAGTTATCACCGTTTTAGTGAATACCGGTCTATTATATGACACTCTTTAAAAGAACTTCAGTTTCCCGTGACGCGTTCCTGCGCATTGTCCCAAAATTTGTGACATCGATACTGAGGATATTGTGTCCACATATGTAATAATGAATGCGAGGAATACGCTCTTATTCTTTCCTGTCGTGCACATACTTTACAGCATGCCACTGGGTGAAAAAAGGAGAATAACGCTTATAGTCGCTAGATTTTGTTGTCATTACAACCAAATGGGGTTTTCCCAATCATAAAGCATGTGCACAAAAAAATGTTTGTCCTTACCAAGCGGGCAAATGTGTATACCCACCATAATTTGTCAAATTTCACTCCAAAGGAATTTTAAATGGGTTCAAAAACTTGTTTGAAAAGTAGCGGTGAATGAGATTCTTTGAATTTCAAGTGCAAAATGTCTACCATAGGGGCTGAATTTTAGGGACCCCTGAGGCTCCTAACACAAGCGTGGTGTATTTATTTGGTTGCTCGTCGCAACATTTTGTGTACTTGTGGATTAGAAACACACTCCCTATGGCAAAGTAATGACCGTTTTAGTTAACACCGTCAATTATATTGCACTCCTTGAAAGAACTTCATTTTCCCCTGACGCGTTCCGGCGCGCTGTCCCAAAATTTTGTGACATCAATGCATGAGATTTTGTTTCCACAAATGTATTGATCTATGCGACAAATACCCTCTTGTTCTTTGCTGTCGCACACATACTTTACGACATGCCACTGGGTGAAAAAAGGAGAATACGGCTTACAATCGCTAGATATTATTGAATTCACGACCAAATGGGATTGCCCCGATCATAGAGTATGTGCACGAAGAAACATTTGTCCATACCAAGTGGGCTAATGTGTATACCCACCATAATCTATTGAATTTCACTCCAAGGAAGTGTAAATAGGTTCAAAATCTTGTCTGAAAAGCTGCGATGAATGATATTCTTTTGACTTTCGGGTGCAAAAAGTCCAGCTTAGGGCTCGAATTTGTGGGTCCTCTTGGGCTCCTAGCACAAGCAGGGAGTATTTCTTGGGTTTGCACACTCGTCACAAGCATTTTGAGTACTTGTGGGTCAGAAACATACTCCGTATGGCAAATTTATGTCCGTTTTAGTGAACACCGGTCAATTATATGACACTGCTTGAAAGAACTTCATTTTCCCGTGACACGTTCCGTGCCTTGTCCCAAAATTTTGTGACACCGATACTCAGGATATTGTTTCAACATATGTAATTATGAATGCGAGGAATACCGTCTTGTCCTTTGCTATCGCGCACATACTTTTAACCATGCCACTTGGCGAGAAAAGGAGAATAAGGCTTATAGTCGCTACATTTTCTTGAATTTACGACCAAATGGTGTAGTCCAGACCATAGAGGATGTGCACAAAGAAACATTTGTCCTTACAAGCGGTTGAAGGTGTATACCCACCATAATTTATCGAATTATACTCCAAAGGAAGTGTAAATGGGTTCAAAAACTTGTCTAGAAAGCAGCGGTGAATGAGATTATTTGACTTTCAAGTGCAAAAAGTTAACCTTGTGGGCCGACTATGAGAGTCCTCCAGGGCTCGTGGCGCAAGCGGGGAGTATTTCTTAGGTTTGCACACTCATCGCGATCATTTTGAGTACTTGTGGGTTAGAAACAGACTCTGTTTGGCAAAGTTGCGACCGTTTTAGTGAACATCGGTCCATTATATGGCATTCCTAGAAATAATATCCTTTTCTCGTGACGCATTCTGGCGTGTTGTCCCAATATTTTGTGACATCGTGTGTTGATTTATGCAAGGAATACCCTCTTGTTCTTTGCTATCGCGCGCATACTTTACGGCATGCCATTGGGCGAAAAAAAGGAAAATAAGGCTTATAGTCGCTAGATTTTCTTGTATTTACGGCCAAACAGGATTGCCCCAATCATAGGGCATGTGCACATAGAAATGTTTTTCCTTACCAAGCGAGCTAATGTGTATACCCAACATAGTTTCTCAAATTTCACTACAAAGGAAGGGTAAATGGGTTCAAAAACTTGTCTGAAAAGTGGCGTCGAATGAGATTCATTGACTTTCAACTGCAAAAAGTCTACAATAGGGGCCAAATTTGAGGGTCCCCCGAGGCTCCTATCACAAGCGTGGTGTATTTCTTTGGTTGCTCATCGCGACCATTTTGAGTACTTGTGGCTCAGAAACACACACCGTATGGCAAAGTTATGACCGTTTTATTTAACACCGGTCCATTATATTGCATTCCTTGAAAGAACTTCATTTTGCCATGACACGTTCTCGCGCGTTGTCCTAAAATTTTGTGACATCGATACTTAGATATTGTTTCCACATATGTATCGCTAGATGCGAGTAATACCCTCATGCTCTTTGGTGTCGCTCACATACTTTACAGCATGACACTTGGCGAAAAAGGAGAATAAGGCTTATAGTCGCAAGATATTACTGAATTTACGACCAAATGTGATTGCCCCAATCATAGAGCATGCGCACAAAGAAATGCTTGTCCTTACCAAGTGACCAATGTGGATACCCACCATAATCTATCGAATTTCACTCCAAAGGAAGTGTAAATGGGTTCAAAATCTTGTTTGAAAAGCAGCGGTGAATGATATTCTTTGACTTTTGAGTGCGAAAAGTCCAGCTTAGGGCTCGAATTTTAAGGTCCTCTAAGGCTCCTGGTGCTAGCCGGGAGTATTTATTGGGTTTGCACGCTCTTCACTAGCATTTTGAGTACTTGTGGGTCAGAAAGAGACTCCACATGGAAAAGTTATGACCGTTTTAGTGAACACCGGTCCATTATATGACACTCCTTGAAAGAACTTCATTTTCCAGTGATGCGTTTCAGCGCGTTGTCCCAAAATTTTGTGACATCGATACTGAGGATATTGTTTGACATATATTGTTAGGAATGCGTGGAATACCCTCTTGTTCTTTTTTGTCGTGTACATACTTTACGGCATGCCACTTGGCAAAGAGGGAGAATAAGGCTTATATAGTCGCTACATTTTCTTGAATTTACGACCAAATGGTATTTTCCGGATCAAATAGCATGTGCACAAAGAAACATTTGTTCTTACCAAGCGGTCAAAGGTATCTACCCACCGTAACTTGTCGAATATCACTCCAAAGGAAGTGTAAATGTTTTCAAAATCTTGTCTGGAAAGTAGCGGTGAATGATATTCTTTGACTTTCGAGTGCAAAAAGTCCAGCTTAGCAGCCGAATTTGAGGGTCCTCTGGCGCTCATGGCATAAGCTGGGAGTATTACTTGGGTTTCTTCGGTTTGCACACTCGTTCAAGCATTTTGAGTACTTCTGGGTCAGGTACAGACTCCGTGTGGCAAAGTTATCATCGTTTTAGTGAATACCGGTCTATTATATGACACTCTTTGAAAGAACTTAAGTTTCCCGTGACGCGTTCCTGCGCATTGTCCCAAAATTTGTGACATCGATACTGAGGATATTGTGTCCACATATGTAATAATGAATGCGAGGAATACGCTCTTATTCTTTCCTGTCGCGCATATACTTTACGGCATGCCACTGGGCGAAAAAAGGAGAATAACGCTTATAGTCGCTAGATTTTGTTGTCATTACAACCAAATGGGATTTTCCCAATCATAAAGCATGTGCACAAAAAAATGTTTGTCCTTACCAAGCGGGCAAATGTGTATACCCACCATAATTTGTCAATTTTCACTCCAAAGGAATTTTAAATGGGTTCAAAAACTTGTTTGAAAAGTAGCGGTGAATGAGATTCTTTGAATTTCAAGTGCAAAATGTCTACCATAGGGGCCGAATTTTAGGGACCCCTGAGGCTCCTAACACAAGCGTGGTGTATTTATTTGGTTGCTCGTCGCAACATTTTGTGTACTTGTGGATTAGAAACACACTCCCTATGGCAAAGTAATGACCGTTTTAGTTAACACCGTCAATTATATTGCACTCCTTGAAAGAACTTCATTTTCCCCTGACGCGTTCCGCCGCGCTGTCCCAAAATTTTGTGACATCAATGCATGAGATTTTGTTTCCACAAATGTATTGATCGATGCGACAAATACCCTCTTGTTCTTTGCTGTCGCACACATACTTTACGACATGCCACTGGGCGAAAAAAGGAGAATACGGCTTACAATCGCTAGATATTATTGAATTCACGACCAAATGGGATTGCCCCGATCATAGAGCATGTGCACGAAGAAACATTTGTCCATACAAAGTGGGCTAATGTGTACACCCACCATAATCTGTCGAATTTCACTCCAGAGGAAGTGTAAATAGGTTCAAAATCTTGTCTGAAAAGCTACGATGAATGATATTCTTTGACTTTCGGGTGCAAAAAGTCCAGCTTAGGGCTCGAATTTGTGGGTCCTCTTGGGCTCCTAGCACAAGCAGGGAGTATTTCTTGGGTTTGCACACTCGTCACAAGCATTTTGAGTACTTGTGGGTCAGAAACATACTCCGTATGGGAAAGTTATGTCCGTTTTAGTGAACACCAGTCCATTATATGACACTGCTTGAAAGAACTTCATTTTCCCGTGACGCGTTCCGTGCCTTGTCCCAAAATTTTGTGACATCGATACTCAGGATATTGTTTCAACATATGTAATTATGAATGCGAGGAATACCGTCTTGTTCTTTGCTATCACGAACATACTTTAAATCATGCCACTTGGCGAGAAAAGGAGAATAAGGCTTATAGTCGCTACTTTTCTTGAATTTACGACCAAATGGTGTAGTCCAGACCATAGAGGATGTGCACAAAGAAACATTTGTCCTTACAAGCGGTTGAAGGTGTATACCCACCATAATCTATCGAATTACACTCCAAAGGAAGTGTAAATGGGTTCAAAAACTTGTCTAGAAAGCAGCGGCGAATGAGATTATTTGACTTTCAAGTGCAAAAAGTTAACCTTGTGGGCCGAATATGAGAGTCCTCCAGTGCTCGTGGCGCAAGCGGGGAGTATTTCTTAGGTTTGCACACTCATCGCGATCATTTTGAGTACTTGTGGGTTAGAAACAGACTCTGTTTGGCAAAGTTACGACCATTTTAGTGAATATCGGTCCATTATATGGCATTCCTAGAAATAATATCCTTTTCTCGTGACGCATTCTGGCGTGTTGTCCCAATATTTTGTGACATCGTGTGTTGATTTATGCAAGGAATACCCTCTTGTTCTTTGCTATCGCGCGCATACTTTACGGCATGCCATTGGGCGAAAAAAAGGAAAATAAGGCTTATAGTCGCCAGATTTTCTTGTATTTACGGCCAAACAGGAGTGCCCCAATCATAGGGCATGTGCACAAAGAAATGTTTGGCCTTACCAAGCGGGCTAATGTGTGTACCCAACATAGTTTCTCAAATTTCACTACAAAGGAAGTGTAAATGGGTTCAAAAACTTGTCTGAAAAGTGGCGTCGAATGAGATTCATTGACTTTCAACTGCAAAAAGTCTACAATAGGGGCCAAATTTGAGGGTCTCCCGAGGCTCCTATCACAAGCGTGGTGTATTTATTTGGTTGCTCATCGCAACCATTTTGAGTACTTGTGGCTCAGAAACACACACCGTATGGCAAAGTTATGACCGTTTTATTTAACACCGGTCCATTATATTGCATTCCTTGAAAGAACTTCATTTTGCCATGATGCGTTCTCGCGCGTTGTCCTAAAATTTTGTGACATCGATACTTAGATATTGTTTCCACATATGTATCGCTAGATGCGAGTAATACCCTCTTGCTCTTTGGTGTCGCTCACATACTTTACAGCATGACACTTGGCGAAAAAGGAGAATAAGGCTTATAGTCGCAAGATATTACTGAATTTACGACCAAATGTGATTGCCTTAATCATAGAGCATGCGCACAAAGAAATGCTTGTCCTTACCAAGTGACCAATGTGGATACCCACCATAATCTGTCGTATTTCACTCCAAAGGAAGTGTAAATGGGTTCAAAATCTTGTTTGAAAAGCAGCGGTGAATGATATTCTTTGACTTTCGAGTGCAAAAAGTCCAGCTTAGGGCTCGAATTTTAAGGTCCTCTAAGGCTCCTGGTGCTAGCCGGGAGTATTTATTTGGTTTGCACGCTCTTCACTAGCATTTTGAGTACTTGTGGGTCAGAAAGAGACTCCACATGGAAAAGTTATGACCGTTTTAGTGAACACCGGTCCATTATATGACACTCCTTGAAAGAACTTCATTTTCCAGTGATGCGTTTCAGTGCGTTGTCCCAAATTTTTGTGACATCGATACTGAGGATATTGTTTGACATATATTGTTAGGAATGCGTGGAATACCCTCTTGTTCTTTGTTGTCGTGTACATACTTTACGGCATGCCACTTGGCAAAGAAGGAGAATAAGGCTTATATAGTCGCTACATTTTCTTGAATTTACGACCAAACTTCATTTTCCGGATCAAATAGCATGTGCACAAAGAAACATTTGTTCTTACCAAGCGGTCAAAGGTGTCTACCCACCGTAATCTGTCGAATATCACTCCAAAGGAAGTGTAAATGGGTTCAAAATCTTGTCTGAAAAGTAGCGGTGAATGATATTCTTTGACTTTCGAGTGCAAAAAGTCCAGCTTAGCAGCCGAATTTGAGGGTCCTCTGGTGCTCATGGCATAAGCTGGGAGTATTTCTTGGGTTTCTTCGGTTTGCACACTCGTTCGAGCATTTTGAGTACTTCTGGGTCAGGTACAGACTCCGTGTGGCAAAGTTATCACCGTTTTAGTGAATACAGGTCTATTATATGACACTCTTTGAAAGAACTTCAGTTTCCCGTGACGCGTTCCTGCGCATTGTCCCAAAATTTGTGACATCGATACTGAGGATATTGTGTCCACATATGTAATAATGAATGCGAGGTATAAGCTCTTATTCATTCCTGTCGCGCACATACTTTACGGCATGCCACTGGGCGAAAAAAGGAGAATAACGCTTATAGTCGCTAGATTTTGTTGTCATTACAACCAAATGGGATTTTCCCAATCATAAAGCATGTGCACAAAAAAATGTTTGTCCTTACCAAGCGGGCAAATGTGTATACCCACCATAATTTGTCAAATTTCACTCCAAAGGAATTTTAAATGGGTTCAAAAACTTGTTTGAAAAGTAGCGGTGAATGAGATTCTTTGAATTTCAAGTGCAAAATGTCTACCATAGGGGCCGAATTTTAGGGACCCCTGAGGCTCCTAACACAAGCATGGTGTATTTATTTGGTTGCTCGTCGCAACATTTTGTGTACTTGTGGATTAGAAACACACTCCCTATGGCAAAGTAATGACCGTTTTAGTTAACACCGTCAATTATATTGCACTCCTTGAAAGAACTTCATTTTCCCCTGATGCGTTTCGGCACGCTGTCCCAAAATTTTGTGACATCAATGCATGAGATTTTGTTTCCACAAATGTATTGATCGATGCGACGAATACCCTCTTGTTCTTTGCTGTCGCACACATACTTTACGACATGCCACTGGGCGAAAAAAGGAGAATACGTCTTACAATCGCTAGATATTATTGAATTCTCGACCAAATGGGATTGCCCCGATCATAGAGCATGTGCACGAAGAAACATTTGTCCATACCAAGTGGGCTAATGTGTATACCCACCATAATCTATCGAAATTCACTCCAAAGGAAGTGTAAATAGGTTCAAAATCTTGTCTGAAAAGCTGCGATGAATGATATTCTTTGACTTTCGGGTGCAAAAAGTCCAGCTTAGGGCCCGAATTTGTGGGTCCTCTTGGGCTCCTAGCACAAGCAGGGAGTATTTCTTGGGTTTGTACACTCGTCACAAGCATTTTGAGTACTTGTGGGTCAGAAACATACTCCGTATGGCAAAGTTATGTCCGTTTTAGTGAACACCGGTCCATTATATGACACTGCTTGAAAGAACTTCATTTTCCCGTGACGCGTTCCGCGCCTTGTCCCAAAATTTTGTGACATCGATACTCAGGATATTGTTTCAACATATGTAATTATGAATGCGAGGAATACCGTCTTGTTCTTTGCTATCGTGCACATACTTTAAACCATGCCACTTGGCGAGAAAAGGAGAATAAGGCTTATAGTCGCTACATTTTCTTGAATTTACGACCAAATGGTGTAGTCCAGACCATAGAGGATGTGCACAAAGAAACATTTGTCCTTACAAGCGGTTGAAGGTGTATACCCACCATAATCTATCGAATTACACACCAAAGGAAGTGTAAATGGGTTCAAAAACTTGTCTAGAAAGCAGCGGCGAATGAGATTATTTGACTTTCAAGTGCAGAAAGTCAACCTTGTGGGCCGACTATGAGAGTCCTCCAGGGCTCGTGGCGCAAGCGGGGAGTATTTGTTAGGTTTGCACACTCATCGCGATCATTTTGAGTACTTGTGGGTTAGAAACAGACTCTGTTTGGCAAAGTTATGACCGTTTTAGTGAACACCGGTCCTTTATATGGCATTCCTAGAAATAACATCCTTTTCTCGTGACGCATTCTGGCGTGTTGTCCCAATATTTTGTGACATCGTGTGTTGATTTATGCAAGGAATACCCTCTTGTTCTTTGCTATCGCGCGCATACTTTACGGCATGCCATTGGGCGAAAAAAAGGAAAATAAGGCCTATAGTCGCAAGATTTTCTTGTATTTACGGCCAAACAGGATTGCCCCAATCATAGGGCATGTGCACAAAGAAATGTTTGTCCTTACCAAGCGGGCTAATGTGTATACCCAACATAGTTTCTCAAATTTCACTACAAAGGAAGTGTAAATGGGTTCGAAAACTTGTCTGAAAAGTGGCGTCGAATGAGATTCATTGACTTTCAACTGCAAAGAATCTACAATAGGGGCCAAATTTGAGGGTCCCGCGAGGCTCCTATCACAAGTGTGGCGTATTTCTTTGGTTGCTCATCACGACCATTTTGAGTACTTGTGGCTCAGAAACACACACCGTATGGCAAAGTTATGACCGTTTTATTTAACACCGGTCCATTATATTGCACTCCTTGAAAGAACTTCATTTTGCCATGACGCGTTCTGGCGCGTTGTCCTAAAATTTTGTGACATCGATACTTAGATATTGTTTCCACATATGTATCACTCGATGCGAGAATACCCTCTTACTCTTTGGTGTCGCTCACATACTTTACAGCATGACACTTGGAGAAAAAAGTAAAATAAGGCTTATAGTCGTAAGATTATTGAATATGACTGCCCCGATCATAGAGCATGTGCACAAAGAAATGTTTGTCCTTACCAAGCGGCCAATGTGTATACCCACCATAATCTGTCGAATTTCACTCCAATGGAAGTGTAAATGGGTTCAAAATCTTGTCTGAAAAGCAACAATGAATTTTGAGTACTTGTGTGTCAGAAAAAGACTCCGCATGGCAAAGTTATGACCTATTTAGTGAACACTGGTCGATTTTATGACACTCCTTGAAAGAACTTCATTTTCCCGTGATGTGTTCTGGCGCGTTGTCCCAAAATTTTGTGACATCGATACTGAGGATATTGTTTCGACATGTGTAATTGTGAATGCGAGGAATATCCTCTTTTTCATTGCTGTCGCGCTCATACTTTATGGCATGCCACTTGGCAAAAAAGGATAATAAGGCTTATAGTCGCTACATTTTCTTGAATTTACAACCAAATGGTATTGCCTGGATCGTACCCCGCAAAAAAAAGGTATTGCCCGGAACGTAGAGCATGTCCACAAAGAAACATTTGTCCTTTCCAAGCGGTCAAAGTTGTATACCCACCGTAATCTGATGAATTTCACTCCAAAGGAAGTGTAAATGGATTAAAAAACTTGTTGGAAAATCAGCGGCGAATGGGATTATTTGAATTTCAAGTGCAAAAAGTCCACCTTATGGGCCGAATTTGAGAGTCCTCCGGGGATCATCTCGCAAGCAGGGAGTATTTCTTGGGTTTGCATGCTCGTCATGACCATTTTGAGTACTTGTGGGTTAGAAACAGACTCCTATGGCAATGTTGTGACCGTTTAAGTTAACACCGGTCCATTATATGGCACTCCTTAAAATAACTTCATTCTATCGTGACGTATTTAGGTGAGTTGCCCCAAAAATTTGTGACACCGATACTGAAGATATTGTTAACACATCTATGTTGATCGATGCTAGGAATACCCTCTTGTTCTTTGCTACCGCGCGCATACTTTACGACATGCCACTGGGAGAAAAAAGGAGAATAAGGCTTATAGTCGCTAGATTTTCTTGAATTTACGACCAAATGGGACTCCCCCCACCATAGAGCATGTGCACAAAGAAACATTTGTCCTTACCAATCGGGCTAATGTGTATACGCACAGTAATCTGTCGAATATCGCTCCAAAGGAAGTGTAAATGGGTTCAAAATCTTGCATGAAAAGTAGCAGTGAATGCTATTCTTTGACTTTTGAGTTTGAAATGTCAGCTTAGCGACCGAATTTGAGGGTCCACTGGGGATTCTAGCGTAAGCGAGGAGTATTAGTTGGGTTTCTTAGGTTTGCACACTCGTCACGAGCATTTTGAGTACTTGTGGGTCAGAAACAGACTCCGTATGGCAAAGTTATGACTGTTTTAGTGAACACCGGTCCATTATATGACACTCCTTGAAAGAACTTCATTTTCCCGTGACGCATTCCGGCGCATTGTACCAAAATGTTGTGACATCGATACTGAGGATATTGTTTCCACATATGTAATTATGAATG
Organism: Aegilops umbellulata; assembly: GCA_032464435.1. Classification (NCBI taxonomy): domain Eukaryota; kingdom Viridiplantae; phylum Streptophyta; class Magnoliopsida; order Poales; family Poaceae; genus Aegilops; species Aegilops umbellulata. The sequence continues at coordinate 269,697,987 of CP136057.1, read as the reverse complement.
CGGGGAATACCCACTTGTTCTTTGTTATTACGACATGCCACTAGACGAAAAAAGGATATTAAGGCTTATAGTCGCTAGATTTTCTTGTATTTACGACCAAATGGGATTGCCCCAATCATATAGCATGTGCACAAAGAAAAGTTTGTCCTTACCAAGCGGGCTAGTGTGTATACCCACCATAATTCATCAAATTTCACTCGAAAGGAAGTGTAAATGGGTTTATAAACTTGTCTGAAAAGCAGCGGCGAATGAGATTCTTTGACTTTCAAGTGCAAGAAGTCTATGATAGGGGCCAAATTTGTGGGTCCCCCGAGGCTCCTATCACAAGCGTGGTGTATTTCTTTCATTGCTCGTTGCGACCATTTTGAGTACTTGTGGCTCAGAAACACACTCTGTATGGCAAAGTAATGACCGTTTTAGTTAACATCGGTCCATTATATTGCACTCCTTGAAAGAACTTCATTTTCTCATGACGCGTTCCCGCGCGTTGTCCCAAATTTTTGTGACATCGATACTGAAGATATTGTTTCCACATATGTATTGATCGATGCGAGGAATACCCTCTTGTTCTTTGTTGTCGCGCACATACTTTATGGCATGCCACTAGGAGAAAATGGGAGAATAAGACTTACAATCGGTAGATATTATAGAATTTACAACCAAATGAGATTGCCTCGATCATAGAGCATGCGCACAAAGAAACGTTTGTCCATAGCAAGTGGGCTAATGTGTATACCCACCATAATCTGTCGAATTTCACTCCAAAGAAGTGTAAATGGGTTCAAAATCTAGTCTGAAAAGCAGTGGTGAATGATATTCTTTGACTTTCGAGTGCAAAAAGTCCAGCTTAGGGCCCGAATCTGTGGGTCCTCTTGGGCTCCCGGCGCAAGCGGGGAGTATTTCTTGGGTTCGCACACTCGTCACAAGCATTTTGAGTACTTGTGGGTCAGAACAGACATCGTATGGCAAAGTTATGACCGTTTTAGTGAACACCGGTCCATTATATGACACTCCTTGAAAGAACTTCATTTTCCCGTGACGCGTTTCGGCGCATTGTCCCAAAATGTTGTGACATCGGTACTGAGAATATTGGTTCCACATATGTAATTATGAATCCAAGGAATACCCTCTTGTTCTTTGCTGTCGCGCACATACTTTATGGCATGGCACTTGGCGAAAAAGGAGAATAAGGCTTATAGTCAATACATTTTCTTGAATTTATGACCAAATGGTATTGTCCGGATCATAGAGCATGTGCACAAAGAAACATTTGTCCATACGAAGCGTTCAAAGGTGTACACCCACGACAATCTGTCGAATTTCACTCTAAAGGAAGTGTAAATGGGTTAAAAAAACTTGTCTGGAAAGCAACGCAAATGAGATTATTTGACTTTCACGTGCAAAAAGTCCATGTTGTGGGCCAAATTTGAGAATCCTTCAGGGCTCCTGGATCATTGAGCATGGGCACAAAGAAACGTTTGTCCATAGCAAGCGGGCTAATGTGTATACCCACCATAATTTGTCAAATTTCACTTCAAAGGAATTGTAAATGGGTTTAAAAAACTTGTCTAAAAAGCAGCGACAATTGAGATTCTTTTACTTTCAAGTGCAAAAATTCTACCATAAGGGCCGTATTTGAGGGTCCCTCGGGGCTCCTATCACATGCGTGGTGTATTTCTTTGGTTTCTCGTCGCGACCATTTTGAGTACTTGTGGCTCAGAAACACACTCTGTATGGCAAAGTTATGATCGTTTTATTTAACACCGGTCCATTATATTGCACTTCTTGAAAGAACTTCATTTTGCCCCGACGCGTTCCGGGGCATTGTCCGAAAATTTTGTGTTATCAATACTTAAGATTTTGTTTCCACATATGTATCGCTCGATGCGAGGAATACTCTCTTGCTCTTTGCTGTCGCACACGTACTTTACAGCATGCCACTAGGCGAAAAAGGAGAATAGGGCTTACACTCACTAGATATTATTGAATTTATGACCAAATGGGATTGCCCTATGAGGGAGTCCTGGACTACGGGGTCCTCGGGCGTACGGCCTGCTATCCATGGGCCGGACTGATGGGTTGTGAAGACATGAAGACCGAAGACCATACTCGTGTCCGGATTTGATTTTCCTTGGCGTGGAAGGCAAGGTAGGCGATCAACTATGAGGATTCCTTCTTATGTAACCGACCCCATGTAACCCTAGATCTCTCCGGAGTCTATATAAACCGAAGAGCATAGTTCGTATAGGACACATTCATTACCATATACACATAGGCTAGACTTCTTGGGTTTAGCCATTACGATCTCGTGGTATATCTACTCTTGTAATACTCATATTCATCAAGATCAATCAAGCAGGAAGTAGGGTATTACCTCCATAGAGAGGGCCCGAACCTGGGTAAACATCGTGTCCCCCGTCTCCCGTTACCATCGATCCTAGACGCATAGTTCGGGACCCCCTACCCGAGATCCGCCGGTTTTGACACCCACATTGGTGCTTTCATTGAGAGTTCCACTGTGTCGTCGTCAAATGGTTTGATGGCCCCTTCAATCGTCGATGATGACGCTGTCCAGGCAAAAATCTTTCTTCCCGGACAGATCTTCGTGTTCGGCGGATTTGTACCCCGGGCCAACACGCGTGGCCATCTGGAGCAGATCGACAGCTACGCCCGTGGCCATCAGGTCAGATGCGGAAGCTTGAACTACGTTGTAGAAATCCGTGGAGACTTGATCTTCGACTGATTCGAGACCGCGGCAATCGCTCCCCGCCGCCCAGATGGACATGGCTTAAACCTGTCATCGGGCCGCATCCAAGAGAGAGCTCCTGCAACAACTCTGGCCTTAGATCCAGAGCAAATCAAGTCCCCCGAAGATGGGAAGCTCAACCCCATCGCAGGGGCTACCGATTCTGCGGCATTGGAGCCGCTCGCAGATTCCGCTTCATACGGCATCTGCATCAACGGAACCCCGGACTCTTCTCTGGTGTTGTGTTCCGAACCCTGCGAGCTCGCGAATACCGAACTCGATCGGTTATCGATCTTCAAGTTCAGCATCGCAGATGTCTTCCAACACTCGCCCATGGGTGACCTACTAAACTCATTAAAAAACCTATCCCTGGCAGATGGCTCGTCGCCGAACTATGTTCGGTTCGAACTTACAACGGATGATGGAAAAATTTGTTTCCCACCCGCCACCCACTTTACAGCCACCGTTGAGGACCCAACCAACACGCTGGACCCCTGCTCCGAAGACATCGCCGGCATGGACGATGATGACGAGCAGGGACAGAGCATCCTACCCGCTATACACGGGATGACCACTTCCTGGTATGACGTGTGTATGATAGACACACCCCACGATGCTCTCGACAGTGACAAGGAGGATCCAGTCGCGAATAAACCTCTTGGTACACAGTCCGAACACCAACGCCCATAGCGCCGCTCCAAGCCACATCGCCCAAGAGAAAACACTGCTAGCACCAGAAAAGAAAACACTCCGGACAACAAAGACCCTGTTGAGGAAGAATCCGAACAGGAGGAACAGGAAAGTGGGCAAGACAGCCCTGATGAACAGGCCACAGATGGAGACTCGGAGGACAGCAATTATCTCCCACCCTCCGAGGAAGAGGATATCCTCGACAACGAGGATTTTGTCATACCTAAGGAACCTCTTGAGCAGGAGCGTTTCAAACGCCGGCTTATAGCCACTGCAAGGAGCCTAAGGAAGAAGCAGCTGCAACTTCAAGCAAGCCAAGGTTTGCTGAATGATAGATGTACCGAGGTCTTGGCCGCCGAGGAATACGACCTTAGTAGCCCAGAAAAAAAGCCACCCAAAAGGTAGGTGGATCCCTTCATATGATGACAGGGCGCCGGAGCCCACACCACCATCGAACAATGCGGCGAGCCGGCCACAGTTCGGTCCAGACAAAGCAGCAGCCCAAACAGAGCAACATACCAACCCATCCGGCCGTCAAATCAAAGTAAAATAGCTCTAGGGAACACCCGCGACATCAACCGAAACCCAGAAGATAGAGCAGGGCGCACAAGATCAATGTACAGATCACGGAGATACACCCCGACCAACTATGATGGTCACCCATTCGGACACCATAGAGCTAACCACGCCCGGTCCAAACTCCGTAAGCGGAGTCCAACGGAGGTGCTTCATAGTGTGGCCCAACATAGAGGAGCCGCACACCCGCTCTGCTTCACTGACGAGGTAATGGAGCATGAATTCCCGGACGGGTTCAAACCCATTAACATCGTATCATACGATGGAACAACAGATCCCGCGGTATGGATCGAGGATTACCTCCTCCATATTCACATGGCTCGCGGAGACGACCTTCATGCCACCAAATACATACCTCCCAAGCTTAAGGGGCCAGCTCGTATTGGCTAAACAGTTTACCAGAAAATTATATTGGTAGCTGGGAAGACTTGGAAGACGCCTTTCGAGACAACTACCAAGGAACATACGTCCGGCCTTTAGACGAGAATGACTTAAGTCACATTGTCCACCAGCCCGGCGAGTTAGTCAGGGAGTTCTGGACCAGGTTCTTAGTCAAAAAGAACCAAATTGTCGACAGTCCGGATGCAGAAGCCCTCGCAGCCTTCAAACACGGCGTTCGGGATGAATGGCTAGCGTGTCACCTCGGCCAAGAAGGACCCATGTCCATGACAACCCTTTCCGCTCTAATGACTCGCTTTTGCGCGGGAGAAGACAACTGGCTCGCTCGTAAAAGCAACAACACCAGTGACCCGGGAACTTCCGAAATTTGAGACGGCAACGGCAAGCCATGACAAACCGAACACAACAGCTGCAGCACAGCGATGAACGCCGGATTTCACAATCCAAAGCCCGATCAACGGAAGAAGCCACGAAAGGCAAACCAGGATGGACCATCCACCCTTGACAGGATATTGGACCGACCTTGTCAGATTCACGGTCACCCTAATAGGCCAGCTAGTCATACCAACAAAAACTGTTGGGTCCTTAAGCAGGCAGACAAACTCAACGCCGATCACAAGGGAAGGAGGCCACCAGGCGATAAAGATGACGGATCGGCTCGCCAGCCGAACACCAGGGGCCAGAAACACTTTCCCTCTGAAGTTCGACCACTCCCAGAACGGAAATAGCAGTTCGGCTCCCGCCGCCCACCTACTGTGTTGGCAAAGTTTACACCACGCGTCCATAACTATGCACTCAAGATACCATGGGCATCGACGGAAGCACAATATGGACAACCCTGCAAAGATCACCGTAATGTTCTAGCCGTCTTTCTTATTTTTCTGTATAATTTCTTAAAACAGGTGACCATCAGGACAACATCTACTTCAGACTCTCTCGAAGTTTGGATCCACACACTCACCTAAGGGGCCACTCCTGTTAAGGATGCCCATCCCCGAGGACGGGCGGCGCAGACGTGCGACAGGAGGTCCAAAAATAAGCTTTTGTAAGACCGCACTCTTCTTTTCAGGCCTGTACCATACCCTTTTCCTCTATCCCCAACCCCAAGCATGTCAAATAGCTGGGTTGTCGTTTTTACTCTTTATATATCTATTATTGGCATATTGCACCCAAGTAAACTTTACCCAAACTTATATTTCATGCTCTTTCTCCAACGAGTCCGGCCGTAACGGCTGACTTACAAGACGCGCCTCGGCATAACTTGCCAGGGGCCCGGTATGGGAACAAACGAGTCGCTAGTAAAAGTCTGAACAGCTCTATAGCGTACTTCGGCGTCGCAAGTTGGCCTTATATGCATCAGCTCTGAATCATTGTCTTTGGTCAATAGTTGGGTTGTCCGGCTCCTGTGCTTGCTACCCTACGTTCCGCTCTATCGGCTAGGGTAGTAAAGGGAGAACTACTACAATTGTGCCCTGGCCTAGACCGGATGAGCACCTCAGTAGAGAAAGCCGAAAACTGACTGTCATGATGCTACGAGAGCTGGTCAACCACTTGACGACTTATTCGAATCTTTAGTGATTCTCCGTGTCACATGAGGGGTCTTTTTTAGATAAACATATGTAAGGCACTATACGCCGTATACATACCAGGGGCTACCTCATAGCCCCACCATAAAACTCCTATGATTAAGTGAAAGTGTTAACGCCCTATAGTCTGATTGTCTGGTTCGCCGCATTATCACCTCCTTTATGGACCAAGACGTTGGATAAAGAGTGATTTAATGCTTTTCCGAACACCCCCATACTTCCTACGAGGGGGTTGAAGCCGACGACTGGAAAACTTTCATATTATACTAAAGCGACCACAGAGGAGGAATTCAAGCTTTCGAGCAAAATATAAATAGATTAACTATAAAGTTGTCGGCTACATCATTATATAAATCACTCGAACATTATATCTTTCGAGCATTGACCCTCTATTAAGCGGGCGGCATCTAAGATGTCTTCAAAATAGTGCTTCGGCACATTACAGTCCTGGCCCTCCGGTGGACTCCTCGCCGTAACATCAATGGCCGTCATCTTTCCCCAAAATGTTTTGACTCGGGCAAAGGCCATCTGTGCACCCTCAATGCACACCGACCGCTTCACAACGTCGATATGTCGCACCGCGTCAACAAGCCTCTGCACCAGGCCAAAATAGCTACTCGGAATAGGCTCACTTGGCCATAGCCGGATTATGACGTTCTTCATGGCGTCGCCACATATCCTATGAAGCTCGGCCCAATGGGACATCTGATCATTGAGCAACAGAGGGCGCTTCGACGCGCCGAACTGTGACCAGAAAAGCTTCTCCGTTGCATACCCCTCTTGTGCGCGGTAATATTGCGCCACATCAGAAGCACTCTTTGGCATGTCCGAATATTCAGCCGGAGAACTCCAAACCTAGTTCAGCTGAACATAGTCCGGATCGCCAAACTTGGTCTGAAGTAAAAAGGGCTTAACGGCCACTATTTCCTTAGCCTGCCGAATCTCTTCACGAGCTGCCCTAGAATCAGACCGAGCTTCACTCGCCTCTCGTACGGCCTTATCAAGCTCAGCCATTTTGGCTTTATTCTCCTTCTCAAGGAATTCACAGCGTCTGGCAGTACTCTTCAATTCAAGTGCATGTGCAAATATATTTTCCTCACTTTGGCGCCGAGCTGCTTGTTCGGCTCTTAGATCCGCCGATGCCTTCTCGGCAGCCGCATCACTACGCCGGGCCTGCTCCTTGGCCCTGGCTAGCTCCGCCTGAAGAGCTTCAACGGCGGCAGCTGATAACCCACAAGTATAGGGGATCAATTGTAGCCTTTTTTGATAAGTAAGAGTGTCGAATCCAACGAGGAGCTAAAGGTAGAACAAATACTCCCTCAAGTTCTATCAACCACCGATAGAACTATACGCACGCTTGACGTTCGCTTTACCTAGAACAAGTATGAAACTAGAAGTACTTTGTAGGTGTTATTGGATAGGTTTGCAAGAATATAAAGAGGACGTAAATAAAAAGTAGGGACTGCTTAGTTAAAGACACAATAAAGTAAATATAGCGAGTGTGGAAAACTGGTGGTAGGAGTTGCGAAATTGTCCCTAAGCAATTGACTACTTTACTAGACCGATATCAAGTTTTATGTGGGAGAGGCCACTGCTAGCATGTCATCCCTGACTTGGAATTCTATGCACTTATGATTGGAACTATTAGCAAGGGATGAGGACATCAATACCATTGTTACACCCACAGCCCCTGCTGCTATACATACTGGACCAATTACTAGAGCTCGCGCACGCCAATTGAATTATCAGGTACTTTCGTTTCTTGGTAATGATTCTAATGTTCATGAGAATATGATGCTGCCTAAATTGGATACATTGGTTTTGCTTACAAATGAAGGGCCTAGCTTGGAGAAGGATGATCATTGGAGCAAGAGCAAGCATGGAGTTGATGGCATGCGCAAGGTAGACAAGAACAGAGTTTCAAGTGATGATTTCAGGACTTTGAAGCCACCATAATGAGTGCATGAAGCCTTGGACGAAATATACAAGATGCCACTTCAAAATTTTCGTCCAGAGGCTATTCTAGGTGCTGCGTCACCTTCTTCTTGGGCCAGGCCCATGTAATTTCGAAATACTTCAATATAGGCTGTTTTTAGAGTCCGTATGTGTAGGGAAACAAGAGTTAGGGTGGGTTTCGGACCCCTCCTCCAAGGGCCACGAAATTCCCCCCTCTTCCCCATATATACAGCCCCTAGGGCATCATTTAGACTTTGGGTTTTGTTTAGATTAAAAGTTCGCCATAGCTGCAACTTCGCGTACTTCGCTTGTGTTCAACGACCAGACCAAGGCGTCACAGAACCCCATCTTGATCAATAAAGCTTTCCTCTTATATTCGCAATATCCAGATTGCAATCTTAGTTTCTTGCTTGTTCTTCATTTGCCTGCAGGAAACAAACCTTCGTGGTCAGGTTGATCGTGCTCCGGCGTGGTCAATAACCTCTCGGAGTTGGTTTAGCGGTTGCTAAGGCGCGACGTCATCGCACGTTCGTAGTCGGATCGTCAAAGTCAACTTCCTCCGAAACGATAGCCACCATCTCATCGAAAGACGGGGCACCTTTGCCTCTATCAGCAAGTGTCCTCAACTACTAATTTTCATTAAGGTAAAACCCAACCATAGCATTAAGATATATTGGTTCCCCTTCAATCCCGTATGCATCAATTTCTATGCTAGGTTGAAGCTTCTGTCACTCTTGCCCTCCAATACATAGTCCTATCAACATACAACTAACCCTATGGTGTGATCCACGCGCGCGTTCATATGATGGGCACCAAAGGACAGCAAGATAACCATAAGAAAATTAAATCAATGATAGCAATTCATCAACCACCGATAGGACAACGAGAATCTACTCAGACATCATAGGATGGCAACACATCATTGGATAATAATATGAAGCATAAAGCACCATGTTCAAGTAGAGGGTACAACGGGTTGCGGGAGAGTGGACCGTTGTAGATAGAGGGGGAAGGTGATGGAGATGTTGGTGAAGATGGCGGAGGTGTTGGTGATGATCACGGTGATGATGATGGCCCCGACGGCATTCCGGCGCAACCGGAAGCGAGGGGGAGAGAGCCCCCCTTCTTCTTCTTCCTTGAACTTCTCCCTAGATGGGAGAAGGGTTTCCCCTCTGGTCCATGGTCTCCATGGCGTGGGAGGGGCGAGAGCCCCTCCAAGATTGGATATGTCTCTCTATCTTTCTCTATTTCTGTGTTCTCTTCTCCTGCCCTTTCACCGTTTCATATATATATGGAGATCCGTAACTCCGATTGGACTGAAATCTTCGCCCTGATTTTTTCCTATCAATTAGCTTTCTTGCGGCCGAAGAAGGGCATCAACCGCCTTACGGGGGGCCACGAGGGTCAGGGGCATGCCCATGGGGTGGGGTGCGCCCCCCTGCCTCGTGCCTCCCTCGAGCACCGTCTCACGTGGATTTTTCTTCCGGAATTCTCCAAATATTCCATAAATATTCTCCATCCGTTTTATCCTGTTTGGATTCCGTTTGATATGGATATTCTACGAAACCTAAAACATGCAACAAACAGGAACTGGCACTAGGCACTGTATCGATATGTTAGTCCCAAAAATAGTATAAAAAGTTGCCAAAAGTATATGGAAGTTGTATAATATTGGCATGGAACATTCAAAAAATTATAGATACGACGGAGACGTATCAGCATCCCCAAGCTTAATTCCTGCACGTCCTCGAGTAGGTAAATGATAATAAAGATAGTTTTTGATGTGGAATGCTACCTAGCATAATCTTTATCATGTATCTAATCATGGCATGAATATTAAGACACGAGTGATTCAAAGCAATAGTCTATCATTTGACATAAAAATAATAATACTTCAAGCCTACTAATAAAACAATCATGTCTTTTCAAAATAACGAGGCCAAAGGAAGTTATCCCTACAAAATCATATAGTCTGGCTATGCTCCATCTTCACCACACAAAATATTCACATCATGCACAACCCCGATGACAAGCCGAGCAATTGGTTCATACTTTTCAACGTGCTTCAGTAGTTTCAACCCTCACGCAATACATGAGCGCAAGCCATGGATATAGCACTATGGGTGGAATAGAATATGATGATGGGGGTTATGTGGAGAAGACAAAAAAAGGGAGAAAGTCTCACATCGACGCGGCTAATCAACGGGCTATGGAGATGCCCATCAATTGATGTCAATGTGAGGAGTAGGGATTGCCATGCAACGGATGCACTAGAGCTATAAGTATATGAAAGCTCAAACTGATCCTAAGTGGGTGTGCATCCAACTTGCTTGCTTATGAAGACCTAGGGCATTTGAGGAAGCCCATCATTGGAATATACAAGCCAAGTTCTATAATGAAAATTCCCACTAGTATATGAAAGTGATAACTCAAGAGACTCTCTATCATGAAGAACATGGTGCTACTTTGAAGCACAAGTGTGGTAAAAGGATAGTAACATTGCCCCTTTTTCTCTTTTTTTGCGGGCTTCTTTGGCCCCTTTTTTTATTTAGGCTTCTTTGGCCTCCCTTTGGGGGGGGGGCAATGCTCTAATAATGATGATCGTCACACTTTTATTTACTTACAACTCAATATTACAACTAGATACTAGAACAAAGATATGACTCTATATGAATGCCTCCGGCGGTGTACCGGGATGTGCAATGATCTAGCGTAGCAATGACATCAAAAAACGGACAAACCATGAAAACATCATGCTAGCTGATAGAGGTGGGGGTGTCCCGATCTTTCGATGAGATGATAACTATCGATTTGATGGAGCAGACTTTGACGATCCGACTACAAACGTGCATGACGTTGCGCCTTAGCAATCGCTAAAACAACTTCGAGAGGTTATTGACCACGCCGGAGCACAATCAACCTGACCACGAAGGTCTATTCCTGCAAGCAATCGAAGAACATGCAAGAATATGATAAAGCAATCTGAATATTGCGAATATGGAGGAAGTATTGATAATGGTGGGGATCCGAAAGCGGTCTTGGTCTGGTTGTTGGACACAAACGAAGTACATGAAGTTGCGTTGGCTAACTTTTAACTAAACAAATCCCAAAGTCTAAACGACGCCCTAAGGGCTGTATATATGGAGGAAGAGGGGGGGAATTTCGTGGCCCTTGAGGAAGGGGTCCGAAACCAACCCTAACTCTTGTTTCCTCACACATACGGACTCTAAAAACAACCTATACTTAAGTATTTCGAAATTACATGGGCCTGGCCCAATAATAAGGTGACGAAGCACCTAGAATAGCCTCTGGACGAAATTTATGAAGTGGCATTGATGAGGACATCAATACCATTGTTACACCCACAGCCCCTACTGTTACATATGATGGACCAATTACTAGAGCTCGCGCACGCCAATTAAATTACCAGGTACTTTCGTTTCTTGGTAATGATTCTAATGTTCATGAGAATATGATGCTGCCTAAATTGGATACATTTGTTTTGCTTACAAATGAAGGGCCTAGCTTGGAGAAGGATGAACATTGGAGCAAGAACAAGCATGGAGTTGATGGCATGCGCAAGGGGAACAAGAACGGAGTTACAAGTGATGATTTCAGGACTCTGAAGCCACCATAAGGAGTGAATGAAGCCTTGGACGAAATATACAAGATGCCACTTCATAAATTTCGTCCAAAGGCTATTCTAGGTGCTGCGTCACCTTCTTCTTGGGCCAGGCCCATGTAATTTCGAAATACTTAAGTATAGGCTGTTTTTAGAGTCCGTATGTGTGGGGAAACAAGAGTTAGGGTTGGTTTCAGACCCCTTCCTCAAGGGCCATGAAATTCCCCCCCTCTTCCTCCATATATACAGCCCTTAGGGCGTCGTTTAGACTTTGGGTCTTGTTTAGATCAAAAGTTCGCCATAGAAGCAACTTCGCGTACTTCGTTTGTGTTCAACGACCAGACCAAGGCGTCACAGAATCCCACCTTCATTAATAAAGCTTTCCTCTTTTATTCGCAATATCCAGATTGCAATCTTAGTTTCTTGCTTGTTCTTCGTTTGCCTGCAGGAAACAGACCCTCGTGGTCAGGTTGATCGTGCTCCGGCGTGGTCAATAACCTCTCGGAGTTGGTTCAGCGATTGCTAAGGCGCGACGTCATCGCTTGTTCGTAGTCGGATCGTCAAAGTGGACTTCATCCTAAACGATAACCACCATCTCATCGAAAGACGGGGCACCTTGGTCTCTATCAAGTGGTATCAGAGCCAGGTTGCTCGGTGAGATTTTATAGTTTTTCGTAGTTTAGATCGAGCATGTTCTTCATACCTATAGTCCACAAAAAAGCCAAAAAAAATTAGGGTTAGTTCATCCCATCCGAACCAATCTGAGCCTTTGCATAATCTTTTGTGTATTTGCTTTGTTGAATTTGCGGTTGCATCGTCGTGTCAAGTTGCTGGTCTTAGCGTCTAGTCCTTTAGAGTTTCGAGTTCTGTTCACAGGTTGTCACGTCGTCGCTGCCATATATCACCATCAAATCATCATCATCGCTGCTGCCATATACCACCACCGCACCAACTTCATCACCGCTGCCATATACCACCACCACATATTCACCGCCAATCCGAGTCCATATACGCCACCACATACCCGCCGCCATCATGCCAATCCGAGTCCACCGGCAACATATATCTGCCGCCAGTCCGAGTTCCACCAGATTCATCTCCGCCACCAGTCCGAGTTCCACCAGATTCATCTCCGCCACCAGTCCTATTCCAAGTCCAGTATTTTATTACTCTGTTTTGGATTTCCAGATCACGCCATACTCCGAGTCGTGACAAAGAAGGACTCCCCAACTTTCGTGCTACCCGCAGAAGAAAAATAGTTCCAAACTCAAAAAAAAAAGTGAAAAAAAAGAAAATTCTGGCTAGGCAGTTTTTAGGACATTTGTAGACTTTTTCGAAAAAAAAAGTGAAAATTCTGGCTAGGCAGTTTTTAGGACATTTGTAGACTTTTTCAAAAAAAATTGTTGCGGAGCAAAAAAAAAGTGCCAAAAAAAGTGAAAAAAAAAATCAGAGTGTGCTCCTCCCTTGTTTATGTGCAGCGCCGTGATTTTGTTAGTGTTCCAGGCTCGCGTCTCTAGTACGGTCTAGCTTAGGACCAGCACAGTACCGTCGTTGAGCGTTTATTCAACTTTGCATCTCTGAATTGATTATTGCTGACCCTTTTTGCTACCATATTATAAGCCTTCCCAGCTCCACATACATCTACATCGTGCGTTTGACTCTCCCTGGTAATCGCTCTATCCAAGCTTTGAGAGTTTTGACTACATCGGTTGCCGATCACCGCCTGCTGCTGGGTAAGAACTGGTAAGAAATTGAGATTTGCTTAAAGGATTTGTGACACCCACCACCACCACCACTTGTTAGTAGTCTATAGGATCATATTCTTGTGTGTTTCTATTGCTGCTAACCATGCCAGGATCACAACCCGACGAGATTGACTGGGAGAATTTAACAAACAAGGAGCTTCATGATAAGTTTCAGAAAATGATGAATGAACAGGTGCAAGATGTGCTGAACAATTTCGAAGAGGCCATGGAGAAGATCACTGGCCTGGAGAAGACGTTCGAAACAAAGCTCGATAACAGGTTTAATGAATTGCTCGCGCGTCTTCCACCACCACCACCGGCTGCACCTAACGCACCTCTACAACAACAACAACAACAACGACTACCTCCACATCGTGAAACAGCCCTCCGCCGAGCGACCCGTGTTCCTCTTGCGCTTGGCCAACCTGTTGGTGCTGCTGTTGATACTTCTGTGGCTCCTGCTGCTGATGCGGAGGAGGATGATTATGTGGGAGATTACGAGGATGAGGTTGATCAACATCAGAACTACGTGCAACCACCAGCACCACAACCACCAGGTCGTCCACATGCAAATAATGGTAATGTTAGGGCTCCCCCTCAGGTACGAGATCATGACCATCTCCCTAAACTGAAATTGAATATCCCACCATTTGAGGGTAGATATGTTCCTGATATATATCTTACTTGGGAGTTAGAAACTGAACAACGATTTGCATGTTTACAATATCCTGAGGAGAGACGTGTTCCTGCTGCTGTTTGTGCTTTCACTAGCTTTGCATGTGTTTGGTGGTCTGAATATTGTAGATTATATCCTGTTCCAGCTACTTGGGCTGCTTTGAAAACTGCTATGCGTACTCGTTGGGTTCCGCCATATTATCAACGTGAATTACTTCAAAAATTGCAGCGCCTAAGACAAGGAAAAAATTCGGTAGAAGAATATTATCAGGAATTACAAACTGGCTTGATTAGATGTGGTATCGTTGAGGAGAATGAAGCTATGCTTGCACGTTTTCTGGGTGGATTAAATAGAGAGATTCAGACCATTCTAGACTATAAGGATTATAATAATATCACTCGTTTATTCCATCTTGCTTGTAAAGCTGAACGTGAAGTGCAGGATCGACAGGCATTGGCGCGGACTAACTTTTCTGCAGGTCGACCTTCATCATGGACACCACGTGCATCATCTACTTCCACACGTTCTGCTACACCGGCACCTCCGTCGGCTGCCACCTCCAACCGTGATACAAGAAAGCAGGCACAACCACCACTATCTGCCAAGAGCACACCTGCCGGGCCTGCACAGAGCTCTGCTTCTTCCATGGCGTCTACAGGGCACACAAGTGATATTATTTGTCGTCGTTGTAAGGGAAGAGGACATTTTGCGCGCGAATGCACATCTCAGCGTGTGATGATTGCTACTGAGGATGGTGGGTATGAGTCCGCTAGTGACTATCAATGAGGAGACTTTGGCTCTTCTTACACATGAAGAACACGGTGGAGATGATTCTGATCATGAGACGCAATACATGGCTCCTGAAGATGCTGACAGGTATGAATGTTTGGTTGCTCAACCTGTTTTGAGTGTGCAGGTCACGCAAGCTGAGCAAAATCAGAGGCATAATTTGTTCCATACAAAGGGAGTTGTGAAGGAACGTTCTGTTCGCGTCATCATAGATGGAGGGAGCTGCAACAACTTGGCTAGCATGGAGATGGTGGAGAAGCTATCCCTCACCACAAGACCACATCCACATCCTTACTACATCCAATGGTTCAACAACAGCGGCAAGGTTAAGGTAACACGTACTGTTCGTGTGCATTTTAGTATCTCTACATATGCTGATTATGTTGATTGTGATGTGTACCTATGCAAGCATGTTCCTTATTACTTGGTAGACCATGGCAACTTGATAAAAATTCTATACACCATGGTAGAAACAATCAGTATACTCTCGTTCATAAGGACAAAAATATTACTTTGCTTCCTATGACTCCTGATTCCATTTTGAAAGATGATATTAATCGAGCTAATAAAGCAAAACAGGAGCAAAATAAGAGTGAAAATCAGATTGTGGCAAAAGAATTTGAGCAACAAATGAAGCCTAATAATAAACCATCTAGTGTTGCTTCTGAAATTAAATTGAAAAGTGCATGTTTATTTGCCACCAAATCTGATATTGATGATCTAGATGTTAGCAAATCTGTTTGCTATGCTTTTGTGTGCAAAGAGGTATTATTTTCATTCGAGGACGTGCCTTCCTCTTTGCCTCCTGCTGTTACTAACATTTTGCAAGAGTTCGCTGACGTCTTTCCACAAGACGTGCCACCGGGATTACCACCTATTCGAGGGATTGAGCATCAAATTGACTTAATTCCCGGTGCATCGCTACCCAACCGTGCACCATACCGTACCAATCCAGAGGAGACGAAGGAGATTATGCGTCAAGTACAGGAGCTGCTCGACAAAGGTTATATTCGCGAATCCCTTAGTCCTTGTGCTGTTCCTATTATTCTAGTGCCGAAAAAGGATGGTACGTCGCGTATGTGTGTTGATTGTAGAGGCATTAATAATATTACCATTCGTTATCGTCATCCTATTCCTAGGCTAGATGATATGCTTGATGAATTGAGTGGCTCTACAATATTCTCCAAAGTTGATTTGCGTAGTGGATACCATCAAATTCGTATGAAATTGGGAGATGAATGGAAAACAGCATTTAAAACTAAGTTTGGTTTATATGAGTGGTTAGTCATGCCTTTTGGGTTAACTAATGCACCTAGTACTTTCATGAGATTAATGAACAAAGTTTTACGTGCTTTCATTGGACGATTTGTGGTAGTCTATTTTGATGATATACTGATTTATAGCAAATCTTTGGAAGAACATTTGGAACATTTACGTGTTGTTTTTAATGCTCTACGTGATGCACGTTTGTTTGGTAACCTTGGGAAGTGCACCTTTTGCACCGACCGAGTGTCTTTTCTTGGCTATGTTGTTACTCCATAGGGAATTGAAGTTGATAAAGCCAAGATTGAAGCTATTGAGAGTTGGCCGCAGCCCAAAACGGTCACACAAGTGAGGAGTTTTCTTGGACTCGCTGGTTTCTATAGGCGTTTTGTGAGAGATTTTAGCACCATTGCTGCACCTCTCAATGAGCTTACAAAGAAGGATGTGCCTTTTGTTTGGGGTACCGCATAGGAAGAAGCCTTCACGGTATTGAAAGATAAGTTGACACATGCTCCTTTACTTCAACTTCCTGACTTTAGTAAGACTTTTGAGCTTGAATGTGATGCTAGTGGAATTGGATTAGGAGGTGTGTTATTACAAGATGGCAAACCTGTTGCATACTTTTCTGAAAAATTGAGTGGGCCTAGTCTGAACTATTCTACTTATGATAAAGAATTATATGCTCTTGTTCGGACTTTAGAAACATGGCAACATTATTTATGGCCCAAAGAATTTGTTATACATTCTGATCATGAATCTTTGAAACACATCAAAAGTCAAGCTAAACTGAACCGTAGACATGCCAAATGGGTTGAATTCATTGAGACTTTCCCTTATGTCATTAAACACAAGAAGGGTAAAGAAAATGTTATTGCTGATGCATTGTCTTGTCGTTATACTATGCTTTCACAACTTGATTTTAAAATATTTGGTTTGGAGACCATCAAAGATCAATATGTGCATGATGCTGAATTTAAAGATGTATTGCAGAATTGTAAAGAAGGTAGATCATGGAACAAGTTCGTTGCTAATGATGGTTTTGTGTTCCGTGCTAACAAGCTATGCATTCCAGCTAGTTCTGTTCGTCTTTTGTTGTTGCAGGAGGCGCATGGAGGAGGATTAATGGGACACTTTGGCGTGAAGAAGACAGAGGACGTGCTTGCTACACATTTCTTTTGGCCAAAGATGAGACGGGATGTTGAGCGTTTTGTTGCTCGCTGCACTACATGTCAAAAAGCTAAGTCACGACTCAATCCTCATGGTTTATATATGCCTTTGCCTGTACCTAGTGTTCCTTGGGAGGATATATCTATGGACTTTGTTTTAGGTTTGCCTCGAACAAAGAAGGGGAGGGATAGCATATTTGTTGTCGTGGATAGATTCTCGAAAATGGCACACTTTATACCATGTCATAAAAGCGATGATGCTGTTAATGTTGCTGATTTGTTCTTTCGTGAAATTATTCGCTTGCATGGTGTGCCAAATACTATTGTTTCAGATCGTGATACTAAATTTCTTAGCCACTTTTGGAGATGTTTATGGGCTAAGTTGGGGACTAAACTGCTTTTTAGTACTACTTGTCACCCCCAAACTGATGGACAAACTGAAGTAGTCAATAGAACATTGTCTACTATGCTTAGGGCTGTTTTGAAGAATATTAAGAAAATATTGGAAGAATGCTTGCCTCATATTGAATTTGCTTATAATCGTTCATTGCATTCTACTACTAAGATGTGCCCTTTTGAAATTGTGTATGGTTTCCTACCTCGTGCACCTATTGATTTGTTGCCTCTTCCATCTTCGGAGAAGGTTAATTTTGATGCTAAAGAACGTGCTGAATTGATTTTAAAAATGCATGAGTTAACTAAGGAAAATATTGAGCGTATGAATGCTAAATATAAACTTGCTGGAGATAAGGGTAGAAAACATGTTGTCTTTGCACCTGGTGATCTTGTTTGGTTACATTTGCGTAAGGATAGGTTTCCTAATTTGCGCAAATCAAAGCTAATGCCACGTGCTGATGGTCCATTTAAGGTGTTAGAGAAAATAAATGATAATGCATATAAACTTGAGCTGCCTGCAGATTTTGGGGTTAGTCCCACTTTTAACATTGCAGATTTGAAGCCTTATTTGGGTGAGGAAGATGGGCTTCCGTCGAGGACGACTTCATTTCAAGAAGGGGAGGATGATGAGGACATCAATACCATTGTTACACCCACAACCCCTACTGTTACATATGATGGACCAATTACTAGAGCTCGCGCACGCCAATTAAATTACCAGGTACATTCGTTTCTTGGTAATGATTCTAATGTTCATGAGAATATGATGCTGCCTAAATTGGATACATTTGTTTTGCTTACAAATGAAGGGCCTAGCTTGGAGAAGGATGAACATTGGAGCAAGAACAAGCATGGAGTTGATGGCATGTGCAAGGGGAACAAGAACGGAGTTACAAGTGATGATTTCAGGACTCTGAAGCCACCATAAGGAGTGAATGAAGCCTTGGACGAAATATACAAGATGCCACTTCATAAATTTCGTCCAAAGGCTATTCTAGGTGCTGCGTCACCTTATTATTGGGCCAGGCCCATGTAATTTCGAAATACTTAAGTATAGGCTGTTTTTAGAGTCCGTATGTGTGGGGAAACAAGAGTTAGGGTTGGTTTCGGACCCCTTCCTCAAGGGCCACGAAATTCCCCCCCTCTTCCTCCATATATACAGCCCTTAGGGCGTCGTTTAGACTTTGGGTTTTGTTTAGATCAAAAGTTCGCCATAGCAGCAACTTCGCGTACTTCGTTTGTGTTCAACGACCAGACCAAGGCGTCACAGAACCCCACCTTCATTAATAAAGTTTTCCTCTTTTGTTCGCAATATCCAGATTGTAATCTTAGTTTCTTGCTTGTTCTTCGTTTGCCTGCCGGAAACAGACCCTCGTGGTCAGGTTGATCGTGCTCCGGCGTGGTCAATAACCTCTCGGAGTTGGTTCAGCGATTGCTAAGGCGCGACGTCATCGCACGTTCGTAGTCGGATCGTCAAAGTCGACTTCATCCTAAACGATAGCCACCATCTCATCGAAAGACGGGACACCTTGGTCTCTATCAGGCATCTTGTATATTTCGTCCAAGGCTTCATTCACTCCTTATGGTGGCTTCAGAGTCCTGAAATCATCACTTGTAACTCCGTTCTTGTTCCCCTTGCGCATGCCATCAACTCCATGCTTGTTCTTGCTCCAATGTTCATCCTTCTCCAAGCTAGGCCCTTCATTTGTAAGCAAAACAAATGTATCAAATTTAGGCAGCATCATATTCTCATGAACATTAGAATCATTACCAGGAAACGAAAGTACCTGGTAATTTAATTGGCGTGCGCGAGCTCTAGTAATTGGTCCATCATATGTAACAGTAGGGGCTGTGGGTGTAACAATGGTATTGATGTCCTCATCATCCTCCCCTTCTTGAAATGAAGTCGTCCTCGACGGAAGCCCATCTTCCTCACCCATATAAGGCTTCAAATCTGCAATGTTAAAAGTGGGACTAACCCCAAAATCTGCAGGCAGCTCAAGTTTATATGCATTATCATTTATTTTCTCTAACACCTTAAATGGACCATCAGCACGTGGCATTAGCTTTGATTTGTGCAAATTAGGAAACATATCCTTACGCAAATGTAACCAAACAAGATCACCAGGTGCAAAGACAACATGTTTTCTACCCTTATCTCCAGCAAGTTCATATTTAGCATTCATACGCTCAATGTTTTCCTTAGTTAACTCATGCATTTTTAAAATCAATTCAGCACGTTCTTTAGCATCAAAATTAACCTTCTCCGAAGATGGAAGAGGCAACAAATCAATAGGTGCACGAGGTAGGAAACCATACACAATTTTAAAAGGGCACATCTTAGTAGTAGAATGCAATGAATGATTATAAGCAAATTCAATATGAGGCAAGCATTCTTCCCACATTTTCTTATTATTCTTCAAAACAGCCCTAAGCATAGTAGACAATGTTCTATTGACTACTTCAGTTTGTCCATCAGTTTGGGGGTGACAAGTAGTACTAAAAAGCAGTTTAGTCCCCAACTTAGCCCATAAACATCTCCAAAAGTGGCTAAGAAATTTAGTATCACGATCTGAAACAATAGTATTTGGCACACCATGCAAGCGAATAATTTCACGAAAGAACAAATCAGCAACATTAACAGCATCATCGCTTTTATGACATGGTATAAAGTGTGCCATTTTCGAGAATCTATCCACGACAACAAATATGCTATCCCTCCCCTTCTTTGTTCGAGGCAAACCTAAAACAAAGTCCATAGATATATCCTCCCAAGGAACACTAGGTACAGGCAAAGGCATATATAAACCATGAGGATTGAGTCGTGACTTAGCTTTTTGACATGTAGTGCAGCGAGCAACAAAACGCTCAACATCCCGTCTCATCTTTGGCCAAAAGAAATGTGTAGCAAGCACGTCCTCTGTCTTCTTCACGCCAAAGTGTCCCATTAATCCTCCTCCATGCGCCTCCTGCAACAACAAAAGACGAACAGAACTAGCTGGAATGCATAGCTTGTTAGCACGGAACACAAAACCATCATTAACAACGAACTTGCTCCATGATCTACCTTGTTTACAATTCTGCAATACATCTTTAAATTCAGCATCATGCACATATTGATCTTTGATGGTCTCCAAACCAAATATTTTAAAATCAAGTTGTGAAAGCATAGTATAACGACGAGACAATGCATCAGCAATAACATTTTCTTTACCCTTCTTGTGTTTAATGACATAAGGGAAAGTCTCAATGAATTCAACCCATTTGGCATGTCTACGGTTCAGTTTAGCTTGACTTTTGATGTGTTTCAAAGATTCATGATCAGAATGTATAACAAATTCTTTGGGCCATAAATAATGTTGCCATGTTTCTAAAGTCCGAACAAGAGCATATAATTCTTTATCATAAGTAGAATAGTTCAGACTAGGCCCACTCAATTTTTCAGAAAAGTATGCAACAGGTTTGCCATCTTGTAATAACACACCTCCTAATCCAATTCCACTAGCATCACATTCAAGCTCAAAAGTCTTATTAAAGTCAGGAAGTTGAAGTAAAGGAGCATGTGTCAACTTATCTTTCAATACCGTGAAGGCTTCTTCCTGTGCGGTACCCCAAACAAAAGGCACATCCTTCTTTGTAAGCTCATTGAGAGGTGCGGCAATGGTGCTAAAATCTCTCACAAAACGCCTATAGAAACCAGCGAGTCCAAGAAAACTCCTCACTTGTGTGACCGTTTTGGGCTGCGGCCAACTCTCAATAGCTTCAATCTTGGCTTTATCAACTTCAATTCCCTGTGGAGTAACAACATAGCCAAGAAAAGACACTCGGTCGGTGCAAAAGGTGCACTTCCCAAGGTTACCAAACAAACGTGCATCACGTAGAGCATTAAAAACAACACGTAAATGTTCCAAATGTTCTTCCAAAGATTTGCTATAAATCAGTATATCATCAAAATAGACTACCACAAATCGTCCAATGAAAGCACGTAAAACTTTGTTCATTAATCTCATGAAAGTACTAGGTGCATTAGTTAACCCAAAAGGCATGACTAACCACTCATATAAACCAAACTTAGTTTTAAATGCTGTTTTCCATTCATCTCCCAATTTCATACGAATTTGATGGTATCCACTACGCAAATCAACTTTGGAGAATATTGTAGAGCCACTCAATTCATCAAGCATATCATCTAGCCTAGGAATAGGATGACGATAACGAATGGTAATATTATTAATGCCTCTACAATCAACACACATACGCGACGTACCATCCTTTTTCGGCACTAGAATAATAGGAACAGCACAAGGACTAAGGGATTCGCGAATATAACCTTTGTCGAGCAGCTCATGTACTTGACGCATAATCTCCTTCGTCTCCTCTGGATTGGTACGGTATGGTGCACGGTTGGGTAGCGATGCACCGGGAATTAAGTCAATTTGATGCTCAATCCCTCGAATAGGTGGTAATCCCGGTGGCACGTCTTGTGGAAAGACGTCAGCGAACTCTTGCAAAATGTTAGTAACAGCAGGAGGCAAAGAGGAAGGCACGTCCTCGAATGAAAATAATACCTCTTTGCACACAAAAGCATAGCAAACAGATTTGCTAACATCTAGATCATCAATATCAGATTTGGTGGCAAATAAACATGCACTTTTCAATTTAATTTCAGAAGCAACACTAGATGGTTTATTATTAGGCTTCATTTGTTGCTCAAATTCTTTTGCCACAATCTGATTTTCACTCTTATTTTGCTCCAGTTTTGCTTTATTAGCTCGATTAATATCATCTTTCAAAATGGAATCAGGAGTCATAGGAAGCAAAGTAATATTTTTGTCCTTATGAACGAGAGTATACTGATTGTTTCTACCATGGTGTATAGAATTTTTATCAAATTGCCATGGTCTACCAAGTAATAAGGAACATGCTTGCATAGGTACACATCACAATCAACATAATCAGCATATGTAGAGATACTAAAATGCACACGAACAGTACGTGTTACCTTAACCTTGCCGCTGTTGTTGAACCATTGGATGTAGTAAGGATGTGGATGTGGTCTTGTGGTGAGGGATAGCTTCTCCACCATCTCCATGCTAGCCAAGTTGTTGCAGCTCCCTCCATCTATGATGACGCGAACAGAACGTTCCTTCACAACTCCCTTTGTATGGAACAAATTATGCCTCTGATTTTGCTCAGCTTGCGTGACCTGCACACTCAAAACAGGTTGAGCAACCAAACATTCATACCTGTCAGCATCTTCAGGAGCCATGTATTGCGTCTCATGATCAGAATCATCTCCACCGTGTTCTTCATGTGTAAGAAGAGCCAAAGTCTCCTCATTGATAGTCACTAGCGGACTCATACCCACCATCCTCAGTAGCAATCATCACACGCTGAGATGTGCATTCGCGCGCAAAATGTCCTCTTCCCTTACAACGACGACAAATAATATCACTTGTGTGCCCTGTAGACGCCATGGAAGAAGCAGAGCTCTGTGCAGGCCCGACAGGTGTGCTCTTGGCAGATAGTGGTGGTTGTGCCTGCTTTCTTGTATCACGGTTGGAGGTGGCAGCCGACGGAGGTGCCGGTGTAGCAGAACGTGTGGAAGTAGATGATGCACGTGGTGTCCATGATGAAGGTCGACCTGCAGAAAAGTTAGTCCGCGCCAATGCCTGTCGATCCTGCACTTCACGTTCAGCTTTACAAGCAAGATGGAATAAACGAGTGATATTATTATAATCCTTATAGTCTAGAATGGTCTGAATCTCTCTATTTAATCCACCCAGAAAACGTGCAAGCATAGCTTCATTCTCCTCAACGATACCACATCTAATCAAGCCAGTTTGTAATTCCTGATAATATTCTTCTACAGAATTTTTTCCTTGTCTTATGCGCTGCAATTTTTGAAGTAATTCACGTTGATAATATGGCGGAACCCAACGAGTACGCATAGCGGTTTTCAAAGCAGCCCAAGTAGCTGGAACAGGATATAATCTACAATATTCAGACCACCAAACACATGCAAAGCTAGTGAAAGCACAAACAGCAGCAGGAACACGTCTCTCCTCAGGATATTGTAAACATGTAAATCATTGTTCAGTTTCTAACTCCCAAGTAAGATATATATCAGGAACATATCTACCCTCAAATGGTGGGATATTCAATTTCAGTTTAGGGAGATGGTCATGATCTCGTACCTGAGGGGGAGCCCTAACATTACCATTATTTGCATGTGGACGACCTGGTGGTTGTGGTGCTGGTGGTTGCACGTAGTTCTGATGTTGATCAACCTCATCCTCGTAATCTCCCACATAATCATCCTCCTCCGCATCAGCAGCAGGAGCCACAGAAGTATCAACAGCAGCACCAACAGGTTGGCCAAGCGCAAGAGGAACACGGGTCGCTCGGCGGAGGGCTGTTTCACGATGTGGAGGTAGTCGTTGTTGTTGTTGTTGTTGTAGAGGTGCGTTAGGTGCAGCCGGTGGTGGTGGTGGAAGACGCGCGAGCAATTCATTAAACCTGTTATCGAGCTTTGTTTCGAACGTCTTCTCCAGGCCAGTGATCTTCTCCATGGCCTCTTCGAAATTGTTCAGCACATCTTGCACCTGTTCATTCATCATTTTCTGAAACTTATCATGAAGCTCCTTGTTTGTTAAATTCTCCCAGTCAATCTCGTCGGGTTGTGATCCTGGCATGGTTAGCAGCAATAGAAACACACAAGAATATGATCCTATAGACTACTAACAAGTGGTGGTGGTGGTGGGTGTCACAAATCCTTTAAGCAAATCTCAAATTCTTACCAGTTCTTACCCAGCAGCAGGCGGTGATCGGCAACCGATGTAGTCAAAACTCTCAAAGCTTGGATAGAGCGATTACCAGGGAGAGTCAAACGCACGATGTAGATGTATGTGGAGCTGGGAAGGCTTATAATATGGTAGCAAAAAGGGTCAGCAATAATCAATTCAGAGATGCAAAGTTGAATAAACGCTCAACGACGGTACTGTGCTGGTCCTAGGCTAGACCGTGCTAGAGACGCGAGCCTAGAACACTAACAAAATCACGGCGCTGCACGTAAACAAGGGAAAAGCACACTCTGGAATTTTTTTTCTTTTTTTTGCACTTTTTTTTTGCACTTTTTTTCCTCTTTTTTTTTGCTCCGCAACAATTTTTTTTCGAAAAAGTCTACAAATGTCCTAAAAACTGCCTAGCCAGAATTTTCCAGACTTAGTTTTTTTTTTGAGTTTGGAACTATTTTTCTTCTGCGGGTAGCACGAAAGTTGGGGAGTCCTTCTCTGTCACGACTCAGAGTATCGCGTGATCTGGAAATCAAGAACAAAGCAACAATTACTGGACTCGGACAAGGACTCGTGGCGGAGATGAATCTGGTGGAAACTCGGACTGGTGGCGGATATTTGCAGGGCGATGGAACACGGACTGGTGGCGAATCTGTGATGGAGGTGGACTCAAATTAGCGTGATGGCGGTGGATATGTGGTATATGGTAGCGGCGATGACGATGGTGGTATATGGCAGCGGTGATGACGATGGTGGTATATGGCAGCGGTTATGATGATGATGCGGTGGTGATATATGGCAGCGGCGACGTGACAACCTGTGAACAGAACTCGAAATTCTAAAGGACTAGACGCTAAGACCAGCAACTTGACACGACGATGCAACCGCAAATTCAACAAAGCAAATACAGAAAAGATTATGCAAAGGCTCAGATTGGTTCGGATAGGATGAACTAACCCTAATTTTTTTTGGCTTTTTCGTGGACTGTAGGTATGAAAAACAGACTCGATCTAAATTATGAAAAACTGTAATATCTCACCGAGCAACCTGAAAACTGATACCACTTGATAGAGGCGGGGGTGTCCCGATCTTTCGATGAGATGATAACTATCGATTTGATGGAGCCGACTTTGACGATCCGACTACAAACGTGCACGACGTTGCGCCTTAGCAATCGCTAAACCAACTTCGAGAGGTTATTGACCACGCCGGAGCACAATCAACCTGACCACAAAGGTCTATTCCTGCAAGCAATCGAAGAACATGCAAGAATATGATAAAGCAATCTGAATATTGCGAATATGGAGGAAGTATTGATAATGGTGGGGATCCGAAAGCGGTCTTGGTCTGGTCGTTGGACACAAACGAAGTACACGAAGTTGCGTTGGCTAACTTTTAACTAAACAAATCCCAAAGTCTAAACGACGCCCTAAGGGCTGTATATATGGAGGAAGAGGGGGGGGGGGAATTTCGTGGCCCTTGAGGAAGGGGTCCGAAACCAACCCTAACTCTTGTTTCCCCACACATACGGACTCTAAAAACAGCCTATACTTAAGTATTTCGAAATTACATGGGCCTGGCCCAATAATAAGGTGACGCAGCACCTAGAATAGCCTCTGGACGAAATTTATGAAGTGGCATCTTGTATATTTCGTCCAAGGCTTCATTCACTCCTTATGGTGGCTTCAGAGTCCTGAAATCATCACTTGTTACTCCGTTCTTGTTCCCCTTGCGCATGCCATCAACTCCATGCTTGTTCTTGCTCCAATGTTCATCCTTCTCCAAGCTAGGCCCTTCATTTGTAAGCAAAACAAATGTATCCAATTTAGGCAGCACCATATTCTCATGAACATTAGAATCATTACCAAGAAAGGAAAGTACCTGGTAATTTAATTGGCGTGCGCGAGCTCTAGTAATTGGTCCATCATATGTAACAGTAGGGGCTGTGGGTGTAACAATGGTATTGATGCCCTCATCACTAGCTATCTTACAATCATGCGAAGCAATATGACAATAAATGCTCAAGTCATGTATATGATGATGATGGAAGTTGCATGGCAATATATCTCGGAATGGCTATGGAAATGCCATGAGAGGTAGGTATGGTGGCTGTTTTGAGGAACATATAAGGAGGTTTATGTGTGATAGAGCGTATCGTATCACGGGGTTTGTATGCACCGGCGAAGTTTGCACCAACTCTCGAGGTGAGAAAGGGCAATGCACGGTACCGAAGAGGCTAGCTGATAGAGGCGGGGTGTCCCGATCTTTCGATGAGATGACAACTATCGATTTGGTGAAGATGACTTTGACGATCCGACTACAAACGTGCACGACGTTGCGCCTTAGCAATCGCTGAACCAAATTCCAGAGGTTATTGACCACGCCGGAGCACAATCAACCTGACCACGAAGGTCTATTCCTGCAAGCAATCGAAGAACAAGCAAGAATATGATAAAAGCAATCTGAATATTGCGAGTATATATGAAGTATTGATAAAGGTGGGGATCCGGAAGCGGTCTTGGTCTGGTCGTTGGACACAAACGAAGTACATGAAGTTGCAAAGGCTAACTTTTAACTAAACAAATCCCAAGGAAAAAGCTATTAGATGGATCTACTTATATAGGAGCAAGGGGTGGCGGCCAAGGAGGTGGGAGGACGTGCCAAGGCAGCCTAAAACCAACCCTAGGTCGTACAAGGCTCATGGGCCCAAGTGGAGGTGATGCAACACCTTTGGACTTGTTGTTTGACTCGGATTCTGCTGCAGCGTCAGATTGTTCCGTCCATATCTCAACTCTCCGGACGAATTTAAAGGTGATTCCAATTGGTGTGGAAAGAGGATGAAATCTACTTTCCAACAAAAAAGAACCACCCAATTCAGAGTCCGTATGAAAAAGTTCTTGGCGTTTTGAGTCAGGTATGTTTGTGCAGTCCGAATCTGAGTCCAGAACGTGAGAGACTTGGACTCTATCTTCTCTTGGCCCAAAAGTGACGTGAGAGGACTTTTTGAACAGAACTTAAACTTCTCCTTTTCCCCTATCTTCATATGTGGATTGTACAAATGTCCCATACACCTGCAATTAGACAAAACACAAAAGTGTGTGAAGTATTTTTGTTCTGGATAATGTAAATAGATTATTGAATAGTTGACACTAGAAATCACCTGACAAATATGCATGTATGCAATATTTTTGATCGTATCCAAGGTAGTCATGTCCTCATCATCCTCCCCTTCTTGAAAATAAAGCCGTCCTCGGCGTTGCTTAATCTAAAATGTGGCTAACAAAAGAGACAAGGTGTACATGTTGTATATGTATATGTCATCCATTTTTATTTCCCTTAGTTTTTGCACATATGACACATGTATACATGAGTAACTTTCAAGGTTCTTAGGATATAAAGCCAAAATATTATCACAAGAAGTAGAAGGCATGAAAATATTGCAACTCAGTTTGCACATATAAGTGAAACTCTTATTCATATCAGAAGATTGACAAAGTTC
This sequence comes from Aegilops umbellulata, assembly GCA_032464435.1. Classification (NCBI taxonomy): domain Eukaryota; kingdom Viridiplantae; phylum Streptophyta; class Magnoliopsida; order Poales; family Poaceae; genus Aegilops; species Aegilops umbellulata. Next base: position 269,670,084 of record CP136057.1, on the reverse strand, counting down.
ATCATTAAACCATCCCAACATTGGTGAATAAACTTTAATAGTTTCAGAATTACATGCTACAACATGCTGTAATAAGCAAACATGCAACAAGTCATTCAACACAAAATCATTATCAAGATTAGAGGTCATATCAAAATGATTAAACATTGGCACAATTATTTTCAAACATAGTTGATCCAAATTTGTTTTAGTGCCTGATTCACATGGTTCTTTCACATCAACGGTTAATTCAATGGGTGCAATCAAAATTCTTGATATTGAAGTTGTTTGATCACATGGCAAAGTCAAATCATCAGCATAATCATCTAAAATAGGTGGTGTGATCAATGTAGTGGCTAGAGCATCACATGGTGTATTTAAATCGACAAGGCATTCATCATTCGCATGCGAAGTTAGAAGATCAGTACCGTTGTCATTACCTCGTGTTATCAACTCAGACGATGTTGGAACTCTCGGCAGTGACGGGTCATAATATGAAGCTGATGCAGTGCTCACAACAACGGATGTTGTTGCCATAGTAGGCGCAGTGGTAGAAGGAAGGACCGTCTCAACTCCTTGGATGTGCACCTTATGCTTGTTTGTCTTGTGGGCATCACGCCTCTTTATTTCCTGTTCAGCTTTGCAAGCAAGATGAAACAAATGGTCCATAGGATAACATTCTTCATGAATTAGTATCTCCTGAATATCACGGTTTAATCCTCCCCAAAATCTGTCCGTAAAATCTTCTTCACTTTCCTCTAAAAAGGAATGCAACAAGGTAGTTTGTAAATCATCATAATATTTTCTTACAGTGTCACTACCTTGTTTTAAATGTTGTAGTTTTTTAATCATGCCACGAGTATAATAAACATCGACGAATCTATCTCTCATGACAAGTTTTAAATCATCCCAAGTAGTAGGTACATAATCAGGGTATAACCGACAATGTTCACTCCACCAAACAGTAGCAAAACTAGTGAAAGAACCAACCGCAAGCTTAACTTTTTTACGTTCCGAAAAATCATGGGAAGCAAATATAACATTTATTTCGAACTCCCATTCAATATATAAATCAGGCTTAAAACGACCATTAAAAGGTGGCATGGAAACAAAAACCTGATTGTGCGTATTCTTATGTCTTTGCACCTCTTGTGACGGTGGTTGTATTTTCGGAGCTGGTGGCACGTCTCCCACAATTGATGAAGCCTAACTGACTTTGGAACCTGCCATATTTAGTAGAAAAACAAGAAACAAAATCCGAGAATAATGTTCCTATGAACTACTAGGATGTGGTGGTAAAAACGCTCACAGTGTAGCAAATATCAAAGTCTTACAAGTTCTTACCATGCAGCAGGTGGTGACCGGCAACCAGCGGTGTCAAATAACTCCGAAAATTGAGTAAATCGATTGCCAGGTGAGCGTATGTACATGGTGTAGAAATATGTGGAGCTTGGAAGGCTAAATATATGGTAGCAAAAGATCAGCAATAATCAATTCAGAGATGCAATGTTGAATAAACGTTCAACGACGGTACTACGCTGGTCCTAGGCTAGACCGTGCTAGAGACGCGAGCCTAGAACACTAACAAAATCACGGCGTTGCACGTAAACAAAGGCGGAGCACACTCTGAATATCTTTTTTTCTCCTTTTTTCACGGAATTTTTTTCACTTTTTTTTCGCTTTCTTTTCCTCTTTTTTTCTTTTTTTTCTCTCACTTTTTTTTCTTTTTTTTCTCTTTCTCTTTTTTTTCACAAACAAGCTAGATAAGATGTAGATTGGATCTAGTGATGACGCGAACGACCTCAAGTATGATTATGACAATAAATGATGGGGAGTACATGGTGGAAATTGATGGATGGCGGTGGTGGACAGCGGATGCAATAATGACGCGGTGGTGGTATATGGCAACGACAATGAAGATGGTGCGGCGATGGCGTGACAAACTGTGAACAGAACTCGAAACTCTAAAGTACTAGACACTAAGACCAGCAACTTGACACGACGATGTAACCGCAAATTCAACAAAGCAAAACACTAAAACGATTATGCAAAGGCTCAGACTGGCTCGGATGGGATGAACTAACCCTAATTTTGTTTGGCTTTGTCGTGGACTATAGGTATGAAGAACAGACTCGATCTAAACTACGAAAAACTGTAAAATCTCACCGAGCAACCTGGAAATCTGATACCACTTGATAGAGGAGGGGTGTCCCGATCTTTTGATGAGATGACAACTATCGATTTGGTGAAGATGACTTTGACGATCCGACTACAAACTTGCACGACGTTGCGCCTTAGCAATCGCTGAACCAAATTCGAGAGGTTATTGACCACGCTGGAGCACAATCAACCTGACCACGAAGGTCTATTCCTGCAAGCAATCGAAGAACAAGCAAGAATATGATAAAAGCAATCTGAATATTGCGAGTATATATGAAGTATTTATAAAGGTGGGGATCCGGAAGCGGTCTTGGTCTGGTCGTTGGACACAAACGAAGTACACGAAGTTGCAATGGCTAACTTTTAACTAAACAAATCCCAAGGAAAAAGCTATTAGATGGATCTACTTATATAGGAGCAAGGGGTGGCGGCCAAGGAGGTGGGAGGACGTGCCAAGGCAGCCTAAAACCAACCCTAGGTCGTACAAGGCTCATGGGCCCAAGTGGAGGTGATGCAACACCTTTGGACTTGTTGTTTGACTCGGATTCTGCTGCAGCGTCAGATTGTTCCGTCCATATCTCAACGCTCCGGACGAATTTAAAGGTGATTCCAATTGGTGTGGAAAGAGGATGAAATCTACTTTCCAACAAAAAAAGAATCACCCAATTCGGAGTCCGTATGAAAAAGTTCTTGGCGTTTTGAGTCAGGTATGTCTGTGCAGTCCGAATCTGAGTCCAGAACGTGAGAGACTTGGACTCTATCTTCTCTTGGCCCAAAAGTGACGTGAGAGGACTTTTTGAACAGAACTTAAACTTCTCCTTTTCCCCTATCTTCATATGTGGATTGTACAAATGTCCCATACACCTGCAATTAGACAAAACACAAAAGTGTGTGAAGTATTTTTGTTCTGGATAATATAAATAGATTATTGAATAGTTGACACTAGAAATCACCTGACAAATATGCATGTATGCAATATTTTTGGTCGTATCCAAGGTAGTCATGTCCTCATCACTAGCAATGATGGAAGGGTGAGAGTGCGTATAATCCATGGACTCACATTAGTCATAAAGAACTCATATACTTATTGCAAAAGTTTATTAGCCCTCGAAGCAAAGTACTACTACGTATGCCCCTAGGGGGACAGATTGGTAGGAAAAAACCATCGCTCGTCCCCGACCGCCACTCATAAGGAAAGCAATCAAAGAACACCTCATGCTCCAACTTCGTTACATAACAGTTGATAGAGGCAAAGGTGTCCCGTCTTTCGATGAGATGGTGGCTATCGTTTTGGAGGAAGTCGACTTTGACGATCCGACTACGAACGTGCGATGACGTCGCGCCTTAGCAACCGCTAAACCAACTCTGAGAGGTTATTGACCACGCCGGAGCACGATCAACCTGACCACGAAGGTCTGTTTCCTGCAGGCAAACGAAGAACAAGTAAGAAACTAAGATTGCAATCTGGATATTGCAAATATAAGAGGAAAGCTTTATTGATCAAGATGGGGTTCTGTGACGCCTTGGTCTGGTCGTTGAACACAAACGAAGTACGCGAAGTTGCAGCTATGGCAAACTTTTAATCTAAACAAAACCCAAAGTCTAAACGATGCCCTAGGGGCTGTATATATGGAGGAAGATGGGGGGGGGGGAATTTCGTGGTCCTTGGAGGAGGGGTCCGAAACCAACCCTATCTCTTGTTTCCCCACACATACGGACTCTAAAAACAGCCTATATTGAAGTATTTCGAAATTACATGGGCCTGGCCCAAGAACAAGGTGACGCAGCACCTAGAATAGCCTCTGGACGAAAATTATGAAGTGGCATCTTGTATATTTCGTCCAAGGCTTCATGCACTCATTATGGTGGCTTCAAAGTCCTGAAATCATCACTTGAAACTCTGTTCTTGTCTCCCTTGCGCATGCCATCAACTCCATGCTTGTTCTTGCTCCAATGATCATCCTTCTCCAAGCTAGGCCCTTCATTTGTAAGCAAAACAAATGTATCCAATTTAGGCAGCATCATATTCTCATGAACATTAGAATCATTACCAAGAAACGGAAGTACCTGATAATTCAATTAGCGTGCGCGAGCTCTAGTAATTGGTCCAGTGTGTATAGCAGCAGGGGCTGTGGGTGTAACAATGGTATTGATGTCCTCATCAACGGTTCACCATACGTGCATGCTACGGGACATGCAAACCTCAACACAAGTATTTCTCAATTTCACAATTACTCTACTAGAACGACTCTAATATCACCACCTTTATATCACAAAACTATTGCAAGGAATCAAACATATCATATTCAGTGATCTACAAGTTTTATGTAGGATTTTATGACTAACCATGTGAATGACCAATTCTTGTCATCTCTCTAAATAGATGTAAGTGAAGCAAGAGAGTTTAATTCTTCTATAAAAGATAAGCCCACACTCTAACTAATATAAGTGAAGCTAAAGAGCATTGTACAAATGGTGGTTTTCTATGTGAAGAGAAACAGGCAATCCAAACTTCAAATGATATAAGTGAAGCACATGAAGCATTCTATAAAGCCATACTCAAAAGATTTAAGTGAAGTGCAATGAGAATTCTATAAATCAACCAAGTAATATCTCATACCAGCATGGTGCATATTAGAAAAGCGAAAAATAAATGCAAAAGACGCTCCAAGATTTGCACATGTCGCATGAACGAAACGAATCCGAAAACATACCGATATTTGTTGAAGAAAGAGGGGATGCCTTTTGGGGCATCCCCAAGCTTAGATGCTTGAGTCTCCTTGAATAATTACTTGGGGTTCCTCGGGCATCCCCAATCTTGAGCTCTTGCCTCTCTTCATTCTTCTCACATCGGGACCTTCTCGATCATCGAACACTTCATCCACACAAAACTTCAACAGAAAACTCGGTAAGATCCGTTAGCATAATAAAGCAAATTACTACTCTAAGTACTGTTGCAAACCAATTCAAATTTTGTTTTTGCATTGTAGCTGCTGTAATATAATTTTGTTCATGAGAATATGATGCTGCCTAAACTAGATACATTTGTTTTGCTTTCAAATGAAGGGCCTAGCTTGGAGAAGGGTGAACATTGGAGCAAGAACGAGCATGGAGTTGATGGCATGCGCAAGGGGAACAAGAACGGAGTTACAATTGACGATTTTAGGACTTTGAAGCCACCATAAGGAGTGAATGAAGCCTTGGACGAAATATACAAGATGCCACTTCATAAATTTCGTCCATAGGCTATTCTAGGTGCTGCGTCACCTTATTATTGGGCCAGGCCCATGTAATTTCGAAATACTTAAGTATAGGCTATTTTTAGAGTCCGTATGTGTGGGGAAACAAGAGATAGGGTTGGTTTCGGACCCCTTCCCCAAGGGCCACGAAATTTACCCCTCTTCCTCCATATATACAGCCCTTAGGGCACCGTTTAGACTTTGGGTTTTGTTTAGATTAAAAGTTCGCCATAGCTGCAACTTCGCGTACTTCGTTTGTGTTCAACGACCAGACCAAGGCGTCACAGAACCCCACCTTGATCAATAAAGTTTTCCTCTTATATTTGCAATATCCAGATTGCAATCTTAGTTTCTTGCTTGTTCTTCGTTTGCCTGCAGGAAACAGACCTTCGTGGTCAGGTTGATCGTGCTCCGGCATGGTCAATAACCTCTCGGAGTTGGTTTAGCGATTGCTAAGGCGCGACGTCCTCGCACGTTCGTAGTCGGATCGTCAAAGTCGACTTCCTCCAAAACGATAGCCACCATCTCATCGAAAGACGGGACACCTTTGCCTCTATCAAGTGGTATCAGATTTTCAGGTTGCTCGGTAAGATTTTACAGTTTTTCGTAGTTCAGATCGAGTCTGTTCTTCATACCTACACTCCAGGAAAAAGCCACAAAAAATAGGGTTAGTTCATCATATCCGAACCAATCTGAGCCTTTGCATAATCTTTTCTGTATTTGTTTTGTTGAATTTGTGGTTGCATCGTCGTGTTTAGTTGATGGTCTTAGAGTCTAGTCTTTTAGAGTTTCGAGTTCTGTTCACGGGTATTCACGCCGCCGCTGCACCATCATCATCCGCTGTCATATACCACCGCTTGTTCATTACCAAGAAACGAAAGTACCTGGTAATTTAATTGGCGTGCGCGAGCTCTAGTAATTGGTCCATTATATGTAACAGTAGGGGCTGTGGGTGTAACAATGGTATTGATGTCCTCATCAATGTTCGCACCGATAAGCAATTGGCGGATATATTCACTAAACCACTTGATGAGAAAGTGTTTTGCAGGTTAAGAGGTGAATTGAACATCATTGATGCTTCAAACTTGGAGTAGGAACTCCATTTTATACATGCGAGGCATGAGCCTATGACTAATCCTTGATATTTCTCTTATGAAGCTATTCATATGTCTTGGATATATTTGCACCTTGCATGTTATCTAACCCATGTAGGTACTTGGTTGAATCTAATTCTATGAGATTACAACTCACTCACATCTTGAGCAATCTCTACATCACCAAGTCTCTACACAATGGTGGTTGAAGACAAGGAAGCACGAAACCATTCAAACATATCCTTTGACAAATTCTATGTTGAGTTTCATGATAGTCATTTTGGATACACAAGTGCTCTTCCTTGCAAGTCTAACCCATGTAGGTAGATGAACTCAAACTCCAAGTGGTGCTCCCAACTCTTGATGAACTACATCAACCTTGAGCAACCGACACAAGTTCAACTACATGAGCAAGACCCACACCACCACCCAAGGTATGTTATTCCATCTTAGAGAAGCTTTACTCCAAGACATGAGTCAAAGCAACTCAACAAGATGTGAATACATCAAGATGCTTAAACAAAAAATGGTAACCCCATTTTGAGCTTAAACGATGAGTATGACCTATGATCAAGTGCTCTCACTTGACTCCTCAGTCAATATACTCTAACATAGGTGACTTTATCACCGTCCAACTCTAGATGAAGTTCTCTTGTGTTTTCTTTTCTATGTTATTGCATTTGTTCCTTGCATATTTGTTTCCCCTTTTTCAAAAAAAACTTCATCTAGAACTTTTAGTTTCTTTTCTTTTCCATTTGTTCTGCATTTTCTGCATCCAATTCATTCCAAATCTTTCAGTTAATTCCTTGCATATCCTTGTGAGATTTTACTTGTCTAGTGAGCCGAGGTGACAAGTGGTTTCACTCTTATGAACTCGGTCACACCGGTTTGTTCTCTTCGGCTCAACCGAAACCTTTCGGTGCAACCGAAGCACACAACTCGGAGTCACCGATTTCATCACAGGAAAACCAACTTGCCACTTATTTCTGATTTCTATTTGCTCCAGCTCCACTCAATGATTCTTGTCCTCTGCCAGCATCATGTTACACATGCTGCTTTGCTCTGTGACTCCAGGACCAACCCACTTGTATCACATGTCCAGAAGTCCCTTCTTGGAAATTGATGTCAAAGGGGGAGAGAGAGATCACATCAAAGCTTAATCCTTCCTATAGGGGGAGAAAGAGAGAATACTCAGGGGGAGAGAAAGTAATATCATCAATGCCCCAGATGCTTGGTGTTCAAGAGGAGAGATGTCACATGTCTTTAAAAGGGGAAAGACATGTTTGTTTGCTTGCTTTAGCTCAAGCTCTGTTGATTATTTTCTATTGCTCTGATTTTCTGTTCCCTATCTTCTCCCAATATCTCATGTTAGATTCAGGGGGAGCAAGACATCTAAGGGAAGGAAATCTCTAATTTTATTGCATATCTTTACCTTTGGGGACATGTCTATATCCAATGTAGTACTTAGTACTGAGTCTACATGTCATCCCAGTCTTGGTTCTATTGTGGTTCCTTTTTGTTTGCTCTGGTTAGTAGGTGTATCTATGTTATCTAACTTTGTTTGCGCAGGTTCATCCCATCCTAAGCCAACTCAGGACCACAAGGTAAGTATATGCATCACTGTCATGTGAATGAGAAATTCTTGCTGATGTACATACTGTTTGCAAGAAGGACTCATAAGCATGAAGGTACTTTTCTCATAGTCACATCATTTGCTCTGATGCATATAGCCAAGATACATGTAACACATTGCTTACTCTGTCATGTTTATGCATTCACATGCTCCTATATTCCATATTCACATGATTGCATACATGTAGGGGGAGCCTATGCATGTTACATGTCTTTCCAAAGCTTCACTTGCTATTCTCTGTATCTTTATCTAAAGCTTTGATGTATGTTGTCATCAATTACCAAAAAGGGGGATGAAAGGGTCCACAAGAACGGCCTGGAAAACCATGCTCGTGCCATTTAGTAAATTCTCATGCCTTTTACAAGGAATAATGGATAGATATTTCGATGAAATGTGTGGCAATAGTCAACCACAAATGTTTGTTTGTTGGGCTTTCAACTATAGAAAAAATAAAATAAATGCTTAAAAAACATGACGCCTGGCATGGTGCCATGGTATGACCTCACCATGCCCTGGTAAAAATTTGAGAAGGTTTGGCTTAAGTCATCATGCACGCCCTTCATAAATCGAACCATCACCGAGGAAGCTCCATGCTTTCGAGAGGGAAATCCCTAAGATTGAACGGGAATCCAAATTTCCTCCCTAGTTTGTCATTCAGTTTTTTTCCAGCGATCAAGATACTGCCTCAAATGCAACGTGTTCAAATTTAACATTTTTCCGAACTCATTTACCATATTTAGGGGATTATGTGAATTTTGTAGGCATTAATTATGCACATAATTCAAATTCGAACAATCGGTGCATGAAAAGGTGCACAAGAACGGTCTGGAAAACCATGCTCGAGCTATTTAGTACATTCTCATGCCTTTTACAAGGAATGGGCAGATATTTCAAGGAAATGTGCGGCAATAGTCATCCATAAACGCGTCATTTACTGGGTTAACAACTATACAAAAATGAAATGCATGCTTGGAAAAACATGAAGCCTGGTGTGGTGCCATGGTATGACCTCACCGTGCCCTGGTAAAAATGTCGTCATGCACGCCTTTCATATATAAAATGAACCATCACCGAGGAAGTTTCATGGTTTCGAGGGGGAAATCACCACGATTGAAGGGGGATCCAAATTTCCTTTGTCCTTTGTCCACGAGTTTTTTCTATGATGAACATACGTACAACCTACAAATCACCGTGTTCAAATTTGGCACTTTTCCCGGTTCATTTGCCATATTTAGGGGATTATGTGCATTTCCTAGGCATTAATGCACATAATTAAAGTTGAAACAATTGGTCCATGAAAGGGTGTAAGCACAAGTGCTCCCTGGGTGGTTTTGGTAATTAATGTCAACATATCTCTTGTTGGACTAACACTTTTACCTAGTATGTTTCAGATAAGTTTAACAATGGAGTGGCATGGACTAAAGGATGTGGAACCCCTTCAAGATGCTAAGGACAAAGGATTGGCTCAAGCTTCAAGATCAAGACTCTACATTTTCTATTTTAGAGATCCAAGATCACATTGAGTCTATAGGAAAAGCCAATACTATCAAGGAGGGATGAGGTGTTGCTTAATGAGCGTCTTGCTTCATGTGCTTAGTGATATGCTCCAAAATCCTCAACTACCTTTCCATATCCACATATGACCTAAACCAAAAGTCAAACTCGGCCCCACCGATTCTTTCTATCCGGCGCCACCGAGTTTCACATGTCATAGCCACTGCCACAAACCCTAGCAAATCGGTTTCACCGATAGGGATCTCGGTCTCACCGAGATGGGATTGTAATCTCACTGTGTATGTTCATTGCTAAAATCGGTCTCACCGAAATTGAGCAATCGGTACTACCGAGATTACAATGCAAAACCTCTGGTTAGCTCATTACCAAAATCGGTCCCACCGAGTTTGTGTAATCGGTCTCACCGAGTTTGCCTGACCAACTCTCTGGTTAGCTTATTACCAAAATCGGTCCCATCGAGTTTGTGTAATCGGTCACGCCGAGATTACGTTATTCCCTAACCCTAACCATATCGGTCCTACCGAGTTGCATCTCAGTCCCACAGAAAATCCTAACGGTCACTAGGTTTGCTAAATCGGTCCGACCGAGTTTAACGATTCGGTCCCACCGAGTTTGACATATTGTGTGTAACGGTTAGATTTTGTGTGGAGGCTATATATACCCCTCCACCCACTCTTCATTCATGGAGAGAGCCATCAGAACAGATCTTCACTTCCAATACACATTTTCTGAGAGAGAACCACCTACCCTTGTGTTGAGCTCAAGATATTCCATTCCTACCATATGAATCTTGATCTCTAGCCTTCCCCAAGTTGCTTTCCACTCAAATCTTCTTCCCACCAAATCCAAATCCTGTGAGAGAGAGTTGAGTGTTGGGGAGACTATCATTTGAAGCACAAGAGCAAGGAGTTCATCATCAACACACCATTTGTTACTTCTTGGAGAGTGGTGTCTCCTAGATTGGATAGGTGTCACTTGGGAGCCTCTGACAAGATTGTGGAGTTGAACCAAGGAGTTTGTAAGGGCAAGGAGATCGCCTACTTCGTGAAGATCTACCGCTAGTGAGGCAAGTCCTTCATGGGCGACGGTCATGATGGAATAGACAAGGTTGCTTCTTCGTGGACCCTTCATGGGTGGAGCCCTCCGTGGACTCGCGCAACCGTTACCCTCCGTGGTTTGAAGTCTCTATCAATGTGGATGTACGATAGCACCACCTATCGGAACCACGCCAAAAACATCCGTGTCTCCAATTGCGTTTGAATACTCCAAACCCTTCCCTTTACATTCTTGCAAGTTGCATGCTTTACTTTCCGCTGCTCATATACTCATTGCATGCTTGCTTGATATGTATTGTGTTTGTTAAACTTGTGCCTAAACTCCACTTGAACTTAAGAATATTAGAAACTGCAGCTTTTGGCACTTAGTGTCTAATCACCCCCCCCCCTCTAGACACCTCTTCTCGATCCTTTCAAAGGGTGCACAAGAACGGCCTTGGAAACCATGCTCGTGCCATTTAGTAAATTCTCATGCCTTTTACAAGGAATAATGGATAGATATTTCGATGAAATATGTAGCAATAGTCAACCACAAATGTTTGTTTGTTGGGTTTTCAACTATAGAAAAAATAAAATAAATGCTTATAAAACATGACGCCTGGCATGGTGCCATGGTATGACCTCACCATGCCCTGGTAAATATTTGAGAAGGTTTGGCTTATGTCGTCATGCACGCCCTTAGTAAATCAAACCATCACCGAGGAAGTTCCATGCTTTCGAGAGGGAAATTCCCAAGACTGAAGGGGAATCCAAATTTCCGCCCTAGTTTGTCATTTAGTTTTTTCCAACGATCAACATACCGCCTCAAATGCAACGTGTTCAAATTTGACATTTTTCCGAACTCATTTACCATACATAGGGGATTATGTACATTTTCTAGGCATTAATTATGCACATAATTCAAATTCAAACAATCGGTGCATGAAAAGGTGCACATGAACGATCTGGAAAACCATGCTTGTGCTATTTAGTACATTCTCATGCCTTTTACAAGGAATGGGCAGATATTTCAAGGAAATGTGTGGCAATAGTCATCCATAAACGCGTCGTTTACTCGGTTAACAACTATACAAAAATGAAATACATGCTTGGAAAAACATGACGCCTGGTGTGGTGCCATGGTATGACCTCACCGTGCCCTGGTAAAAATGTCGTCATGCACGCCATTCATATATAAAATGAACCATCACCGAGGAAGTTTCAAGGTTTCGAGGGGTAAATCACCAAGATTGAAGGGGGATCCAAATTTCCTTTATCCTTTGTCCACGAGTTTTTTCTAGATGAACATACGTACAACCTGCAAATCACCGTGTTCAAATTTGGCACTTTTCCCGGTTCATTTTCCATATTTAGGGGATTATGTGCATTTCCTAGGCATTAATGCACATAATTAAAGTTGAAACAATTGGTCCATGAAAGGTGCACAAGAACGGCCTTGGAAACCATGCTCGTGCCATTTAGTAAATTCTCATGTCTTTTACAAGGAATAATGGATAGATATTTCGATGAAATGCGTAGCAATAGTCATTCACAAATGTTTGTTTGTTGGGTTTTCAACTATAGAAAAAATGAAATAAATGCTTAGAAAACATGACGCCTGGCATGGTGCCATGTTATGACCTCACCATGCCCTGGTAAAAATTTGAGAAGGTTTGGCTTATGTCGTCATGCACGCCTTCATAAATCAAACCATCACCGAGGAAGTTCCATGCTTTCGAGAGGGAAATCCCCAAAATTGAAGGAGAATCCAAATTTCTGCCCTAGTTTGTCATTCAGTTTTATTCCAACGATCAACATACCTCCTCAAATGCAACGTGTTCAAATTTGACATTTTTCCGAACTCATTTACCATATTTAGGGGATTATGTGCATTTTCTAGGCATTAATTATGCACATAATTCAAATTCGAACAATCGGTGCATGAAAAGGTGCACATGAATGATCTGGAAAACCATGCTTGTGCTATTTAGTACATTCTCATGCCTTTTACAAGGAATGGGCAGATATTTCCAGGAAATGTGTGGCAATAGTCATCCATAAACGTGTCGTTTACTCGGTTAACAACTATACAAAAAATGAAATACATGCTTGGAAAAACATGACGCCTGGTGTGGTGCCATGGTATGACCTCACCGTGCCCTGGTAAAAATGTCGTCATGCACGCCTTTCATATATAAAATGAACCATCACCGAGGAAGTTTCATGGTTTCGAGGGGGAAATCACCAAGATTGAAGGGGGATCCAAATTTCCTTTGCCCTTTGTCCACGAGTTTTTTCTATGATGAACATACGTACAGCCTGCAAATCACCGTGTTCAAATTTGGCACTTTTACCGGCTCATTTGCCATATTTAGGGGATGATGTGCATTTCCTAGGCATTAATGCACATTATTAAAGTTGAAACAATTGTTCCATGAAAGGGTGCACAAGAACGGCCTAGGAAACCATGCTCGTGCCTTTTAGTAAATCCTCATGCCTTTTACAAGGAATAATGGATAGATATTTCGATGAAATGTGTAGCAATAGCCAACCACAAATGTTTGTTTGTTGGGTTTTCAACTATGGAAAAAATAAAATAAATGCTTAAAAAACATGACGCCTGGCATGGTGCCATGGTAAAAATTTGAGAAGGTTTGGCTTATGTCGTCATGCACGCCCTTCATAAACCAAACCATCACCGAGGAAGTTCCATGCTTTCGAGAGGGAAATCCCCAAGATTGAAGGGGAATCCAAATTTCTGCCCTAGTTTGTCATTCAATTTTTTTCCAACGATCAACATACCGCCTCAAATGCAACGTGTTAAAATTTGACATTTTTTCGAACTCATTTACCATACTTAGGGGATTATGTACATTTTCTAGGCATTAATTATGCACATAATTCAAATTCAAACAATCGGTGCATGAAAAGGTGCACATGAACGATCTGGAAAACCATGCTTGTGCTATTTAGTACATTCTCATGCCTTTTACAAGGAATGAGCAGATATTTAAAGGAAATGTGTGGCAATAGTCATCCATAAACGCGTCGTTTACTCGGTTAACAACTATACAAAAATGAAATACATGCTTGGAAAAACATGACGCCTGGTGTGGTGCCATGGTATGACCTCACCGTGCCCTGGTAAAAATGTCGTCATGCACGCCTTTCATATATAAAATGAACCATCACCGATGAAGTTTCAAGGTTTCGAGGGGGAAATCACCAAGATTGAAGGGGGATCCAAATTTCCTTTGTCCTTTGTACACGAGTTTTTTCTATGATGAACATACGTACAACCTGCAAATCACCGTGTTCAAATTTGGCACTTTTCCCGGTTCATTTGCCATATTTAGGGGATTATGTGCATTTCCTAGCCATTAATGCACATAATTAAAGTTGAAACAATTGGTCCATGAAAGGTGCACAAGAACGGCCTTGGAAACCATGCTCGTGCCATTTAGTAAATTCTCATGTCTTTTACAAGGAATAATGGATAGATATTTCGATGAAATGCGTAGCAATAGTCATTCACAAATGTTTGTTTGTTGGGTTTTCAACTATAGAAAAAATGAAATAAATGCTTAAAAAACATGACGCCTGGCATGGTGCCATGCTATGACCTCACCATGCCCTGGTAAAAATTTGAGAAGGTTTGGCTTATGTCGTCATGCACGCCTTCATAAATCAAACCATCACCGAGGAAGTTCCATGCTTTCGAGAGGGAAATCCCCAAAATTGAAGGAGAATCCAAATTTCTGCCCTAGTTTGTCATTCAGTTTTATTCCAACGATCAACATACCTCCTCAAATGCAACGTGTTCAAATTTGACATTTTTCCGAACTCATTTACCATATTTAGGGGATTATGTGCATTTTCTAGGCATTAATTATGCACATAATTCAAATTCGAACAATCGGTGCATGAAAAGGTGCACATGAACGATCTGGAAAACCATGCTTGTGCTATTTAGTACATTCTCATGCCTTTTACAAGGAATGGGCAGATATTTCCAGGAAATGTGTGGCAATAGTCATCCATAAACGCGTCGTTTACTCGGTTAACAACTATACAAAAAATGAAATACATGCTTGGAAAAACATGACGCCTGGTGTGGTGCCATGGTATGACCTCACCGTGCCCTGGTAAAAATGTCGTCATGCACGCCTTTCATATATAAAATGAACCATCACCGAGGAAGTTTCATGGTTTCGAGGGGGAAATCACCAAGATTGAAGGGGGATCCAAATTTCCTTTGCCCTTTGTCCACGAGTTTTTTCTATGATGAACATACGTACAGCCTGCAAATCACCGTGTTCAAATTTGGCACTTTTACCGGCTCATTTGCCATATTTAGGGGATGATGTGCATTTCCTAGGCATTAATGCACATTATTAAAGTTGAAACAATTGTTCCATGAAAGGGTGCACAAGAACGGCCTAGGAAACCATGCTCGTGCCTTTTAGTAAATCCTCATGCCTTTTACAAGGAATAATGGATAGATATTTCGATGAAATGTGTAGCAATAGCCAACCACAAATGTTTGTTTGTTGGGTTTTCAACTATGGAAAAAATAAAATAAATGCTTAAAAAACATGACGCCTGGCATGGTGCCATGGTAAAAATTTGAGAAGGTTTGGCTTATGTCGTCATGCACGCCCTTCATAAACCAAACCATCACCGAGGAAGTTCCATGCTTTCGAGAGGGAAATCCCCAAGATTGAAGGGGAATCCAAATTTCTGCCCTAGTTTGTCATTCAATTTTTTTCCAACGATCAACATACCGCCTCAAATGCAACGTGTTAAAATTTGACATTTTTTCGAACTCATTTACCATACTTAGGGGATTATGTACATTTTCTAGGCATTAATTATGCACATAATTCAAATTCAAACAATCGGTGCATGAAAAGGTGCACATGAACGATCTGGAAAACCATGCTTGTGCTATTTAGTACATTCTCATGCCTTTTACAAGGAATGAGCAGATATTTAAAGGAAATGTGTGGCAATAGTCATCCATAAACGCGTCGTTTACTCGGTTAACAACTATACAAAAATGAAATACATGCTTGGAAAAACATGACGCCTGGTGTGGTGCCATGGTATGACCTCACCGTGCCCTGGTAAAAATGTCGTCATGCACGCCTTTCATATATAAAATGAACCATCACCGAGGAAGTTTCAAGGTTTCGAGGGGGAAATCACCAAGATTGAAGGGGGATCCAAATTTCCTTTGTCCTTTGTACACGAGTTTTTTCTATGATGAACATACGTACAACCTGCAAATCACCGTGTTCAAATTTGGCACTTTTCCCGGTTCATTTGCCATATTTAGGGGATTATGTGCATTTCCTAGCCATTAATGCACATAATTAAAGTTGAAACAATTGACCCATGAAAGGGTGCACAAGAACGGCCTTGGAAACCATGCTCGTGCCATTTAGTAAATTCTCATGTCTTTTACAAGGAATAATGGATAGATATTTCGATGAAATGCGTAGCAATAGTCATTCACAAATGTTTGTTTGTTGGGTTTTCAACTATAGAAAAAATGAAATAAATGCTTCAAAAACATGATGCCTGGCATGGTGCCATGGTATGACCTCACCATGCCCTGGTAAATATTTGAGAAGGTTTGGCTTATGTCGTCATGCACGCCCTTCATAAATCAAACCATCACCGAGGAAGTTCCATGCTTTCGAGAGGGAAATCCCCAATATTGAAGGAGAATCCAAATTTCCCCCTAGTTTGTCATTCAGTTTTATTCCAACGATCAACATACCGCCTCAAATGCAACGTGTTCAAATTTGACATTTTTCCGTACTCATTTACCATATTTAGGGGATTATGTGCACTTTCTAGGCATTAATTATGCACATAATTCGAACAATCGGTGCATGAAAAGGTGCACATGAACGATCTAGAAAACCATGCTTGTGCTATTTAGTACATTCTCATGCCTTTTACAAGGAATGGGCAGATATTTCCAGGAAATGTGTGGCAATAGTCATCCATTAACGCGTCGTTTACTCGGTTAACAACTATATAAAAAATGAAATACATGCTTGGAAAAACATGACACCTGGTGTGGTGCCATGGTATGACCTCACCGTGCCCTGGTAAAAATGTCGTCATGCACGCCTTTCATATATAAAATGAACCATCACCGAGGAAGTTTCATGGTTTCGAGGGGGAAATCACCAAGATTGAAGGGGGATCCAAATTTCCTTTGCCCTTTGTCCACGAGTTTTTTCTATGATGAACATACGTACAGCCTGGAAATCACCGTGTTCAAATTTGGAACTTTTACCGGTTCATTTGCCATATTTAGGGGATTATGTGCATTTCCTACGCATTAATGCACATTATTAAAGTTGAAACAATTGGTCCATGAAAGGGTGCACAAGAACGGCCTTGGAAACCATGCTCGTGCCTTTTA
The DNA here is from genome assembly GCA_032464435.1 of Aegilops umbellulata. Taxonomy (NCBI): domain Eukaryota; kingdom Viridiplantae; phylum Streptophyta; class Magnoliopsida; order Poales; family Poaceae; genus Aegilops; species Aegilops umbellulata. The sequence continues at coordinate 269,652,988 of CP136057.1, read as the reverse complement.
GTAAATTCTCATGCCTTTTACAAGGAATAATGGATAGATATTTCGATGAAATGTGTAGCAATAGCCAACCACAAATGTTTGTTTGTTGGGTTTTCAACTATGGAAAAAATAAAATAAATGCTTAAAAAACATGACGCCTGGCATGGTGCCATGGTAAAAATTTGAGAAGGTTTGGCTTATGTTGTCATGCACGCCCTTCATAAATCAAACCATCGCCGAGGAAGTTCCATGCTTTCGAGAGGGAAATCCCCAAGATTGAAGGGGAATCCAAATTTCCGCCCTAGTTTGTCATTCAATTTTTTTCCAACCATCAACATACCGCCTCAAATGCAACGTGTTCAAATTTGACATTTTTTCGAACTCATTTAACATATTTAGGGGATTATGTGCATTTTCTAGGCATTAATTATGCACATAATTCAAATTCGAACAATCGGTGCATGAAAAGGTGCACATGAACGATCTGGAAAACCATGCTTGTGCTCTTTAGTACATTCTCATGCCTTTTACAAGGAATGGGCAGATATTTCAAGGAAATGTGTGGCAATAGTCAACCATAAACGCGTCCTTTACTGGGTTAACAACTATACAAAAATTAAATACATGCATGGAAAAACATGACGCCTGGTGTGGTGTCATGGTATGACCTCACCATGCCCTGGTAAAAATGTCGTCATGCACGCCATTCATATATAAAACGAACCATCGCCGAGGAAGTTTCATGGTTTCGAGGGGGAAATCACCAAGATTGAAGGGGGGTCCAAATTTCCTTTATCCTTTGTCCATGAGATTTTTTCTATGATGAACATACGTACAACCTGCAAATCACCGTATTCAAATTTGGCACTTTTCCGGGTTCATTTGCCATATTTAGAGGGTTATGTGCATTTCCTAGGCATTAATGCACATAATTCAAGTTCAAACAATCGGTGCATGAAAGGGTCCACAAGAACGGCCTGGAAAACCATGCTCGTGCCATTTAGTAAATTCTCATGCCTTTTACAAGGAATAATGGATAGATATTTCGATGAAATGTGTGGCAATAGTCAACCAAAAATGTTTGTTTGTTGGGTTTTCAACTATAGAAAATATGAAATAAATGCTTAAAAAACATGACGCCTGGCATGGTGCCATGGTATGACCTCACCATGCCCTGGTAAAAATTTGAGAAGTTTTGGCTTATGTCATCATGCACACCCTTCATAAATCGAACCATCACCGAGGAAGTTCCATGCTTTCGAGAGGGAAATCCCCAAGATTGAAGGGGAATCCAAATATCTTCCCTAGTTTGTCATTCAGTTTTTTCCAACGATCAACATACCGCCTCAAATGCAACGTGTTCAAATTTGACATTTTTCCAAAGTCATTTACCATATTTAGGGGATTATGTGCATTTTCTAGGCATTAATTATGCACATAATTCAAATTCGAACAATCGATGCATGAAAAGGTGCACAAGAACGGTCTGGAAAACCATGCTCGTGCTATTTAGTTCATTCTCAAGCCTTTTACAAGGAATGGGCAGATATTTCAAGGAAATGTGTGGTAATAGTCAACCATAAACGCGTTGTTTACTGGGTTAACAAGTATACAAAAATGAAATACATGCTTGGAAAAACATGACGCCTGATGTGGTGCCATGGTATGACCTCACCGTGCCCTGGTAAAAATGTCGTCATGCACGCCTTTCATATATAAAATGAACCATCACCGAGGAAGTTTCATGGTTTCGAGGGGGAAATCACCAAGATTGAAGGGGGATCCAAATTTCCTTTGCCCTTTGTCCACGAGTTTTTTCTATGATGAACATACGTACAGCCTGCAAATCACCGTGTTCAAATTTGGCACTTTTACCGGCTCATTTGCCATATTTAGGGGATGATGTGCATTTCCTAGGCATTAATGCACATTATTAAAGTTGAAACAATTGTTCCATGAAAGGGTGCACAAGAACGGCCTAGGAAACCATGCTCGTGCCTTTTAGTAAATCCTCATGCCTTTTACAAGGAATAATGGATAGATATTTCGATGAAATGTGTAGCAATAGCCAACCACAAATGTTTGTTTGTTGGGTTTTCAACTATGGAAAAAATAAAATAAATGCTTAAAAAACATGACGCCTGGCATGGTGCCATGGTAAAAATTTGAGAAGGTTTGGCTTATGTCGTCATGCACGCCCTTCATAAACCAAACCATCACCGAGGAAGTTCCATGCTTTCGAGAGGGAAATCCCCAAGATTGAAGGGGAATCCAAATTTCTGCCCTAGTTTGTCATTCAATTTTTTTCCAACGATCAACATACCGCCTCAAATGCAACGTGTTAAAATTTGACATTTTTTCGAACTCATTTACCATACTTAGGGGATTATGTACATTTTCTAGGCATTAATTATGCACATAATTCAAATTCAAACAATCGGTGCATGAAAAGGTGCACATGAACGATCTGGAAAACCATGCTTGTGCTATTTAGTACATTCTCATGCCTTTTACAAGGAATGAGCAGATATTTAAAGGAAATGTGTGGCAATAGTCATCCATAAACGCGTCGTTTACTCGGTTAACAACTATACAAAAATGAAATACATGCTTGGAAAAACATGACGCCTGGTGTGGTGCCATGGTATGACCTCACCGTGCCCTGGTAAAAATGTCGTCATGCACGCCTTTCATATATAAAATGAACCATCACCGATGAAGTTTCAAGGTTTCGAGGGGGAAATCACCAAGATTGAAGGGGGATCCAAATTTCCTTTGTCCTTTGTACACGAGTTTTTTCTATGATGAACATACGTACAACCTGCAAATCACCGTGTTCAAATTTGGCACTTTTCCCGGTTCATTTGCCATATTTAGGGGATTATGTGCATTTCCTAGCCATTAATGCACATAATTAAAGTTGAAACAATTGACCCATGAAAGGGTGCACAAGAACGGCCTTGGAAACCATGCTTGTGCCATTTAGTAAATTCTCATGTCTTTTACAAGGAATAATGGATAGATATTTCGATGAAATGCGTAGCAATAGTCATTCACAAATGTTTGTTTGTTGGGTTTTCAACTATAGAAAAAATGAAATAAATGCTTCAAAAACATGATGCCTGGCATGGTGCCATGGTATGACCTCACCATGCCCTGGTAAATATTTGAGAAGGTTTGGCTTATGTCGTCATGCACGCCCTTCATAAATCAAACCATCACCGAGGAAGTTCCATGCTTTCGAGAGGGAAATCCCCAATATTGAAGGAGAATCCAAATTTCCCCCTAGTTTGTCATTCAGTTTTATTCCAACGATCAACATACCGCCTCAAATGCAACGTGTTCAAATTTGACATTTTTCCGTACTCATTTACCATATTTAGGGGATTATGTGCACTTTCTAGGCATTAATTATGCACATAATTCGAACAATCGGTGCATGAAAAGGTGCACATGAACGATCTAGAAAACCATGCTTGTGCTATTTAGTACATTCTCATGCCTTTTACAAGGAATGGGCAGATATTTCCAGGAAATGTGTGGCAATAGTCATCCATAAACGCGTCGTTTACTCGGTTAACAACTATATAAAAAATGAAATACATGCTTGGAAAAACATGACACCTGGTGTGGTGCCATGGTATGACCTCACCGTGCCCTGGTAAAAATGTCGTCATGCACGCCTTTCATATATAAAATGAACCATCACCGAGGAAGTTTCATGGTTTCGAGGGGGAAATCACCAAGATTGAAGGGGGATCCAAATTTCCTTTGCCCTTTGTCCACGAGTTTTTTCTATGATGAACATACGTACAGCCTGGAAATCACCGTGTTCAAATTTGGAACTTTTACCGGTTCATTTGCCATATTTAGGGGATTATGTGCATTTCCTACGCATTAATGCACATTATTAAAGTTGAAACAATTGGTCCATGAAAGGGTGCACAAGAACGGCCTTGGAAACCATGCTCGTGCCTTTTAGTAAATTCTCATGCCTTTTACAAGGAATAATGGATAGATATTTCGATGAAATGTGTAGCAATAGCCAACCACAAATGTTTGTTTGTTGGGTTTTCAACTATGGAAAAAATAAAATAAATGCTTAAAAAACATGACGCCTGGCATGGTGCCATGGTAAAAATTTGAGAAGGTTTGGCTTATGTTGTCATGCACGCCCTTCATAAATCAAACCATCGCCGAGGAAGTTCCATGCTTTCGAGAGGGAAATCCCCAAGATTGAAGGGGAATCCAAATTTCCGCCCTAGTTTGTCATTCAATTTTTTTCCAACCATCAACATACCGCCTCAAATGCAACGTGTTCAAATTTGACATTTTTTCGAACTCATTTAACATATTTAGGGGATTATGTGCATTTTCTAGGCATTAATTATGCACATAATTCAAATTCGAACAATCGGTGCATGAAAAGGTGCACATGAACGATCTGGAAAACCATGCTTGTGCTCTTTAGTACATTCTCATGCCTTTTACAAGGAATGGGCAGATATTTCAAGGAAATGTGTGGCAATAGTCAACCATAAACGCGTCCTTTACTGGGTTAACAACTATACAAAAATTAAATACATGCATGGAAAAACATGACGCCTGGTGTGGTGTCATGGTATGACCTCACCATGCCCTGGTAAAAATGTCGTCATGCACGCCATTCATATATAAAACGAACCATCGCCGAGGAAGTTTCATGGTTTCGAGGGGGAAATCACCAAGATTGAAGGGGGGTCCAAATTTCCTTTATCCTTTGTCCATGAGATTTTTTCTATGATGAACATACGTACAACCTGCAAATCACCGTATTCAAATTTGGCACTTTTCCGGGTTCATTTGCCATATTTAGAGGGTTATGTGCATTTCCTAGGCATTAATGCACATAATTCAAGTTCAAACAATCGGTGCATGAAAGGGTCCACAAGAACGGCCTGGAAAACCATGCTCGTGCCATTTAGTAAATTCTCATGCCTTTTACAAGGAATAATGGATAGATATTTCGATGAAATGTGTGGCAATAGTCAACCAAAAATGTTTGTTTGTTGGGTTTTCAACTATAGAAAATATGAAATAAATGCTTAAAAAACATGACGCCTGGCATGGTGCCATGGTATGACCTCACCATGCCCTGGTAAAAATTTGAGAAGTTTTGGCTTATGTCATCATGCACACCCTTCATAAATCGAACCATCACCGAGGAAGTTCCATGCTTTCGAGAGGGAAATCCCCAAGATTGAAGGGGAATCCAAATATCTTCCCTAGTTTGTCATTCAGTTTTTTCCAACGATCAACATACCGCCTCAAATGCAACGTGTTCAAATTTGACATTTTTCCAAAGTCATTTACCATATTTAGGGGATTATGTGCATTTTCTAGGCATTAATTATGCACATAATTCAAATTCGAACAATCGATGCATGAAAAGGTGCACAAGAACGGTCTGGAAAACCATGCTCGTGCTATTTAGTTCATTCTCAAGCCTTTTACAAGGAATGGGCAGATATTTCAAGGAAATGTGTGGTAATAGTCAACCATAAACGCGTTGTTTACTGGGTTAACAAGTATACAAAAATGAAATACATGCTTGGAAAAACATGACGCCTGATGTGGTGCCATGGTATGACCTCACCGTGCCCTGGTAAAAATGTCGTCATGCACGCCTTTCATATATAAAATGAACCATCACCGAGGAAGTTTCATGGTTTCGAGGGGGAAATCACCAAGATTGAAGGGGGATCCAAATTTCCTTTGCCCTTTGTCCACGAGTTTTTTCTATGATGAACATACGTACAGCCTGCAAATCACCGTGTTCAAATTTGGCACTTTTACCGGCTCATTTGCCATATTTAGGGGATGATGTGCATTTCCTAGGCATTAATGCACATTATTAAAGTTGAAACAATTGTTCCATGAAAGGGTGCACAAGAACGGCCTAGGAAACCATGCTCGTGCCTTTTAGTAAATCCTCATGCCTTTTACAAGGAATAATGGATAGATATTTCGATGAAATGTGTAGCAATAGCCAACCACAAATGTTTGTTTGTTGGGTTTTCAACTATGGAAAAAATAAAATAAATGCTTAAAAAACATGACGCCTGGCATGGTGCCATGGTAAAAATTTGAGAAGGTTTGGCTTATGTCGTCATGCACGCCCTTCATAAACCAAACCATCACCGAGGAAGTTCCATGCTTTCGAGAGGGAAATCCCCAAGATTGAAGGGGAATCCAAATTTCTGCCCTAGTTTGTCATTCAATTTTTTTCCAACGATCAACATACCGCCTCAAATGCAACGTGTTAAAATTTGACATTTTTTCGAACTCATTTACCATACTTAGGGGATTATGTACATTTTCTAGGCATTAATTATGCACATAATTCAAATTCAAACAATCGGTGCATGAAAAGGTGCACATGAACGATCTGGAAAACCATGCTTGTGCTATTTAGTACATTCTCATGCCTTTTACAAGGAATGAGCAGATATTTAAAGGAAATGTGTGGCAATAGTCATCCATAAACGCGTCGTTTACTCGGTTAACAACTATACAAAAATGAAATACATGCTTGGAAAAACATGACGCCTGGTGTGGTGCCATGGTATGACCTCACCGTGCCCTGGTAAAAATGTCGTCATGCACGCCTTTCATATATAAAATGAACCATCACCGATGAAGTTTCAAGGTTTCGAGGGGGAAATCACCAAGATTGAAGGGGGATCCAAATTTCCTTTGTCCTTTGTACACGAGTTTTTTCTATGATGAACATACGTACAACCTGCAAATCACCGTGTTCAAATTTGGCACTTTTCCCGGTTCATTTGCCATATTTAGGGGATTATGTGCATTTCCTAGCCATTAATGCACATAATTAAAGTTGAAACAATTGACCCATGAAAGGGTGCACAAGAACGGCCTTGGAAACCATGCTTGTGCCATTTAGTAAATTCTCATGTCTTTTACAAGGAATAATGGATAGATATTTCGATGAAATGCGTAGCAATAGTCATTCACAAATGTTTGTTTGTTGGGTTTTCAACTATAGAAAAAATGAAATAAATGCTTCAAAAACATGATGCCTGGCATGGTGCCATGGTATGACCTCACCATGCCCTGGTAAATATTTGAGAAGGTTTGGCTTATGTCGTCATGCACGCCCTTCATAAATCAAACCATCACCGAGGAAGTTCCATGCTTTCGAGAGGGAAATCCCCAATATTGAAGGAGAATCCAAATTTCCCCCTAGTTTGTCATTCAGTTTTATTCCAACGATCAACATACCGCCTCAAATGCAACGTGTTCAAATTTGACATTTTTCCGTACTCATTTACCATATTTAGGGGATTATGTGCACTTTCTAGGCATTAATTATGCACATAATTCGAACAATCGGTGCATGAAAAGGTGCACATGAACGATCTAGAAAACCATGCTTGTGCTATTTAGTACATTCTCATGCCTTTTACAAGGAATGGGCAGATATTTCCAGGAAATGTGTGGCAATAGTCATCCATAAACGCGTCGTTTACTCGGTTAACAACTATATAAAAAATGAAATACATGCTTGGAAAAACATGACACCTGGTGTGGTGCCATGGTATGACCTCACCGTGCCCTGGTAAAAATGTCGTCATGCACGCCTTTCATATATAAAATGAACCATCACCGAGGAAGTTTCATGGTTTCGAGGGGGAAATCACCAAGATTGAAGGGGGATCCAAATTTCCTTTGCCCTTTGTCCACGAGTTTTTTCTATGATGAACATACGTACAGCCTGGAAATCACCGTGTTCAAATTTGGAACTTTTACCGGTTCATTTGCCATATTTAGGGGATTATGTGCATTTCCTACGCATTAATGCACATTATTAAAGTTGAAACAATTGGTCCATGAAAGGGTGCACAAGAACGGCCTTGGAAACCATGCTCGTGCCTTTTAGTAAATTCTCATGCCTTTTACAAGGAATAATGGATAGATATTTCGATGAAATGTGTAGCAATAGCCAACCACAAATGTTTGTTTGTTGGGTTTTCAACTATGGAAAAAATAAAATAAATGCTTAAAAAACATGACGCCTGGCATGGTGCCATGGTAAAAATTTGAGAAGGTTTGGCTTATGTTGTCATGCACGCCCTTCATAAATCAAACCATCGCCGAGGAAGTTCCATGCTTTCGAGAGGGAAATCCCCAAGATTGAAGGGGAATCCAAATTTCCGCCCTAGTTTGTCATTCAATTTTTTTCCAACCATCAACATACCGCCTCAAATGCAACGTGTTCAAATTTGACATTTTTTCGAACTCATTTAACATATTTAGGGGATTATGTGCATTTTCTAGGCATTAATTATGCACATAATTCAAATTCGAACAATCGGTGCATGAAAAGGTGCACATGAACGATCTGGAAAACCATGCTTGTGCTCTTTAGTACATTCTCATGCCTTTTACAAGGAATGGGCAGATATTTCAAGGAAATGTGTGGCAATAGTCAACCATAAACGCGTCCTTTACTGGGTTAACAACTATACAAAAATTAAATACATGCATGGAAAAACATGACGCCTGGTGTGGTGTCATGGTATGACCTCACCATGCCCTGGTAAAAATGTCGTCATGCACGCCATTCATATATAAAACGAACCATCGCCGAGGAAGTTTCATGGTTTCGAGGGGGAAATCACCAAGATTGAAGGGGGGTCCAAATTTCCTTTATCCTTTGTCCATGAGATTTTTTCTATGATGAACATACGTACAACCTGCAAATCACCGTATTCAAATTTGGCACTTTTCCGGGTTCATTTGCCATATTTAGAGGGTTATGTGCATTTCCTAGGCATTAATGCACATAATTCAAGTTCAAACAATCGGTGCATGAAAGGGTCCACAAGAACGGCCTGGAAAACCATGCTCGTGCCATTTAGTAAATTCTCATGCCTTTTACAAGGAATAATGGATAGATATTTCGATGAAATGTGTGGCAATAGTCAACCAAAAATGTTTGTTTGTTGGGTTTTCAACTATAGAAAATATGAAATACATGCTTAAAAAACATGACGCCTGGCATGGTGCCATGGTATGACCTCACCATGCCCTGGTAAAAATTTGAGAAGTTTTGGCTTATGTCATCATGCACACCCTTCATAAATCGAACCATCACCGAGGAAGTTCCATGCTTTCGAGAGGGAAATCCCCAAGATTGAAGGGGAATCCAAATATCTTCCCTAGTTTGTCATTCAGTTTTTTCCAACGATCAACATACCGCCTCAAATGCAACGTGTTCAAATTTGACATTTTTCCAAAGTCATTTACCATATTTAGGGGATTATGTGCATTTTCTAGGCATTAATTATGCACATAATTCAAATTCGAACAATCGATGCATGAAAAGGTGCACAAGAACGGTCTGGAAAACCATGCTCGTGCTATTTAGTTCATTCTCAAGCCTTTTACAAGGAATGGGCAGATATTTCAAGGAAATGTGTGGTAATAGTCAACCATAAACGCGTTGTTTACTGGGTTAACAAGTATACAAAAATGAAATACATGCTTGGAAAAACATGACGCCTGATGTGGTGCCATGGTATGACCTCACCGTGCCCTGGTAAAAATGTCGTCATGCACGCCTTTCATATATAAAATGAACCATCACCGAGGAAGTTTCATGGTTTCGAGGGGGAAATCACCAAGATTGAAGGGGGATCCAAATTTCCTTTGCCCTTTGTCCACGAGTTTTTTCTATGATGAACATACGTACAGCCTGCAAATCACCGTGTTCAAATTTGGCACTTTTACCGGCTCATTTGCCATATTTAGGGGATGATGTGCATTTCCTAGGCATTAATGCACATTATTAAAGTTGAAACAATTGTTCCATGAAAGGGTGCACAAGAACGGCCTAGGAAACCATGCTCGTGCCTTTTAGTAAATCCTCATGCCTTTTACAAGGAATAATGGATAGATATTTCGATGAAATGTGTAGCAATAGCCAACCACAAATGTTTGTTTGTTGGGTTTTCAACTATGGAAAAAATAAAATAAATGCTTAAAAAACATGACGCCTGGCATGGTGCCAAGGTAAAAATTTGAGAAGGTTTGGCTTATGTCGTCATGCACGCCCTTCATAAACCAAACCATCACCGAGGAAGTTCCATGCTTTCGAGAGGGAAATCCCCAAGATTGAAGGGAATCCAAATTTCTGCCCTAGTTTGTCATTCAATTTTTTTCCAACGATCAACATACCGCCTCAAATGCAACGTGTTAAAATTTGACATTTTTTCGAACTCATTTACCATACTTAGGGGATTATGTACATTTTCTAGGCATTAATTATGCACATAATTCAAATTCAAACAATCGGTGCATGAAAAGGTGCACATGAACGATCTGGAAAACCATGCTTGTGCTATTTAGTACATTCTCATGCCTTTTACAAGGAATGAGCAGATATTTAAAGGAAATGTGTGGCAATAGTCATCCATAAACGCGTCGTTTACTCGGTTAACAACTATACAAAAATGAAATACATGCTTGGAAAAACATGACGCCTGGTGTGGTGCCATGGTATGACCTCACCGTGCCCTGGTAAAAATGTCGTCATGCACGCCTTTCATATATAAAATGAACCATCACCGATGAAGTTTCAAGGTTTCGAGGGGGAAATCACCAAGATTGAAGGGGGATCCAAATTCCTTTTGTCCTTTGTACACGAGTTTTTTCTATGATGAACATACGTACAACCTGCAAATCACCGTGTTCAAATTTGGCACTTTTCCCGGTTCATTTGCCATATTTAGGGGATTATGTGCATTTCCTAGCCATTAATGCACATAATTAAAGTTGAAACAATTGGTCCATGAAAGGTGCACAAGAACGGCCTTGGAAACCATGCTCGTGCCATTTAGTAAATTCTCATGTCTTTTACAAGGAATAATGGATAGATATTTCGATGAAATGCGTAGCAATAGTCATTCACAAATGTTTGTTTGTTGGGTTTTCAACTATAGAAAAAATGAAATAAATGCTTAAAAAACATGATGCCTGGCATGGTGCCATGCTATGACCTCACCATGCCCTGGTAAAAATTTGAGAAGGTTTGGCTTATGTCGTCATGCACGCCTTCATAAATCAAACCATCACCGAGGAAGTTCCATGCTTTCGAGAGGGAAATCCCCAAAATTGAAGGAGAATCCAAATTTCTGCCCTAGTTTGTCATTCAGTTTTATTCCAACGATCAACATACCTCCTCAAATGCAACGTGTTCAAATTTGACATTTTTCCGAACTCATTTACCATATTTAGGGGATTATGTGCATTTTCTAGGCATTAATTATGCACATAATTCAAATTCGAACAATCGGTGCATGAAAAGGTGCACATGAACGATCTGGAAAACCATGCTTGTGCTATTTAGTACATTCTCATGCCTTTTACAAGGAATGGGCAGATATTTCCAGGAAATGTGTGGCAATAGTCATCCATAAACGCGTCGTTTACTCGGTTAACAACTATACAAAAAATGAAATACATGCTTGGAAAAACATGACGCCTGGTGTGGTGCCATGGTATGACCTCACCGTGCCCTGGTAAAAATGTCGTCATGCACGCCTTTCATATATAAAATGAACCATCACCGAGGAAGTTTCATGGTTTCGAGGGGGAAATCACCAAGATTGAAGGGGGATCCAAATTTCCTTTGCCCTTTGTCCACGAGTTTTTTCTATGATGAACATACGTACAGCCTGCAAATCACCGTGTTCAAATTTGGCACTTTTACCGGCTCATTTGCCATATTTAGGGGATGATGTGCATTTCCTAGGCATTAATGCACATTATTAAAGTTGAAACAATTGTTCCATGAAAGGGTGCACAAGAACGGCCTAGGAAACCATGCTCGTGCCTTTTAGTAAATCCTCATGCCTTTTACAAGGAATAATGGATAGATATTTCGATGAAATGTGTAGCAATAGCCAACCACAAATGTTTGTTTGTTGGGTTTTCAACTATGGAAAAAATAAAATAAATGCTTAAAAAACATGACGCCTGGCATGGTGCCATGGTAAAAATTTGAGAAGGTTTGGCTTATGTCGTCATGCACGCCCTTCATAAACCAAACCATCACCGAGGAAGTTCCATGCTTTCGAGAGGGAAATCCCCAAGATTGAAGGGGAATCCAAATTTCTGCCCTAGTTTGTCATTCAATTTTTTTCCAACGATCAACATACCGCCTCAAATGCAACGTGTTAAAATTTGACATTTTTTCGAACTCATTTACCATACTTAGGGGATTATGTACATTTTCTAGGCATTAATTATGCACATAATTCAAATTCAAACAATCGGTGCATGAAAAGGTGCACATGAACGATCTGGAAAACCATGCTTGTGCTATTTAGTACATTCTCATGCCTTTTACAAGGAATGAGCAGATATTTAAAGGAAATGTGTGGCAATAGTCATCCATAAACGCGTCGTTTACTCGGTTAACAACTATACAAAAATGAAATACATGCTTGGAAAAACATGACGCCTGGTGTGGTGCCATGGTATGACCTCACCGTGCCCTGGTAAAAATGTCGTCATGCACGCCTTTCATATATAAAATGAACCATCACCGAGGAAGTTTCAAGGTTTCGAGGGGGAAATCACCAAGATTGAAGGGGGATCCAAATTTCCTTTGTCCTTTGTACACGAGTTTTTTCTATGATGAACATACGTACAACCTGCAAATCACCGTGTTCAAATTTGGCACTTTTCCCGGTTCATTTGCCATATTTAGGGGATTATGTGCATTTCCTAGCCATTAATGCACATAATTAAAGTTGAAACAATTGACCCATGAAAGGGTGCACAAGAACGGCCATGGAAACCATGCTTGTGCCATTTAGTAAATTCTCATGTCTTTTACAAGGAATAATGGATAGATATTTCGATGAAATGCGTAGCAATAGTCATTCACAAATGTTTGTTTGTTGGGTTTTCAACTATAGAAAAAATGAAATAAATGCTTAAAAAACATGATGCCTGGCATGGTGCCATGGTATGACCTCACCATGCCCTGGTAAATATTTGAGAAGGTTTGGCTTATGTCGTCATGCACGCCCTTCATAAATCAAACCATCACCGAGGAAGTTCCATGCTTTCGAGAGGGAAATCCCCAATATTGAAGGAGAATCCAAATTTCCCCCTAGTTTGTCATTCAGTTTTATTCCAACGATCAACATACCGCCTCAAATGCAACGTGTTCAAATTTGACATTTTTCCGAACTCATTTACCATATTTAGGGGATTATGTGCACTTTCTAGGCATTAATTATGCACATAATTCGAACAATCGGTGCATGAAAAGGTGCACATGAACGATCTAGAAAACCATGCTTGTGCTATTTAGTACATTCTCATGCCTTTTACAAGGAATGGGCAGATATTTCCAGGAAATGTGTGGCAATAGTCATCCATAAACGCGTCGTTTACTCGGTTAACAACTATATAAAAAATGAAATACATGCTTGGAAAAACATGACACCTGGTGTGGTGCCATGGTATGACCTCACCGTGCCCTGGTAAAAATGTCGTCATGCACGCCTTTCATATATAAAATGAACCATCACCGAGGAAGTTTCATGGTTTCGAGGGGGAAATCACCAAGATTGAAGGGGGATCCAAATTTCCTTTGCCCTTTGTCCACGAGTTTTTTCTATGATGAACATACGTACAGCCTGGAAATCACCGTGTTCAAATTTGGAACTTTTACCGGTTCATTTGCCATATTTAGGGGATTATGTGCATTTCCTACGCATTAATGCACATTATTAAAGTTGAAACAATTGGTCCATGAAAGGGTGCACAAGAACGGCCTTGGAAACCATGCTCGTGCCTTTTAGTAAATTCTCATGCCTTTTACAAGGAATAATGGATAGATATTTCGATGAAATGTGTAGCAATAGCCAACCACAAATGTTTGTTTGTTGGGTTTTCAACTATGGAAAAAATAAAATAAATGCTTAAAAAACATGACGCCTGGCATGGTGCCATGGTAAAAATTTGAGAAGGTTTGGCTTATGTTGTCATGCACGCCCTTCATAAATCAAACCATCGCCGAGGAAGTTCCATGCTTTCGAGAGGGAAATCCCCAAGATTGAAGGGGAATCCAAATTTCCGCCCTAGTTTGTCATTCAATTTTTTTCCAACCATCAACATACCGCCTCAAATGCAACGTGTTCAAATTTGACATTTTTTCGAACTCATTTAACATATTTAGGGGATTATGTGCATTTTCTAGGCATTAATTATGCACATAATTCAAATTCGAACAATCGGTGCATGAAAAGGTGCACATGAACGATCTGGAAAACCATGCTTGTGCTCTTTAGTACATTCTCATGCCTTTTACAAGGAATGGGCAGATATTTCAAGGAAATGTGTGGCAATAGTCAACCATAAACGCGTCCTTTACTGGGTTAACAACTATACAAAAATTAAATACATGCATGGAAAAACATGACGCCTGGTGTGGTGTCATGGTATGACCTCACCATGCCCTGGTAAAAATGTCGTCATGCACGCCATTCATATATAAAACGAACCATCGCCGAGGAAGTTTCATGGTTTCGAGGGGGAAATCACCAAGATTGAAGGGGGGTCCAAATTTCCTTTATCCTTTGTCCATGAGATTTTTTCTATGATGAACATACGTACAACCTGCAAATCACCGTATTCAAATTTGGCACTTTTCCGGGTTCATTTGCCATATTTAGAGGGTTATGTGCATTTCCTAGGCATTAATGCACATAATTCAAGTTCAAACAATCGGTGCATGAAAGGGTCCACAAGAACGGCCTGGAAAACCATGCTCGTGCCATTTAGTAAATTCTCATGCCTTTTACAAGGAATAATGGATAGATATTTCGATGAAATGTGTGGCAATAGTCAACCAAAAATGTTTGTTTGTTGGGTTTTCAACTATAGAAAATATGAAATAAATGCTTAAAAAACATGACGCCTGGCATGGTGCCATGGTATGACCTCACCATGCCCTGGTAAAAATTTGAGAAGTTTTGGCTTAGGTCATCATGCACACCCTTCATAAATCGAACCATCACCGAGGAAGTTCCATGCTTTCGAGAGGGAAATCCCCAAGATTGAAGGGGAATCCAAATATCTTCCCTAGTTTGTCATTCAGTTTTTTCCAACGATCAACATACCGCCTCAAATGCAACGTGTTCAAATTTGACATTTTTCCAAAGTCATTTACCATATTTAGGGGATTATGTGCATTTTCTAGGCATTAATTATGCACATAATTCAAATTCGAACAATCGATGCATGAAAAGGTGCACAAGAACGGTCTGGAAAACCATGCTCGTGCTATTTAGTTCATTCTCAAGCCTTTTACAAGGAATGGGCAGATATTTCAAGGAAATGTGTGGTAATAGTCAACCATAAACGCGTTGTTTACTGGGTTAACAAGTATACAAAAATGAAATACATGCTTGGAAAAACATGACGCCTGATGTGGTGCCATGGTATGACCTCACCGTGCCCTGGTAAAAATGTCGTCATGCATGCCTTTTATATATAAAACAAACCATCACCGAGGAAGTTTCATGGTTTCGAGGGGGAAATCACCAAATTGAAGGGGGGTCTAAATTTTCTTTGTCCTTTGTCCATGAGTTTTTCTTTCTATGATGAACATACAACCTGCAAATCAACGTGTTCAAATTTACCACTTTTCCGGGTTCATTTGCCATATTTAGGGGATTATGTGCATTTCCTGGGCATTAATGCACATAATTCAAGTTCAAACAATCGGTGCATGAAAGGGTCCACAAGAACGGCCTGGAAAACCATGCTCGTGCCATTTAGTAAATTCTCATGCCTTCTACAAGGAATAATGGATAGATATTTCGATGAAATGTGTGGCAATTGTTAACCACAAATGTTTGTTTGTGTGGTTTTCAACTATAGAAAAATGAAATAAATGCTTAAACAACATGACGCCTGGCATGGTTCCATGGTATGACCTCACCTTGCCCTAGTAAAAATTTGAGAAGGTTTGGCTTGTCGTCATGCACGCTCTTCATAAATCGAACCAACGCCAAGGAAGTTCCATGCTTTCGAGAGTGAAATCCCCAAGATTGAAGGGGAATCCAAATTTTCTTCGTTCTTTGCCATGGAGTTTTTTTCTAAAACGAACATACACCCTACAAATCACCGTGTTCAAATTTGGCATTTTTTCGGGCTCATTTACCATATTTTGGGGATTATGTGCATTTTCTTGGCATTTAGCGCATATAAATCCAATCCAGCTACAGGTGCATGGGTGTGATGTGAGGGACGTGGATTGCCATTCGACCGCGGCGCATCCAACAGTGCACTCGTGCGATCCGGGTGGCTGGGGTTCCGGCCAAACATAATCCAACACACAATAGGCTCAGCGCACACTGTTTCCGGAAGCGACGGAGATGAACCGTGTGCGATAATGAACGAGCAAAATTGTAAGGGAAGCCAAATTTCTGTTGTCGTTTGTCGTTGAGATCTTGAATACCACCGCACTGAACAACTTCCCCGCACCTCCGTCCAGAGCTCTCTCCAGGCATCGTTAATGGCACCGCGGCGCACAGTAACTGGTAAGGAAGCGATGGCATCCCACCGCGGCGTGTTCCTCGCCACCCGCGACCGCACACATGGTAAGGAAGCGATGGCATCTCGCCGCGCCGAGTTCATCGCCGCCGGCGGCCAGACAGTAACATGGGCGGACTTTGAGGCTGCCATGGCCCAATGGGTGGTGGATCTAGAGGTGGCGAAAGCCTTAAAGAAGGAGCGGAAAAGGCAGAAAGTAGTCAAGAAAAGAGAATCCTGCTACCGCAAGAAAAAAGAGGCCGCACACCTTGGTGAGGAGAGCTTGGCGGAGATTGAAGCACGGTGGGCTGCCGCCTACAAGGCCGGGAAGGAGAACGCCGACGTCTGGCCAGCATGCCCTGATGGCAGCATGTGAGAAGTAGTTTAAGTTTGTAGTATTAGAGCAAATTACCAGTAGTACTTTAAGTTTGTAGTATTAACGTACAATGTCGGTAAGAGCATCCTTTGAAAGCTTTGAGCATTGATTAGCATGTGTGCCCATGTGCGTTTTTGCGTTAATCATTAGAAGATCACAAAACACACAGTTTCTACGTCGTACCCGTTTGTGTTTTTTTGCGTTAATGACCCATAAGTCAGTTACCTGTGCAATGTTTCCTAATAAACCAGGCGTACCATTAACCGAAAAAAAGTCAAGTACACGTGTACATTTTTTTGGAGACGGCATCTGCCAAATTTCTTTTTTCTCGCACACGAGTATTTTATGCACTTCGTCTGTGTTGTGTGTTTCCCCCACCCAAGTTTCAAGTTTCGCACCAAAATTTTCATTAGGCGCGTGATTTCACCATTTATTCCTCCAACCACATATGCTTCCCCTCAGTATCCCCCTCCCTCGCGCCTCCCCTTACCAGCATCTCAAACCGCCGCCACCGCAACCATAGCTTCAACCACATCTACGTTCTACTCGGATCCAGTCAGGTAACCCACTGATCTCTATCACGTCCCCAGCCTGATTGCTTAAATAGCGCATGCGAAACATCCTCATGCCTCCAAATCTAGCCCGCTCAGAATTGATGGCGGTCCATGGCACGATGGCCGCTGTGCATGTTGACCCGGAGGAACACCTCGCCTCCGCTGCCCCGCCGACATGGTGCAGGCTCTGGCCCAGATGAAGTCCCCCAGCGACTACCCCCCAGGACTTAACAGGTAAGATCTGACCAGCTAAATCTTACCAATACCACTTGCAATGACTATGATTTGTACGGTTGATGTATTAAGCATGTTCGTGCCTTGTTTATTTCAGTACTGCACACTATGTGATGTTCAAATATTACCGTGTCCAGCTCAATTTCACTAATACCAGCAACAAACTTACAATACATGACTCAGGATATCACTAGAGACGCTGCCCATTTGCTATTTTTAGTGGATGCTAACCCTGTTGTGCTTAACATGCCTGTCCATGTACTTACGCAGCGTCATAACAGTCGATTCTTTTGTTTGCCGTCAAGGTGAGCTCCATCCCATGTCTTACAGTATTTCACATAATTTGTGCAATTGCAGTTTAACTTCTACCATTTGTTGGTTGCCTGTAGGTACACATGTCAGCGGCACTGATCCACGCTTCGACCCGGAGGAACAGCTCGCCTCTGCTATCACTGACTTCAGGCGAGCTCTGGCCAAGATGAAGTGCCCCAGCAACTACCTCTCAAGACTTACCAAGTATGTACTCACCATTTCAATCTTACCAATACCAGTTGCAATCAATGGCTATGTTCTGTACGGTCGATGTATTAAGCATGTTCTAGTAAACATGCCTAACACATTTTTGCTACTTTCCCTACCTTTTTATAGACATCTGGGCCATTCTCTGCTCTGGCAGCACCTGCCTTGTGATGTTTAACTATGCCAATTGCATTTTCATCAGTACCGGTATCAATGTCTATTAAGCCTGTTGCAATTAACAGTTGAATCCATTTTTAAACAGTTGTATTTCAATGGCTACGAACTTACAAAACTTGACTTAGGATGCCGTTAAACCTGTTGCAATTAACAGTTCTATCCATTTTTTAATCTGTCCATTTGCTATTGATACGTCTCCAACATATCTATAATTTTTGGTTGTTCCATGCTATTATATTATCTGTTTTGGATGCTTAATGGGCTTTCTAATGAACTTATATGTTATTTTTGGGACTAACCTACTAACCAAAGGCCTAGTGCAAATTGTTGTTTTTTTTTGCCTATTTCAGTGTTTCGCAGAAAAGGAATATCAAACGGAGTCCAAACAGAATGAAACCTTCGGGAGAGTTATTTTTGGAACAAACGCATTACAGGAGACTTGGAGTGGACGTCAAGGAAGCAACGAGGCGGCCACGAGGTAGGGAGGCGCGCCCAGGGGGTAGGCGCGCCTCCCACCCTCATGGGCCCCTTGTGGCTCCACCGACCTACTTCTTTCGCCTATATATACTCATATACCCCAAAAACATCAAGGAGCACCACAAAACCCTATTTTCACCGCCGCAACCTTCTGTACCCGTGAGATCCCATCTTGGGGCCTTTTCTGGCGCTCCACCGGAGGGCGAATCGATCACGGAGGGCGTCTACATCAACACCATAGCCTCTCCGATGATGTGTGAGTAGTTTACCATAGACCCTCGGGTCCATAGTTATTAGCTAGATGGCTTCTTCTCTCTCTTTGGATCTCAATACAAAGTTCTCCTTGATTCTCTTAGAGATCTATCTGATGTAGTTCTTTTTGCAGTGTGTTTGTCGAGATCTGATGAATTGTGGGTTTATGATCAAGATTATCTATGAACAATATTTGGTTCTTCTCTGAATTCTTATATGTATGATTTGATATATTTGCAAGTCTCTTCGAATTATCAGTTTGGTTTGGCCTACTAGATTGATCTTTCTTGCAACGGGAGAAGTGCTTAGCTTTGGGTTCAATCTTGCGGTGTCCTTTCCCAGTGACAGCAGGGGCAGCAAGGCACGTATTGTATTGTTGCCATCGAGAATAAAAGGATGGGGTTTATATCATATTGCTTGAGTTTATCCCTCCACATCATGTCATCTTGCCTAATGCGTTACTCTGTTCTTATGAACTTAATACTCTAGATGCATGCTGGATAGCGGTCGATGTGTGGAGTAATATTAGTAGATGCAGAATCGTTTCGGTCTACTTGTCGCGGACGTGATGCCTATATATGATCATGCCTAGATATTCTCATAACTATGCGCTTTTCTATCAATTGCTCAAAAGTAATTTGTTCACCCACCGTAGAATATGCTATCTTGAGAGAAGCCACCAGTGAAACCTATGGCCCCCGGGTCTATCTTCCATCATATGAATCTTCCGTTAATTTGCTATTTCTGTCGTTGTTTATTTTGCAATCTTTACTTTCTAATCTATACCATAAACATACCAAAAATATTTATCTTATTATCTTTATCAGATCTCACTTTTGCAAGTGTCGTGAAGGGATTGACAACCCCTTTATCGCGTTGGTTGCAAGGTTCTTATTTGTTTGTGCAGGTACGAGGGACTTGTGTGTAGTCTCCTACTGGATTGATACCTTGGTTCTCAAAAACTAAGGGAAATACTTACGCTACTTTGCTTCATCACCCTTTCCTCGTCAAGGGAAAGCCAATGCATGCTCAAGAGGTAGCAGCTACCATGCTACTATCCACAATGAAGATATACTAGAGATGCTGCCTCATTTGCTATTTTTGGTGGATGCTAACCCTGTTGTACTTAACATGCTTGTCCATGTACTTACGCAGGGTCATAACGGCCGATGCTGTTGTTTGCCGTCGAGGTTAGCTGCATCCCATGTCTTACAGTACTTCACATCATTTGTGCAATTGCAGTTTAACTTCTACCATTTACTCGTTGCCTGTAGGTACACATGTCAGTGGCACTGATCCACGCTTCGACCTGGAGGAACAGCTCGCCTCCGCCGCCGCTGACTTTGGGTGGGCTCTGGCCAAGATGAAGTGCCCCAGCAACTACCTCTCAGGACTTACCAAGTATGTACCCACCAGTTAAATCTTACCAATACCAGTTGCAATTAATGTCTATGTTTTGTGCTGTCGATGTATTAAGCATGTTGTCGTAAACATGCCTAACACTTTTAAGCTATTTTTCCTACCTTTTTATAGATAGCTGGGCCATTATCTGCTCGGGCAGCACCTGCCCTATGATGTTTAACTCTGCCAGTTGCATTTTTATCAGTACCGTTTCAATGGCCACTAAGCCTATTGCAATTAACAGTTGTATCCATTTTTAAAGAGTTGTATTTCAACGGCTACAAACTTACAAAACATGAATTGGGATGTTGTTAAGCCTGTTGCAATTAACAGTTGTATCCATTTTTAAATCCGTCCCTTTGCTACCGTGCTACTCTTTCGAAATGAAGATATCACTACAGATGCTGCCGTTTTATTACCATTTGCTATTTTTGATGGATGTTAACCCTGTTGTAGTTAACATTGGCTTTCCATGTACTTACATAGGGCTACAATGGGCGATGTTGTTGTTTGCCGTCGAGGTTAGCTGCATCCCATGTCTTATACACCATCTATTCCTAAATATAAGTATTTTTGGAGATTCCAATATAGACTACATAAGGAGCAAAATGATTGAATCTAGATTCTAATCTAAACTATATCTATAATACTATATACATCTGTATGTAGTTCATATTGAAATCTCGGAAAAAATACTTGTACTAAGGAATATGTAGTTGTATTTTACATCATTTTTGCAATCTCAGTTTAGCTTCTAACATTTACTGGTTGCTTGTAGGTACATATATGAGCGGTACTGATCCACGCTTTGATCCCTTTTGCGTCTGGGGAAATGAGATATTCTTGAACAAGCGTCAAGTGAGGAAACTAAGAGAGATTGTTAGGCGAAAGAAACGGGTGATTGGAATTAAGCTCTTTATTTACACTTTGTTGAAGACAACAGTGAACTTTAGGATGGTAAGTAATGTCTTGCCTTTTCCCCCCTGCCCACAACAAGTTAGTCTATTAGACCTCAGTATGTGATATTTTTCTCTTTTCAGTGGTTTCTGAAGCTACTTACTGATGATTACCTTGCAAACTACATGACCGGAGTGGAGGCAACTAAGGTTAAAGTATATAATTCATGCTACCATGATAATGCTCTAGAAGTCTTCCTGAAGGCGGTGAAGGATGGGCGGGCGATCGTCACAAGGGGTTGGACAAAAGTGGTTCGTGCCTATGGCATGCAGGAAGGCACATTATGGGCATTCCGCTTCTTCAACACCGTCGGCTGTCAAAATGATTTACACTTGTCTCTTCACCTTTACCGCCTTTAAATATTGTGGTTCATCATAGTTAATTGCTGCCTAATCCTGTAATTACTAAACATATTGTAGTGGCAATTTTATTGATGGATTCGTTGTTGAACCATTGTCCTGAGAATTTGAATTGCACGTTTCATATTTCAAAATTTCCAATTAGAATAATAAATTACAGGCAAAAATAAAAAGAGAACAGACGGTCATGGAACTTTGCAAATGGTTCTGGCAGTAAAAGCGCTTGTGATGGATAGTCCAATGCCACAGAGTTTTCTACATCAAATCGTGTGTGATGTAGTTAATGAAAGCAAACAGTTAACCAAGGCAGAGCGTGTGTGATAGTTACACCTTTCACAAACGAGCGTATAAATAAAACTGTGTGGTATGTACATCCGAACGGAAACGATTTCCCTGAATTGACTATGTGGGATGTACATAAGAACAGAAATGTATTCCTTGGATTGACCGTGTGTGATATACATATGAACGGAAATATTTTTCTGGGATTCACCGTGTGGGATGTACATACCAACGGAAATGATTTTCTCGGATTACCGTGTGGGATGTACATACCTACAGAAATGATTGGGTTTCGATACCTCGCCCGATCGCACACGGCCCCAGCTAGCTCCCAGGAGGGCCTATCTCCGATGATTTCTGGGTCATGTGGGAAGGACACCCTATAGCACACACTCACTTGGCAACGGTTTGAAATGCCGTCATGGAAAGGGGTTAAAAATCGTTTGTTTAGGACCGATGCGTACCCGTGTTCAGATCCTATTTCTAACCCACAAGTGCTCAAAATGGTCGCGACGAGCATGCGAACCCAAGAAATACTCCCCGCTTGCGCCACGAGCCATGGAGGACTCTCAAATTTGGCCCATAAGGTGGACTTTTTGCACTGGAAAGTCAAATAATCTAATTCTCCGCAGCTTTTCAGATAAGTTTTTTAACCCATTTACAATTCCTTTGGACTGAAATTCGACAGATTATAGTGGGTATACACCTTTGACCGCTTGGTAAGGACATATGTTTCTTTGTGCACATCCTCAATGATCCTGGCAATACCATTTGGTCGTACATTCGAGAAAATGTAGCGACTATAAGCCTTATTCTCCTTTTTCACCAAGTGGCTTGCCGTAATGTATGTTCGGGACAACAAAGAACAACAGGGCATTCCTCGCATTCGTACTAACATATGTGGAAACAATATCCTCAGTATCGATGTCACAAAATTTTAGGACAACGCGCCGAAACGCGTCATGAGAAAATGAAGTTCTTTGAAGGAGTGTCATATAATGGACCGGTGTTCACTAAAACGGTCATAACTTTGCCATACAAAGTATGTTTCTGACCCACGAGTACTCAAAATGCTCGTGACAAGTGCGCAAACCAAAGAAATACTCCCCGCTTGCGCCAGGAGCCGGAGAGGACCCTCAAATTCGGGCCCTAAGATGTACTTCTTGCACTCAAAAGTCCAATAATATCATTCACTACTGCTTTTCAGACAAGATTTTTAACCCATTTACACTTCCTTTGGAGTGAAATTTGACAGATAATGGTGGGTATACACATTAGCCTGGTTAGTAAGGACAAACACTTCTTTGTGCACATGCTCTATGATCGGGGCAATCTCATTTGGTCGTAAATTCAAGAAAATCTAGCGACTACAACCTTATTCTCCTTTTTTGCCCAGTGGCATGCCGTAAAGTGTGCGCGTGATAGCAAAGAACAAGAGTGTATTCCTCACTTCTGTCAACACATATGTGCTAAAAATATCTTCAGTATCGATGTCACAAAATTTTGGGACAACGCGTCAGAATGCGTCACAACAAAATGAAGTTATTTTAAGGAGTGCCATATAATGGACCAGTGTTCACTTAAACGGCCATAACTTTGCCATACGGAGTCAGTTTCTAAGAGCATCTCTAGCCGCGCCCCCAACAAGGCCCCCCAGGCAATTTTTCGGCCGCCGGCGCCGAAAAATCGGCCCAGTCGCGCCCCCAAAAGCCCAGTTTTTGCCGGCTTGGGCAGAAATTGGCGCCGGCGGACCCAGGCCGAACCCGGCGCGCTGGGGGCGCTTGGGGGTGCCGGCCGAAACGTTTTTGGCGCAAAAACTGGCGGGCCCTCCTTGGCAGCAACTCGACTCTTCTCCCCGCTTCGTCTTCCTCATCGCCTCGGTTCTCGCGGTGAATCAATGCCAAAGCTGTCGCGCGCTGCCGCGCCAGTCAGCCTCCTTCATTGATGCCTCATGGGCGGCGCAGTGAAGACCGGACGACGGGCGTCCCTCGCCGGCCACACGTACACACGGCAGCCGCGCGTACGCGCGGCGCCTATGCCTATATAAGCCGCCCCCAGCGAGCCGGTGACGCACAGACTCTCCACCACCGACGCCCGTTCCTTCCCCGTTCCTCCCTCTCCTCTCGCTGTCTCAATTTTAACCATGGCTGAGCGCTTCCCAGGCGACGGCGCAGCTGCGAACGGCTTTGGCCGCCATAACCTTCACGAGGACGAAGCTCGGCTCCTCTTTGAAGCCGAGTACCCGGTCCCGCCAAACATGCGGGTGCCTGGGGCGTGGAGGATCAGCGTCGGCGGGGTCCCGGTGCCACAACCGTCCACCGGGGCGGTGCGGCGTGCGGAGATCGCGTGTATCCGCGCCTCTCTGCCGCTCACGGTGAGGGAAGGTCCACGGTATGTCCCTGACAGCCCGCTGTGGGAGCCCTACTTCCGTCGCCGCCACGCCGACCAGCTCGAGGCCACCAACGGCGTCGTGCCCTTCGGGAGGCTCATCTCCGAAGGCCGCCGCCGATGGTGGGGCGTGCCCGGCCGCACGCTGGAGGCCGCCCTCGAGTACATCAAGGGCGACAACACACCCAGGCTGGAGTACCCCGCTCCACCGTCTTTCTCTCGCTGGCGTGGGAGCTCGTGGACGCTGAGGCACATGGAACCGAGGGCATCCTCCTCCTCGTTCGGCCGCTCAACTGGCTCTCCTTGCCTCCGCCCCGTCAAGCCGGAGACGCCTGTCAGCCACCACACCTGCAGCTCCGGCGTCCGCATCGCCGACTCCTCCCCTACCTCTGGACGCCTCATCCTCATCAGGCCGAAGGCGGAGCCCGTGATGAGGACATCAATACCATTGTTACACCCACAGCCCCTGCTGCTATACATACTGGACCAATTACTAGAGCTCGCGCACGCCAATTGAATTATCAGGTACTTTCGTTTCTTGGTAATGATTCTAATGTTCATGAGAATATTATGCTGCCTAAATTGGATACATTTGTTTTGCTTACAAATGAAGGGCCTAGCTTGGAGAAGGATGATCATTGGAGCAAGAACAAGCATGGAGTTGATGGCATGCTGATAGAGGCAAAGGTGTCCCGATGTTTCGATGAGATGGTCGCTATCGTTTCTGTGGGAGTCGACCTTGACGATCCGACTACGAACGTGCGAGACGTCGCGCCTTAGCAACCGCTAAACCAACTTCCGAGGGTTATTGACCACGCCGGAGCACGATCAACCTGACCACGAGGGCCTGTTTCCTGCGAGCAAACGAAGAACAAGCAAGAAACTAAGATTGCAATCTGGATATTGCGAATAAAAGAGGAAAGCTTTATTAACGAAGGTGGGGTTTTGTGACGCCTTGGTCTGGTCGTTGAACACAAACGAAGTACGCGAAGTTGCAGCTATGGCGAACTTTTGATCTAAACAAAACCCAAAGTCTAAACGACGCCCTAAGGGCTGTATATATGGAGGAAGAGGAGGGAATTTCGTGGCCCCTGATGGTGGGGTCCGAAACCAACCCTAACTCTTGTTTCCCCACACATACGGACTCTAAAAATAGCCTATACTTAAGTATTTCGAAATTACATGGGCCTGGCCCAAAAATAAGGTGACGCAGCACCTAGAATAGCCTATGGACGAATATTATGAAGTGGCATCTTGTAGATTTCGTCCAAGGCTTCATTCACTCCTTATGGTGGCTTCAAAGTCCTGAAATCATCACTTGTAACTCCGTTCTTGATCCCCTTGCGCATGCCATCAACTCCATGCGTGTTCTTGCTCCAATGTTCATCCTTCTCCAAGCTAGGCCCTTCACTTGTAAGCAAAACAAATGTATCCAATTTAGGCAGTATCATATTCTCATGAACATTAGAATCATTACCAAGAAACGAAAGTACCTGGTAATTTAATTGGCGTGCGCGAGCTCTAGTAATTGGTCCAGTATGTATAGCAGCAGGGGCTGTGGATGTAACAATGGTATTGATGTCCTCATCACATGCGCAAGGGAGACAAGAACAGAGTTTCAAGTGATGATTTCAGGACTTTCAAGCCACCATAATGAGTGCATGAAGCCTTGGACGAAATATACAAGATGCCACTTCATAATTTTCGTCCAGAGGCTATTCTAGGTGTTGCGTCACCTTCTTTTTGGGCCAGGCCCATGTAATTTCGAAATACTTCAATATAGGCTGTTTTTAGAGTCCGTATGTGTGGGGAAACAAGAGTTAGGGTGGGTTTCGGATTCCTCCTCCAAGGGCCACGAAATTCCCCCCTCTTCCTCCATATATACAGCCCCTAGGGCATCGTTTAGACTTTGGGTTTTGTTTAGATTAAAAGTTCGCCATAGCTGCAACTTCGCGTACTTCGTTTGTGTTCAACGACCAGACCAAGGCGTCGCAGAACCCCACCTTGATCAATAAAGCTTTCCTCTTATATTCGCAATATCCAGATTGCAATCTTAGTTTCTTGTTTGTTCTTCGTTTGCCTGCAGGAAACAGACCTTCGTGGTCAGGTTGATCGTGCTCCGGCGTGGTCAATAACCTCTCGGAGTTGGTTTAGCGATTGCTAAGGCGCGACGTCCTCACACGTTCATAGTCAGATCGTCAAAGTCGACTTCCTACAAAACTATAGCCACCATCTCATCGGAAGACGGGACACCTTTGCCTCTATCAAGTGGTATCAGATTTCCAGGTTGCTCGGTGAGATTTTACAGTTTTTCGTAGATTAGATCGAGTCTGTTCTTCATACCTAAAGTCCACAAAAAAGCCACAAAAAATTTTTAGGGTTAGTTCATCATATCCGAACCAATCTGAGCCTTTGCATAATCTTTTTAGGGTTTTTGCTTTGTTGAATTTGCGGTTGCATCGTCGTGTCATGTTGCTGGTCTTAGAGTCTAGTCTTTTAGAGTTTCGAGTTCTGGTCATAAGTTGTCACGCCACCGCCGCACCATCATCAACGCCTTGCCATCTACCACCATTGCTTATCCGCCACCGCTCTAAATCCGTATCCATATACCACCACCACTCCATATCCATATACCACCACCAATCTGTATCCATATACCACCACCGCTACCATATACCACCACCGCTGCCATATACCACCACCATATATCCACCACCAATCCGAGTTCTTCTCATATTAGGTTTGTTTTCGAGATCCATCTAAATTCCGATTCGCATTTCCTTGCCTGCGTAGGTCTCGGAAAAAAAAAGACCCCCGGGCAGTTTTTAGGCCAAAATTTCGGCGACCGAAAATATTTTTTCCCTATCATATTTTTAGGCTGTTCTGAGTCTTTTGAGACACTTGCCATCATAGTGATTTTTGGTCGCACTTTTTCGTCGCCGCTGCCCTGATTTCCGAAAAAAAAATTGTCAAAAAACTTTCGTACCCATCCTGTCAATTTGACCTGGGAAGAGTTTTGAGACACTCGCCATTATAGTGTTTTTTTCGCAAAAAAAAAGAGCGCAAAAAAAAACAGAGCGAATTTTTTTTCCAGAGTGTGCTTTTCCGTTCTTTCCGTGCAGCGCCGTGATTTTGTTAGTGTTCTAGGCTCGCTTCTCTAGCACGGTCTAGCCTAGGACCAGCACAGTACCGTCGTTGAGCGTTTATTCAACTTTGCATCTCTGAATTGATTATTGCTGACCCTTTTTGCTACCATATTACAAGCCTTCCCAGCTCCACATACATCTACATCGTGCGTTTGACTCTCCCTGGTAATCGCTCTATCCAAGCTTTGAGAGTTTTGACTACATCGGTTGCCGATCACCGCCTGCAGGTGGGTAAGAACTGGTAAGAATTTGAGATTGGCTTGACGGATTTGTGACTGTCCACCACACCGCCACCACCACTTCCTAGTAGTCTGTCGAATCATATTCTTGTGTGTTTCTATTGCTGCTAACCATGGCAGGATCACAAGCCGACGAGACTGACTGGGAGAACATGACAAACAAAGCGTTACATGATAAGTTTCAACAAATGATGAGTGGACAGGTGGAAGATGTGCTAAATAGATTTGAAGAGGCCATGGAGAAGATAGATGACATTGAGAAGGTGTTTGAAACAAAGCTCGATAACAAGTTTAATGAATTGCTCGCGCGTCTACCACCACCACCACCGGCTGCACCTAACGCACCTCTACAACAACAACAACGACTACCTCCACATCGCGAAACAGCCCTCCGCCGAGCGACCACTGTCCCTCTTCAGCCTGGCCAAGCTGCTGGTGCTGCTACTGATACTTCTGTGGCTCCTGCTGCTGATGTGGGGGAGGATGATTATGTGGGAGATTACGAGGATGAGGTTGATCAACATCTGAACTACGTGCAACCACCAGCACCACAACCACCAGGTCGTCCACATGCAAATAATGGCAATGTTAGGGCTCCCCCTCAGGTACGAGATCATAACCATCTCCCTAAACTGAAATTGAATATTCCACCATTTGAGGGTAGATATGTTCCTGATATATATCTTACTTGGGAGTTAGAAACTGAACAACGATTGACATGTTTACAATATCCTGAGGAGAGACGTGTTCCTGCTGCTGTTTGTGCTTTCACTAGCTTTGCATGTGTTTGGTGGTCTAAACATTGTAGATTATATCTTGTTCCAGCTACTTGGGCTGCTTTGAAAACTGCTATGCGTATGATGAGGACATGACTACCTTGGATACGACCAAAAATATTGCATACATGCATATTTGTTAGGTGATTTCTAGTGCAAACTATTCAATAATCTATTTATGTTATCCAGAACAAAAATACTTCACACACTTTTGTGTTTTGTCTAATTGCAGGTGTATGGGACATTTGGTGCAATCCACATATGAAGATAAGGGAAAAAGAGAAGTTTAGGTGCTGTTCAAAAAGTCCTCTCACGTCACTTTTGGACCAAGAGAAGATAGAGTCCAAGTCTCTCATGTTCTGGATTCAGATTCGGACTGCACAGACATACCTGACTCAAAACGCCAACAACTTTTTCATACGGACTCCGAATGGGTGATTCTTTTTTTGTTGGAAAGTAGATTTCATCCTCTTTCCAGAACAATTGGAATCACCTTTAAATTCATCCGGAGCATTGAGATATGGACGAAACAATCTGACGCTGCAGCAGAATCCGAGTCAAACAACAAGTCCAAAGGTGTTGCATCACCTCCACTTGGGCCCATGAGCCTTGTACGACCTAGGGTTGGTTTAGGCAGCCTTGGGACGTCCTCCCACCTCCTTGGCCGCCACCCCTTGCTCCTATATAAGTAGATCCACCTAGTAGCTTTTTCCTTGGGATTTGTTTAGTTAAAAGTTAGCCATTGCAACTTTGTGTACTTTGTTTGTGTCCAACGACCAGACCAAGACCGCTTTCGGATCCCCACCTTTATCAATATTTCATCAATATTCGCAATATTCAGATTGCTTTATCATATTCTTGCATGTCCTTCGATTGCTTGCAGGAATAGACCTTCGTGGTCAGGCTGATCGTGCTTCCAGCATCGTCGGTAACCTCGGGAGATTGGTTTTGCGATTGCTAAGGCGCAACGTCGT
The DNA here is from genome assembly GCA_032464435.1 of Aegilops umbellulata. Classification (NCBI taxonomy): domain Eukaryota; kingdom Viridiplantae; phylum Streptophyta; class Magnoliopsida; order Poales; family Poaceae; genus Aegilops; species Aegilops umbellulata. Next base: position 269,623,278 of record CP136057.1, on the reverse strand, counting down.
GCACGTTTGTAGTCGGATCGTCAAAGTCGTCTCCACCAAATCGATAGTGATCATCTCATCGAAAGATCGGGATACCCCCGCCTCTATCAAGTGGTATCAGTTTTCAGGTTGCTCGGTGAGAATTTCCAGTTTTTACTAGATTAGATCTATTTTCTTACCTATTGTCCCAAAAAAAGCCACACAAAAAAAGTTAGATCTATTCATCCTTTGTCCAAGCCAGTCTGAGTCTTTGCAATTTTCTTTTCATTGTTTGCATTATTGAATTATCAGTTGCATCGTCGTGTCGAGTTGCTGGTCTTAGTGTCTAGTTCATTTAGAGTTTCGATTTCTGTTCACATTGGTCACGTCGCCGCTGCATCGTTATCCCTTCCGCTGCCCACCACACCACCCATCACTTTCCACCACGTGCTACCCATAGTTCATTGTCACAATCATAGTTGAGGCCATTCACATCTTCGCTTGATCCAATCTGCATCTTATCTAGTTTGTCTTGGAAAGAGGGAGAAAAAAAAGACAGAGAAAAAAAGAGTGAAAAAAGAGAAAAAAAAGTCAGAGGGAAAAAAGAAAAAGAAAAAAAAGTGTGAGGAAAAAAAAGAGAGAAGAAAAAAAAATCGGGTCTATCTAGACTCAATCTCGTAGTTGAATTCGGATTGGATTCTGTTTTGTGCACTGTTCAGTCAAATAGGCATAACTTTCTCATACGAAGTCCGTTTTGGCTCCACGAGTACTCAAATTAAAGCTAGCGACGAGCCGCATCTAAATAGTTGCAGAAGCTAGTTCAATATTTGACACCTCAAAATCGTCTTCTAAATAGGTCTTTTTGCCCTCCTAAGTTCGCGGACACAGCTTATTCCAGTTTTCAGGCCAGTTTTCGAATTCTTTGACTCCTCATATCAATTTGGAATTGAGTGATTCTTTTTGCATTGGAAAGCTTGAGCTAGTAGCATTCTTTGAAAAAAGTTATCAGAAAATTTGCTCAAACTTTTGAAGAGGAAAGTTGGAGAGAGAGTTGTTGTTTATCCTGCTTGGCAGTTGTTTCACATCATTATCTTTACTGCTATTGTGATCTTCACTTATATCTTGCTGTCCAGAGCTACTTCATATCCTTTATTGATGCTAGTTGTTCTACGCCGTGACCTTATTGGTGTTCTAGGCTCGCGTCTCTAGTCCGGTCTAGCCTAGGACCAGCACAGTACCGTCGTTGAGCGTTTATTCAACTTTGCATCTCTGAATTGATTATTGCTGACCCTTTTTGCTACCATATTACAAGCCTTCCCAGCTCCACATACATCTACATCGTGCGTTTGACTCTCCCTGGTAATCGCTCTATCCAAGCTTTGAGAGTTTTGACTACATCGGTTGCCGATCACCGCCTGCAGGTGGGTAAGAACTGGTAAGAATTTGAGATTGGCTTGACGGATTTGTGACTGTCCACCACACCGCCACCACCACTTCCTAGTAGTCTGTCGAATCATATTCTTGTGTGTTTCTATTGCTGCTAACCATGGCAGGATCACAAGCCGACGAGACTGACTGGGAGAACATGACAAACAAAGCGTTACATGATAAGTTTCAACAAATGATGAGTGGACAGGTGGAAGATGTGCTAAATAGATTTGAAGAGGCCATGGAGAAGATAGATGACATTGAGAAGGTGTTTGAAACAAAGCTCGATAACAAGTTTAATGAATTGCTCGCGCGTCTACCACCACCACCACCGGCTGCACCTAACGCACCTCTACAACAACAACAACGACTACCTCCACATCGCGAAACAGCCCTCCGCCGAGCGACCACTGTCCCTCTTCAGCCTGGCCAAGCTGCTGGTGCTGCTACTGATACTTCTGTGGCTCCTGCTGCTGATGTGGGGGAGGATGATTATGTGGGAGATTACGAGGATGAGGTTGATCAACATCTGAACTACGTGCAACCACCAGCACCACAACCACCAGGTCGTCCACATGCAAATAATGGCAATGTTAGGGCTCCCCCTCAGGTACGAGATCATAACCATCTCCCTAAACTGAAATTGAATATTCCACCATTTGAGGGTAGATATGTTCCTGATATATATCTTACTTGGGAGTTAGAAACTGAACAACGATTGACATGTTTACAATATCCTGAGGAGAGACGTGTTCCTGCTGCTGTTTGTGCTTTCACTAGCTTTGCATGTGTTTGGTGGTCTAAACATTGTAGATTATATCTTGTTCCAGCTACTTGGGCTGCTTTGAAAACTGCTATGCGTATGATGAGGACATGACTACCTTGGATACGACCAAAAATATTGCATACATGCATATTTGTTAGGTGATTTCTAGTGCAAACTATTCAATAATCTATTTATGTTATCCAGAACAAAAATACTTCACACACTTTTGTGTTTTGTCTAATTGCAGGTGTATGGGACATTTGGTGCAATCCACATATGAAGATAAGGGAAAAAGAGAAGTTTAGGTGCTGTTCAAAAAGTCCTCTCACGTCACTTTTGGACCAAGAGAAGATAGAGTCCAAGTCTCTCATGTTCTGGATTCAGATTCGGACTGCACAGACATACCTGACTCAAAACGCCAACAACTTTTTCATACGGACTCCGAATGGGTGATTCTTTTTTTGTTGGAAAGTAGATTTCATCCTCTTTCCAGAACAATTGGAATCACCTTTAAATTCATCCGGAGCATTGAGATATGGACGAAACAATCTGACGCTGCAGCAGAATCCGAGTCAAACAACAAGTCCAAAGGTGTTGCATCACCTCCACTTGGGCCCATGAGCCTTGTACGACCTAGGGTTGGTTTAGGCAGCCTTGGGACGTCCTCCCACCTCCTTGGCCGCCACCCCTTGCTCCTATATAAGTAGATCCACCTAGTAGCTTTTTCCTTGGGATTTGTTTAGTTAAAAGTTAGCCATTGCAACTTTGTGTACTTTGTTTGTGTCCAACGACCAGACCAAGACCGCTTTCGGATCCCCACCTTTATCAATATTTCATCAGTATTCGCAATATTCAGATTGCTTTATCATATTCTTGCATGTCCTTCGATTGCTTGCAGGAATAGACCTTCGTGGTCAGGCTGATCGTGCTTCCAGCATCGTCGGTAACCTCGGGAGATTGGTTTTGCGATTGCTAAGGCGCAACGTCGTGCACGTTTGTAGTCGGATCGTCAAAGTCGTCTCCACCAAATCGATAGTGATCATCTCATCGAAAGATCGGGATACCCCCGCCTCTATCAAGTGGTATCAGTTTTCAGGTTGCTCGGTGAGAATTTCCAGTTTTTACTAGATTAGATCTATTTTCTTACCTATTGTCCCAAAAAAAGCCACACAAAAAAAGTTAGATCTATTCATCCTTTGTCCAAGCCAGTCTGAGTCTTTGCAATTTTCTTTTCATTGTTTGCATTATTGAATTATCAGTTGCATCGTCGTGTCGAGTTGCTGGTCTTAGTGTCTAGTTCATTTAGAGTTTCGATTTCTGTTCACATTGGTCACGTCGCCGCTGCATCGTTATCCCTTCCGCTGCCCACCACACCACCCATCACTTTCCACCACGTGCTACCCATAGTTCATTGTCACAATCATAGTTGAGGCCATTCACATCTTCGCTTGATCCAATCTGCATCTTATCTAGTTTGTCTTGGAAAGAGGGAGAAAAAAAAGACAGAGAAAAAAAGAGTGAAAAAAGAGAAAAAAAAGTCAGAGGGAAAAAAAGAAAAAGAAAAAAAAGTGTGAGGAAAAAAAAGAGAGAAGAAAAAAAAATCGGGTCTATCTAGACTCAATCTCGTAGTTGAATTCGGATTGGATTCTGTTTTGTGCACTGTTCAGTCAAATAGGCATAACTTTCTCATACGAAGTCCGTTTTGGCTCCACGAGTACTCAAATTAAAGCTAGCGACGAGCCGCATCTAAATAGTTGCAGAAGCTAGTTCAATATTTGACACCTCAAAATCGTCTTCTAAATAGGTCTTTTTGCCCTCCTAAGTTCGCGGACACAGCTTATTCCAGTTTTCAGGCCAGTTTTCGAATTCTTTGACTCTTCATATCAATTTGGAATTGAGTGATTCTTTTTGCATTGGAAAGCTTGAGCTAGTAGCATTCTTTGAAAAAAGTTATCAGAAAATTTGCTCAAACTTTTGAAGAGGAAAGTTGGAGAGAGAGTTGTTGTTTATCCTGCTTGGCAGTTGTTTCACATCATTATCTTTACTGCTATTGTGATCTTCACTTATATCTTGCTGTCCAGAGCTACTTCATATCCTTTATTGATGCTAGTTGTTCTATGCCGTGACCTTATTGGTGTTCTAGGCTCGCGTCTCTAGTCCGGTCTAGCCTAGGACCAGCACAGTACCGTCGTTGAGCGTTTATTCAACATTGCATCTTTGAATTGATTATTGCTAATCTTTTGCTACCATATATAGCCAACCCAGCTCCACATATTTCTACACCGTGTATACGTACGTTCCCCTGGCAATCGCTTTACACAATCTTCGGAGTTATTTGACACCGCTGGTTGCCTGTCACCACCTGTCGCATGGTAAGAACTTGTAAGATATTGATATTTGCTTTACTGTGAACACTTTACAACCACATCCTAGTAGTTCATAGGAACATTATTCTCGAATTTTGTTTCTTGTTTCTACTAATCATGACAGGTTCCGGAGATAGAAGTTCTTGGATGACGGACACATCTTCACCATCACGAGAGTTGGGACAACACACAGAAGCGCATGGTCTGGTTATCTCTTTACCGTCATTTGAGGGTAGATTTAATCCTGCTATTTATCTAGCTTGAGAGCTTGAAGTTGAACAAGTTTTTAGTCACCATGACTTTTCTGAACTTGAGCGAGTACGAGCTGCCACTAGAGCATTTACTGGTTTTGCTTCTGTTTGGTGGAATGTGCATTGTAAGAAAAACATTGATAACCAACCCACAACTTGGAAATATTTGAAAGATGTAATGAGACAACATTTTTTCCCCTCCTTACTATCGTCGTGAATTGCTTCGCAAATTTGAACAATTTAAACAAGGCAACAACACTGTTCATGCTTACTACCAAGAGTTCAAATCTTATATGCATCATTGTGACATAGAAGAATCTGAGGATGATACAATGAATAGATTTTTTGGTGGTTTGAACCATGATATTCAGGCACGATTTCAGTATATTCCTCGTTGCATTACTGGTATGTATGTTCGTGCTTGTACCTTTGAGAGACAGTTACAGGAGGATGCATTGGGTGACTACAACAACTACTATTCTAGTTCATGCTCACCACCACCGCTTGGTTCCTCCAGCGTTGCACCTACTAGAGCAGCCACACCTCAGACTGTGAGTGCGACATCATCTCAAGAGTATGGTGCATTGTCAACGTCCGTACCTACATCAGCTACGTCTTTGCGACAAGGTAACAGTAAAGGTATTGATGATATAACTTCACATGAGAATGATGCATCCCTAGTTAACTTAAATGCATCATGTGTTCAGTTACCTGGTGATTTGAGCACAACACCTATTTTAGAGAATCTTGATACTGTCATGAATGCGTCATGTGATCAAACAACTGAAATACCAACAATTTTGAGTGCACCCATTGAGTTAACTGTTGATGCAAAAGAATCAATGTTTAATCATTTTGATATGACCTCTAATCTTGGTGATGATTCTGTGACCAAAGACTTATTGCATGTTTGCCTATTTAAGCATGTTGTAGCATGTAAATTAGATGCAAGTAAGGTTTATTCACCAATGTTGGGATGGTTTAATGATGAACATTGTCAATATTTTGATATGAATATGAGCATCACTTATATGTGCAAATTGAGTTGCAATATTTTCATGTCTTCTACTTCTAGTGATAATATTTTGGCTTTAGATTTTATGAACTATGCAAGTTACTCATCTATACATGTGTCATATGTGCAAAAACCAAGGGAAGTAAAAATGGATGACATATACATATACAACATGTACACCTTGTCTCTTTTGTTAGCCACATTTCAGATTAAGCAACGCCGAGGACGGCTTTGTTTTAAAAAAGGGGAGGGTGATGAGGACATGACTACCTTGGATACGACCAAAAATATTGCATACATGCATATTTGTTAGGTGATTTCTAGTGCAAACTATTAAATAATCTATTTATGTTATCCAGAACAAAAATACTTCACACACTTTTGTGTTTTGTCTAATTGCAGGTATATGGGACATTTGTGCAATCCACATATGAAGATAAGGGAAAAAGAGAAGTTTAGGTTCTGTTCAAAAAGTCCTCTCACGTCACTTTTGGACCAAGAGAAGATAGAGTCCAAGTCTCTCACGTTCTGGATTCAGATTCGGACTGCACAGACATACCTGACTCAAAACGCCAACAACTTTTTCATACGGACTCCGAATGGGTGATTCTTTTTTTGTTGGAAAGTAGATTTCATCCTCTTTCCAAAACAATTGGAATCACCTTTAAATTCATCCGGAGCATTGAGATATGGACGAAACAATCTGACGCTGCAGCAGAATCCGAGTCAAACAACAAGTCCAAAGGTGTTGCATCACCTCCACTTGGGCCCATGAGCCTTGTACGACCTAGGGTTGGTTTAGGCAGCCTTGGGACATCCTCCCACCTCCTTGGCCGCCACCCCTTGCTCCTATATAAGTAGATCCACCTAGTAGCTTTTTCCTTGGGATTTGTTTAGTTAAAAGTTAGCCATTGCAACTTCGTGTACTTTGTTTGTGTCCAACGACCAGACCAAGACCGCTTTCGGATCCCCACCTTTATCAATACTTCATCAATATTCGCAATATTCAGATTGCTTTATCATATTCTTGCATGTTCTTCGATTGCTTGCAGGAGTAGACTTTCGTGGTCAGGCTGATCGTGCTTCCAGCATCGTCAGTAACCTCGGGAGATTGGTTTTGCGATTGCTAAGGCGCAACGTCGTGCACGTTTGTAGTCGGATCGTCAAAGTCGTCTCCACCAAATCGATAGTGATCATCTCATCGAAAGATCGGGATACCCCCGCCTCTATCAGCGTACTAGTTGGGTTCCACCATATTATCAACGTGAATTACTTCAGAAATTGCAGCGCTTAAGACAAGGCAAAAATTCGGTAGAAGAATATTATCGGGAATTACAAACTGGCTTGATTAGATGTGGTATTGTTGAGGAGAATGAAGCTATGCTTGCACATTTTCTGGGTGGATTAAATAGAGAGATTCAGACCATTCTAGACTATAAGGATTATAATAATATCACTCGTTTATTCCATCTTGCTTGTAAAGCTGAACGTGAAGTGCAGGATCGACAGGCATTGGCGCGAACTAACTTTTCTGCAGGTCGACCTTCATCATGGACACCACGTGCATCATCTACTCCCACACGTTCTGCTACACCGGCACCTCCGTCGGCTGCCACCTCCAACCGTGATACAGTAAAGCAGGCACAATCACCACTATCTGCCAAGAGCACACCTTCTGGGCCTGCAAAGAGCTCTTCTTCATCGATGGCATCAACAGGGCAAACACATGATATTATTTGTCGACGTTGCAAGGGTGGAGGTCATGATGCGAGAGAATGCCCATCTAAGCGTGTGATGATTGTTACTGAGGATGGTGGGTATGAGTCCGCTAGTGACTATGATGAGGAGACTTTGGCTCTTATTACACATGAAGAACACGGTGGAGGTGATTCTGATCATGAGACGCAATACACGGCTGCTGAAGATGCTGACATGTATGAATGTTTAGTTGCTCAACGTGTTTTGAGTGTGCAGGTTACACAAGCTGAGCAAAATCAGAGGCATAATTTATTCCATACAAAGGGAGTTGTGAAGGAACGTTCTATTCGCGTCATCATAGATGGAGGGAGCTGCAACAAATTGGCTAGCATGGAGATGGTGGAGAAGCTATCTCTCACCACAAGACCACATCCACATCCTTATTACATCCAATGGTTCAACAACAGCGGCAAGGTTAAGGTAACACGTACTGTTCTTGTGCATTTTAGTATCTCTACATATGTTGATTATGTTTATTGTGATGTGGTACCTTTGCAAGCATGTTCCTTATTACTTGGTAGACCATGGCAATTTGATAAAAATTCTGTACACCATGGTAGAGCCAATCAGTATACTCTTGTTCATAAGGATAAAAATATTACTTTGCTTCCTATGACTCCTGATTCCATTTTGAAAGATGATATTAATAGAGCTAATAAAGCAAAACAGGAGAAAAATAAGAGTGAAAATCAGATTGTGGCAAAAGAATTTGAGCAACAAATGAAGCCTAGTAATAAACCATCTAGTGTTGCTTCTGAAATTAAATTGAAAAGTGCATGTTTACTTGCCACCAAATCTGATATTGATGAGCTCGATTCTAGCAAATATGTTTGCTATGCTTTTGTGTGCAAAGAGGCATTATTTTCATTCGAGGACGTGCCTTCCTCTTTGCCCCCTGCTGTCACTAACATTTTGTAGGAGTTCGCTGACGTCTTCCCACAAGACGTGCCACCGGGATTACCACCTATTCGAGGGATTGAGCATCAAATTGACTTAATTCCCGGTGCATCGCTACCCAACCGTGCACCATACCGTACCAATCCAAAGGAGACGAAGGAGATTATGCGTCAAGTACAGGAGCTGCTCGACAAAGGTTATATACGTGAATCTCTTAGTCCTTGTGATGTTCCTATTATACTAGTGCCCAAAAAGGATGGTACATCGCGTATGTGTGTTGATTGTAGAGGCATTAATAATATTACTATTCGTTATCGTCATCCTATTCCTAGGCTAGATGATATGCTTGATGAATTGAGTGGCTCTACAATATTCTCCAAAGTTGATTTGCGTAGTGGATACCATCAAATTCGTATGAAATTGGGAGATGAATGGAAAACAGCATTTAAAACTAAGTTTGGTTTATATGAGTGGTTAGTCATGCCTTTTGGGTTAACTAATGCACCTAGTACTTTAATGAGATTAATGAACGAAGTTTTACGTGCTTTCATTGGACGGTTTGTGGTAGTCTATTTTGATGATATACTGATTTATAGCAAATCTTTGGAAGAACATTTGGAACATTTACGTGCTGTTTTTAATGCTCTACGTGATGCACGTTTGTTTGGTAACCTTGGGAAGTGCACCTTTTGCACCGACCGAGTGTCTTTTCTTGGCTATGTTGTTACTCCATAGGGAATTGAAGTTGATAAAGCCAAGATTGAAGCTATTGAGAGTTGGCCGCAGCCCAAAACGGTCACACAAGTGAGGAGTTTTCTTGGACTCGCTGTTTTCTATAGGCGTTTTGTGAGGGATTTTAGTACCATTGCTGCACCTCTCAATGAGCTTACAAAGAAGGATGTGCCTTTTGTTTGGGGTACCGCACAGGAAGAAGCCTTCACAGTATTGAAAGATAAGTTGACACATGCTCCTTTACTCCAACTTCCTGATTTTAATAAGACTTTTGAGCTTGAATGTGATGCTAGTGGAATTGGATTAGGAGGTGTGTTATTACAAGATGGCAAACCTGTTGCATACTTTTCTGAAAAATTGAGTGGGCCTAGTCTGAACTATTCTACTTATGATAAAGAATTATATGCTCTTGTTCGGACTTTAGAGACATGGCAACATTATTTATGGCCCAAAGAATTTGTTATACATTCTGATCATGAATCTTTGAAACATATTAAAAGTCAAGCTAAACTGAATCGTAGACATGCTAAATGGGTTGAATTCATTGATACTTTCCCTTATGTCATTAAACACAAGAAGGGTAAAGAAAATGTTATTGCTGATGCTTTGTCTCGTCGCCATACTATGCTTTCACAACTTGACTTCAAAATATTTGGTTTGGAGACCATCAAAGATCAATATGTGCATGATGCTGATTTTAAAGAAGTAATGCAGAATTGTAAAGAAGGAAGAACATGGAACAAGTTCGTTGTTAATGATGGTTTTGTGTTCCGTGCTAACAAGCTATGCATTCCAGCTAGCTCTGTTCGTCTTTTGTTGTTGCAGGAGGCGCATGGAGGAGGATTAATGGGACACTTTGGCGTGAAGAAGACGGAGGACGTACTTGCTACACATTTCTTTTGGCCAAAGATGAGACGGGATGTTGAGCATTTTGTTGCTCGCTGCAATACATGTCAAAAAGTTAAGTCACGACTTAATCCTCATGGTTTATATATGCCTTTGCCTGTGCCTAGTGTTCCTTGGGAGGATATATCTATGGACTTTGTTTTAGGTTTACCTCGAACAAAGAAGGGGAGGGATAGCATATTTGTTGTCGTGGATAGATTCTCGAAAATGGCACACTTTATACCATGTCATAAAAGCGATGATGCTGTTAATGTTGCTGATTTGTTCTTTCGTGAAATTATTCGCTTGCATGGTGTGCCAAATACTATTGTTTCAGACCGTGATACTAAATTTCTTAGCCACTTTTGGAGATGTTTATGGGCCAAGTTGGGGACTAAACTGCTTTTTAGTACTACTTGTCACCCCCAAACTGATGGACAAACTGAAGTAGTCAATAGAACATTGTCTACTATGCTTAGGGTTGTTTTGAAGAATAATAAGAAAATGTGGGAAGAATGCTTGCCTCATATTGAATTTGCTTATAATCGTTCGTTGCATTCTACTACTAAGATGTGCCCTTTTGAAATTGTGTATGGTTTCCTACCTCGTGCACCCATTGATTTGTTGCCTCTTCCATCTTCGGAGAAGGTTAATTTTGATGCTAAAGAACGTGTTAAATTGATTTTAAAAATGCATGAGTTAACTAAGGAAAACATTGAGCGTATGAATGCTAAATATAAACTTGCTAGAGATAAGGGTAGAAAACATGTTGTCTTTGCACCTGGAGATCTTGTTTGGTTACATTTGCGTAAGGATAGGTTTCCTAATTTGCGCAAATCAAAGCTAATGCCACGTGCTGATGGTCCATTTAAGGTGTTAGAGAAAATAAATGATAATGCATATAAACTTGAGCTGCCTGCAGATTTTGGGGTTAGTCCCACTTTTAACATTGCAGATTTGAAGCCTTATTTGGGTGAGGAAGATGAGCTTCCGTCGAGGACGACTTCATTTCAAGAAGGGGAGGATAATGAGGAGATCAATACCATTGTTACACCCACAGCCCCTGCTGCTATACATACTGGACCAATTACTAGAGCTCGCGCACGCCAATTGAATTATCAGGTACTTTCGTTTCTTGGTAATGATTCTAATGTTCATGAGAATATGATGCTGCCTAAATTGGATACATTTGTTTTGCTTACAAATGAAGGGCCTAGCTTGGAGAAGGATGATCATTGGAGCAAGAACAAGCATGGAGTTGATGGCATGCGCAAGGGAGACAAGAACAGAGTTTCAAGTGATGATTTCAGGACTTTGAAGCCACCATAATGAGTGCATGAAGCCTTGGACGAAATATACAAGATGCCACTTCATAATTTTCGTCCAGAGGCTATTCTAGGTGCCGCGTCACCTTCTTCTTGGGCGAGGCCCATGTAATTTCGAAATACTTCAATATAGGCTGTTTTTAGAGTCCGTATGTGTGGGGAAACAAGAGTTAGGGTGGGTTTCGGACCCCTCCTCCAAGGGCCACGAAATTCCCCCCTCTTCCTCCATATATACAGCCCCTAGGGCATCGTTTAGACTTTGGGTTTTGTTTAGATTAAAAGTTCGCCATAGCTGCAACTTCGCGTACTTCGTTTGTGTTCAACGACCAGACCAAGGTGTCACAGAACCCCACCTTGATCAATAAAGCTTTCCTCTTATATTCGCAATATCCAGATTGCAATCTTAGTTTCTTGCTTGTTCTTCGTTTGCCTGCAGGAAACAGACCTTCGTGGTTAGGTTGATCGTGCTCCGGCGTGGTCAATAACCTCTCGGAGTTGGTTTAGCGATTGCTAAGGCGCGACGTCCTCGCACGTTCGTAGTCGGATCGTCAAAGTCGACTTCCTACAAAACGATAGCCACCATCTCATCGAAAGACGGGACACCTTTGCCTCTATCAGCCCGGCCTCCCCGCGGAGTACGAGGCCATAGTCCGGCGTGGCTTCTCCGACAAGGAGGCCCTAAAGTGGGCCCGGGACGACTACCTCCACGACGAGATGGTCCGGCAGCGCCGAGCCTTGGAGGAGATAGCCGCCCGCAAGCGTGGGCGCGAGGACGAGCATGACGTGGTGATCCTCGACAGCAATGAGGACGAGGACACCCCCGGACCGTCCAAACCGCCGCGCCAACCTGGGGAGGGTTCAGCAGGGAAGGCACACGCGAAGGAGGCGACGACGACGGCGGCGGCCGCGACTACACGCAGTTCTACACGCTCCTCGGCTTATTCTCCTTTTTTTCGCCAAGTGGCATGTCATAAAGTATGCGCGCGATAGCAAAGAATAAGTGGGTATTCCTCACATCGATCAACACATATGTTTTAACAATATCTTCCGTATCGATGTCACAAAATTTTGGGACAACGCGCCGGAATGCGTCACGATAAGATGAAGTTATTTCAACGAGTGCCATATAATGGACCGGTGTTCACTTAAATGGTCATAACTTTGCCATAAAGAGCCTATTTCTAACCCATAAGTACTCAAAATGGGCGCGACGAGCGTGCAACCCAAGAAATACTCCCCGCTTGCGCCACGAGACCCGGAGGACTCAACTTTGGCCTACAAGGTGGAGTTTTTGCACTTGTAAGTCAAATAATCTCATTCTCCGCGGCTTTTCAAACAAGTTTTTGAACGCATTTACACTTCCTTTGGAGTGAAATTCGACAGATTATGGTGGGTATACACCTTTGATCGCTTGGTAAGGACAAATGTTTCTTTGTGCACATCCTCTATGATCCGGGCTATACCATTTGGTCGTAAATTCGAGAAAATGTAGCGCCTATAAGCCTTATTCTCCTGTTTTCACCAAGTGGCATGCTGTAATGTATGTGCGGGACAACACAGAATAAGAGGGTATTCCCCACATTCACACTAACATATGTGGAAACAATATCCTCAGTATCGATGTCGGAAAATTGGGACAACGTGCTGCAACGCATCACGGGAAAATGAAGTTCTTTCAAGGAGTGGAATATAATGGACCGGTGTTCACTAAAACGGTCAAATACTCAAAATGCTCGTGACAAGTGTGCAAACCCGAGAAATACTCCCCTCTTGTGCCAAGAGCCCCAAAGGACCCTCAAATTCGGGCCCTAAGCTGGACTTCTTGCACTCAAAAGTCAAAGAATATCATTCACTGCTGCCTTTCAGACAAGCTTTTTAACCCATTTACACTTACTTTGGAGTGAAATTCCACAAATTATGTGGGTATACACATTAGCTCGCTTAGTAAGGACAAACATTTCTCTGTGCACATGCTCTATGATCGGGGCAATCTCATTTGGTCATAAATTCAAGAAAATCTAGCGACTATAACCTTAATCTCCTTTTTCGCCCAGTGGCATGCCGTAGAGTATGCGTGTGATAGCAAAGAACAAGAGGGTATGATGAGGACATCAATACCATTATTACATCCACAGCCCCTCCTGCTATACATACTGGACCAATTACTAGAGCTCGCGCACGCCAATTAAATTACCAGGTACTTTCGTTTCTTGGTAATGATTCTAATGTTCATGAGAATATGATACTGCCTAAATTGGATACATTTGTTTTGCTTACAAATGAAGGGCCTAGCTTGGAGAAGGATGAACATTGGAGCAAGAACACGCATGGAGTTGATGGCATGCGCAAGGGGATCAAGAACGGAGTTACAAGTGATGATTTCAGGACTTTGAAGCCACCATAAGGAGTGCATGAAGCCTTGGACGAAATATACAAGATGCCACTTCATAATATTCGTCCATAGGCTATTCTAGGTGCTGCGTCACCTTATTTTTGGGCCAGGCCCATGTAATTTCGAAATACTTAAGTATAGGCTATTTTTAGAGTCCGTATGTGTGGGGAAACAAGAGTTAGGGTTGGTTTCGGACCCCACCATCAGGGGCCACGAAATTCCCTCCTCTTCCCCCATATATACAGCCCTTAGGGCGTCGTTTAGACTTTGGGTTTTGTTTAGATCAAAAGTTCGCCATAGCGGCAACTTCGCGTACTTCGTTTGTGTTCAACGACCAGACCAAGGCGTCACAGAACCCCACCTTCATTAATAAAGCTTTCCTCTTTATTCGCAATATCCAGATTGCAATCTTAGTTTCTTGCTTGTTCTTCGTTTGCTCGCAGGAAACAGGCCCTCGTGGTCAGGTTGATCGTGCTCCGTCGTGGTTAATAACCCTCGGAAGTTGGTTTAGCGATTGCTAAGGCGCGACGTCTCGCACGTTCGTAGTCGGATCGTCAAGGTCGACTCCCACAGAAACGAAACCACCATCTCATCGAAACATCGGGACACCCTCGCCTCTATCAAGTGGTATCAGATTTTCAGGTTACTCGGTGAGATTTTACAGTTTTTCGTAGTTTAGATCGAGTCTGTTCTTCGTACCTATAGTCCACAAAAAAGCCAAAAAAAAATTAGGGTTAGTTCATCATATCCGAACCAATCTGAGCCTTTGCATAATCTTTTCTGTATTTGCTTTGTTGAATTTGCGGTTGCATCGTCGTGTCAAGTTGCTGGTCTTAGCGTCTAGTCTTTTAGAGTTTCGAGTTCTGGTCATATTAGTCACGCCGCCGCCGCACCATCATCATTGTCCCTGCCATGTTCCACCACCGCTTATCCGCCACCGCTCCGAGTCCATATACCACCACCACTCCGAGTCCATATACCACCACCGCTTATCCGCCACCGCTCCGAGTCCATATACCACCACCGCTCCGAGTCCATATACCACCACCGATCCGTATCCATATATCACCGTCACTTCGAGTCCATCTCATATTAGGTTTGCTTTCGAGATCCATCTGTTGCCAGATTCGTGTTTCCTTGGTTGAGTAGGTTTAGGATTCCATCAATCTTTTGCCGTCCGTAGAAGAGGTTGGTTTCCAAAAAAAAAAAGAGTCTGGAAACCACCCTCCGTTTAGGCCCAAAATTTTCCAAAAACGCACTTGACAAACAATTTTCTGGCTATCCTATTTTTAGGTGTTTCTTAGCCTTTTGAGACAGTCGCCGTTATTGAAAGTTTTTTTTGAGCCGTTTCCAGTTATTGGGTCCGGGCAGTCGAAAAAAAAAATTCGCAAAAAATTCGTGTCTATCCTGTCAGTTTGACCTGGGAAGAGTTTTGAGACACTCGCCATTATTGTGATTTTTCGCAAAAAAAAAGAAGCGAAAAAAAAGAGTGCCAAAAAAAAACAGGGCGAAAAAAAAAATCCAGAGTGTGCTTTTCCCTGTGTTTACGTGCAGCGCCGTGATTTTGTTGGTGTTCTAGGCTCGCGTCTCTAGCACGGTCTAGCCTAGGACCAGCACAGTACCGTCGTTGAGCGTTTATTCAACTTTGCATCTCTGAATTGATTATTGCTGACCCTTTTTGCTACCATACTATAAGCCTTCCCAGCTCCACATACATCTACTTCGTGCGTTTGACTCTCACTGGCAATCGCTCTATCCAAGCTTTTGAGAGTTTTGACTACAACGGCTGCCGATCACCGCCTGCTGCTGGGTAAGAACTGGTAAGAATTTGAGATTTGCTTGACGGATTTGTGACACGACCACCACCTCTTGTTAGTACTCTGTAGGATCATATTCTTGTGTGTTTCTATTGCTGCTAACCATGCCAGGATCACAAGCCGACGAGACTGACTGGGAGAACTTGACGAACAAGGAGCTTCATGATAAGTTTCAGCAAATGATGAGTGGACAGGTGCAAGATGTGCTAAACAGATTTGAAGAGGCCATGGAGAAGATAGATGGCATGGAGAAGACGTTCGAAACAAAGCTCGATAACAGATTTAACGAACTGCTTGCGCGTCTTCCACCACCGGCTGCACCTGCCGCACCTCTGCAACAACAGCAACAACAACGAATACCTCCAGGTCGGGAAGCAGCCCTTCGCCGAGCGATCCGTGTCCCTCTTCAGCCTGGCCAAACTGCTGGTGCTGCTGTTGATACTTCTGTGGCTCCTGCTGCTGATGCGGAGGAGGATGATTATGTGGGAGATTATGAGGATGAGGTTGATGACAATCAGAACTACGTGCAACCACCAGCACCACAACCACCAGGTCGTCCACATGCAAATAATGGTAATGTTAGGGCTCCCCCTCAGGTACGAGATCATGACCATCTCCCTAAACTGAAATTGAGTATTCCACCATTTGAGGGTAGATATGTTCCTGATATATATCTTACTTGGGAGTTAGAAACTGAACAACGATTTACATGTTTACAATATCCTGAGGAGAGACGTGTTCCTGCTGCTGTTTGTGCTTTCACTAGCTTTGCATGTGTTTGGTGGTCTGAATATTGTAGATTATATCCTGTTCCAGCTACTTGGGCTGCTTTGAAAACTGCTATGCGTACTCGTTGGGTTCCACCATATTATCAACGTGAATTACTTCAAAAATTGCAGCGCTTAAGACAAGGAAAAAATTCTGTAGAAAAATATTATCAGGAATTACAAACTGGCTTGATTAGATGTGGTATTGTTGAGGCGAATGAAGCTATGCTTGCACGTTTTCTGGGTGGATTAAATAGAGAGATTCAGACCATTCTAGACTATAAGGATTATAATAATATCACTCGTTTATTCCATCTTGCTTGTAAAGCTGAACGTGAAGTGCAGGATCGACAGGCATTGGCGCGGACTAACTTTTCTGCAGGTCGACCTTCATCATGGACACCACGTGCATCATCTACTTCCACACATTCTGCTACACCGGCACCTCCGTCAGCTGCCACCTCCAACCGTGATACAAGAAAGCAGGCACAACCACCACTATCTGCCAAGAGCACACCTGCCGGGCCTGCACAGAGCTCTGCTTCTTCCATGGCGTCTACAGGGCACACAAGTGATATTATTTGTCGTCGTTGTAAGGGAAGAGGACATTTTGCGCGCGAATGCACATCTCAGTGTGTGATGATTGCTACTGAGGATGGTGGGTATGAGTCCGCTAGTGACTATGATGAGGAGACTTTGGCTCTTCTTACACATGAAGAACACGGTGGAGATGATTCTGATCATGAGACGCAATACATGGCTACTGAAGATGCTGACAGGTATGAATGTTTAGTTGCTCAACGTGTTTTGAGTGTGCAGGTCACGCAAGCTGAGCAAAATCAGAGGCATAATTTGTTCCATACAAAGGGAGTTGTGAAGGAACGTTCTGTTCGCGTCATCATAGATGGAGGGAGCTGCAACAACTTGGCTAGCATGGAGATGGTGGAGAAGCTATCCCTCACCACAAGACCACATCCACATCCTTACTACATCCAATGGTTCAACAACAGCGGTAAGGTTAAGGTAACACGTACTGTTCGTGTGCATTTTAGTATCTCTACATATGCTGATTATGTTGATTGTGATGTGGTACCCATGCAAGCATGTTCCTTATTACTTGGTAGACCATGGCAATTTGATAAAAATTCCGTACACCATGGTAGAAACAATCAGTATACTCTCGTTCATAAGGACAAAAATATTACTTTGCTTCCTATGACTCCTGATTCCATTTTGAAAGATGATATTAATCGAGCTAATAAAGCAAAACAGGAGCAAAATAAGAGTGAAAATCAGATTGTGGCAAAAGAATTTCAGCAACAAATGAAGCCTAATAATAAACCATCTAGTGTTGCTTCTGAAATTAAATTGAAAAGTGCATGTTTATTTGCCACCAAATCTGATATTGATGATCTAGATGTTAGCAAATCTGTTTGCTATGCTTTTGTGTGCAAAGAGGTATTATTTTCATTCGAGGACGTGCCTTCCTCTTTGCCTCCTGCTGTTACTAACATTTTGCAGGAGTTCGCTGACGTCTTTCCACAAGACGTGCCACCGGGATTACCACCTATTCGAGGGATTGAGCATCAGATTGACTTAATTCCCGGTGCATCATTACCCAACCGCGCACCATACCGTACCAATCCAGAGGAGACGAAGGAGATTATGCGTCAAGTACAAGAGCTACTCGACAAAGGTTATATATGCGAATCCCTTAGTCCTTGTGCTGTTCCTATTATTCTAGTGCCGAAAAAGGATGGTACCTCGCGTATGTGTGTTGATTGTAGAGGCATTAATAATATTACTATTCGTTATCGTCATCCTATTCCTAGGCTAGATGATATGCTTGATGAATTGAGTGGCTCTACAATATTCTCCAAAGTTGATTTGCGTAGTGGATACCATCAAATTCGTATGAAATTGGGAGATGAATGGAAAACAGCTTTTAAAACTAAGTTTGGTTTATATGAGTGGTTAGTCATGCCTTTTGGGTTAACTAATGCACCTAGTACTTTCATGCGACTAATGAACGAAGTTTTACGTGCTTTCATTGGACGATTTGTGGTAGTATATTTTGATGATATACTGATTTATAGCAAATCTTTGGAAGAACATTTGGAACATTTACGTGCTGTTTTTAATGCTCTACGTGATGCACGTTTGTTCGGTAACCTTGGGAAGTGCACCTTTTGCACCGACCGAGTATCTTTTCTTGGCTATGTTGTTACTCCACAGGGAATTGAAGTTGATAAAGCCAAGATTGAAGCTATTGAGAGTTGGCCGCAGCCCAAAACGGTCACACAAGTGAGGAGTTTTCTTGGCCTCGCTGGTTTCTATAGGCGTTTTGTGAGAGATTTCAGCACCATTGCTGCACCTCTCAACGAGCTTACAAAGAAGGATGTGCCTTTTGTTTGGGGTACCGCACAGGAAGAAGCCTTCACAGTATTAAAAGATAAGTTGACACATGCTCCTTTACTCCAACTTCCTGATTTTAATAAGACTTTTGAGCTTGAATGTGATGCTAGTGGAATTGGATTAGGAGGTGTGTTATTACAAGATGGCAAACCTGTGGCATACTTTTCTGAAAAATTGAGTGGGCCTAGTCTGAACTATTCTACTTATGATAAAGAATTATATGCTCTTGTTCGGACCTTAGAAGCATGGCAACATTATTTATGGCCCAAAGAATTTGTTATACATTCTGATCATGAATCTTTGAAACACATTAAAAGTCAAGCAAAACTAAACCGTAGACATGCTAAATGGGTTGAATTCATTGAGACTTTCCCTTATGTCATTAAACACAAGAAGGGTAAAGAAAATGTTATTGCTGATGCTTTGTCACGACGTTATACTATGCTTTCACAACTTGACTTTAAAATATTTGGTTTGGAGACCATCAAAGATCAATATGTGCATGATGCTGAATTTAAAGATGTATTGCAAAATTGTAAAGAAGGTAGAACATGGAACAAGTTCGTCGTTAATGATGGATTTGTGTTTCGTTCTAACAAGCTATGCATTCCAGCTAGCTCTGTTCGTCTTTTGTTGTTGCAGGAGGCGCATGG
Organism: Aegilops umbellulata; assembly: GCA_032464435.1. NCBI lineage: Eukaryota > Viridiplantae > Streptophyta > Magnoliopsida > Poales > Poaceae > Aegilops > Aegilops umbellulata. The sequence goes on along the minus strand of CP136057.1, from coordinate 269,603,853 downwards.
AGGAGGACTAATGGGACACTTTGGCGTGAAGAAGACGGAGGATATACTTGCTACACATTTCTTTTGGCCAAAGATGAGACGGGATGTTGAGCGTTTTGTTGCTCGCTGCACTACATGTCAAAAAGCTAAGTCACGACTCAATCCTCATGGTTTATATATGCCTTTGCCTGTACCTAGTGTTCCTTGGGAGGATATATCTATGGACTTTGTTTTAGGTTTACCTCGAACAAAGAAGGGGAGGGATAGCATATTTGTTGTCGTGGATAGATTCTCGAAATTGGCACACTTTATACCATGTCATAAAAGCGATGATGCTGTTAATGTTGCTGATTTGTTCTTTCGTGAAATTATTCGCTTGCATGGTGTGCCAAATACTATTGTTTCAGATCGTGATACTAAATTTCTTAGCCACTTTTGGAGATGTTTATGGGCTAAGTTGGGGACTAAACTGCTTTTTAGTACTACTTGTCACCCCCAAACTGATGGACAAACTGAAGTAGTCAATAGAACATTGTCTACTATGCTTAGGGCTGTTTTGAAGAATAATAAGAAAATGTGGGAAGAATGCTTGCCTCATATTGAATTTGCTTATAATCGTTCATTGCATTCTACTACTAAGATGTGCCCTTTTGAAATTGTGTATGGTTTCCTACCTCGTGCACCTATTGATTTGTTGCCTCTTCCATCTTCGGAGAAGGTTAATTTTGATGCTAAAATACGTGCTGAATTGATTTTAAAAATGATAGAGGCAAAGGTGTCCCGATGTTTCGATGAGATGGTCGCTATCGTTTCTGTGGGAGTCGACCTTGACGATCCGACTACGAACGTGCGAGACGTCGCGCCTTAGCAATCGCTAAACCAACTTCCGAGGGTTATTGACCACGCCGGAGCACGATCAACCTGACCACGAGGGCCTGTTTCCTGCGAGCAAACGAAGAACAAGCAAGAAACTAAGATTGCAATCTCGATATTGCGAATAAAAGAGGAAAGCTTTATTAACGAAGGTGGGGTTCTGTGACGCCTTGGTCTGGTCGTTGAACACAAACGAAGTACGCGAAGTTGCAGCTATGGCGAACTTTTGATCTAAACAAAACCCAAAGTCTAAACGACGCCCTAAGGGCTGTATATATGGAGGAAGAGGAGGGAATTTCGTGGCCCCTGATGGTGGGGTCCGAAACCAACCCTAACTCTTGTTTCCCCACACATACGGACTCTAAAAATAGCCTATACTTAAGTATTTCGAAATTACATGGGCCTGGCCCAAAAATAAGGTGACGCAGCTCCTAGAATAGCCTATGGACGAATATTATGAAGTGGCATCTTGTATATTTCGTCCAAGGCTTCATTCACTCCTTATGGTGGCTTCAAAGTCCTGAAATCATCACTTGTAACTCCGTTCTTGATCCCCTTGCGCATGCCATCAACTCCATGCGTGTTCTTGCTCCAATGTTCATCCTTCTCCAAGCTAGGCCCTTGACTTGTAAGCAAAACAAATGTATCCAATTTAGGCAGTATCATATTCTCATGAACATTAGAATCATTACCAAGAAACGAAAGTACCTGGTAATTTAATTGGCGTGCGCGAGCTCTAGTAATTGGTCAAGTATGTATAGCAGCAGGGGCTGTGGATGTAACAATGGTATTGATGTCCTCATCATCCTCCCCTTCTTGAAATGAAGTCGTCCTCGACGGAAGCTCATCTTCCTCACCCAAATAAGGCTTCAAATCTGCAATGTTAAAAGTGGGACTAACCCCAAAATCTGCAGGCAGCTCAAGTTTATATGCATTATCATTTATTTTCTCTAACACCTTAAATGGACCATCAGCACGTGGCATTAGCTTTGATTTGCGCAAATTAGGAAACCTATCCTTACGCAAATGTAACCAAACAAGATCACCAGGTGCAAAGACAACATGTTTTCTACCCTTATCTCCAGCAAGTTTATATTTAGCATTCATACGCTCAATGTTTTCCTTAGTTAACTCATGCATTTTTAAAATCAATTCAGCACGTTCTTTAGCATCAAAATTAACCTTCTCCGAAGATGGAAGAGGCAACAAATCAATAGGTGCACGAGGTAGGAAACCATACACAATTTCAAAAGGGCACATCTTAGTAGTAGAATGCAATGAACGATTATAAGCAAATTCAATATGAGGCAAGCATTCTTCCCACATTTTCTTATTACTCTTCAAAACAGCCCTAAGCATAGTAGACAATGTTCTATTGACTACTTCAGTTTGTCCATCAGTTTGGGGGTGACAAGTAGTACTAAAAAGCAGTTTAGTCCCCAACTTAGCCCATAAACATCTCCAAAAGTGGCTAAGAAATTTAGTATCACGATCGGAAACAATAGTATTTGGCACACCATGCAAGCGAATAATTTCACGAAAGAACAAATCAGCAACATTAACAGCATCATCGCTTTTATGACATGGTATAAAGTGTGCCATTTTCGAGAATCTATCCACGACAACAAATATGCTATCCCTCCCCTTCTTTGTTCGAGGTAATCCTAAAACAAAGTCCATAGATATATCCTCCCAAGGAACACTAGGTACAGGCAAAGGCATATATAAACCATGAGGATTGAGTCGTGACTTAGCTTTTTGACATGTAGTGCAGCGAGCAACAAAACGCTCAACATCCCGTCTCATCTTTGGCCAAAAGAAATGTGTAGCAAGTATATCCTCTGTCTTCTTCACGCCAAAGTGTCCCATTAGTCCTCCTCCATGCGCCTCCTGCTACAACAAAAGACGAACGGAGCTAGCTGGAATGCATAACTTGTTAGCACGAAACACAAATCCATCGTTAACGACGAACTTGTTCCATGTTCTTCCTTCTTTACAATTCTGCAACACATCTTTAAATTCAGCATCATGCACATATTGATCTTTGATGGTCTCCAAACCAAATATTTTAAAGTCAAGTTGTGAAAGCATAGTATAACGACGAGACAATGCATCAGCAATAACATTTTCTTTACCCTTCTTGTGTTTAATGACATAAGGGAAAGTCTCAATGAATTCAACCCATTTAGCATGTCTACGGTTCAGTTTAGCTTGACTTTTAATGTGTTTCAAAGATTCATGATCAGAATGTATAACAAATTCTTTGGGCCATAAATAATGTTGCCATGTTTCTAAAGTCCGAACAAGAGCATATAATTCTTTATCATAAGTAGAATAGTTCAGACTAGGCCCACTCAATTTTTCAGAAAAGTATGCAACAGGTTTGCCATCTTGTAATAACACACCTCCTAATCCAATTCCACTAGCATCACATTCAAGCTCAAAAGTCTTATTAAAATCAGGAAGTTGAAGTAAAGGAGCATGTGTCAACTTATCTTTCAATACTGTGAAGGCTTCTTCCTGTGCGGTACCCCAAACAAAAGGCACATCCTTCTTTGTAAGCTCGTTGAGAGGTGCAGCAATGGTGCTGAAATCTCTCACAAAACGCCTATAGAAACCAGCAAGGCCAAGAAAACTCCTCACTTGTGTGACCGTTTTGGGCTGCGGCCAACTCTCAATAGCTTCAATCTTGGCTTTATCAACTTCAATTCCCTGTGGAGTAACAACATAGCCAAGAAAAGATACTCGATCGGTGCAAAAGGTGCACTTCCCAAGGTTACCGAACAAACGTGCATCACGCAGAGCATTAAAAACAACACGTAAATGTTCCAAATGTTCTTCCAAAGATTTGCTATAAATCAGTATATCATCAAAATAGACTACCACAAATCGTCCAATGAAAGCACGTAAAACTTCGTTCATTAGTCGCATGAAAGTACTAGGTGCATTAGTTAACCCAAAAGGCATGACTAACCACTCATATAAACCAAACTTAGTTTTAAAAGCTGTTTTCCATTCATCTCCCAATTTCATACGAATTTGATGGTATCCACTACGCAAATCAACTTTGGAGAATATTGTAGAGCCACTCAATTCATCAAGCATATCATCTAGCCTAGGAATAGGATGACGATAACGAATAGTAATATTATTAATGCCTCTACAATCAACACACATACGCGAGGTACCATCCTTTTTCGGCACTAGAATAATAGGAACAGCACAAGGACTAAGGGATTCGCGTATATAACCTTTGTCGAGTAGCTCTTGTACTTGACGCATAATCTCCTTCGTCTCCTCTGGATTGGTACGGTATGGTGCGCGGTTGGGTAATGATGCACCGGGAATTAAGTCAATCTGATGCTCAATCCCTCGAATAGGTGGTAATCCCGGTGGCACGTCTTGTGGAAAGACGTCAGCGAACTCCTGCAAAATGTTAGTAACAGCAGGAGGCAAAGAGGAAGGCACGTCCTCAAATGAAAATAATACCTCTTTGCACACAAAAGCATAGCAAACAGATTTGCTAACATCTAGATCATCAATATCAGATTTGGTGGCAAATAAACATGCACTTTTCAATTTAATTTCAGAAGCAACACTAGATGGTTTATTATTAGGCTTCATTTGTTGCTGAAATTCTTTTGCCACAATCTGATTTTCACTCTTATTTTGCTCCTGTTTTGCTTTATTAGCTCGATTAATATCATCTTTCAAAATGGAATCAGGAGTCATAGCAAGCAAAGTAATATTTTTGTTCTTATGAACGAGAGTATACTGATTGTTTCTACCATGGTGTACAGAATTTTTATCAAATTGCCATGGTCTACCAAGTAATAAGGAACATGCTTGCATGGGTACCACATCACAATCAACATAATCAGCATATGTAGAGATACTAAAATGCACACGAACAGTACGTGTTACCTTAACCTTACCGCTGTTGTTGAACCATTGGATGTAGTAAGGATGTGGATGTGGTCTTGTGGTGAGGGATAGCTTCTCCACCATCTCCATGCTAGCCAAGTTGTTGCAGCTCCCTCCATCTATGATGACGCGAACAGAACGTTCCTTCACAACTCCCTTTGTATGGAACAAATTATGCCTCTGATTTTGCTCAGCTTGCGTGACCTGCACACTCAAAACACGTTGAGCAACTAAACATTCATACCTGTCAGCATCTTCAGCAGCCATGTATTGCGTCTCATGATCAGAATCATCGCCACCGTGTTCTTCATGTGTAAGAAGAGCCAAAGTCTCCTCATCATAGTCACTAGCGGACTCATACCCACCATCCTCAGTAGCAATCATCACACGCTGAGATGTGCATTCGCGCGCAAAATGTCCTCTTCCCTTACAACGACGACAAATAATATCACTTGTGTGCCCTGTAGACGCCATGGAAGAAGCAGAGCTCTGTGCAGGCCCGGCAGGTGTGCTCTTGGCAGATAGTGGTGGTTGTGCCTGCTTTCTTGTATCACGGTTGGAGGTGGCAGCTGACGGAGGTGCCGGTGTAGCAGAACGTGTGGAAGTAGATGATGCACGTGGTGTCCATGATGAAGGTCGACCTGCAGAAAAGTTAGTCCGCGCCAATGCCTGTCGATCCTGCACTTCACGTTCAGCTTTACAAGCAAGATGGAATAAACGAGTGATATTATTATAATCCTTATAGTCTAGAATGGTCTGAATCTCTCTATTTAATCCACCCAGAAAACGTGCAAGCATAGCTTCATTCGCCTCAACAATACCACATCTAATCAAGCCAGTTTGTAATTCCTGATAATATTCTTCTACAGAATTTTTTCCTTGTCTTAAGCGCTGCAATTTTTGAAGTAATTCACGTTGATAATATGGTGGAACCCAACGAGTACGCATAGCAGTTTTCAAAGCAGCCCAAGTAGCTGGAACAGGATATAATCTACAATATTCAGACCACCAAACACATGCAAAGCTAGTGAAAACACAAACAGCAGCAGGAACACGTCTCTCCTCAGGATATTGTAAACATGTAAATCGTTGTTCAGTTTCTAACTCCCAAGTAAGATATATATCAGGAACATATCTACCCTCAAATGGTGGAATATTCAATTTCAGTTTAGGGAGATGGTCATGATCTCGTACCTGAGGGGGAGCCCTAACATTACCATTATTTGCATGTGGACGACCTGGTGGTTGTGGTGCTGGTGGTTGCACGTAGTTCTGATTGTCATCAACCTCATCCTCATAATCTCCCACATAATCATCCTCCTCCGCATCAGCAGCAGGAGCCACAGAAGTATCAACAGCAGCACCAGCAGTTTGGCCAGGCTGAAGAGGGACACGGATCGCTCGGCGAAGGGCTGCTTCCCGACCTGGAGGTATTCGTTGTTGTTGCTGTTGTTGCAGAGGTGCGGCAGGTGCAGCCGGTGGTGGAAGACGCGCAAGCAGTTCATTAAATCTGTTATCGAGCTTTGTTTCGAACGTCTTCTCCATGCCATCTATCTTCTCCATGGCCTCTTCAAATCTGTTTAGCACATCTTGCACCTGTCCACTCATCATTTGCTGAAACTTATCATGAAGCTCCTTGTTCGTCAAGTTCTCCCAGTCAGTCTCGTCGGCTTGTGATCCTGCCATGGTTAGCAGCAATAGAAACACACAAGAATATGATCCTACAGAGTACTAACAAGAGGTGGTGGTGGTGTCACAAATCCGTCAAGCAAATCTCAAATTCTTACCAGTTCTTACCCAGCAGCAGGCGGTGATCGGCAGCCGTTGTAGTCAAAACTCTCAAAAGCTTGGATAGAGCGATTGCCAGGGAGAGTCAAACGCACGACGTAGATGTATGTGGATCTGGGAAGGCTTATAGTATGGTAGCAAAAAGGGTCAGCAATAATCAATTCAGAGATGCAAAGTTGAATAAACGCTCAACGACGGTACTGTGCTGGTCCTAGGCTAGACCGTGCTAGAGACGCGAGCCTAGAACACCAACAAAATCACGGCGCTGCACGTAAACACAGGGAAAAGCACACTCTGGATTTTTTTTTTCGCCCTGTTTTTTTTTTGGCACTCCTTTTTTTTTTTGCTTCTTCGTCTTTTTTTTTTGCGAAAAATCACAATAATGGCGAGTGTCTCAAAACTCTTCCCAGGTCAAACTGACAGGATAGACACGAATTTTTTTTTTGCGATTTTTTTTTCGACTGCCCGGACCCAAAAACTGGAAACGGCTCAAAAAAAACTTTCAATAACGGCGACTGTCTCAAAAGGCTAAGAAACACCTAAAAATAGGATAGCCAGAAATTTTTTTGTCAAGTGCGTTTTTGGAAAATTTTGGGCCTAAACGGAGGGTGGTTTCCAGACTCTTTTTTTTTTGTGGAAACCAACCTCTTCTACGTACGGCAAAAGATTGATGGAATCCTAAACCTACTCAACCAAGGAAACACGAATCTGGCAACAGATGGATCTCGAAAGCAAACCTAATATGAGATGGACTCGAAGTGACGGTGATATATGGATACGGATCGGTGGTGGTATATGGACTCGGAGCGGTGGTGGTATATGGACTCGGAGCGGTGGCGGATAAGCGGTGGTGGTATATGGCAGGGACAATGATGATGGTGCGGCGGCGGCGTGACTAATATGACCAGAACTCGAAACTCTAAAAGACTAGACGCTAAGACCAGCAACTTGACACGACGATGCAACCGCAAATTCAACAAAGCAAATACAGAAAAGATTATGCAAAGGCTCAGATTTGTTCGGATATGATGAACTAACCCTAATTTTTTTTGGCTTTTTCGTGGACTATAGGTATGAAGAACAGACTCGATCTAAACTACGAAAAACTGTAAAATCTCACCGAGCAACCTGAAAATCTGATACCACTTGATAGAGGCAAAGGTGTCCCGATGTTTCGATGAGATGGTCGCTATCGTTTCTGTGGGAGTCGACCTTGACGATCCGACTACGAACGTGCGAGACGTCGCGCCTTAGCAATCGCTAAACCAACTTCCGAGGGTTATTGACCACGCCGGAGCACGATCAACCTGACCACGAGGGCCTGTTTCCTGCGAGCAAACGAAGAACAAGCAAGAAACTAAGATTGCAATCTCGATATTGCGAATAAAAGAGGAAAGCTTTATTAACGAAGGTGGGGTTCTGTGACGCCTTGGTCTGGTCGTTGAACACAAACGAAGTACGCGAAGTTGCAGCTATGGCGAACTTTTGATCTAAACAAAACCCAAAGTCTAAACGACGCCCTAAGGGCTGTATATATGGAGGAAGAGGAGGGAATTTCGTGGCCCCTGATGGTGGGGTCCGAAACCAACCCTAACTCTTGTTTCCCCACACATACGGACTCTAAAAATAGCCTATACTTAAGTATTTCGAAATTACATGGGCCTGGCCCAAAAATAAGGTGACGCAGCACCTAGAATAGCCTATGGACGAATATTATGAAGTGGCATCTTGTATATTTCGTCCAAGGCTTCATTCACTCCTTATGGTGGCTTCAAAGTCCTGAAATCATCACTTGTAACTCCGTTCTTGATCCCCTTGCGCATGCCATCAACTCCATGCGTGTTCTTGCTCCAATGTTCATCCTTCTCCAAGCTAGGCCCTTCACTTGTAAGCAAAACAAATGTATCCAATTTAGGCAGTATCATATTCTCATGAACATTAGAATCATTACCAAGAAACGAAAGTACCTGGTAATTTAATTGGCGTGCGCGAGCTCTAGTAATTGGTCCAGTATGTATAGCAGCAGGGGCTGTGGATGTAACAATGGTATTGATGTCCTCATCAAAAAATGCATGAGTTAACTAAGGAAAACATTGAGCGTATGAATGCTAAATATAAACTTGCTGGAGATAAGGGTAGAAAACATGTTGTCTTTGCACCTGGTGATCTTGTTTGGTTACATTTGCGTAAGGATAGGTTTCCTAATTTGCGCAAATCAAAGCTAATGCCACGTGCTGATGGTCCATTTAAGGTGTTAGAGAAAATAAATGATAATGCATATAAACTTGAGCTGCCTGTAGATTTTGGGGTTACTCCCACTTTTAACATTGCAGATTTGAAGCCTTATTTGGGTAAGGAAGATGAGCTTCCGTCGAGGACGACTTCATTTCAAGAAGGGGGGGATGATGAGGACATCAATACCATTGTTACATCCACAGCCCCTGCTGCTATACATACTGGACCAATTACTAGAGCTCGCGCACGCCAATTAAATTACCAGGTACTTTCGTTTCTTGGTAATGATTCTAATGTTCATGAGAATATGATACTGCCTAAATTGGATACATTTGTTTTGCTTACAAATGAAGGGCCTAGCTTGGAGAAGGATGAACATTGGAGCAAGAACACGCATGGAGTTGATGGCATGCGCAAGGGGATCAAGAACGGAGTTACAGGTGATGATTTCAGGACTTTGAAGCCACCATAAGGAGTGCATGAAGCCTTGGACGAAATATACAAGATGCCACTTCATAATATTCGTCCATAGGCTATTCTAGGTGCTGCGTCACCTTATTTTTGGGCCAGGCCCATGTAATTTTGAAATACTTAAGTATAGGCTATTTTTAGAGTCCGTATGTGTGGGGAAACAAGAGTTGGGTTTGGTTTCGGACCCCACCATCAGGGGCCACGAAATTCCCTCCTCTTCCCCCATATATACAGCCCTTAGGGCGTCGTTTAGACTTTGGGTTTTTTTTAGATCAAAAGTTCGCCATAGCTGCAACTTCGCGTACTTCGTTTGTGTTCAACGACCAGACCAAGGCGTCACAGAACCCCACCTTCATTAATAAAGCTTTCCTCTTTATTCGCAATATCCAGATTGCAATCTTAGTTTCTTGCTTGTTCTTCGTTTGCTCGCAGGAAACAGGCCCTCGTGGTCAGGTTGATCGTGCTCCGTCGTGGTCAATAACCCTCGGAAGTTGGTTTAGCGATTGCTAAGGCGCGACGTCTCGCACGTTCGTAGTCGGATCGTCAAGGTCGACTCCCACAGAAACGAAACCACCATCTCATCGAAACATCGGGACACCCTCGCCTCTATCAGGGTATTTCTTGCTTCGATGAACACATATGTCTTAACAATATCTTCAGTATCGATGTCACAAAATTTTGGGACAACATGTCGGAATCCGTCACGATAAGATGAAGTTATCTAAGGAGTGCCATATAATGGAACAATGTTCACTAAAACGGTCATAACTTTGCCATACGGAGCCTGTTTCTAACCCACAAGTACTCAAAATGGTCGCGACGAGCATGCAAACCCAAGAAATACTCCCCGCTTGTGCCACGAGCCCCGGAGGACTCTCAAATTTGGCCCACAAGGTGGACCTTTTGCACTTGAATGTCACATAATCTCATTCTCTGGTGCTTTTCACACAAGTTGTTTAACCCATTTACACTTCCTTTGGAGTGAACGACGGATTATGGTGGCTATACACCTTTGATCGCTTGGGAAGGACAAATGCTTCTTTGTGCACATGCTCTATGATCCGGCCAATACCGTTTGGTTGTAAATTCAAGAAAATGTGGCGAGTCGTCGCCTTATTCTCCTATTTTCGCCAACTAGCATGCCGTAAAGTATGTGCGCGACAGCAAAGACAAGAGGGTATTCCTCGCATTCATAATTACATATCTCGAAGAAATATCCTCACTACCGATGTCACAAAATTTTGGGACAATGCGTCGGAACGCGTCACGGGATAATGAAGTTCTTTTAAGGAGTGTCATATAATGGACCAGTGTTTGATACGTCTCCAACGTATCTATAATTTTTGATTGTTCCATGCTGTTATATTATCAATCTTGGACGTTTTACAATCATTTATAGTCATTTTATATCATTTTTTGGTACTAACCTGTTGACATAGTGCCAAGTGCTACTTGTTGTTTTTTTCCATGTTTTTTACATCACAGAAAATCAATATCAGACGGAGTCCAAATGCCCCGAAAATTTACGGAGAATTTTTATGGGCCAGAAGGAACACAACGGGCCCTGGCTGCTCCTGGGGGTGCCCTGAGGGGGGCACAACCCACCAGGGCGCGCCAGGAGGCCCAAGCCCGCCCTGGTGGGTTGTGCCCACCTCGGGTGCCCCCCGACCCGCCTCTTTGCTCTATAAATACCCCAATATTCCAGAAACCCTAAAGGCATCGATGAAATATTCATCCAGCCGCCGCAGAGTCCAGAACCACCAGATCCAATCTAGACACCATTTCGGATGGGGTTCACCACCTCCATTGGTGCCTCCCCAATGATGCGTGAGTAGTCTTTGTAGACCTTTGAGTCCGTAGTTAGTAGCAAGATTGCTTTCTCTCTCTCGCTGGATTCTCAATACAATGGCCTCTTGGAGATCCATATGATGTTACTCTTTTTGCAATGTGTTTGTTGGGATCTGATGAACTTTGAGTTTATGATCAGTTATATCTTTTTATATCCATGAAAGTTATTCGAGTTTTTTTGATCTCTTATATGCATGATTGCTTATAGCCTCATATTTCCTCTCCGATATTTGGGTTTTTTTGCCAACTTGATCTATTTATCTAACAATGGGAAGAGGTGCTTTGTAGTGGGTTCGATCTTACGGTGCTTGATCCCAGTGACAGAAAGGGAAACGACATGTATGTATCGTTGCTACTAAGGATAAAACGATGGGGTCTATCTCTACATAGATAGATCTTGTCTACATCATGTCATCGTTCTTATTGCATTACTCCGTTTCTCCATGAACTTAATACACTAGACGCATGCTGGATAGCGGTCGATGTGAGGAGTAATAGTAGGAGATGCAGAAAGGAGTCGGTCTACTAATCTTGGACATGATGCCTATATAATGATCATTTCCTGGATATCATCATAATTATTTGAAGTTCTATCAATTGCCCAATAGTAATTTGTTCACCCACCGTTTGCTATTTTTCTCGAGAGAAGCCACTAGTGAAACCTATGTCCCTCGGGTCTTCTTTCTCATATATTTGCCTTTGCGGTCTACTTTTTCCTTGCATTTATTTTCAGATCTATTAAACCAAAAATACAAAAATACCTTGTTGTAATTTTTCTTTATTTATTTTATTTAGCATTCGATCTATCAATTTAGTACAAATTTATCTCATGTCCGTTTGCCACTTGAGGAGCCGTACCCCGAAAGGGATTTACAACCCATTTAACACGTGGGGTTGCGAGGATTTGTTATCTGTGTGCAGGGGCTGCTTACGTTGTGTTGCTTGGTTCTTCTACAGGTTCGATAACCTTGGTTTCATATCTAAGGGAAATACCTACCACCACTATGCTGCATCATCCCTTCCTCTTTGGGAAATACCAACGTAGCTTCAAGCGACATTAGTGTTCACTAAAACGGTCATAACTTTGCCATACAGAGTCTGTTTCTGATCCACAAGTACTCAAAATGCTCGTGACGAGTGTGTGCGAACCCAAGTAACACTCCCCGCCTGCGCTAGCAGCCCAAAGCACCCAAAAATTCGGGCCCTAAGCTGGACTTTTTGCACTCGAAAGTCAAAGAATATCATTCACCGCTGCTTTTAGACAAGATTTTTAACCAATTTACACTTCTTTTGGAGTGAAATTCGATAGATTATGGTGGGTATACACATCAGCCTACTTGGTATGGAGAAACGTTTCTTTGTGCACATGCTCTATGATCAGGGCAATCCCATTTGGTCATAAATTCGACAATATCTAGCGATTGTAAGCGTTATTCTCCTGTTTTCGCCAAGTGGCATGCCATAAAGTATGTGCGCGACAGCAAAGCACAAGAGGGTAGTCCTCGCATCGATTCATACATATGTGGAAACAATATCTTCAGTATCGAAGTCACAAAATTTTGGGACTACGCGCCAGAAATGAAGTTATTTCAAGGAGTGCAATATAATGGACCGCTGTTAACTAAAACAGTCATTACTTTGCCATACGGAGTGTGTTTCTGAGACACAAGTACTCAAAATGATAGCGACGAGCAACCAAAGAAATACACCACCCTTGTGATAGGAGCCTCGGGGGACCCTCAAATTTGGCCCCTAAGGTGGACCCTTAGCACTTGAAAGTCAAAGAATCTCACTCGCCACTTCTTTTCACACAAGTATTTGAACCCATTTACACTTCCTTTGGAGTGAAATTTGACAAATTATTGTGGGCATACACATTAGCCTGCTTGGTAAGGACAAACGTTTCTTTGTGCACATGATCTATGATTGGGGCAATCCCATTCGGTCGTAAATTCAAGGAAATCTAGCGACTATAAGCCTCACTCTCCTTTTTTCGCCCAGTGGCATGCCGTAAAGTTTATGCGCGACAACAAAGAACAAGAGGGTATTCCGCGTATCGATCAGTACATATTTGGAAACAAATCTTCAGTATCAATGTCACAAAATTTTGGGACAACACGTTGGAATGTGTCAAGGGAAAATGAAGTTCTTTCAAGGAGTGCCATATAATGGACAAGTACTCAAAATGGAAGCAACGAGCATGCAAACCCAAGAAATACTCCATGCTTGCACTAAGAGCCCTGGAGGTCTCTCAAATTCGGCCCACAAGGTGGACTTTTTGCACTTGAAAGTCAAATAATCTCATTCGCCATTGCTTTCCACACAAGTTTTCGAACCCATTTACACTTCCTTTCGAGTGAAATTCAACCGATAATGGTGGGTATACGCCTCTGACCGCTTGGTAAGGACAAATATTTCATTGTGCACATGCTGTATGATCCGGGCAATACCGTTTGGTCGTAAATTAAAGAGAATGTAGCGACTATCACTACAAAAAAAGACACATCCGTGACTTTTTGGGCCGAATGAAAAAAAATTCTGTCATACTTATGACACTTCTATGGGAATAATTGTGACAAAACACGGTATCATCATAGATGTGGTGGGGTCCTACTTCTATGACAAAAATCATGACAGAAAATGGGCTTTTCGTCCTGGGCGGGCCGGAGACGCAGCTGCATGACATTCTTTGGGCCGTCCATGACGGAAAAACCGTGGTAGAAGCGAGGGCAAGGAAAATATCGGGGTGTTCCCAGTTACAATGGGTGGTCGGGGCCGAGCGATGCGAGTTTCTCTCGTACACGCACGCGCGTGGGTGCAAGGCGTTGGGCTCTAACTGAAACCGAGCGAGGTGTTGGGTTCTAAATGAACCCGAGCGATTGCACTGCAGGCTACGTGTTACTGAACCCGAGCGATCGATCGATGGCTGTTAACTGAACCCGATCGAGCGATTCCTTCGCTACTGCTACTAACTAAAGCCGATCGATGCTGCCTCTGGATGAACAGTGAGCATTGCTGGGGGGGGGGGGGTTGGATGAACAGTTCCCGGTGGGGGTGGATGAACAGGACCCCGTGGTGTTGCCTCTGGATGAACAGGACCCGATCGATCGAGCCGGTTGGGGCTGGATGAACAGGACCCCATGGAGGGCTGGATGAACAGGACCACCCAATGGAGGGCAGGATGAACAGTAGACGGGGGAGGGCTGGATGAATAGGACCACCCCATGGAGGCAGGATGAACAGTAGACGGGGTAGGGCTGGATGAACAGTAGCCCATGCAGGGGTGGTTCAACACGTGCCCGTGGAGAGGGCTTGTTGAACAGTAGCCGGTGGAGTAGCGCGCGGTGGAGGCTGGATGAACAGGAGCCCGTGGATGAACAGTCGCAGGCGGAGGCTGGAGGAGGTCGACGGTGGATGAACAGTAGCCCATGGAGGCTGGAGGGGGTTGAAGGTGGAGATGAATAGTATCCCGTGGAGTCCCGTTTTGCGGTACGCCACACCCCTCCCGATGAACAGGACTCCTGTCTCGACCGTAGTGCTCCAACACAAGTCCGTTTCCTCCGTTTTGTGGTACGCCACACCCCTCCCGATCAACAGGACCCCCGTTTCGACCGTAGGAGGTCCGTTTCCTATGTTTTGCGGTACGCCAGACCCCTCTCGATGAACAGGATCCCGTTTTGAACATGGCCGGTGGAACACAAGGCCGTTTCCTACATTCTGCGGTACGCCAGGCCTCATTTCCATCGGCTGTTCCGTCCAAGCCGGTTGGCTCCCACGCGTTCCGTTACCTCCCGATGAACACGACGCATTCCGTTGCCTCCCATGAACACGACGGTGACGCAGTTTCTCCGTTCCGACCCAACCATGTACACGAGCCCTGGCCGTACGTACGCGCGAGTAGGCGTTCGAGACCCCGCCCGTATGTACGTACGTGGCCCTATTTACTTTCTTGCACCCTGGTCGTTGTACGTATGTGTACATGCTACGTGCGCGCCTCTACTACGACACGTGCGCGCCTCCACATCGACCAGTATGTACGTACACGTTCACGACCAGAGTGACAACGCTATGTACGCTTCGACCAGGTGGGTCCCGACTGTCAGGCACTTCCTTGCGTGCGAAGATATAGCTGGTGGGTCCCAGCAGTCAGGGGGGCGAATCATTTTTTTTGCCTGGACGCACTTCTTTGCGTGCGAAGATGTCGCTGGTAGGTCCCAGCAGTCAGGGGGGAAACATTTTTTTCGTGAAATACGGTTGCCCGTCCGGTGGGTCCCTGCTGTCAGGTGCAGGAATCATTATTTTCCGCGTAATAAGGAGGCACTTCCTTGCTGCGGCCGTGGACCCAGCTATCAGCCTCTCCACGTACAGTCGACGTCCGATGGAAGCCGTTCCTTGACCACATTAACCACACCGCGCCGAGAGCACCATGGCGGTGGACGACGACGTGGCCTAGGAAGGGGACGACGCGGAGCCGGGGAAGACGCGACAGTGGATGCCCACGCGTAGAGGAGTATGAGGGTTCACTGGTTCGCTGCGGTGTGAGGCTGCTGTCGCCGCAGAATAACATGGGGTGTGGGTGAGTAGAGGGATGGCCTGGCCAGCGATGGGAGTAGTAGGGGCGGTGAGGCCTCCGCGGCATCGCAGCCGGCCATGGGAGGAAGGAGCACGAGGCACGACCGGCGCTGCTTTGGGCGGCTGGAGCAAGAAGACCAGAGGTTGAAGAAGCACTACGGCCGTTGGATGGACATCGTACGGTCATTGGAGCTAGAATTGTTCATATTGACTAAGTTGAAAAAGCCCTCCGTCCCCGTCAACTTAGTTGGCCCACAGGTCAGCCTCCCACTATTATGGGTCCCAACTAGCAGGGGGGTATGAATTTTTTCTGTGCGTAATAAGGAGGCACTTCCTTGCGTGTGAAGATATAGCTGGTGGGTCCGACCTGTCAGCAGTGGGAACATTTTTCGTGAAATACAGAGGCCCTTCTGGTGGGTCCCATCTGTCAGGTGGAGGAATCGTTATTTTGCACATAATAAGAAGGTATTTGCTAGCGTGCGGCCATGGACCCAGCTGTCAGCCTCTCCACGCACAGTCTACTTCGGATGGTGTCGTTCGTTGACCATGTTGACCACACCGCGTTGAGCGCATCCAAGGTGGTGGACAACAGCGAGGCCCCAGACAGCAACGAGCGGGAGATGGGAAGACGCGGGAGTAGAGTCGCAGACGGAGATGTGTACCAGGGTTAACTGGTTCTGGTGTGGTGTGGTTTGGCAGTCGGTGGAGAAGAACACGAGGTGTGGAGGGGTGGAGGGATGGCTTGGCCAATGGTGGAGTAGCACTTCACAGCGAAGCGTGCTAAGCTGATAGACGCGAGGGTCCTGATCTTTCGATGAGATGATAACTATCGATTTGGTGGAGATGACTTTGACGATCCGACTACAAACATGCACGACGTTGCGCCTTAGCAATCGCTAAAAATCTCCTGAGGTTACTGACGATGCCGGAAGCACGATCAGCCTGACCACGAAGGTCTATTCCTGCAAGCAATTGAAGAACAAGCAAGAATATGATAAAGCAATCTGAATATTGCGAATATATATATGAAGTATTGATAATGGTGGGGATCCGTAAGCGGTCTTGGTCTGGTCGTTGGACACAAACAAAGTACACGAAGTTGCAATGGCTAACTTTTAACTAAACAAATCCCAAGGAAAAAGCTACTAGATGGATCTACTTATATAGGAGTAAGGGGTGGCGTCCAAGGAGGTGGGAGGACGTCCCAAGGCAGCCTAAAACCAACCCTAGGTCGTACAAGGCTCATGGGGCCAAGTGGAGGTGATGCAACACCTTTGGACTTGTTGTTTGACTCAGATTCTGCTGCAGCGTCAAATTGTTTCATCCATATCTCAATGCTCCGGACGAATTTAAAGGTGAATACAATTGGAGTGGAAAGAGGATGAAATCTACCTTCCAACAAAAAAAGAATCACCCAATTCGGAGTCCTATGAAAAAGTTCTTGCCGTTTTGAGTCAGGTATGTCTGTGCAATTCGAATCTGAATCCAGAACGTGAGAGACTTGGACTCTATCTTCTCTTGGCCCAAAAGTGACGTGAAGGGACTTTTCGAACAGCACCTGAACTTCTCTTTTTCCCTTATCTTCATATGTGGATTGTACAAATGTCTCATACACCTGCAATTAGACAAAACACAAAAGTGTGTGAAGTATTTTTGTTATGGATGATATAAATAGATTACTGAATATTTGACACTAGAAATTACCTCACAAATATGCATGTATGCAATATTTTTGGTCGTATCCAAGGTAGTCATGTCCTCATCATCCTCCTCTTCTTGAAAATAAAGTCGTCCTCGGCGTTGCTTAATCTGAAATGTGGCTAACAAAAGAGACAAGGTGTACATGTTGTATATGTATATGTCATCCATTTTTATTTCCCTTAGTTTTTGCACATATGACACATATATACATGAGTAACTTTCGAAGTTCTTAAGATATAAAGCCAAAATATTATCACAAGAGGTAGAAGGCATGAAAATATTGCAACTCAGTTTGCACATATAAGTGAAACTCTTATTCATATCAGAAGATTGACAAAGTTCATCATTAAACCATCCCAACATTGGTGAATAAACTTTAATAGTTTCAGAATTTCATGCTATAATATGCTGTAATAAGCAAACATGCAACAAGTCATTCAACACAAAATCATTATCAAGATTAGACGTCATATCAAAATGATTAAACATTGGCACAATTATTTTCAAACGTAGTTGATCCAAATTTGTTTTAGTGCCTGATTCACATGGTTCTTTCACATCAACGCTTAATTCAGTGGGTGCACTCAAAATTCTTGATATTGCAGTTGTTTGATCACATGGCAAAGTCAAATCATCAGCATAATCATCTAAAATAGGTGGTGCGATCAATGTACTGGCTAGAGCATCACATGGTGTATTTAAATCGACAAGGCATTCATCATTCGCATGCGAAGTTAGAAGATCAGTACCTTTGTCATTACCTCGTGTTATCAACTCAGACGATGTTGGAACTCTCGGCAGTGATAGGTCATAATATGGAGCTGATGCAGTGCTCACAACAACGGATGTTGTTGTCATAGTAGGCGCAGTGGTAGAAGGAAGGACCATCTCAACTCCTTGGATGTGCACCTTATGCTTGTTTGTCTTGTGGGCATCACGCCTCTTTATTTCCTGTTCAACTTTGCAAGCAAGATGAAACAAATGGTCCATAGGATAACACTCTTCATGAATTAGTATCTCCTGAATATCACGGTTTAATCCTCCCCAAAATCTATCCATAAAATCTTCTTCACTTTCCTCTAAAAAGGAATGCAACAAGGTAGTTTGTAAATCATCATAATATTTTCTTACAGTGTCACTACCTTGTTTTAAATGTTGTAGTTTTTAATCATGCCACGAGTATAATAAACATTGACGAATCTATCTCTCATGACAAGTTTTAAATCATCCCAAGTAGTAGGTACATAATCAGGGTATAACCGACAATGTTCACTCCACCAAATAGTAGCAAAACTAGTGAAAGAACCAACCGCAAGCTTAACTTTTTTACGTTCCGAAAAATCATGGGAACCAAATATAACATTTATTTCGAACTCCCATTCAATATATAAATCAGGCTTAAAACGACCATTAAAAGGTGGCATGGAAACATAAACCTGATTGTGCGTATTCTTATGTCTTTGCACCTCTTGTGACGGTGGTTGTATTTTCGGAGCTGGTGGCACGTCTCCCACGATTGATGAAGCCCAACTGACTCTGGAACCTGCCATATTTAGTAGAAAAACAAGAAACAAAATCCGAGAATAATGTTCCTATGAACTGCTAGGATGTGGTGGTAAAACACTCACAGTATAGCAAATATCAAAGTCTTACAAGTTCTTACCATGCAGCAGGTGGTGACCGGCAACCAGCGGTGTCAAATAACTCCGAAGATTGAGTAAAGCGATTGCTAGGTGAGCGTATGTATACACAGTGTAGAAATATGTGGAGCTTGGAAGGCCAAATATATGGTAGCAAAAGATCAGCAATAATCAATTCAGAGATGCAATGTTGAATAAACGCTCAACGACGGTACTGTGCTGGTCCTAGGCTAGACCGTGCTAGAGACGCGAGCCTAGAACACTAAAAAAATCACGGCGCGACGCGTAACAAAGGCGGAGCACACTCTGAATATCTTTTTTTTCTCCTTTTTTTCACGGAATTTTTTTCACCTTTTCCCTCTTTTTTTCCTCTTTTTTTTCTCTCACTTTTTTTTTCACAAACAAGCTAGATAAGATGCAGATTGGATCTAGTGATGACGCGAACGACCTCAAGTATGATTATGACAATGAATGATGGGGAGTACGTGGTGGAAATTGATGGATGGCAGTGGTGGACAGCGGATGCAATAATGACGCAGTGGTGGTATATGGCAACGACAATGAAGATGGTGCGAC
This sequence comes from Aegilops umbellulata, assembly GCA_032464435.1. Classification (NCBI taxonomy): domain Eukaryota; kingdom Viridiplantae; phylum Streptophyta; class Magnoliopsida; order Poales; family Poaceae; genus Aegilops; species Aegilops umbellulata. The sequence continues at coordinate 269,584,246 of CP136057.1, read as the reverse complement.
GGTGGCGTGACAAACTGTGAACAAAACTCGAAACTCTAAAGGACTAGACACTAAGACCAGCAACTTGACACAACGATGTAACTGCAAATTCAATAAAGCAAAACACTAAAAAGATTATGCAAAGGCTCAGACTGGCTTGGACAAAGGATGAACAGATCTAACTTTTTTGTGTGGCTTTTTCTAGGACAATAGGTAAGAAAATAAATCTAATCTAGGGATAACTGGAAATTCTCACCGAGCAACTTGAGCTCTGATACCACTTGATAGAGGCGAGGGTCCCGATCTTTCGATGAGATGATAACTATCGATTTAGTGGAGATGACTTTGATGATCCGACTACAAACGTGCACGATGTTGCGCCTTAGCAATCGCTAAACCAATCTCCTGAGGTTACTGACGATGCCGGAAGCACGATCAGCCTGACCACGAAGGTCTATTCTTGCAAGCAATTGAAGAACAAGCAAGAATATGATAAAGCAATCTGAATATTGCGAATATATATATGAAGTATTGATAATGGTGGGGATCCGTAAGCGGTCTTGGTCTGGTCGTTGGACACAAACAAAGTACACGAAGTTGCAATGGCTAACTTTTAACTAAACAAATCCCAAGGAAAAATCTACTAGATGGATCTACTTATATAGGAGTAAGGGGTGGCGGCCAAGGAGGTGGGAGGACGTCCCAAGGCAGCCTAAAACCAACCCTAGGTCGTACAAGGCTCATGGGGCCAAGTGGAGGTGATGCAACACCTTTGGACTTGTTGTTTGACTCAGATTCTGCTGCAGCGTCAAATTGTTTCATCCATATCTCAATGCTCCGGACGAATTTAAAGGTGAATACAATTGGAGTGGAAAGAGGATGAAATCTACCTTCCAACAAAAAAAGAATCACCCAATTCGGAGTCCTATGAAAAAGTTCTTGCCGTTTTGAGTCAGGTATGTCTGTGCAATTCGAATCTGAATCCAGAACGTGAGAGACTTGGACTCTATCTTCTCTTGGCCCAAAAGTGACGTGAAGGGACTTTTTGAACAGCACCTGAACTTCTCTTTTTCCCTTATATTCATATGTGGATTGTACAAATGTCCCATACACCTGCAATTAGACAAAACACAAAAGTGTGTGAAGTATTTTTGTTCCGGATAATATAAATAGATTATTGAATAATTGACACTAGAAATTACCTCACAAATATGCATGTATGCAATATTTTTGGTCGTATCCAAAGTAGTCATGTCCTCATCATAGGCAGAGCTGCTAGCAGCAGGAGGCGGGAGTAGGTGGTCCCGGTGGCGCTGGAGGGAGAAGACGAGAGATTGAAGATGGATGCCGGTCGTTGGATGTAAATCCAACGGCTAAGGATGTCAGAATCATTTGTTGACTAAGTTGACAATGACTTGCATTGGCTTCGACCTATTGGCCCACATTTCAGCCTCCAAAAATGTGGCATGTATTCAACCCATTTTCTCAGAATTTACAGTCTTTTTTTACGGGGTAGAATTTACAGTCCATTTGATCTTTTTTTTGAATTACAGTCCATTAGCTGGGCTGGATGAACAAATAATGTAGTGTCCATGCGGCCCATTTATGTTTTTCCTAAAAAATTACAGGCCATTTGCACTTTCTTGAAATACATGATTTTGCTGGGCTTATTCTAATTATAATGTTGGGGTGGGCGCAGCAATGTTATTAAAAAATAAACAGGGGTTGAGCATTTTGTTATATATATATATATATATATATATATATATATATAAATAAATAATAAGTGATTTATTATTACATTGGTCCTTAAATCTTACCAAGCTTTTGTACACAATCACCAGGATTTTCGTTGCCAAAAAAATTCCAGGATTTTATTGTTAAGAAATTATTTTTATAAGTTATTAAGATGTGGGATATTGTTTTCTTACATATGTAAGTATATGTTAAATATATGATGACAATAACAATAATATATAGTAACATATAAAATAATTTAAATATATATAATATAGTTAGAAGGGAAACATAAGTTGGAGCAGGCGTTCCTATTCTTTAAAAAAATACGTAAATTGGGATGCCGATGTTTCAGGAAAAATAAAACCTCGGATGGGAAGTCCATAGGCCGGTCGATACAGGACGGCCCTCAAGAAAATACAAACAGGCCTATGGACCTCCCATCCGAGGTCGTGGGCTGCGCATGTTAAAAAAAAGCCTAGACGGGGCAGCCCAAACCCCAGCTAATACTTGCTGCCCCAGTGATAATAAATGATACCTGCCAACTCCCCGGCTTCGTTGTGAATTTATCTCCTATAGTAACTACGTTGAAACACCTAAAAAATGTAACTATGTTGACAAATCCGTGGGGCCCAATGTCAGTATAGCTTTAGGAGGAAGTAATTTTTCGATGACGCACTTGCTTGCGTACGACCATAGACCTGGTGGGTCCCGACTGTCCGCCTCTCCACGTACAGTCCTCTCCAGATTCCTATCGTTTGTTCAGCATGTTCACAACGGCAGACAGCGGCGTCGCGGCGAGCACACAAAGGCGCGGGAGGAGATCCGACCACCTGAGGAAGTGCCTTATTAGTAATGAAACAACTGAACTAGCCTAGTGGCCGAGTGACACTACCCGACAGTTGTTCCGCCCGGGTTGGATTCCACCTGTGCAGAGAAAATATCTCCAAATTTTTTGCCTCTGCCTTTATTGACATGTGGGTCCCAATTGTCATCTACGCACACCATGTCCAACACTTGCCAAAACTTCCTCCCTCATTTTCTCTGTTTTTTGCGCACTCGACATTGTGTGGGCATCTTGAAAATAGCATATCTTTTTGATTGTGCATCATATGAAGATGTGCTATGCATGAATGTTGATCAGCATGAAGTTAACTGGCTGGTAGTTCCAGTTTCGACCATGAATAAAACTTCCAGCATGATGTTGACACTGTTTGAAAAGGCCGTGTTAATATCAATGCTCTACCTCTGAAAGTTGCAGTTTCTTATGTGAAACTGAACTTGGAGTTTCTTATCTGAAACTGAAACTTGTAGTTTCTTCTCTGAGAATCACATTGTCTACACTTTTATAATCCTATGAAACTACATTTTTATAAGTGCTAAAAATAGATCTCTAGAATTCATAAAATACTTCATATGCTCAATACTGCAAATCTGAAATTCAAAAGACATTCATATCTGAAAGTACTCTCAAAATACACAACACAAAACACAATTCACAACCTGCAAACACTAACAACCCTAAGCTCCCCCTTACAATTCACAACATGCCCGACTATTAGTCTGGGGGGCTATCCCTCCTATTCCTTGGCGGCAGACAGCCACCCCGTGAGACGATGTGAACGGCGAGGGAGAGGATGGCGGGGAAGCGTCGTCAGGCCAACTATTTTTCTCCGCTTGCAGTTGGGTTCGGCCGATGAAGACTCCACCGGCTCGCTCTGGCTTAACACCCTCACAAACGGCACCATGTAGATGTTCGATCCTTCAATCTCTAGTGGATGCTCCATCTGGGATCGATACTCCCACCACCGCCCTCACGATCGGATACGGTGAATCTGTTTGCTCCATGGCCCAGAGGAGCAGCGCTATGTACTCCCGCGCGACTCCCTCCGGGAGTATTGTCGCCTTTTCGCTCTGTTGCAGATATTTGGCCATGGATGTCGCCGTCGCCGCCAGTTGGTCCTTGTTGTCAAACCAAGATTGTATCTCCAACATCCTAGCTACCTTCACAGGGTCGCCGTCTGTGATCCTCACGTATCGGTTGTACTCCTCCATCAATCTACTTCTCCACAGTACCTTCACTCGTCGGCGGTGATTTTTGAATGGAAGAGGAGAGGAGCAGCGATGATTTTGGTTTAGAACGGGAGAGGAGCGACATTGGTTTTGGATTGGAACAGGAGAGGAGGGGCGGTGGTTTGAAATGGAAGAGGAGAGGAGCGGCGCCGGATTTAGATTGGAACAGGAGAGGAGCGGTGGTGGTTTAAGAGGAGAAGAGCGGAACAGCGACGCTGGTCTTGGAAGTTTTTTTTTGTTTTGCGTATTTTGGGTCAAAGTTTGACCACGTACTGTATTTGACAGGCAAAATGTGAATGCATGTCACAAAAAATTGTATCGTTTGGTTCGTATCTGAATGTACTTTCAAATTATATTATTTTTGCAATGTATAACATATATTTTATTGGCAAAAATCATGGTCAGTTATGACCCAAAATAAAAGGGACACTAGTTAATGTGGGGTCGCTTTCTTAATTGAAGGGTAAATTGATTTTGATTTTGATCCAGTCACAGCGCGCCGGCCCTCTCATCCAATCTTAAATCGCTATCGCACGCTCCTCTCCCTCTTCTCCATTGCAAAACCACCTCCTCTCCTCTCCATCATCTCCATTCCAAAACCACCGTCTCGCCTCTCCCTCTTCTCCATTGCAAAACCACCTCCTATCTCCTCGGACGAGGATCCCCTGACATAGCCCATCCTGCCATTGAGACACTGACAGATGGGTCCCACCAAGCGCGGGGCCCAGCTGTCAGCGACCGAAAGGCAGGGGAACCTCTCCTCTCCATCATCTACATTCCAAAACCATCGTCTCGCCTCTCCCTCTTCTCCATTTAAAAACCACCCCCTCTCCTCTCCATCATCTCCATTCCAAAACCACCATCTCGCCTCTCCCTCTTCTCTATTGCAAGACCATCGTCTGTCCTTCCATCTTCCAAAGCTAGCACCGGACCACTCAGAAGGACATCTATGGAGGGGATGCAGTAGCGAATCAGGCAGATCGTCGGTGGCGACCAGGCAAAGTTAGCTAGGTTGAAGGGGATCCTTACTTAGTTTGACAATGAGTGGGAGATTTTGAGGACGGTGAGGGCCATGCGGCAATGTATGCGAAAGTGCGAGACGACGGTGATGAGGGTGGCGATGTACTCCTTGGCGGCAGTCACGCCGTAGTCCTTCGAGTTCATCGAGTATCTCCACTGGGCGATGGAGTAGACTGATTCGCCCGAGGCGAAAGTCAGGCGGAGGTGGTGGGCGTACAGGTCGAAGGTCGAGCACCCAGAGGATAACGAATCGATCGAGTACGCTGTGTCGTTCGTGAGGGTGCAGAGCCAGCCGGAGCCACAGGAGTATTCGTTCTCCCACCGCAAGAGGAGGCCGGATGGCGCGACGTTGCTTCCCCGCTGTTCTCCACGGTTCCCTCGACGCTCGCCTTGTTTCAACGGCGTCAATAGGGTTTAAGGTAAGCTTCGCACTAACCTAATCTTCCATCTGCTCATGCTTACAATCAGTGTGACAACTAATAAAAATCATGCTTACAATGAGTCTCCGAGTACTATGCCAATCACCCTAAAATAGCTCTGGACCTTTGGGTCAAAGTTGTTACACTGTGTGCAAATAAAGAAAAATAGATTGGTGCTTCTTTCAGAAAAGAGTACACCCCTAGAAAACTGCCAATATAAGCTACTAGTATTTTTTTAAGTCTAAGCTACTAGTATTTGGTTAGAGGATTTGCTGCCGAGAAAGATCCGTCCATCGTGAGCGCCAAACATCCCACTGATGGTGGTTGATGCCAATGCTTAGATGGAGCAGGGTTGGTGTCGGTAATTTTTACTTGGCACCTCGCACTCTGCATATATGCCGGTTCCATCCGTACATTTGTGCAGTTCCACCAAAATGCAGCTGAATAACCCTATTTGCATAGATAATGAAAAGGCGTGATTACATTATAGTGGCACTAGTTGATGAAACATACACTAATAAACAGAAGAAAATATTACATCATATTGGAAATCGACCCAAGTCTCCCCGATACACCTTCTGCCAGTGATGAACATCAGTGTACAGTGGTAGTACAAGGAGGGGCCTTGAGACATTCAAATCTCTCTTTTTGTGCAGATCAACTAAAATTAAGCACCCCAGTTTGCAGAAACGCTTAAACATTAACGATGGGACTAGTTGATGAAACATACATCAACAAAGAGAAACACTTTCTTTATCTACATTGGAAATGAAATGATATGGAGGACACTCGCTCTATTTTAAATGTATTATTACTTCATTTTATCAGTGACACTAGGGTCGAGCATGTAGCAAACGAGGTGTACCGTGCGTCGCAAGGATGAAGGCCGGGGGTGCTTAGAATAGGGTGCTGAAGCTAGCTCTTTCAGACCCTATCTTCCCCCTAATGTTTTTGTGGTAGCATTTGGGTTGTAATCCAAACTTGGTCGAGCTGGTGTTGCGTCCCCCTACCTTCTTAGCTTATGTGGCGAACTTGTCTCCTGCTATTACTCAGTCCCTTCTAGTAGTAGTTGCATAACTACCCGTTTACACTGAGATGTTGTCGGATAATGGTTCTCTATGGTTGGGTTTCTTTAATGAAATCGGAGGGAACCCCCTCTTTCGATATATATAAAAAATAGTGGCACTAGCAGTGCCAAAACATTGCCTCAAATTAATAGTGCCACTAGATTAAGGTGCAAAATAATAACATTACTGCTTTATCATGGTAGTGCCAAAACGGTAGCACAAGAGCAGGATCAACATGCAGGATTGATGAGGACATCAATACCATTGTTACATCCACAACCCCTGCTGCTATACATACTGGACCAATTACTAGAGCTCGCGCACGCCAATTAAATTACCAGGTACTTTCGTTTCTTGGTAATGATTCTAATGTTCATGAGAATATGATACTGCCTAAATTGGATACATTTGTTTTGCTTACAAGTGAAGGGCCTAGCTTGGAGAAGGATGAACATTGGAGCAAGAACACGCATGGAGTTGATGGCATGCGCAAGGGGATCAAGAACGGAGTTACAAGTGATGATTTCAGGACTTTGAAGCCACCATAAGGAGTGAATGAAGCCTTGGACGAAATATACAAGATGCCACTTCATAATATTCGTCCATAGGCTATTCTAGGTGCTGCGTCACCTTATTTTTGGGCCAGGCCCATGTAATTTCGAAATACTTAAGTATAGGCTATTTTTAGAGTCCGTATGTGTGGGGAAACAAGAGTTAGGGTTGGTTTCGGACCCCACCATCAGGGGCCACGAAATTCCCTCCTCTTCCTCCATATATACAGCCCTTAGGGCGTCGTTTAGACTTTGGGTTTTGTTTAGATCAAAAGTTCGCCATAGCCGCAACTTCGCGTACTTCGTTTGTGTTCAACGACCAGACCAAGGCGTCACAGAACCCCACCTTCATTAATAAAGCTTTCCTCTTTATTCGCAATATCCAGATTGCAATCTTAGTTTCTTGCTTGTTCTTCGTTTGCTCGCAGGAAACAGGCCCTCGTGGTCAGGTTGATCGTGCTCCGGCGTGGTCAATAACCCTCGGAAGTTGGTTTAGCGATTGCTAAGGCGCGACGTCTCGCACGTTCGTAGTCCGATCGTCAAGGTCGACTCCCACAGAAACGAAACCACCATCTCATCGAAACATCGGGACACCCTCGCCTCTATCAAGTGGTATCAGATTTTCAGGTTGCTCGGTGAGATTTTACAGTTTTTCATAGTTTAGATCGAGTCTGTTTTTCATACCTACAGTCCACGAAAAAGCCAAAAAAAATAGGGTTAGTTCATCCTATCCGAACCAATCTGAGCCTTTGCATAATCTTTTCTGTATTTGCTTTGTTGAATTTGCGGTTGCATCGTCGTGTCAAGTTGCTGGTCTTAGCGTCTAGTCCTTTAGAGTTTCGAGTTCTGTTCACAGGTTGTCACGTCGCCGCTGCCATATATCACCACCGCATCATCATCATCACCGCTGCCATATACCACCATCGTCATCACCGCTGCCATATACCACCATCGTCATCGCCGCTACCATATACCACATATCCACCGCCATCACGCTAATCCGAGTCCACCTCCATCACAGATTCACCACCAGTCTGTGTTCCATCGCCCTGCAAATATCCGCCACCAGTCCGAGTTTCCACCAGATTCATCTCCGCCATGAGTCCTAGTCCGAGTCCAGTAATTGTTGCTTTGTTCTTGATTTCCAGATCACGCGATACTCCGAGTCGTGACAAAGAAGGACTCCCCAACTTTCGTGCTACCCGCAGAAGAAAAATAGTTCCAAACTCAAAAAAAAAAATTCTGGAAAATTCTGGCTAGGCAGTTTTTAGGACATTTGTAGACTTTTTCGAAAAAAATTGTTGCGGAGCAAAAAAAAAAGAGGAAAAAAAAGTGCAAAAAAAAGTGAAAAAAAAAGAAAAACAAAATTTCAGAGTGTGCTCCTCCCTTGTTTACGTGCAGCGCCGTGATTTTGTTAGTGTTCCAGGCTCGCGTCTCTAGTACGATCTAGCCTAGGACCAGCACAGTACCGTCGTTGAGCGTTTATTCAACTTTGCATCTCTGAATTGATTATTGCTGACCCTTTTTGCTACCATACTATAAGCCTTCCCAGCTCCACATACATCTACGTCGTGCGTTTGACTCTCCCTGGTAATCGCTCTATCCAAGCTTTTGAGAGTTTTGACTACAACGGTTGCCGATCACCGCCTGCTGCTGGGTAAGAACTGGTAAGAATTTGAGTTTTGCTTGACGGATTTGTGACTCCCACCACCACCTGATGAGGACATGACTACCTTGGATACGACCAAACATATTGCATACATGCATATTTGTCAGGTGATTTCTAGTGCAAACTATTCAATACTCTATTTTTGTTATCCAGAACAAAAATACATCACACACTTTTGTGTTTTGTCTAATTGCAGGTGTATGGGACATTTGTACAACACACATATGAAGATAAGGGAGAAAGAGATGTTTACTTGCTGTTCAAAAAGTTCTTTCACGTCACTTTTGGTCCAAGAGAAGATAGAGTCCAAGTCTCTCACGTTCTGGATTCAGATTCGGACTGCACAGACATACCTGACTCAAAACGGCAATAACTTTTTCATACGGACTCCGAATTGGGTGATTCTTTATTTTTTGGAAACTAGATTTCGTCCTCTTTCCACTCCAATTGGAATCACCTTTAAATTCGTCCGGAGCATTGAGATATGGACGAAACAATCTGACGCTGCAGCAGAATCCGAATCAAACAACAAGTCCAAAGGTGTTGCACCACCTCCACTTGGGCCCATGAGCCTTGTACGACCTAGGGTTGGTTTTAGGCTGCCTTGGGACGTCCTCCCACCTCCTTGGCCACCACCCCTTGCTCCTATATAAGTAGATCCATCTAGTAGCTTTTTCCTTGGGATTTGTTTAGTTAAAAGTTAGCCATTGCAACTTCGTGTACTTCGTTTGTGTCCAACGACCAGACCAAGACCGCTTCCGGATCCCCACCTTTATCAATACTTCATCCATATTTGCAATATTCAGATTGCTTTTATCATATTCTTGCTTGTTCTTCGATTGCATGCAGGAATAGACCTTCGTGGTCAGGCTGATCGTGCTTTCGGCATTGTCGGTAACCTCACGGAGATTGGTTTAGCGATTTCTAAGGCGCAATGTCGTGCACGTTTGTAGTCGGATCGTCAAAGTCGTCTCCACAAATCGATAGTTATCATCTCATCGAAAGATCGGGACACCCCGCCTCTATCAAGTGGTATCAGTTTTCAGGTTGCTCGGTGAGAATTTCCAGTTTCCCCTAGATTAGATTTATTTTCTTACCTATTGTCCAAGAAAAAGCCACAAAAAAGTTAGATCTATTCATCCTTTTGTCCAAGCCAGTCTGAGCCTTTGCAATTTTCTTTTCATTGTTTGCATTATTGAATTATCGGTTGCATCGTCGTGTCGAGTTGCTGGCCTAGTGTCTAGTTCGTTTAGAGTTTCGAGTTCTGTTCACATTAGTCACGTCGCCGCTGCATCGTTATCCCTTCCGCTGTTCACCACACCATCCATCAATTTTCACCTCGTGCTACCCATAGTTCATTGTCACAATCATAGTTGAGGTCATTCACATCTTCGCTTGATCCAATCTGCATCTTATCTAGTTTGTCTTGGAAAGAGGGAGAAAAAAAAAGACAGAGAAAAAAAGAGTGAAAAAAAAAGAAAAAAAGGTCAGAGAAAGAAAAAGAGAAAAAAAAGTGTGAGGAGAAAAACAGAGAAGAAAAAAAAACAAAATTCGGATCTATCTAGACTCAATCTCGTAGTTGAATTCGGATTGGAATCTGTTTTGTGCACTGTTCAGTAAAACAGGCATAACTTCCTCATACGAAGTCCGTTTTGGCTTCACGAGTACTCAAATTAAAGCTAGTGACGAGCCGCATCTAAATAGTTGCAGAAGCTAGTTCAATATTTGACACCTCAAAATCGTCTTCTAAATAGGTCTTTTTGCCCTCCGAAGTTCGCGGACACAGCTTCTTCCTGTTTTTCAGGCCAGTTTTCGAATTCTTTGACTCCTCATATCAATTCGGAATTGAGTGATTCTTTTTGCATTGGAAAGCTTGAGCTAGTAGCGTTCTTTGAAAAAAGTTATCAGAAAATTTGCTCAAACTTTTCAAGAGGAAAGTTGGAGAGAGAGTTGTTGTATATCCTGCTTGGCAGTTGTTTCACATCATTATCTTTACTGCTATTGTGATCTTCACTTATATCTTGCTGTCCAGAGCTACTTCATATCCTTTATTGATGCTAGTTTTGCTACGTCGTGACCTCATTAGTGTTCTAGGCTCGCGTCTCTAGTCCGGTCTAGCCTAGGACCAGCACAGTACCGTCGTTGAGCGTTTATTCAACATTGCATCTTTGAATTGATTATTGCTAATCTTTTGCTACCATATATAGCCAACCCAACTCCACATATTTCTACACCGTGTATACATACGTTCACCTGGCAATCGCTTTACCCAACTTTTGGAGTTACTTGACACCGCTGGTTGCCGATCGCCGCCTGCTGCATGGTAAGAACTTGTAAGACATTGATATTTGCTTTACTGTGAGCGTTTTACCACCACATCCTAGTAGTTATAGGAACATTATTTTGGATTTTGTTTCTTGTTTCTACTAATCATGCCAGGATCTCGAGTCAATTCATGGGCTTTGTCGATCGCGGGAGACGTGCCACCACCTTTGCAAATACAACAACCGTCACGAGAGGTGCACAAACATCCAAATGCACATGATCAGGTTAATGTATCTATACCACCATTTAATGGCCGTTTTAGACCTGCTTTATATATTGAATGGGAGTTCAACATAAAAAATATATTTGCTTCCCATAATTTTGATGAACATAAAAAGATTAAGGTTGCAGTTGGTTCTTTCACTGGTTATGCTTTGGTTTGGTGGACTGAATATTGTCGGTTACACCCTGATTATATACCTACTACTTGGGATGATTTGAAACTTGCCATGCGACATACTTTCGTCCCCGCTTACTATACTCGTGACATGATTAAGAAGTTGCAATATTTAAAACAAGGTAGTGACACTGTAACAAAATATTATGATGATTTACAAACTACCTTGTTGCATTCCTCTTTAGAAGAAAGTGAAGATGATTTTATGGATAGATTTTGGGGAGGATTAAACCGTGATATTCAAGAGATATTAATTCATGAAGAGTGTTATCCTATGGACCATTTGTTTCGCCTTGCTTGCAAAGCTGAACAGGAAATAAAACGATGTGTTGCTCACGAGGAGAACAAGCGCACGGTGCATATTCCAAGAGTTGATATGATTGTTCCTTCAACTACTAGGCATACTATGACATCCACATCCGTTGTTGTGAGGACTACATCACCTCCACCATGTGACACATCGCCCCCGAGAGTGGCTACACCATCTGAGTTGATCATAAGAGGTAATGAGAAAGGTACTGATCTTCCATCTCTACATGAGAATGATGAATGCCTTGTCAATTTGAATGCACCATCTGATGAGCTACCCACTACTTTGATCACACTACCTATTTTAGAGGACTATGTTGACAATTTGACTTTGCCATGTGATCAAACAACTGAAATACCAACAATTTTGAGTGCACCCATTGAATTAACTGTTGATGCAAAAGAACCAATGTTTAATCATTTTAATATGACCTCTAATCTTGGTGATGATTCTGTGTCCAATGACTTATTGCATGTTTGCTTATTTAAGCATGTTGTAGCATGTAAATTTGACGCAAGTAAGGTTTATTCACCAATGTTGGGATGGTTTAATGATGAACATTGTCAACCTTTTAAAATGAATAAGAGCTTCGCTTATATGTGCAAACTGAGTTGCAATATTTTCATGCCTTCTACTTCTTGTGATAATATTTTGGCTTTAGATTTTATGAATTATGAAGGTTACTCATGTATACATGTGCCATATGTGCAAAAACTAAGGAAAGTAAAAATGGATGACATATACATATACAACATGTACACATTGTCTTTTTTGTTAGCCACATTTCAGATTAAGCAACGCCGAGGACGGCTTTGTTTTCAAGAAGGGGAGGATGATGAGGACATGACTACCTTGGATACGACCAAACATATTGCATACATGCATATTTGTCAGGTGATTTCTAGTGCAAACTATTCAATACTCTATTTTTGTTATCCAGAACAAAAATACATCACACACTTTTGTGTTTTGTCTAATTGCAGGTGTATGGGACATTTGTACAACACACATATGAAGATAAGGGAGAAAGAGATGTTTACTTGCTGTTCAAAAAGTTCTTTCACGTCACTTTTGGTCCAAGAGAAGATAGAGTCCAAGTCTCTCACGTTCTGGATTCAGATTCGGACTGCACAGACATACCTGACTCAAAACGGCAATAACTTTTTCATACGGACTCCGAATTGGGTGATTCTTTATTTTTTGGAAACTAGATTTCGTCCTCTTTCCACTCCAATTGGAATCACCTTTAAATTCGTCCGGAGCGTTGAGATATGGACGAAACAATCTGACGCTGCAGCAGAATCCGAATCAAACAACAAGTCCAAAGGTGTTGCACCACCTCCACTTGGGCCCATGAGCCTTGTACGACCTAGGGTTGGTTTTAGGCTGCCTTGGGACGTCCTCCCACCTCCTTGGCCACCACCCCTTGCTCCTATATAAGTAGATCCATCTAGTAGCTTTTTCCTTGGGATTTGTTTAGTTAAAAGTTAGCCATTGCAACTTCGTGTACTTCGTTTGTGTCCAACGACCAGACCAAGACCGCTTCCGGATCCCCACCTTTATCAATACTTCATCCATATTTGCAATATTTAGATTGCTTTTATCATATTCTTGCTTGTTCTTCGATTGCATGCAGGAATAGACCTTCGTGGTCAGGCTGATCGTGCTTTCGGCATTGTCGGTAACCTCACGGAGATTGGTTTAGCGATTTCTAAGGCGCAATGTCGTGCACGTTTGTAGTCGGATCGTCAAAGTCGTCTCCACAAATCGATAGTTATCATCTCATCGAAAGATCGGGACACCCCGCCTCTATCACCACCTCTTATTAGTAGTCTGTAGGATCATATTCTTGTGTGTTTCTATTGCTGCTAACCATGGCAGGATCACAAGCCGACGAGACTGACTGGGAGAACATGACAAAAAGAAGCGTTACATGATAAGTTTCAACAAATGATGAGTGGACAGGTGGAAGATGTGCTCAATAGATTTGAAGAGGCCATGGAGAAGATAGATGGCATTGAGAAGGCGTTCGAAACAAAGCTCGATAACAAGTTCAATGAGTTGCTCGCGCGTCTACCACCACCACCACCGGCTGCACATAACGCACCTCTACAACAACAACAACGACTACCTCCACATCGCGAAACAACCCTCCGTCGAGCGACCCGTGTTCCTCTTGCGCTTGGCCAACCTGTTGGTGCTGCTGTTGATACTTCTGTGGCTCCTGCTGCTGATGCGGAGGAGGATGATTATGTGGGAGATTACGAGGATGAGGTTGATCAACATCAGAACTATGTGCAACCACCAGCACCACAACCACCAGGTCGTCCACATGCAAATAATGGTAATGTTAGGGCTCCCCCTCAGGTACGAGATCATGACCATCTCCCTAAACTGAAATTGAATATTCCACCATTTGAGGGTAGATATGTTCCTGATATATATCTTACTTGGGAGTTAGAAACTGAACAACGATTTACATGTTTACAATATCCTGAGGAGAGACGTGTTCCTGCTGCTGTTTGTGCTTTCACTAGCTTTGCATGTGTTTGGTGGTCTGAATATTGTAGATTATATCCTGTTCCAGCTACTTGGGCTGCTTTGAAAACTGCTATGCGTACTCGTTGGGTTCCACCATATTATCAACGTGAATTACTTCAAAAATTGCAGCGCTTAAGACAAGGAAAAAATTCTGTAGAAGAATATTATCAGGAATTACAAACTGGCTTGATTAGATGTGGTATTGTTGAGGCGAATGAAGCTATGCTTGCAAGTTTTCTGGGTGGATTAAATAGAGAGATTCAGACCATTCTAGACTATAAGGATTATAATAATATCACTCGTTTATTCCATCTTGCTTGTAAAGCTGAACGTGAAGTGCAGGATCGACAGGCATTGGCGCGGACTAACTTTTCTGCAGGTCGACCTTCATCATGGACACCACGTGCATCATCTACTTCCACACGTTCTGATACACCGGCACCTCCGTCAGCTGCCACCTCCAACCGTGATACAAGAAAGCAGGCACAACCACCACTATCTGCCAAGAGCACACCTGCCGGGCCTGCACAGAGCTCTGCTTCTTCCATGGCGTCTACAGGGCACACAAGTGATATTATTTGTCGTCGTTGTAAGGGAAGAGGACATTTTGCGCGCGAATGCACATCTCAGCGTGTGATGATTGCTCCTGAGGATGGTGGGTATGAGTCCGCTAGTGACTATGATGAGGAGACTTTGGCTCTTCTTACACATGAAGAACACGGTGGAGATGATTCTGATCATGAGACGCAATACATGGCTGCTGAAGATGCTGACAGGTATGAATGTTTAGTTTCTCAACGTGTTTTGAGTGTGCAGGTCACGCAAGCTGAGCAAAATCAGAGGCATAATTTGTTCCATACAAAGGGAGTTGTGAAGGAACGTTCTGTTCGCGTCATCATAGATGGAGGGAGCTGCAACAACTTGGCTAGCATGGAGATGGTGGAGAAGCTATCTCTCACCACAAGACCACATCCACATCCTTATTACATCCAATGGTTCAACAACAGCGGTAAGGTTAAGGTAACACGTACTGTTCGTGTGCATTTTAGTATCTCTACATATGCTGATTATGTTGATTGTGATGTGGTACCTATGCAAGCATGTTCCTTATTACTTGGTAGACCATGGCAATTTGATAAAAATTCTGTACACCATGGTAGAAACAATCAGTATACTCTCGTTCATAAGGACAAAAATATTACTTTGCTTCCTATGACTCCTGATTCCATTTTGAAAGATGATATTAATCGAGCTAATAAAGCAAAACTGGAGCAAAATAAGAGTGAAAATCAGATTGTGGCAAAAGAATTTCAGCAACAAATGAAGCCTAATAATAAACCATCTAGTGTTGCTTCTGAAATTAAATTGAAAAGTGCATGTTTATTTGCCACCAAATCTGATATTGATGATCTAGATGTTAGCAAATCTGTTTGCTATGCTTTTCTGTGCAAAGAGGTATTATTTTCATTCGAGGACGTGCCTTCCTCTTTGCCTCCTGCTGTTACTAACATTTTGCAGGAGTTCGCTGACGTCTTTCCACAAGACGTGCCACCGGGATTACCACCTATTCGAGGGATTGAGCATCAGATTGACTTAATTCCCGGTGCATCATTACCCAACCGCGCACCATACCGTACCAATCCAGAGGAGACGAAGGAGATTATGCGTCAAGTACAAGAGCTACTCGACAAAGGTTATATACGCGAATCTCTTAGTCCTTGTGCTGTTCCTATTATTCTAGTGCCGAAAAAGGATGGTACCTCGCGTATGTGTGTTGATTGTAGAGGCATTAATAATATTTCTATTCGTTATCGTCATCCTATTCCTAGGCTAGATGATATGCTTGATGAATTGAGTGGCTCTACAATATTCTCCAAAGTTGATTTGCGTAGTGGATACCATCAAATTCGTATGAAATTGGGAGATGAATGGAAAACAGCTTTTAAAACTAAGTTTGGTTTATATGAGTGGTTAGTCATGCCTTTTGGGTTAACTAATGCACCTAGTACTTTCATGAGACTAATGAACGAAGTTTTACGTGCTTTCATTGGACGATTTGTGGTAGTCTATTTTGATGATATACTGATTTATAGCAAATCTTTGGAAGAACATTTGGAACATTTACGTGTTGTTTTTAATGCTCTACATGATGCACGTTTGTTTGGTAACCTTGGGAAGTGCACCTTTTGCACCGACCGAGTATCTTTTCTTGGCTATGTTGTTACTCCACAGGGAATTGAAGTTGATAAAGCCAAGATTGAAGCTATTGAGAGTTGGCCGCAGCCCAAAACGGTCACACAAGTGAGGAGTTTTCTTGGCCTTGCTGGTTTCTATAGGCATTTTGTGAGAGATTTCAGCACCATTGCTGCACCTCTCAACGAGCTTACAAAGAAGGATGTGCCTTTTGTTTGGGGTACCGCACAGGAAGAAGCCTTCACGGTATTGAAAGATAAGTTGACACATGCTCCTGTACTTCAACTTCCTGATTTTAATAAGACTTTTGAGCTTGAATGTGATGCTAGTGGAATTGGATTAGGAGGTGTGTTATTACAAGATGGCAAACCTGTTGCATACTTTTCTGAAAAATTGAGTGGGCCTAGTCTGAACTATTCTACTTATGATAAAGAATTATATGCTCTTGTTCGGACTTTAGAAACATGGCAACATTATTTATGGCCCAAAGAATTTGTTATACATTCTGATCATGAATCTTTGAAACACATTAAAAGTCAAGCTAAACTGAACCGTAGACATGCTAAATGGGTTAAATTCATTGAGAATTTCCCTTATGTCATTAAACACAAGAAGGGTAAAGAAAATGTTATTGCTGATGCATTGTCTCGTCGTTATACTATGCTTTCACAACTTGACTTTAAAATATTTGGTTTGGAGACCATCAAAGATCAATATGTGCATGATGCTGAATTTAAAGATGTGTTTCGTGCTAACAAGCTTTGCATTCCAGCTAGCTCCGTTCGTCTTTTGTTGTTGCAGGAGGCGCATGGAGGAGGACTAATGGGACACTTTGGCGTGAAGAAGACGGAGGATATACTTGCTACACATTTCTTTTGGCCAAAGATGAGACGGGATGTTGAGCGTTTTGTTGTTCGCTGCACTACATGTCAAAAAGCTAAGTCACGACTCAATCCTCATGGTTTATATATGCCTTTGCCTGTACCTAGTGTTCCTTGGGAGGACATATCTATGGACTTTGTTTTAGGTTTACCTCGAACAAAGAAGGGGAGGGATAGCATATTTGTTGTCGTGGATAGATTCTCGAAAATGGCACACTTTATACCATGTCATAAAAGCGGTGATGCTGTTAATGTTGCTGATTTGTTCTTTCGTGAAATTATTCGCTTGCATGGTGTGCCAAATACTATTGTTTCAGATCGTGATACTAAATTTCTTAGCCACTTTTGGAGATGTTTATGGGCTAAGTTGGGGACTAAACTGCTTTTTAGTACTACTTGTCACCCCCAAACTGATGGACAAACTGAAGTAGTCAATAGAACATTGTCTAGTATGCTTAGGGCTGTTTTGAAGAATAATAAGAAAATGTGGGAAGAATGCTTGCCTCATATTGAATTTGCTTATAATCGTTCATTGCATTCTACTACTAAGATGTGCCCTTTTGAAATTGTGTATGGTTTCCTACCTCGTGCACCTATTGATTTGTTGCCTCTTCCATCTTCGGAGAAGGTTAATTTTGATGCTAAAGAACGTGCTGAATTGATTTTAAAAATGCATGAGTTAACTAAGGAAAACATTGAGCGTATGAATGCTAAATATAAACTTGCTGGAGATAAGGGTAGAAAACATGTTGTCTTTGCACCTGGTGATCTTGTTTGGTTACATTTGCGTAAGGATAGGTTTCCTAATTTGCGCAAATCAAAGCTAATGCCACGTGCTGATGGTCCATTTAAGGTGTTAGAGAAAATAAATGATAATGCATATAAACTTGAGCTGCCTGCAGATTTTGGGGTTAGTCCCACTTTTAACATTGCAGATTTGAAGCCTTATTTGGGTGAGGAAGATGAGCTTCCGTCGAGGACGACTTCATTTCAAGAAGGGGAGGATGATGAGGACATCAATACCATTGTTACATCCACAGCCCCTGCTGCTATACATACTGGACCAATTACTAGAGCTTGCGCACGCCAATTAAATTACCAGGTACTTTCGTTTCTTGGTAATGATTCTAGTGTTCATGAGAATATGATACTGCCTAAATTGGATACATTTGTTTTGCTTACAAGTGAAGGGCCTAGCTTGGAGAAGGATGAACATTGGAGCAAGAACACGCATGGAGTTGATGGCATGCGCAAGGGGATCAAGAACGGAGTTACAAGTGATGATTTCAGGACTTTGAAGCCACCATAAGGAGTGAATGAAGCCTTGGACGAAATATACAAGATGCCACTTCATAATATTCGTCCATAGGCTATTCTAGGTGCTGCGTCACCTTATTTTTGGGCCAGGCCCATGTAATTTCGAAATACTTAAGTATAGGCTATTTTTAGAGTCCGTATGTGTGGGGAAACAAGAGTTAGGGTTGGTTTCGGACCCCACCATCAGGGGCCACGAAATTCCCTCCTCTTCCTCCATATATACAGCCCTTAGGGCGTCGTTTAGACTTTGGGTTTTGTTTAGATCAAAAGTTCGCCATAGCTGCAACTTCGCGTACTTCGTTTGTGTTCAACGACCAGACCAAGGCGTCACAGAACCCCACCTTCATTAATAAAGCTTTCCTCTTTATTCGCAATATCCAGATTGCAATCTTAGTTTCTTGCTTGTTCTTCGTTTGCTCGCAGGAAACAGGCCCTCGTGGTCAGGTTGATCGTGCTCCGGCGTGGTCAATAACCCTCGGAAGTTGGTTTAGCGATTGCTAAGGCGCGACGTCTCGCACGTTCGTAGTCGGATCGTCAAGGTCGACTCCCACAGAAACGAAACCACCATCTCATCGAAACATCGGGACACCCTCGCCTCTATCAAGGATCTTTGGCAAACGGTCAGACCAAAAGTAACATACCTCGTGATGGGAATCATATCTGCAGTCAACGCCATCGTAGAAGGGATGACACCAGTCACCAACATGGATGATTCAATTCATGGGACCTTTTGGTGCAGTTCACCTAAAATGAAGCAATGTCCCATGAGCTAGCAGCTTCTTCTTTTTTTTTAAGAAAAAGGCTCCAGCCCCGGTTCCATTTCCATCAGAAAACGAAACCCACAGAGCTTCTTCTTCATTAGTTGCAATAAAATTGAGCAACATCAAGGTTGGCCGTGAAGCTCCTAGAGAGTAGGCGGACCAGGACAGTTGCATCTCTAACAAAAAGAAGCAACTTATCTTAATGGGATATTTAGCAGGACATGAAAAAAAGTGCCATTGATTCATATTACTGGAGGCATTACATTGGAAACAACATTGGTTTAATGTGTCCTTACTTTTAACAGTTCGACTGCTACATTTTAGTAGTGGCATTACATAAGAGTGGCTCGGGGCAACAAACATCAGAAGAGGATATCTGGGTTGGTCCCATTTTTGTTCGGTATATAGCCACCTTATACTGTGTGAGGCTAGCAAATCTAGTGCTGGACTTACTCTATTGACTTGTCCCCCAGTCCCCACTTTCTTTCCTTTTTCAACCAATAGATCGGGTTTATATTGAATTTGTACCGCGTTCCCTTTATTTCCCTATTACTCCTAGAGACCAGTTGGATAGCCAGTCTCTGCTACGTTTCGCCCGCATTATTTCCTCTTTTGACCAAGTCCTAGATTCAGGTAACAAATCTTCTCCCACCCCCTTTATTCCTTGTTTGAACCAAGTATTACTAGATTCGAGTGCATGAACTAGTTTTACCTCTTAACAGTAAAAAAAATTAGGTGGTTTTCAAACAAACGATCGATCCTATCTACACGAGGGGGCGTGAGAAATAGTAAAAGATACAAATGCAGTGACGTCAGGAGCTCGGAAAGTAGAGGAAGGCCGGTTTCGAAGGAAGTTATACCTGAGGGTCGCCGGATGTCGCTAGGTGGGCGGCGGGAGGCCGGATCTGCCCACACTACGGCAGCGAGGAAGAAGGGGTGGGAGGCCCTCCCTCACCAGCGATGCTTGGGAGAGAACAGGAAGGCACGCTGATCGGGACGCGCCGGCAGTGGGTAAGAGCCGTCGCCGAGGACGACCGCGTGAACGTTGCACCTTCTCACCTTCCCCGGCAGAGAGGATCCGACTGGATCTATGACCAGCGGTGAGTAGAGAGAGAGAGTGTGGCCACCGCTGTCGTGTTTAGATCTGGAGATGATGAGAGAGTGTGAAGAGAGCAACACTAGCAAGAAAGCACGGAGGCTCCTGCCTATATAGTGGAGTACTAGTTTTCTTTTGTCTACCGGCCGAAGCCGGCTTGACCTGGGTAATGACTGAAAAGAAGTCTTCATGCACGTGCCCCGGAGGCGCAGTTGTCATCATTTTGATCTGAAGCACCGGATTATAACATAGAACACGAAAAAATGCCACATGACAAGAAGTTATAGCCTCACTGCCCAAAGGAGACAAGATGAATCCGGACGGACAAACCAGACGAGGATCAAAGCTCAAATTAGAGATAACTCGTAGAAAAGGGGTCCGTCGATAGATGTCCTAATTAACATAGCCGGCTTGACCTAGATGGCAGCCGAGTAGTCTTTGTGCATGTGCCCCCAATGACTAGCCCAACTCAGTTGTCGCTGTTTAACCCTCACTGTGATCCGAAGCACATGACACCTAATTTTGCGAGATGACAAGAAACCTTTTTTTTTAGATTTCTCACCGGAACTACAGCCATGTACAAAACAGCCTGCACGATATGTAGACGATAGCCAATCCAGGCGTGTCTGCTGGAGTCTGGTCACATGCATGGACGAACAGATCTTTCGTGTCTTGCAAGGGTCGTCCAGGTACCAACGTATGTACTTCTATTAACTCACCCGACTTGCGGGGCCGGGGAGTGTGCCTATGGTCGGTTCTCAATTGCGGTCCCACATGTGTGTGCAAATGCAATATGAGACGCGTTCCATTCGGAGAGCGGCGTGCCAGACCGACCGACCGTCTGGCGTGCGACACGAACGCGACGGGTGTGCTGTATACTCTGTACATGTGTACCGTCGTTTTCTTGAGGCTTTGCTCCATGGCGCAATCCATGGATACAAAATTAGTATACTGTACTATTTAAAAGTTGAGGGCGGGGCTTTTCCCGCGTGGTAGGCGGGGCTGTCCCGCCTAGTCGGTTCGACAGAGATGCGAGAAGATGAGGGAGTAGGCTGCTGCACACGTAGGGCTGTGTGATTTGACAATGAGTTACTACTGGAAAGGTGGGGCCTGGTGATTTTACTTGCCATTATCATTTTAACTGCGGCGCTATGACCGGCTTGAGTCTCCCGATTCCTGACCACCTCCATACAGGTGCCTCTCCCGATGCTCCACCATGTAGAGGCTGGCTCTTGCTTGAGAGCCCAATCCTCCACTTTTTCCTTGCCTCTTTCCCCCACATATGCAAAAATGCCATGTAAAGCGGGCTTATAGCCCACTATTGTACTTGATCCTACAGGTGCTAAGCCTGCCACATAGGCATAAAGTCTGATGTGGCAAGTTAATTAAGAAGAGATAGACTAGTTTGGTGACCCCAGGAAGAAACGGTGATAAGCGCGTGTACCTAGATGAAGCAAACTTAGCAACAAAAAACTAAGCACCTATGCATTGGGGACTTGAGTTGCTAAGCCATTTAATGCCCATAGCACCTCATCTAAGCACCATTTCATTGGAAGAGGTCACTCCTTGTCAAATGCAATAAATACTACGAAGAAAGAGATAGAGAGAAGTAAACAAAAAATACTCTTATAGCCAACCTTATAGCTAACCTTGTTGTATGAGTGACAAAGTGATGACTATGTATGACATGCCAACATCAGATATCCTAACGCACCATGTTAAATCTCCAAGGGCACGACCGCGCGAGCGAGGCGACAGTTGTGGTAAGCGCGGCCATGATACGGGCAGCTGGCAGCCCTTGGATCTGAGATCGAACAGTCGCATGCTAAGTTGTTGAAAATTTGCAGAATAACCCTCCAGGATAGGATATTCACCCATAGGTCTAGAATCACGCCATGCAACCGTTCCATCTCAGATCCAAGGGCTCTCGGAAGCCCGTATCATGGGAGAATGGAAAGCTTCGTATCACCTGTAATTTTCCCGACGCTTGACATGACATCGAAAGCCATTTAATTGGGCATCGAGTAAACATGACATCTAATTGGGACCCCATAGTATTGTGTATGAATCCATTTATCCACCAGGCAAGCCACTACCCTGCCATTCGCACGCGCCCCCACACTCGACATTTTTACAATCGATAAACCTCTCCTAGTCATCCCGTCCTTTCACATTACGGCAGTTCCACTAGTCCTAACCCTCCTCCCAAATCCATGGCGTCCCATATCTCCATGATCGGTGGTGAGTACAAGGTTAGAACCATCACCGGCGATGAGTTCGATGTCATCTACACCCGTTCTTCCGCAATGGTGAAAGAATGCCTTGCTCGCTTCAAACGCATGTTCGAAAACACAAATGATGAGTGGGTCGCTGGGCTAGATCTTGAGTACACCATAGTCCTGGGAAGCGAGAAGAAACTAAAGGAGGCAGAGAAGAAGAAGCCTGCCGTGATCCAGGTTTGCGTGCATGACTTACGCTTGGTCTACCACATATGCAATGCCAACGTTGAGTGCAAGGAATTTAAGAAGTTCCTCAAGGGCGGCCGAGTCAAATTCGTTACTGTAGACTTTAGGAACGAAAAGGAAATCCCGGGTCGGATAGGCCTCGTTGTAGGCGACCCCTTCGACCTCCAGAAGGAAGGGCTGATGCCCTCCCTTGATCAGCCTTCAATGTTGACCCTGGCAGGAGCCGTGGTTCATCCTTCATATGGTGAACTAAAGAAACCTCCGCACACGTTTCATCGTGCATGGCAGTGGAATGTACTAGATATAGACCACATCTACTACGCTGCAATGGATGGCTACCTTTGTTTCAATATCTACAAGGTTTGGATGAAGAGCAAGAGCCAAGTGTGCGGTTCAAGCAAAGAAGTATCGCCCAAGAGGAAGAGGGATAAGGACAAAGTCGAGGACGTGGAAGAGGACTCCGAGTAAGGTGGCAGTGTCGTTGCTCATGGTGGTTCTAATGCAGTGTCTACCGGATTAGTTGCTTAGTTTAATTTCTGGTGTGCTTAGTTTTATTTGAGGGGTGTGTTGTGCTGAGCCCCCAATAGAACTATGTTATGTTTCTTCTCGTTATATTTCGTACATTTCATCTTTTAGTTGGTATAGTATTACCACTCGTTTCTTGACATTATATACGTACAATATATATCGCAAACATCATATAGCCATCAGTTTAGTTGTGAAAGAATTTCAGGGTGCTTAGTTTTGTCAAAGAATTCCAGGGTGCTTAGTTTTATTTGAGGGGTGTGTTGCGCTGGACACCATTAACTTATCATTGTGAGAATCGGCTTATTTTTTTCATGTAACATGGTCAACGGGTTTGAAGTGAAAATAACAATGTCTAATGGCATTTTTGAGCAAACATCTAACTTAACGATGGCATTTTTTAGATATCTAATTGCATTTTTGAGCAGGCATCTCACGGATCGATGGCATTTTTTGAGTAGTTGTAACTTCTAATGGAAAAATTGAGTAGTGATACACAACTAGTGGCATAAATAATAAGAACCCGAGAATTAAATAGGTATGCTAATTTCTTTATTTCTTTATACCTTTGTGTGTGAAACAATATACGCTACCTCCCTCCAGATTTTCTTTACAGAGGCAACATAGAACTATATGAGTGCCTTGTTAAATTTTGGAATTATTCCGGGTTCGTTTGGCCTTTTTTATACGTTAATTGAGTTTTTGGTCATTTAATGTGCATAATTCAAATTTGAACTACAAGCACATGCTCCCGTGCAGCAAACTTGACTGAAAAATCACATGTGTGTCCTCGGGTGAATTTCTAGGTCCCATGCAAGAAACGGGAATGAAATTCAAACATCTGGGCATCGTGGTTCCGCCGAGAACATTGAGAAGCTTGGTTTTAAAATTCTTGTAAATCCAAAACACTCCTGAAAATCATGAAACTTGGCATGATGTCATGTCATGGTACTACCATGCTGTGGTAAAAAAAATTGCAGAATAGGAACAAGTTTTGGTATAAGTTTCTTGCAAACCGGAGCTTCTCTCAAGAAGGCTCGTGGTTCTGAGAGGGAACGTGTCACCTTTGCGTGCATAATTCAAATTTTAAATACAAGCACATGCTCCAGTGCACCAAAGCTGGTTGAAAAATCACATGTGTGTCCTCGGGTAAATTTCTAGGTCCCATGCCAGAAATGGGAATGAAATTCAAACATCTGCGCGTCATGGCTTGGCTGGAAACATTGAGAAACTTGTTTTTTTTAATTCCTGTAAATCCGAAACACGCATGAAAATCATGAAACTTGGCTTGGTGTCATGACATGGCACCAACATGCTGTGGTAATTTTGCTGTCCGATTTGCGAAGGTGCACACATTAACAATCAACAAAGTCATTTTGGAACAAGTGTTGTCACGTTACAATCGGAAACACAAGTATTATTGAAACCGTGGGCGTTCTATTTACCATTTACGTGCGGCCACGCGTCCCCTTTTTTATTAGCTAGGAGGCGCCGTCCAGGGTAGCTATTTGAGTACAGGAGGCGTGCGATCAGACCCCTGCGCGTGCTTATCGGGAGGAGAGCCCTTTGACCTCCATCTGCCGTCCACCTCTATCCCAAGGTCTCCATTAATGGTGCCCGAGCCTCTGTTTAATGGCGTGGCAATGTCTCACTCGACTAAGATTTAAGAGAGAAAAAAGAAAATCGGAAAAGAAAATTTTGCACGGATCTTGATGTAAGATCCGAGGAACCTATATAGAATCTACTGTGACTTATAGCACGACTGATGAATATATATAAGGACGACGAGAGTGGATAATAATTGTCTTACATAATTAGGAAGATAATTAAAAAAGCCACATGCGGCTACGCCCGAAATACACAAGGACAAAAGAAGAAGGAAGACCATACAATGATCTGGCTCGCTGATCTCTACTTTCTTTATGCGTTGCAGGTCAGAGAGACTAGTTCTCGCGGCGGGCGATGATCTCTTCCATCAGTTTCATGTCCTTAATACGCTGCTTGGCAGCATCCATGGATTCCTCCACCAGCCTGTTGTGCTTGATGTGGAGCATGGCATTCTTGTCCATAAGTTTCTTGATGATGACGCCCGTCCTCTGCAACAAGGCAGCGGCCTCCTCGTCCTGCTTCGCCCTTCCGGCGATCTTCGCCCTCAGCAGGTCGCGCTCACCCCGGAGCTTCGCATTGTCATCCCCTAGTTGCCGGATGACACCGGTAGCCTCGTCCTGTATCCTCGCCCAGCTGGAGATCTGATCCATCTGGCCATGGACTATGACATGCATGCGCATGTAAGAGTCCTCGCCTGCCCGCGAGAAATTTTCCTAGGCCACCGCAGCCCGACGGGACCTCCCTGCTGCTTCGGCGGTGCGGCGGGACATCTCTGCTGCTTCCGTGACGTGGCTGGACCAGTCTGCTAAATCGACGGTGCGGCGGGACCTCTGTGCTGCTTCGGCGGCACGGCGGGACGTCTGTGCTGCTACTGCTGCGCGGCTGGACATGTCAGCTGCTTTCGCAGCAAGGCGGGACATCTCTCGTGCTTCCTCTTCCATGCTCACCTCTCCCTGGTGGAAATCTCTCGACCCAGAACTCACGCCGGCTATGGCTTGATTGACTTGATTGTTTTTTGTGGATGAGGAGTTGGGGAGGAATGTGCAGTCATCTTAGCATAGTAGTATTTAGAACCAAGTACTACTAATACACTCCTAAGTGGGAAACCGTTTAGGTTGTGATCGGTGTGAACAGGTTTGCAATTAAATATAGCGTGGTAGTAGTAGTAATTTGGAATGTGACGAGACACGCTAAATATTTATTGACGGTTCTAGTTTCGAAGTGCGGCACTATTCTCGGATGGCGTAACGTCGGCATGTTTTCTCGGCCGTGGTGTAGCATATGCCATGGTACTAGTTCTTTTTCTACTGGTGTGTACGTGCAAAAACTGAAACCATCGGATACATATCTTACGCTTGGCGTTCGACAGGAATAGCCTCGTGGCGAGCTATAGACTAGTCTTTTTTTCAGACGCATTACACCTATCTCTCGGGACTTCTCGGACGCACCATCACTGCTCCCTTGGTCGATGCTACCCACATACAGTTGTACTCTGAGAAGAGGTGCACGCACGCACTCATCCTCCCTCACACACGCATTTGTAGCTACGAATTGTAGTGTTCTCAACCATCCGATTGGCTCTATCATAGGTTTCACGTTGCTCTTTGGCCTTGAGATTGAGAAGTTTAAAATGCGGAAGCTAAGATGGAGGCACGAGGTTTTGGTTAATGTGCGGGCCGCACACGGCACCAACACGACACGAGCTTCGTCTGCCTAGTGCGCATGCAGTCGGGTGAATTGTCCAAGTATAGACACAACCAGGCCCTCGTTGGTATCCGCGCCTCGACTTTGGATGGTTGCTACCTCTTGAGCACTGCGTTGGTTTTCCCTTGAAGAGGAAAGGGTGATGCAGCAAAGTAGCATAAGTATTTCCCTCAGTTTTGAGAACCAAGGTATCAATCCAGTAAGAGGCCACGCACGAGTACCTCGCACCTTCACAAACAAATAAATCCTCGCAACCAACGCGATAAGGGGTTGTCAATCCCTCCACGGTCACTTACGAGAGTGATATCTGATAGATATGATAAGATAATATTTACGGTATTTTTATGATAAAGATGCGAAGTAAAATAAAAGCAAAATAAAAGGCAACGGAAATAGCTTGTTGATGGGAAATTAATATGATGGAAAATAGACCTGGGGCCATAGGTTTCATTAGTGGCTTATCTCAAGAGCATAAATATTACGGTGGGTGAACAAATTACTGTTGAGAAATTGACAGAATTGAGCATAGTTATGAGAATATCTAGGTATGATCATGTATATAGGCATCACGTCCGAGACAAGTAGACCGACTCCTGCCTGCATCTACTACTATTACTCCACACATCGACCGCTATCCAGCATGCATCTAGAGTATTAAGTTCATAAGAACAGAGTAATGCTTTAAGCAAGATGACATGATGTAGAGGGATAAATTCATGCAATATGATATAAACCCCATCGTGCCTTGCTGCCCCTACTGTCACTGGGAAAGGACACCGCAAGATTGAACCCAAAGCTAAGCACTTCTCCCATTGCAAGAAAGATCAATCTAGTAGGCCAAACCAAACTGATAATTCAAAGAGACTTGCAAAGATAACAAATCATACATAAAATAATTCAGAGAAGATTCAAATATTGTTCATAGATAAACTTGATCATAAACCCACAATTCATCGGTCTCAACAAACACACCGCAAAAGAAGATTACATCGAATAAATCTCCACGAGAGAGGGGGAGAACATTGTATTGAGATCCAAAAAGAGAGAAGAAGCCATCTAGCTAATAACTATGGACCCGAAGGTCTGAGGTAAACTACTCACACATCATCGGAGAGGCTATGGTGTTGATGTAGAAGCGCTCCACGATCGATGCCCCCTCCGGCGGAGCTCCGGAACAGGCCCCAAGATGGGATCTCACGGGTACAGAAGGTTGCGGCGGTGGAATTAGGTTTTTGGCTCTGTATCTGGTAGTTTGGGGGTACGTAGGTATATATAGGAGGAAGAAGTACGTCAGTGGAGGAACAGGGGGCCCACGAGGGTGGAGGGCGCGCCCAGGGGGGTAGGCGTGCCCCCCTATCTCGTGCCCTCCTGGTTGATGTCTTGACGTAGGGTCCAAGTCCTCTGGATCACGTTCGTTCTGAAAATCACGTTCCCGAAGGTTTCATTCCGTTTGGACTCCGTTTGATATTCTTTCTCTACGAAACTCTGAAATAGGCAAAGAACAACAATTCTGGGCTGGGCCTCCGGTTAATAGGTTAGTCCCAAAAATAATATAAAAGTGTATAATAAAGCCCAATAATGTCCAAAATAGAATATAATATAGCATGGAACAATAAAAACTTATAGATACGTTGGAGACGTATCACTGGTCATAGTGGAGAGTAGCATAGACTAGTTACTAGTCTGTGTTACTAGTACCTTCATAGTGGGTAGTGTCATATAGTATATGCATAATTTGGCGGCGAGCGCTCTCTATTTGTACCACCTTTTTTTTTAATTACATCTTCTTAGTTTTGCTCCATGGCGCAATCCATCGATACTACTACTGTACAAATGTATACATTGTTTAAAAGGCTAGAGGGCGGGGTAGTTTAGCTTGGTCCTTTTCACGAGAGGCGAGGGCCTTTGTGATTTGACGGCTCACTACTGCTGGAAGGCGGGGCCTTGTGATTTGACTGCTCATATAAATGTGCCGACGATCTGAGGAGGAGCAAAGAACCGTGTGGTATACTCAAGTTTTCCACTGGAGTACGATGAAGGAGCACGAAACACGGCAGCCCAGTGCCATATCCTCTACTCTCTACTCTTATTATATATTACTAGCAAGAAGCATTGTTCTATTGGTGATAAAGAATGACCTAATTTGCTAGTCATCTCATTTTTAGCATTGCTCTATTCATGCCTCGCAGAGAAGGTGACACGTGCGGCCAAACACCCAAAAAGGAGGATTACCACCCCCAAAAAAGAAGGAAGACGCTCACACAAGTCTGGGGCGCTGCTCTCACTACATGAAGGGTTGCTGGCCGCGGAGTCGTAACTCCTTCTTCATCGCCTCCACGACCTCCATCTCCTTGCGCGTCTCCTCTGCCATCTTCATCATTGTGTCCAAGACGCGGGATTTCTCGAGCGAGCCTTCATCATCTGTTCCGCGGCCGCATTACGTACCTTGACAGCAGTCGGGTGATCGATGCGGAGCTTCGCGAACTCCTCCTTCTGTTCCATGACGAGGGCCTGCAACATCTTCATCGAGGAACTACTATTCTCATGTAGCTTCTTCCAGCCGGCGTTCTCGTCCTTCAGCATGTCGAGCTCGTGGCAGAGCTTCGCCTTGTCCTCCTGAAGTTGCAGGATTTTGCTGGTCGCCTTCTTCTCCAAGGCAATGCTCTTCTTCAGCAGCATCACCAAGCCGGCGGTCAACTCCCCCTGCTCATTGAGCTCAGCGGGCATGACGTCGAGGCTCTCCTTCAGCAGCTCCACCAAGCCATGGATGAACTCCTTCTACTTATTGAGGTGCTTATTGAGCTGATCAGGCATGCCGCCGAGGGATAACGACTCCAGCGCCGCCAGCTCGGCATGTTCGCCTCCGCGTCTAAGGCGCTCCTAGGTCTCTGCGTGGCGGCGTGCCCTCTCTTTTTTCCGCAGCCTTGGTTGCCGCTCCCTTTTTACGAGTAGTTCCCGACCTAGAGCTCTGCACACCGGCCATGGCAAGGACGGACGAAGGCGGAGGACTTATGAGGAGGAAGGTAGAGTAATTTTCGGTTAGGTAGTTCACCTTTTTATAACCTAAGTACTAGCACTAGCACTAAAACCTGCATAGTGGGAACACATTCAGGTTTGGTACATACTGGTAGGTGTGTGTAGGCTTGCACTTAATTGTAGCACTAGTACTTTCGAATGTGATGAGAACAAGGTAAAGACTAATTGATGGTTTTTGGTTTCGAGGCCCGAAACGGCTCCCGATGAGTTTAGTGGAACATAAATTTCAAGTAGACTACACTGCTCAGATGCGTAAATATTATGTTAGTATCAAAAATTGGCATGAAATACGAAGGAGACCAATGGAAGTACTACTAGCAACCCATGATTTAACTACTCGCATGCGCGTAGTGGAGTAGTAATATTTTTCTTCCGCCCTCACGTCCACTCAATTTGCATGCGCTGTATTAATTGACCATCAATGAAGTGAAGGACTTCAGACGCGTCAAATTATCACTTGGGGGTGGATCTTGGTACAAAATTGTGTCTGCCCGTGTACCCGCGTGTGCGTGCGAGGGAATGAGTGCGTGCGTGATGTGCGTGCACATCTTCGCTTCGTGCATGTACCGCCAGTGCGGCTCAGGGAGGATGAGTACATTCTTCTGGAACTGATCAACCCACACAAGGATGTCGCGACAACGCCTCCACATGTGCCACGTGGCTTCATGAACTATAAGAGAGACACTGTGTAGCGTGCCATTGTGTTTTGCACATACTCGAAGTACTAGTAAGGTACACGTGCATTTCACGCATCAGATTTTGCAACCAAATTATGAATAAATACCACACTGTAGCATGTAAGCTCTGAGTCATATATGCATGATGTAGACCTTCGTTTAATTCTTATAGTTCATGTCATTCAAAATCGATCAGTTTTTATAAAAAACCTAGGGCCTCTTTGATTCGTAGGATTTCCAAAACGCGGGAATAGGAAGAACATGGGATTAGAGTGGAATGTCGTCTTGAATCCTACAGGATGGTACGAGTGTTTGATTGTGCATAGAAAAACGCAAAATTCTTTCAAAGAGGTTTGAGTGGATGGGATGTTTCCTATGAAATCTAGTGCAAATGAATCATATGGAAAAATTCCTATGGTTTACAATCCTACGAATCAAACAACCAAGATAGGAAAAATTCCTAACGATTAGAATCCTCCAAAATTCATTCGAGAATCCTTTGAATCAAAGAAGCCCTTAATCTACTTTATGATTCATGGAATTGTGTGTTGTAAAGCATAAAGTAAAAAAATAATGGCAATTCAACTAGAAAAATAGCTTGGGCAGTTATGATACGGAAGATTCTAGAACAAAGGAGAACCACTGTTGTTTTGAGATTTGTGCATTATGCTTAAGTTCAACCATGGAGTCTGCTAGATTGTACATGTGGCAAAATCCGGTGGGGGCTAGAAGATGGTGCGAGGGGTCGAGTGGAGGGAGACTATGAAGGAGTGCACAACTGTGTGATCGATATTTAGAGAGAGGGGGCGAGAACGTGCGCTGTAGCGCGCAGTGGCGGAGCCATGAAAAATGTCCCATGAGCTAAGGGGCCAAGCATTGCTAATCCTTTACGAGGAGGGCCAATTCATCAACTTAAACCATTTTTACCAGCAATTGTCTAATGATCACATTCATATTAGCCTCGATATATAGTGATGTTAGGGGGGGCAAGACCCTTGCTGCCCCCTGTCTTCGCCATTGTGCGCGCGTCTGAGAGATGAAGCGCAAGGCATGGATGATGAGAGGGGGGCGTTGGATATATAATTAATGTGGGTGTATTAGCTATATATGTAATCCTATATAGAGAGGTATAGATTGATCAATGTGGACATGGGAAAGAGGGTGAGACCTCACTAGATATATAGATTGATTGGTTTATGTGGAAAACTATGAAAGACCTAGATATATATACACACACATAGAGGAACATCGATCGTTGCGCATGCACGTGAGAGATAAAGAATGCCCGATATGATGGAGAGGGGGATGTGTGTGTGTGCCTTCATGGGCGACCGACCTGAAGAAAAAGATTGCATGTGTGCGATGGATAATGCCGACTAGTAGTGTGTGTGCATGCATGCACGAGAGAAAGTTAGTGGTGCAATTATAAAGAGAAGACCAATGTGTGGGTGTAAAAGACTAGGTGAGGTCATAATCAATGTAAAGTTGAATTCAAATATTTGAATAAGAGATCATGATGTTTGAAACCCATGCATGCATGAATATGACAGAGATCTGTGTGGTGTGGTTTGGAAACGAACATGTTGTAATGTATACACATTGAACAAGGTCAGACTGGTTTGAATTTGAGATATCGATGGCAGACATCGTTTGGCCACATTGCATCCGTGCATGGACACACTATTCTAATTGGAGATGATGGTGGCTTTCGCATCACATATCTATATCTATACCCCTATATATATTATATTTTTTATATAGTGTGCGGATAACTTTAACTTTGAAGATGGTCATTGGATGAGGCCAATCCGATGGTGCAGAGCTGGAAAATTTGAAAACTACTGGCCATTGGATATCATCTAGATTACACAAGATTTTGCCACATGTACAATCTAGAAGACTCTATGGTTGAACTTAAGCATAATGCACAAACCTCAAAACACAAGCACTTCTTCTTTGTTCTAGAATCTTTCGTATCAGAATTGTCCAAATGTTTTTCTACATGATTTGTTTTTACTTTATGCCTTACAATGCACAATTCCATGAATCTTAAAATAGATTAGCTTTCTTATAAAAACTAGATGATTTTGAATGAAATGAACTATAAGAATTAAATGAATATCTACATCATGCATATATGACTCAAAGCTTACATGCTATTGATAGAGGCAAAGGTGTCCTGATGTTTCGATGAGATGGTGGCTATGGTTTCTGTGGGAGTCGACCTTGACGATCCGACTACGAACGTGCGAGACGTCGCGCCTTAGCAATCGCTAAACCAACTTCCGAGGGTTATTGACCACGCCGGAGCACGATCAACCTGACCACGAGGGCCTGTTTCCTGCGAGCAAACGAAGAACAAGCAAGAAACTAAGATTGCAATCTAGATATTGCGAATATAAGAGGAAAGCTTTATTAATGAAGGTGGGGTTCTGTGACGCCTCGGTCTGGTCGTTGAACACAAACGAAGTACGCGAAGTTGCAGCTATGGCGAACTTTTGATCTAAACAAAACCCAAAGTCTAAACGACGCCCTAAGGGCTATATATATGGAGGAAGAGGGGGGGGGGGGAATTTCGTGGCCCTTGAGGAAGGGGTCCGAAACCAACCCTAACTCTTGTTTCCCCACACATACGGACTCCAAAAACAGCCTATACTTAAGTATTTCGAAATTACATGGGCCTGGCCCAATAATAAGGTGACGCAGCACCTAGAATAGCCTCTGGACGAAATTTATGAAGTGGCATCTTGTATATTTCGTCCAAGGCTTCATTCACTCCATATGGTGGCTTCAGAGTCATGAAATCATCACTTGTGACTCCGTTCTTGTTCCCCTTGCGCATGCCATTAACCCCATGCTTGTTCTTGCTCCAATGTTCATCCTTCTCCAAGCTAGGCCCTTCATTTGTAAGCAAAACAAATGTATCCAATTTAGGCAGCATCATATTCTCATGAACATTAGAATCATTACCAAGAAATGAAAGTACCTGGTAATTTAATTGGCGTGCGCGAGCTCTAGTAATTGGTCCATCATATGTAACAGTAGGGGTTGTGGGTGTAACAATGGTATTGATGTCCTCATCATCCTCCCCTTCTTGAAATGAAGTCGTCCTCGACGGAAGCCCATCTTCCTCACCCAAATAAGGCTTCAAATCTGCAATGTTAAAAGTGGGACTAACCCCAAAATCTGCAGGCAGCTCAAGTTTATATGCATTATCATTTATTTTCTCTAACACCTTAAATGGACCATCAGCACGTGGCATTAGCTTTGATTTGCGCAAATTAGGAAACCTATCCTTATGCAAATGTAACCAAACAAGATCACCAGGTGCAAAGACAACATGTTTTCTACCCTTATCTCCAGCAAGTTTATATTTAGCATTCATACGCTCAATGTTTTCCTTAGTTAACTCATGCATTTTTAAAATCAATTCAGCACGTTCTTTAGCATCAAAATTAACCTTCTCCGAACATGGAAGAGGCAACAAATTAATAGGTGCACGAGGTAGGAAACCATACACAATTTCAAAAGGGCACATCTTAGTAGTAGAATGCAATGAACGATTATAAGCAAATTCAATATGAGGCAAGCATTCTTCCCACATTTTCTTATTATTCTTCAAAACAGCCCTAAGCATAGTAGACAATGTTCTATTGACTACTTCAATTTGTCCATCAGTTTGGGGGTGACAAGTAGTACTAAAAAGCAGTTTAGTCCCCAACTTAGCCCATAAACATCTCCAAAAGTGGCTAAGAAATTTAGTATCACGATCTGAAACAATAGTATTTGGCACACCATGCAAGCGAATAATTTCATGAAAGAACAAATCAGCAACATTAACAGCATCATCGCTTTTATGACATGGTATAAAGTGTGCCATTTTCGAGAATCTATCCACGACAACAAATATGCTATCCCTACCCTTCTTTGTTCGAGGCAAACCTAAAACAAAGTCCATAGATATATCCTCCCAAGGAACACTAGGTACAGGCAAAGGCATATATAAACCATGAGGATTGAGTCATGACTTAGCTTTTTGACATGTAGTGCAGCGAGCAACAAAACGCTCAACATCCCGTCTCATCTTTGGCCAAAAGAAATGTGTAGCAAGTACGTCCTCTGTCTTCTTCACGCCAAAGTGTCCCATTAATCCTCCTCCATGGGCCTCCTGCAACAACAAAAGACGAACAGAACTAGCTGGAATGCATAGCTTGTTAGCACGGAACACAAAACCATCATTAACAACGAACTTGTTCCATGATCTACCTTCTTTACAATTCTGCAATACATCTTTAAATTCAGCATCATGCACATATTGATCTTTGATGGTCTCCAAACCAAATATTTTAAAATCAAGTTGTGAAAGCATAGTATAACGACGAGACAATGCATCAGCAATAACATTTTCTTTAACCTTCTTGTTTTTAATGACATAAGGGAAAGTCTCAATGAATTCAACCCATTTAGCATGTCTACGGTTCAGTTTAGCTTGACTTTTAATGTGTTTCAAAGATTCATGATCAGAATGTATAACAAATTCTTGTAATAACACACCTCCTAATCCAATTCCACTAGCATCACATTCAAGCTCAAAAGTCTTATTAAAGTCAGGAAGTTGAAGTAAAGGAGCATGTGTCAACTTATCTTTCAATACCGTGAAGGCTTCTTCCTGTGCGGTACCCCAAACAAAAGGCACATCCTTCTTTGTAAGCTCATCGAGAGGTGCAGCAATGGTGCTAAAATCTCTCACAAAGCGCCTATAGAAACCAGCGAGTCCAAGAAAACTCCTCACTTGTGTGACCGTTTTGGGCTGCGGTCAACTCTCAATAGCTTCAATCTTGGCTTTATCAACTTCAATTCCCTGTGGAGTAACAACATAGCCAAGAAAAGACACTCGGTCGGTGCAAAAGGTGCACTTCCCAAGGTTACCAAACAAACGTGCATCACGTAGAGCATTAAAAACAACACGTAAATGTTCCAAATGTTCTTCCAAAGATTTGCAATAAATCAGTATATCATCAAAATAGACTACCACAAATCGTCCAATGAAAGCACGTAAAACTTCGTTCATTAATCTCATTAAAGTACTAGGTGCATTAGTTAACCCAAAAGGCATGACTAACCACTCATATAAACCAAACTTAGTTTTAAATGCTGTTTTCCATTCATCTCCCAATTTCATACGAATTTGATGGTATCCACTACGCAAATCAACTTTGGAGAATATTGTAGAGCCACTCAATTCATCAAGCATATCATCTAGCCTAGGAATAGGATGACGATAACGAATAGTAATATTATTAATGCCTCTACAATCAACACACATACGCGATGTACCATCCTTTTTAGGCACTAGTATAATAGGAACATCACAAGGACTAAGAGATTCACGTATATAACCTTTGTCGAGCAGCTCCTGTACTTGACGCATAATCTCCTTCGTCTCCTTTGGATTGGTACGGTATGGTGCACGGTTGGGTAGCGATGCACCGGGAATTAAGTCAATTTGATGCTCAATCCCTCGAATAGGTGGTAATCCCGGTGGCACGTCTTGTGGAAAGACGTCAGCGAACTCCTGCAAAATGTTCGTAACAGCAGGAGGCAAAGAGGAAGGCACGTCCTCGAATGAAAATAATACCTCTTTGCACACAAAAGCATAGCAAACAGATTTGCTAACATCTAGATCATCAATATCAGATTTGGTGGCAAATAAACATGCACTTTTCAATTTAATTTCAGAAGCAACACTAGATGGTTTATTATTAGGTTTCATTTGTTGCTCAAATTCTTTTGCCACAATCTGATTTTCACTCTTATTTTGCTCCTGTTTTGCTTTATTAGCTCGATTAATATCATCTTTCAAAATGGAATCAGGAGTCATAGGAAGCAAAGTAATATTTTTGTCCTTATGAACGAGAGTATACTGATTGTTTCTACCATGGTGTGCAGAATTTTTATCAAATTGCCATGGTCTACCAAGTAATAAGGAACATGCTTGCATTGGTACCACATCACAATCAACATAATCAGCATATGTAGAGATACTAAAATGCACACGAACAGTACATGTTACCTTAACCTTGCCGCTGTTGTTGAACCATTGGATGTAGTAAGGATGTGGATGTGGTCTTGTGGTGAGGGATAGCTTCTCCACCATCTCCATGCTAGCCAAGTTGTTGCAGCTCCCTCCATCTATGATGACGCGAACAGAACGTTCCTTCACAACTCCCTTTGTATGGAACAAATTATGCCTCTGATTTTGCTCAGCTTGCGTGACCTGCACACTCAAAACACGTTGAGCAACCAAACATTCATACCTGTCAGCATCTTCAGGAGCCATGTATTCCGTCTCATGATCAGAATCATCACCACCGTGTTCTTCATGTGTAAGAAGAGCCAAAGTCTCCTCATCATAGTCACTAGCGGACTCATACCCACCATCCTCAATAGCAATCATCACACGCTGAGATGTGCATTCGCGTGCAAAATGTCCTCTTCCCTTACAATGACGACAAATAATATCACTTGTGTGCCCTGTAGACGCCATGGAAGAAACAGAGCTCTGTGCAGGCCCGGCAGGTGTGCTCTTGGCAGATAGTGGTGGTTGTGCCTGCTTTCTTGTATCACGGTTGGAGGTGGCAGCCGACGGAGGTGCCGGTGTAGCAGAACGTCTGGAAGTAGATGATGCACGTGGTGTCCATGATGAAGGTCGACCTGCAGAAAAGTTAGTTCGCGCCAATGCCTGTCGATCCTGCACTTCACGTTCAGCTTTACAAGCAAGATGGAATAAACGAGTGATATTATTATAATCCTTATAGTCTAGAATGGTCTGAATCTCTCTATTTAATCCACCCAGAAAACGTGCAAGCATAGCTTCATTCTCCTCAACAATACCACATCGAATCAATCCAGTTTGTAATTCTTGATAATATTCTTCTACAGAATTTTTTCCTTGTCTTAAGCGCTGCAATTTTTGAAGTAATTCACGTTGATAATATGGCGGAACCCAACGAGTACGCATAACAGTTTTCAAAGCAGCCCAAGTAGCTGGAACAGGATATAATCTACAATATTCAGACCACCAAACACATGCAAAGCTAGTGAAAGCACAAACAGCAGCAGGAACACGTCTCTCCTCAGGATATTGTAAACATGTAAATCGTTGTTCAGTTTCTAACTCCCAAGTAAGATATATATCAGGAACATATCTACCCTCAAATGGTGGGATATTCAATTTCAGTTTAGGGAGATGGTCATGATCTCGTACCTGAGGGGGAGCCCTAACATTACCATTATTTGCATGTGGACGACCTGGTGGTTGTGGTGCTGGTGGTTGCACGTAGTTCTGACGTTGATCAACCTCATCCTCGTAATCTCCCACATAATCATCCTCCTCCGCATCAGCAGCAGGAGCCACAGAAGTATCAACAGCAGCACCAACAGGTTGGCCAAGCGCAAGAGGAACACGGGTCGCTCGGCGGAGGGCTGTTTCGCGATGTGGAGGAAGTCGTTGTTGTTGTTGTTGTAGAGGTGCGTTAGGTGCAGCCGGTGGTGGTGGTGGAAGACGCGCGAGCAATTCATTAAACCTGTTATCGAGCTTTGTTTCGAATGTCTTCTCCAGGCCAGTGATCTTCTCCATGGTCTCTTCAAAATTGTTCAGCACATCTTGCACCTGTTCATTCATCATTTTCTGAAACTTATCATGAAGCTCCTTGTTTGTTAAATTCTCCCAGTCAATCTCGTCGGGTTGTGATCCTGGCATGGTTAGCAGCAATAGAAACACACAAGAATATGATCCTATAGACTACTAACAAGTGGTGGTGGTGGTGGGTGTCACAAATCCTTTAAGCAAATCTCAATTTCTTACAAGTTCTTACCCAGCAGCAGGCGGTGATCGGCAACCGATGTAGTCAAAACTCTCAAAGCTTGGATAGAGCGAGTACCAGGGAGAGTCAAACGCACGATGTAGATGTATGTGGAGCTGGGAAGGCTTATAATATGGTAGCAAAAAGGGTCAGCAATAATCAATTCAGAGATGCAAAGTTGAATAAACGCTCAATGACGGTACTGTGCTGGTCCTAGGCTAGACCGTGCTAGAGACGCGAGCCTAGAACACTAACAAAATCACGGCGCTGCACGTAAACAAGGGAAAAGCACACTCTGGATTTTTTTTTCGCCCTGTTTTTTTTTGCGCTCTTTTTTTTTTGCGCTCCCTTTTTTTTGCGAAAAAATCACAATAATGGCGAGTGTCTCAAAACTCTTCCCAGGTCAAACTGACAGGATAGACACGAATTTTTTGCGACAATTTTTTTTTCGACTGCCCGGACCCAAAAACTGGAAACGGCTCAAAAAAAACTTTCAATAATGGCGACTGTCTCAAAAGGCTAAGAAACACCTAAAAATAGGATAGCCAGAAATTTTTTTGTCAAGTGCGTTTTTGGAAAATTTTGGGCCTAAACGGAGGGTGGTTTCCGGACTCTTTTTTTTTTGGAAACCAACCTCTTCTACGGACGGCAAAAGATTGATGGAATCCCAAACCTACTCAACCAAGGAAACACGAATCTGGCAACAGATGGATCTCGAAAGCAAACCTAATATGAGATGGACTCGAAGTTATGGTGGTATATGGATACGGAGCGGTGGTCGTATATGGACTCGGAGCGGTGGTGGTATATGGATACGGATCGGTGGTGGTATATGGACTCGGAGCGGTGGCGGATAAGCGGTGGTGGAAGATGGTAGGGACAATGATGATGGTGCGGCGGCGGCGTGACTAATATGACCAGAACTCGAAACTCTAAAAGACTAGACGCTAAGACCAGCAACTTGACACGACGATGCAACCGCAAATTCAACAAAGCAAATACAGAAAAGATTATGCAAAGGCTCAGATTGGTTCGGATAGGATGAAGTAACCCTAATTATTTTTTTTGGCTTTTTCATGGACTATAGGTATGAAGAACAGACTCGATCTAAACTACGAAAAACTATAAAATCTCACCGAGCAACCTGAAAATCTGATACCACTTGATAGAGGCAAAGGTGTCCCGATGTTTCGATGAGATGGTGGCTATCGTTTCTGTGGGAGTCGACCTTGACGATCCAACTACGAACGTGCGAGACGTCGCGCCTTAGCAATCGCTAAACCAACTTCCGAGGGTTATTGACCATGCCGGAGCACGATCAACCTGACCACGAGGGCCTGTTTCCTGCGAGCAAACGAAGAACAAGCAAGAAACTAAGATTGCAATCTGGATATTGCGAATATAAGAGGAAAGCTTTATTAATGAAGGTGGGGTTCTGTGACGCCTTGGTCTGGTCGTTGAACACAAACGAAGTACGCGAAGTTGCAGCTATGGCGAACTTTTGATCTAAACAAAACCCAAAGTCTAAACGACGCCCTAAGGGCTGTATATATGGAGGAAGAGGGGGGAATTTCGTGGCCCTTGAGGAAGGGGTCCGAAACCAACCCTAACTCTTGTTTCCTCACACATACGGACTCTAAAAATAGCCTATACTTAAGTATTTCGAAATTACATGGGCCTGGCCCAATAATAAGGTGACGCAGCACCTAGAATAGCCTCTGGACGAAATTTATGAAGTGGCATCTTGTATATTTCGTCCAAGGCTTCATTCACTCCTTATGGTGGCTTCAGAGTCCTGAAATCATCGCTCGTGACTCCGTTCTTGTTCCCCTTGCGCATGCCATCAACCCCATGCTTGTTCTTGCTCCAATGTTCATCCTTCTCCAAGCTAGGCCCTTCATTTGTAAGCAAAACAAATGTATCCAATTTAGGCAGCATCATATTCTCATGAACATTAGAATCATTACCAAGAAACGAAAGTACCTGGTAATTTAATTGGCGTGCGCGAGCTCTAGTAATTGGTCCATCATATGTAACAGTAGGGGGCTGTGGGTGTAACAATGGTATTGATGTCCTCATCAGCTATAATATGGTATTTATACATAATTTGGTTGCCAAATCGCATGTGTGTAATGCACGTGTACCTTACTAGTCTAAATGGTGTCTGTGTGTGTTGTGCGTGTTAAACACATTGTACGTAGTATAACATACTAGTCTAAATTGTCTTTTTTTCTTTTGGGTACACGTTAAGCTTGTTCTCCCAAAATTTCAAGCCACGCCTTGTTATGCCGAAATTTCAAGCTAGCGTCTCTGTCTATCGTGCTGCGAAACTCCCGCCTCTTCAACCCGCGCCTTGTTACCCCGAAATATTTAAGATAAATCTTTGTCTCATTGTGCTCCGACAACTCCCTCCATCTCAACCCGCGCCTTGCTATTCCAAAATTACAACACGCGCAAAAACTCCCACCTCCTGTGAAATCCCGACACGCGAAATGCCCGTGATACCACTGAACCGAAAGAACCGCCTCAAATCAGTGGGGGTACTTTCGTAACATACCCCACATTTCGGACAAGCGCGTCCCTAAGCCATGGTTCCCCACTACCATCCCATCCGCCCACCCATTCATACATCGAGGTCGGGAAAACCCGCGAAGCCCCACACCCTCCTCCGTCCGCCACCCAGCCGGAGCCTCTTCCCCAGCGACGTCGTCCACGGCAACACCTGATGTCCGTCATCCACCATATCGGATGAGGATCCGTCGTCGATCTGGTCGTCCGGCCGGTTCAGGCACCCCGTCCTCCACCTCCAAGGAGCTGCCCCGACGTTCCCCTCGTCTTTCGTGCCACCTCCATTCCCACACCCCCGTCTTCACCTGCACCACCGGAAGAGCATCATCATCACCATTTCCTCAGATGAAGCTGCAGCCTAATCGGCGCCACCAAAGAGGTTGTACACTAATCGCCGCATTTTCTTCTTGATTTGATCTCACGATGCTGCCGGTGCTCGGTCCCGAGCTGACACGACGCGGCTCCATCCACGG
Source organism: Aegilops umbellulata (assembly GCA_032464435.1). Taxonomy (NCBI): domain Eukaryota; kingdom Viridiplantae; phylum Streptophyta; class Magnoliopsida; order Poales; family Poaceae; genus Aegilops; species Aegilops umbellulata. The sequence continues at coordinate 269,542,989 of CP136057.1, read as the reverse complement.
CGGCGTCGCCGGCCACTTCCTCCATGGCGTCGCTCCCTCGGCGGCGACGTCCACATCAGTAGGAGCTGCTGCTGCTTTAGCTCTCGCTCGCGCTGCTGCTCTGCTCTTGCCCTCGGTCCCCTGCCTGGTCTGCTCTTGCTCGCGCTGCTGCTCTCGTTCTTGCTCTTGCTTGCGATGCTGCTCCGATTTAGCTACACTTCAGTCGACTGAATCGACTTTTGGGTCAGTCAATTTTCAGAGGGTGGGGGGGGCTCGCCGGAGTTAAGGAAGAACCAGCCGCAGCGGGGAGGGGGGCCCGCCGGAGAGGTACCCTAGTATCTATCTTAGGGTTCAGGGTGGGGGCGGTGGTGGGGCGGTGGCATGGGGATCGCCGGAGAAAAAGGTTGGCACGGGGAGGGGGCCTACAGGGATGGCCGGGGTGGCGACGGACCGGCGGTGGTGAGTGTTTTCGGGGCGGGCTGTGTCAGTGTCAAAACCAGCGAATCTCGGGTAGGGGGTCCCGAACTATGCGTATAAGGCAGATGGTAACAGGAGGCGGGGGACACGATGTTTACCCAGGTTCGGGCCCTCTCGATGGAGGTAATACCCTACTTCCTGCTTGATTGATCTTGATGATATGAGTATTACAAGAGTTGATCTACCACGAGATCGTAGAGGCTAAACCCTAGAAGCTAGCCTATGGTATGATTGTTGTTGTCCTACGAACTAAACCCTCCGGTTTATATAGACACCGGAGGGGGCTAGGGTTACACAGAGTCGGTTACAAGGGAGGAGATCTACATATCCGTATTGCCAAGCTTGCCTTCCACGCCAAGGAGAGTCCCATCCGGACACGGGACGAAGTCTTCAATCTTGTATCTTCATAGTCCAACAGTCCGGCTAAAGTATATAGTCCGGCTGTCCGAGGACCCCCTAATCCAGGACTCCCTCAGTAGCCCCTGAACCAGGCTTCATTGACGACGAGTCCAGTGCAGATTGACTTCGGCATTGCAAGGCGGGTTCTTCCTCCGAATACTCCATAGAAGATCTTGAACACAAGGATAGTGTCCGGCTCTGCAAAACAAATTCCACATACCACCGTAGAGAGAACAATATTTCCACAAATCTAATCTGCTGACAACTTTTCATAACGTGACATCACACCACGGCGTGGTCATTATTCAAACCGTTTTTCTCAACCAGCTGCTGCACATATTGCGAGGTGGTTTCCTTGGAACGTCTTGTCAAAGCAGAGATCGTGTCCCCTTATCGCGGTATTCTCATCAATACGGGTGTGGGTAACCCAACCGCGCCATCAATTACAGCGCTTGGGGAATAAGCGAATTTACCAGGTAAGTGGGGAGGCGTATAGTTTCTTCCGCCCTTATAAAGGGACAAAGATTCCTCTTTTTCACCCACGCCTTCTTCTTCCTTGCTCATCCATTCTTGTGCACTCAAGCTCCAGCACCCAAGTTCGCATTTTCTTCTCAAACTACTCCAAGCATGTCCGGAGCAGGAGGCAAGTGGATGGTCTCCTCCGTTACGGGGAGCAGGATATCTGGCGGCGGATATCGCACACCGGCTGCCAGATGCGGGGCCGATCGTCCCTACTCCCGAACCCCATGAGAGGGTGGTTTTTCTTACCCACTTCGTCTGCGGACTGGGATTTCCCATCCACCTGTTTGTCCGCGGGTTCATGTTTTACTACGGGATGGATTTTCATGATCTGGCCCCCAATTTCATCCTCAACATCTCGGCGTTTATCGTCGTGTGTGAGGCCTTCCTCCGCATCAAGCCCCACTTTGGCCTGTGGCTGAATACCTTCAATGTTAAACCGAATGTGGTGGTCGGCCAGCAAGCAGAGTGCGGAGGCGCCATGGTGGGAAAAATGCCTAACGTCACCTGGTTCGAAGGCTCCTATGTGGAGACAATAAAGGGGTGGCAATCGGGGTGGTTCTACATCATCGAGCCATGCGACACCAACTGGGTGGCGGCCCCCAAATTTCGACCCGGAATCCCCATGCGGCTCACCTCCTGGAAAGAGAAGGGCCTATCCTGGGGTTCATCGGTGGAGCTGACCGGACTCCAGAAATGCATTAGTGATAGAGGCAAAGGTGTCCCGATGTTTCGATGAGATGGTGGCTATCGTTTCTGTGGGAGTCGACCTTGACGATCCGACTACGAACGTGCGAGACGTCGTGCCTTAGCAATCGCTAAACCAACTTCTGAGGTTATTGACCACGCCGGAGCACGATCAACCTGACCACGAGGGCCTGTTTCCTGCGAGCAAACGAAGAACAAGCAAGAAACTAAGATTGCAATCTGGATATTGCGAATATAAGAGGAAAGCTTTATTAATGAAGGTGGGGTTCTGTGACGCCTTGGTCTGGTCGTTGAACACAAACGAAGTACGCGAAGTTGCAGCTATGGCGAACTTTTGATCTAAACAAAACCCAAAGTCTAAACGATGCCCTAGGGGCTGTATATATGGAGGAGAGGGGGGAATTTCGTTGCCCTTGGAGGAGGGGTCTGAAACCCACCCTAACTCTTGTTTCCCCACACATACGGACTCTAAAAACAGCCTATATTGAAGTATTTCGAAATTACATGGGCCTGGCCCAAAAAGAAGGTGACGCAGCACCTAGAATAGCCTCTGGACGAAAATTATGAAGTGGCATCTTGTATATTTCGTCCAAGGCTTCATGAACTCATTATGGTGGCTTCAAAGACCTGAAATCATCACTTGAAACTATGTTCTTGTCTCCCTTGCGCATGCCATCAACTCCATGCTTGTTCTTGCTCCAATGATCATCCTTTTCCAAGCTAGGCCCTTCATTTGTAAGCAAAACAGATGTATCCAATTTAGGCAGCATCATATTCTCATGAACATTAGAATCATTACCAAGAAACAAAAGTACCTGATAATTCAATTGGCGTGCGCGAGCTCTAGTAATTGGTCCAGTATGTATACCAGCAGGGGCTGTGGGTGTAACAATGGTATTGATGTCCTCATCATCCTCCCCTTCTTGAAATGAAGTCGTCCTCGACGGAAGCTCATCTTCCTCACCCAAATAAGGCTTCAAATCTGCATTGTTAAAAGTGGGACTAACCCCAAAATCTGCAGGCAACTCAAGTTTATATGCATTATCATTTATTTTCTCTAACACCTTAAAAGGACCATCAGCACATGGCATTAGCTTTGATTTGCGCAAATTAGGAAATCTATCCTTACGCAAATGTAACCAAACAAGATCTCCAGGTGCAAACACAACATGTTTTCTACCCTTATCTCCAGCAAGTTTATATTTAGCATTCATACGCTAATGTTTTCCTTAGTTAACTCATGCATTTTTAAAATAAATTCAGCATGTTCTTTAGCATCAAAATTAACCTTCTCCGAAGATGGAAGAGGCAACAAATCAATAGGTCCACGAGGTAGGAAACCATACACAATTTCAAAAGGGCACATCTTAGTAGTAGAATGCAATGAACGATTATAAGCAAATTCAATATGAGGCAAGCATTCTTCCCACATTTTCTTATTATTCTTCAAAACAGCCCTAAGCATAGTAGACAATGTTCTATTGACTACTTCAGTTTGTCCAGCAGTTTGGGGGTGACAAGTAGTACTAAAAAGCAGTTTAGTCCCCAACTTAGCCCATAAACATCTACAAAAGTGGCTAAGAAATTTAGTATCACGATCTGAAACAATAGTATTTGGCACACCATGCAAGCGAATAATTTCATGAAAGAACAAATCAGCAACATTAACAGCATCATCGCTTTTATGACATGGTATAAAGTGTGCCATTTTCGAGAATCTATCCACGACAACAAATATGCTATCCCTCCCCTTCTTTGTTCGAGGCAAACCTAAAACAAAGTCCATAGATATATCCTCCCAAGGAACACTAGGTACAGGCAAAGGCATATATAAACCATGAGGATTGAGTCATGACTTAGCTTTTTGACATGTAGTGCAGCGAGCAACAAAACGCTCAACATCCCGTCTCATCTTTGGCCAAAAGAAATGTGTAGCAAGTATATCCTCCGTCTTCTTCACGCCAAAGTGTCCCATTAGTCCTCCTCCATGTGCCTCCTGTAACAACAAAAGACGAACGGAGCTAGCTGGAATGCATAGCTTGTTAGCACGAAACACAAATCCATCGGTAACGACGAACTTGTTCCATGTTCTTCCTTCTTTACAATTCTGCAATACATCTTTAAATTCAGCATCATGCACATATTGATTTTTGGTGGTCTCCAAACAAAATATTTTAAAGTCAAGTTATGAAAGCATAGTATAACTACGAGACAATGCATCAGCAATAACATTTTCTTTACCCTTCTTGTGTTTAATGACATAAGGGAAAGTCTCAATGAATTAACCCCATTTGGCATGTCTACGGTTCTGTTTGGCTTGACTTTTAATGTGTTTCAAAGATTCATGATCAGAATGTATAACAAATTCTTTGGGCCATAAAAAATGTTGCCATGTTTCTAAGGTCCGAACAAGAGCATATAATTCTTTATCATAAGTAGAATAGTTTAGACTAGGCCCACTCAATTTTTCAGAAAAGTATGCAACAGGTTTGCCATCTTGTAATAACACACCTCCTAATCCAATTCCACTAGCATCACATTCAAGCTCAAAAGTCTAACTAAAATCAGGAAGTTGGAGTAAAGGAGCATGTGTCAACTTATCTTTCAATACCGTGAAGGCTTCTTCCAGTGCGGTACCCCAAACAAAAGGCACATCCTTCTTTGTAAGCTCGTTGAGAGGTGCAGCAATGGTGCGGAAATCTCTCACAAAACGCCTATAGAAAAAAGCGAGGCCAAGGAAACTCCTCACTTGTGTGACCATTTTGGGCTGCGGCCAACTCTCAATAGCTTCAATCTTGGCTTTATCAACTTCAATTCCCTGTGGAGTAACAACATAGACAAGAAAAGATACTCGGTCGGTGCAAAAGGTGCACTTCCCAAGGTTACCAAACAAACGTGCATCACGTAGAGCATTAAAAACAGCACGTAAATGTTCCAAATGTTCTTCCAAAGATTTGCTATAAATCAGTATATCATCAAAATAGACGACCACAAATCGTCTAATGAAAGCACGTAAAACTTCGTTCATTAGTCTCATAAAAGTACTAGGTGCATTAGTTAACCCAAAAGGCATGACTAACCACTCATATAAACCAAACTTAGTTTTAAATGCTGTTTTCCATTCATCTCCCAATTTCATACGAATTTGATGGTATCCAGTACGCAAATCAACTTTGGAGAATATTGTAGAGCCACTCAATTCATCAAGCATATCATCTAGCCTAGGAATAGGATGATGATAACGAATAGTAATATTATTAATGCCTCTACAATCAACACACATACGCGACGTACCATCCTTTTTAGGCACGAGTATACTAGGAACAACACAAGGACTAAGAGATTCGCGTATATAACCTTTGTCGAGCAGCTCCTGTACTTGACGCATAATCTCCTTCGTCACCTCTGGATTGGTACGGTATGGTGCACGGTTGGGTAGCGATGCACCGGGAATTAAGTCAATTTGATGCTCAATCCCTCGAATAGGTGGTAATCCCGGTGGCACGTCTTGTGGGAAGACGTCAGCGAACTCCTGCAAAATGTTAGTGACAGCAGGGGGCAAAGAGGAAGGCACGTCCTCGAATGAAAATAATGCCTCTTTGCACACAAAAGCATAGCAAACAGATTTGCTAAAATCTAGCTCATCAATATCAGATTTGGTGGCAAGTAAACATGCACTTTTCAATTTAATTTCAGAAGCAACAGTAGATGGTTTATTATTAGGCTTCATTTGTTGCTCAAATTCTTTTGCCACAATTTGATTTTCACTCTTATTTTTCTCCTGTTTTGCTTTATTAGCTCTATTAATATCATCTTTCAAAATGGAATCAAGAGTCATAGGAAGCAAAGTAATATTTTTATCCTTATGAATAAGAGTATACTGATTGTTTCTACCATGGTGAACAGAATTATAATCAAATTGCCATGGTCTACCAAGTAATAAGGAACATGCTTGCATAGGTACCACATCACAATCAACATAATCAGCATATGTAGAGATACTAAAATGCACACGAACAGTACGTGTTACCTTAACCTTGCCGCTGTTGTTGAACCATTGGATGTAGTAAGGATGTGGATGTGGTCTTGTGGTGAGAGAAAGCTTCTCCACCATATCCATGCTAGCCAAGTTGTTGCAGCTCCCTCCATCTATGATGACGCGAATAGAACGTTCATTCACAACTCCCTTTGTATGGAACAAATTATGCCTCTGATTTTGCTCAGCTTGTGTAACCTGCACGCTCAAAACACGTTGAGCAACTAAACATTCATACCTGTCAGCATCTTCAGCAGCCATGTATTGCGTCTCATGATCAGAATCATCTCCACCGTGTTCTTCATGTGTAATAAGAGCCAAAGTCTCCTCATCACAGTCACTAGCGGACTCATACCCACCATCCTCAATAACAATAATCACACGCTTAGATGGGCATTCTCTCGCATAATGACCTCCACCCTTGCAACGGCGACAAATAATATCATGTGTTTTCCCTGTTGATGCCATGGATGAAGAAGAGCTCTTTGCAGGCCCAGAAGGTGTGCTATTGGCAGATAGTGGTGATTGTGCCTGCTTTACTGTATCACGGTTGGAGGTGGCAGCCGACGGAGGTGCCGGTGTAGCAGAACGTCTGGAAGTAGATGATGCACGTGGTGTCCATGATGAAGGTCGACCTGCAGAAAAGTTAGTTCGCGCCAATGCATGTCGATCCTGCACTTCACGTTCAGCTTTACAAGCAAGATGGAATAAATGAGTGATATTATTATAATCCTTATAGTCTAGAATGGTCTGAATCTCTCTATTTAATCCACCCAGAAAACGTGCAAGCATAGCTTCATTCTCCTCAACAATACCACATCTAATCAAGCCAGTTTGTAATTCCTGATAATATTCTTCTACCGAATTTTTTCCTTGTCTTAAGCGCTGCAATTTTTGAAGTAATTCACGTTGATAATATGGTGGAACCCAACGAATACGCATAGTAGTTTTCAAAGCAGCCCAAGTAGCTGGAACATGATAGTGAAAGCACAAACAACAGCAGAACACGTCTCTCCTCAGGATATTGTAAACATGTAAATCGTTGTTCAGTTTCTAACTCCCAAGTAAGATATATATCAGGAACATATCTACCCTCAAATGGTGGAATATTCAAATTCAGTTTAGGGAGATGGTCATGATCTCGTACTTGAGGGGGAGCCCTAACATTGCCATTATTTGCATGTGGACGACCTGGTGGTTGTGGTGCTGGTGGTTGCACGTAGTTCTGATGTTGATCAACCTCATCCTCGTAATCTCCCACATAATCATCCTCCCCCACATCAGCAGCAGGAGCCACAGAAGTATCAACAACAGCACCAGCAGCTTGGCCAGGCTGAAGAGGGACACGGGTCGCTCGACGGGGGGCTGTTTCGCGATGTGGAGGTAGTCGTTATTGCTGTAGTAGAGATGCGTTAGGTGCAGCCGGTGGTGATGGTGGTAGACGCGCGAGCAATTCATTGAACTTGTTATCAAGCTTTGTTTCGAACGCCTTCTCAATGCCATCTATCTTCTCCATGGCCTCTTCAAATCTATTTAGCACATCTTCCACCTGTCCACTCATCATTTGCTGAAACTTATCATGTAACGCTTTGTTTGTCATGTTCTCCCAGTCAGTCTCGTCGGCTTGTGATCCTGCCATGGTTAGCAGCAATAGAAACACACAAGAATATGATTCTACAGACTACTAGGAAGTGGTGGTGGTGGTGTGGTGAACAGTCACAAATCCGTTAAGCAAATCTCAAATTCTTACCAGTTCTTACCCAGCAGCATGCGGTGATCGGCAACCGATGTAGTCAAAACTCTCAAAGCTTGGATAGAGCGATTACCAGGGAGAGTCAAACGCACGATGTAGATGTATGTGGAGCTGGGAAGGCTTTTAAGATGGTAACAAAAAGGGTCAGCAATACTCAATTCAGAGATGCAAAGTTGAATAAACGCTCAACGACGATACTGTGCTGGTCCTAGGCTAGACCGTACTAGAGACGCGAGCCTAGAACACTAACAAAATCACGGCGCTGCACCTAAACAAGGGAGGAGCACACTCTGAATTTTTTTCTTTCTTTTTTCACTTTTTTTTGCACTTTTTTTCCTCTTTTTTTTGCTCCGCAACAAATTTTTTTCGAAAAAAGTCTACAAATGTCCTAAAAACTGCCTAGCCGGACATTTGTAGACTTTTTTCGAAAAAAAATTGTTGCGGAGCAAAAAAAAAAGGAAAAAAAAGTGCAAAAAAAGTGAAAAAAAGAAAAAAATTCAGAGTGTGCTCCTCCCTTGTTTACGTGCAGCGCCGTGATTTTGTTAGTGTTCTAGGCTCGCGTCTCTAGTACGGTCTATCCTAGGACCAGCACAGTACCGTCGTTGAGCGTTTATTCAACTTTGCATCTCCGAATTGATTATTGCTGACCCTTTTTGCTACCATATTAAAAGCCTTCCCAGCTCCACGTACATCTACATCGTGCGTTTGACTCTCCCTGGTAATCGTTCTATCCAAGCTTTGAGAGTTTTGACTACAACGGTTGCCGATCACCGCCTGCTGCTGGGTAAGAACTGGTAAGAATTTAAGATTTGCTTAACGGATTTGTGACTGTTCACCACACTACCACCACCACTTCCTAGTAGTCTGTAGAATCATATTCTTGTGTATTTCTATTGCTGCTAACCATGGCAGGATCACAAGCCGACGAGACTGACTGGGAGAACATGACAAACAAAGCGTTACATGATAAGTTTCAGCAAATGATGAGTGGACAGGTGGAAGATGTGCTAAATAGATTTGAAGAGGCCATGGAGAAGATAGATGGCATTGAGAAGGCGTTCGAAACAAAGCTTGATAACAAGTTTAATGAATTACTCGCGCGTCTACCACCAGCACCACCGGCTGCACCTAACGCACCTCTACAACAGCAACAACGACTACCTCCACATCGTGAAACAGCCCTCCGCCGAGCGACCGGTGTCCCTCTTCAGCCTGGCCAAGATGCTGGTGCTGCTGTTGATACTTCTGTGGCTCCTGCTGCTGATGTGGGGGAGGATGATTATGTCGGAGATTACGAGGATGAGGTTGATCAACATCAGAACTACGTGCAACCACCAGCACCACAACCACCAGGTCGTCCACATGCAAATAATGGCAATGTTAGGTGATAGAGGCGGGGTGTCCCGATCTTTCGTTGAGATGATAACTATCGATTTGGTGAAGATGGCTTTGACGATCCGACTACCAACGTGCACGACGTTGCGCCTTAGCAATCGCTAAACCAACTTCGAGAGGTTATTGACCACGCCGGAGCACAATCAACCTGACCACGAAGGTCTATTCCGGCAAGCAATCGAAGAACAAGCAAGAATATGATAAAAGCAATCTAAATATTGCGAGTATATATGAAGTATTGATAATGGTGGGAATCCGTAAGCGGTCTTGGTCTGGTCGTTGGACACAAACGAAGTACACGAAGTTGCAATGGCTAACTTTTAACTAAACAAATCCCAAGGAAAAAGCTACTAGGTGGATCTACTTATATAGGAGCAAGGGGTGGCGGCCAAGGAGGTGGGGGGACGTCCCAAGGCAGGCTAAAACCAACCCTAGGTCGTACAAGGCTCATGGGCCCAAGTGGAGGTGATGCAACACCTTTGGACTTGTTGTTTGACTCGGATTCTGCTACAGCGTCAGATTGTTTCGTCCATATCTCAATGCTCCGGATGAATTTAAAGGTGATTCCAATTGTTTTGGAAAGAGGATGAAATCTACTTTCCAACAAAAAAAGAATCACCCAATTCGGAGTCCGTATGAAAAAGTTGTTGGCGTTTTGAGTCAGGTATGTCTGTGTAGTCCGAATCTGAATCCAGAACGTGAGAGACTTGGACTCTATCTTCTCTTGGTCCAAAAGTGACGTGAGAGGACTTTTTGAACAGCACCTAAACTTCTCTTTTTCCCTTACCTTCATATGTGGATTGCACAAATGTCCCATACACCTGCAATTAGACAAAACACAAAAGTGTGTGAAGTATTTTTGTTCTGGATAACATAAATAGATTATTGAATAGTTTGCACTAGAAATCACCTCACAAATATGCATGTATACAATATTTTTGGTCGTATCCAAGGTAGTCATGTACGACAAATAATATCACTTATGTGCCCTGTAGACGCCATGGAAGAAGCAGAGCTCTGTGCAGGCCCGGCAGGTGTGCTCTTGGCAGATAGTGGTGGTTGTGCCTGCTTCACACACTTTTGTGTTTTCTAGTGTCAACTATTCAATAATCTATTTATATTATCCAGAACAAAAATACTTCACACACTTTTGTGTTTTGTCTAATTGCAGGTGTATGGGACATTTGTACAATCCACATATGAAGATAAGGGAAAAAGAGAAGTTTAGATGATGTTCAAAAAGTCCCTTCACGTCACTTTTGGGCCAAGAGAAGATAGAGTCCAAGTCTCTCACGTTCTGGATTCAGATTCGGACTGCACAGACATACCTGACTCAAAACGGCAAGAACTTTTTCATACGGACTCCGAATTGGGTGATTATTTTTTTGTTGGAAAGTAGATTTTGTCCTCTTTACACTCTAATTGGATTCACCCTTAAATTCGTCCGGAGCATTGAGATATGGACGAAACAATCTGACGCTGCAGCAGAATCCGAGTCAAACAACAACTCCAAAGGTGTTGCATCACCTCCACTTGGGCCCATGAGCCTTGTACGACCTAGGGTTGGTGTTAGGCTGCCTTGGGACATCCTCCCACCTCCTTGGCCGCCACCCCTTGATCCTATATAAGTAGATCCACCTAGTAGCTTTTTTCCTTGGGATTTGTTTAGTTAAAAGTTAGCCATTGCAACTTCGTGTACTTCGTTTGTGTCCAACGACCAGACCAAGACTGCTTCCGGATCCCCACCTTTATCAATACTTCATATATATTCGCAATATTCAGTTTGCTTTATCATATTCTTGCTTGTTCTTCGATTGCTTGCAGGAATAGACCTTCGTGGTCAGGTTGATCGTGCTCCGGCGTGGTCAATAACCTCTCGAAGTTGGTTTAGCGATTGCTAAGGCGCAACGTCGTGCACGTTTGTAGTCGGATCGTCAAAGTCGACCCCACCAAATCGATAGTTATCATCTCATCGAAAGATCGGGACACCCCCGCCTCTATCAGTAAAGCAGGCACAATCACCACTATCTGCCAAGAGCACACCTTCTGGGCCTGCAAAGAGCTCTTCTTCATCCATGGCATCAACAGGGCAAACACATGATATTATTTGTCGACGTTGCAAGGGTGGAGGTCATTATGCGAGAGAGTGCCCATCTAAGCGTGTGATTATTGTTACTGAGGATGGTGGGTATGAGTCCGCTAGTGACTATGATGAGGAGACTTTGGCTCTTATTACACATGAAGAACACGGTGGAGATGATTCTGATCATGAGACGCAATACATGGCTGCTGAAGATGCTGACAGGTATGAATGTTTAGTTGCTCAACGTGTTTTGAGTGTGCAGGTTACACAAGCTGAGCAAAATCAGAGGCATAATTTGTTCCATACAAAGGGAGTTGTGAAGGAATAATATTACTATTCGTTATCGTCATCCTATTCCTAGGCTAGATGATATGCTTGATGAATTGAGTGGCTCTACAATATTCTCCAAAGTTGATTTGCGTAGTGGATATCATCAAATTCGTATGAAATTGGGAGATGAATGGAAAAAAGCATTTAAAACTAAGTTTGGTTTATCTGAGTGGTTAGTCATGCCTTTTGGGTTAACTAATGCACCTAGTACTTTCATGAGACTAATGAACGAAGTTTTACGTGCTTTCATTGGACGATTTGTGGTCGTCTATTTTGATGATATACTGATTTATAGCAAATCTTTGGAAGAACATGTGGAACATTTACGTGCTGTTTTTAATGCTCTACGTGATGCATGTTTGTTTGGTTACCTTGGGAAGTGAACCTTTTTCACCGACTGAGTATCTTTTCTTGGCTATGATGTTACTCCACAGGGAATTGAAGTTGATAAAGCCAAGATTGAAGCTATTGAGAGTTGGCCGCAGCCCAAAACGGTCACACAAGTGAGGAGTTTCCTTGGCCTCGCTGCTTTCTATAGGCGTTTTGTGAGAGATTTCAGCACCATTGCTGCACCTCTCAACGAGCTTACAAAGAAGGATGTGCCTTTTGTTTGGGGTACCGCACAGGAAGAAGCCTTCACGGTATTGAAAGATAAGTTGACACATGCTCCTTTACTCCAACTTCCTGATTTTAATAAGACTTTTGAGCTTGAATGTGATGCTAGTGGAATTGGATTAGGAGGTGTGTTATTACAAGATGGCAAACCTGTTGCATACTTTTCTGAAAAATTGAGTGGGCCTAGTCTGAACTATTCTACTTATGATAAAGAATTATATGCTCTTGTTCGGACCTTAGAAACATGGCAACATTATGTATGGCCCAAAGAATTTGTTATACATTCTGATCATGAATCTTTGAAACACATTAAAAGTCAAGCTAAACTGAACTGTAGACATGCTAAATGGGTTGAATTCATTGAGACTTTCCCTTATGTCATTAAACACAAGAAGGGTAAAGAAAATGTTATTGCTGATGCATTGTCTCGTCGTTATACTATGCTTTCACAACTTGACTTTAAAATATTTGGTTTGGAGACCATCAAAGATCAATATGTGCATGATGCTGAATTTAAAGATGTATTGCAGAATTGTAAAGAAGGAAGAACATGGAACAAGTTCGTCGTTAACGATGGATTTGTGTTTCGTGCTAACAAGCTATGCATTCCAGCTAGCTCCGTTCGTCTTTTGTTGTTATAGGAGGCGCATGGAGGAGGACCAATGGGACACTTTGGCGTGAAGAAGACGGAGGATATACTTGCTACACATTTCTTTTGGCCAAAGATGAGACGGGGTGTTGAGCGTTTTGTTGCTCGCTGCACTACATGTCAAAAAGCTAAGTCACGACTCAATCCTCATGGTTTATATATGCCTTTGCCTGTACCTAGTGTTCCTTGGGAGGATATATCTATGGACTTTGTTTTAGGTTTACCTCGAACAAAGAAGGGGAGGGATAGTATATTTGTTGTCGTGGATAGATTCTCGAAAATGGCACACTTTATACCATGTCATAAAAGCGATGATGCTGTTAATGTTGCTGATTTGTTCCTTCGTGAAATTATTCGCTTGCATGGTGTGCCAAATACTATTGTTTCAGATCGTGATACTAAATTTCTTAGCCACTTTTGGAGATGTTTATGGGCTAAGTTGGGGACTAAACTGCTTTTTAGTACTACTTGTCACCCCCAAACTGATGGACAAACTAAAGTAGTCAATAGAACATTGTCTACTTATAACGCCCTCGATGCGGCTATATCTCCCACGTGTCGAGGCACGACTTAGAGGCATAACCGCATTGAAAGCAATGTCGCAAGTGAGGTAATCTTCACACAATCCATGTAATAAAATAAAGGGGAAAGATACATAGTTGGCTTACAATCGCCACTTCACACAAGTACATAAATAACATCCATCAAACAGGTTACACTCAAGGTCCGACTACGGTACCAAAATGAAAGAAGACTACCCCAAATGCTAACAGATCCCCGGATCACCCAACTGGGCTCTACTACTGATCATCTGGAAAAGAAACATAGTAACGGCCACGTTCCTCGTCGAACTCCCAAGTGAGCTCGGTCGCGTCAACTGCACTGACATCGTTGGTACCTGCAACTGTGGTGATAATATCTGTGAGTCACGGGGACTCAGCAATCTCACACCCGCGAGATCAAGACTATTTAAGCTTAAAGGTGGCAAAAGGGGTTGTGAGGTGGAGCTACAGCAAGCGACTAGCATATGGTGGCTACAGCGCAAAAGTGAGCGAGAAGAGAAGGCAAGGCACGGTCGAGAAACTAGAAATGATCAAGAAGTGATCCTGAAACAACCTACGTCAGGCATAACTCCAACAACCGTGTTCACTTCCCGGACCCCGCCGAGAAGAGACCATCACGGTTACACACGCGGTTGATGTGTTTTAGTTAAGGTCAACTTCGGGTTTTCTACAACCGGACATCAACAAATTCCCATCTGCCTCATAACCGCGGGCACGGCTTTCGAAAGATAAAACCCTGCAGGGGTGTCCCAACTTAGCCCATGATAAGCTCTCACGGTCAACGAAGGATATTCCTTCTACCGGGAAGACCCGATCAATCTCGGAATCCCGGACTACAAGACATTTCAACAGCAATAAAACAAGTCTAGCAAAGCCGCCCGATTGTGCCGACAAATCCTGATAGGAGCTGCACATATCTCGGTCTCAGGGCACATCCGGATAAGCGAAGCGTACAGGAGCCAACATAACCCAAGTTGCCAAGGGACGTCCCCGCACGGTGCTCTAGTTTGGACCAGCAATCGAAGGAAAACTGGCCCGAGGGTTAAAATAAAGATGACCCTTGAGTCTGCAGAACCCAAGGGAAAAAGGCTTAGGTGGCAAATGGTAAAACCAATGTTGGGCCTTGCTGGAAAAGTCTTATTCAAAGCGAACTGTCAAGGGGGTCCCATAAATCACCCAACCGTGTAAGGAACGCAAACTCCGGGAACATAACACCGGTATGACGGAAACTAGGGTGGCAAGAGTGGAACAAAACACCAGGCATAAGGCCGAGCCTTCCACCCTTTACCGAGTATATAGATGCATTAATTAAATAAGAGGTATTGTGATATCCCAACAAGTAAACATGTTCCAACAAGGAACAACAAGTCCATGTTCCAACAAGGAACAAACTTCATCTTCACCTGCAACTAACAACGCTATAAGAGGGGCTGAGCAAAGCAGTAACATAGCCAAACAACGGTTTGCTAGGACATGGATGGTTAGGGGCTGACATGGCAATATAGGAGGCATGATATAGCAAGTGGTAGGTATCGCAGCATAGGCATAGCAAAAGAGCGAGCAATCTAGCAAGCAAAGATAGAAGTGATTTCGAGGGTATGGTCATCTTGCCTGCAAGGTTCTCAGAGTTGTCGAAAGCTTGGTCCTCGTAAGCGTTCTCAACAGGTTCCTCGTTCACGTACTCGTCTCCCGGCTCTACCCAAGACAAGAGAACAAGCAAAGGAATCCAATATCAACCACGATGCAATGCGCAAGCAACATGATGCAAAACATGGCATGATGCAAAACATGGTGATATGCAATGCGTATGCATGCTCCGGAAGGACAAGGATGAACAGGGCATAATCTTGGCAAACCAAGCATGCCACTGGATAGATGAGGTGATTTCGGTTGAAATCGATATAAAGTACACCGGAATCGGATGCACGGTTTGCAAATGGCAAGCAATACAAGAATGACACGAATCTGTCATAAACAGCATGATGCTACTTAGCAAGCAACAATTAATTAAGCTACTGCACCCAAACATGGCAACAAAGCATACGACAGTAATCTACTCAAGATGCTCGACAAAAGATGAACATAGAGCTACGGCTAATTCACATCATAACAGGTCCAAACAAGCATGGGAAAAGTGCAAACGATAGCAAGTTCTCAGACTTTGTGAAAATATTAACAAGCAGAAACTAACATCAGGATGGCATGTTCAGAGCAACGAAACAACATGCTACAGGTTCAGAACATAGCAAAGAAAGGCATGGCATGAATCCACACATAGAACTTGACAAAAGTCCCTTACTGACCATAAGCCAAAAAGGACCAGAAAATATGATTACACCCATGTCAAATAAGCAAGTTTCGTTACAGGTTTCAGACTTAGCAGAAAACTGGACATGGCAGAAAACTAATAACGACTAGGCATGTTCGTGAGCTCGATGCACTCACTACAAATCATTTCATGATAAACTAAGCATACATACATCAATAAGACATGGCATAGTAACTAGACATGGCAAGAATAACATCATATCATGCAAGGATCCACTACACCAAGCTTGACAAAATCGAATAACATGTAAACAACCTGCCAGTAACATTTTGAAGCAAAAGTAGAGCTCGATTGACTCAAGCTAAGGCACTCCATAATTGCAAACAAAGGCACGGATGGATAGAGCAAATACTCAAGTTTAAAACTCCCTTACTGATCATGCTCAAATTATGCATAGATCTCCCGGAAACAACATGAATACATGGCATGAAAATAACAGCAGTCAGGGACTTAGTGAAATACTAAGTCTCTGGAATCAGCAACGTCAAGATACCTAGTTTGAATGCTTGTGCTAGTCACCACATAGATCACAAAAATACGTGCCAAAATCCTCTGGATAGGTAACATGGCATATTACAAAACTCATGTAGGACTCAACTTCATAGGAGGTACACATCAATCATGGCAAAAATGACAAAAGTGCATGTTCAGATAAAATCCAGCAACTAACATCAACTAGCCCTCTTCTAACAGCATTTAGGGCATCAAGATGACTTCAAACGAAAATGATGCAATGGGACAAAATGATGTACTCTCTGAGGCGAACAATTTGACATATTATACGTACAAAACGGAGCTACGGATGCAAAGTTATGGCATGATGAAGATGCAATAATGATGAAGAAATTACAGGACTTAGAGAAAAATCGGGCTCGGGGAAGTCAACCCAGCCGGGACGCGGATCGAGGCGTCGGCGCGGCTCGCCGGAACCGCGCCGGAGCGGCGGCGGCGGAGACGGATCCGGCCGGATCCGGGCGGCGCCGGCCCGGATCTGGCCGCGGATGGCGCGGGGCGGCGAGGGGAGGCGCGGGGGCGGCGCGGCTCGCCGGGCGGAGGCGGCGGCGCCAGTCGACGGCGGAGGCGAGGCGGCGCCGGGACGGCGGCGGTGGCCGGAGCGGCGCGAGCTCGCCGCGGGGCGAGGCGGCGGAGCCGCGGAGGCGAGAAGGCGGGCGCGCGCGGGCGGCGGCGCGGCGCTCGCGGGCCGGGAGGGCCGGCTCCGGGCCCGGGCGGGCCGGTGGCGGCTGGCGGCGGGGAGGCCACGTGGCACGCTCCCACTGGCCAGGGCGCGCCGGCGGCGGGACAGGTGGCGGCGGAGCACTGTGCGGGCGCGGATTTCGAGGAGGGATTAGGGTTTCGGGGTGTTTTGCCCGCAATTGGAGGAGGGGGAGGCCTTTTATAGATAGGAGGAGCTAGGAGGCTCCAAACGGAGTGCGGTTTTCGCCCACGCGATCGTGATCGAACGGCGGAGGACATGGGAGTGACTTAGACGGGTTATTGGGCTGTTTTGAAGGGGTGTTGGGCTGCAACACACACGAGGCCTTCACGGTTACCCGGTTAACCGTTGGAGTACCAAACGAACTCCGATTGACCCGAAACTTGACAGGCCGTCTACCGGTGCTATACCAAGGCCACATGTCAAACCTCGGTCCATTCCGAGAATGTTTAATACCCGCTCACGAAGAAATGTATAAGGGGGCGCCGGGAGGCATAGGAGCGCCGGATTGCAAAACGGACAACGGGAAAGATGCTCGGATTTATGAGACGAACGCGTATGCGAATGCGATGCACATGATGACATGATATGAAATGCATGACATGACCAAAATGCAAAACAAGGAGAACCAAACCACGGAGGAAATATCATAACACATAGCCGGAAATGGCAAGAGTTGGATTACAAATATGGCAAGTTACATCTGGGGCGTTACACTACTATGCTTAGGGCTGTTTTGAAGAATAATAAGAAAATGTGGGAAGAATGCTTGCCTCATATTGAATTTGCTTATAATCGTTCATTGCATTCTACTACTAAGATGTGCCCTTTTGAAATTGTGTATGGTTTCCTACCTCGTGCACTTATTGATTTGTTGCCTCTTCCATCTTCGGAGAAGGTTAATTTTGATGGTAAAGAACGTGCTGAATTGATTTTAAAAATGCATGAGTTAACTAAGGAAAACATTGAGCGTATGAATGCTAAATATAAACTTGCTGGAGATAAGGGTAGAAAACATGTTGTGTTTGCACCTGGAGATCTTGTTTGGTTACATTTGCGTAAGAATAGATTTCCTAATTTGCGCAAATCAAAGGTAATGCCACGTGCTGATGGTCCTCTTAAGGTGTTAGAGAAAATAAATGATAATGCATATAAACTTGAGTTGCCTGCAGATTTTGGGGTTAGTCCCACTTTTAACATTGCAGATTTGAAGCCTTATTTGGGTGAGGAAGATGAGCTTCCGTCGAAGACGGCTTCTTTCCAAGAAGGGGAGGATGATGAGGACATCAATACCGTTGTTACACCCACAACCCCTGCTGCTATACATACTGGACCAATTACTAGAGCTCGCGCACGCCAATTGAATTATCAGGTACTTTCGTTTCTTGGTAATGATTCTAATGTTCATGAGAATATGATGCTGCCTAAATTGGATACATTTGTTTTGCTTACAAATGAAGGGCCTAGCTTGGAGAAGGATGATCATTGGAGCAAGAACAAGCATGGAGTTGATGGCATGCGCAAGGGAGACAACAACAGAGTTTCAAGTGATGATTTCAGGACTTTGAAGCCACCATAATGAGTGCATGCAGTCTTGGACGAAATATACAAGATGCCACTTTATAATTTTCGTCCGGAGGCTATTCTAGGTGCTGCGTCACCTTCTTTTTGGGCCAGGCCCATGTAATTTTGAAATACTTCAATATAGGCTGTTTTTAGAGTCCGTGTGTGTGGGGAAACAAGAGTTAGGGTGGGTTTCGGACCCCTCCTCCAAGGGCCACGAAATTCCCCCCCCCCCTCTTCCTCCATATATACAGCCCCTAGGGCATCGTTTAGACTTTGGGTTTTGTTTAGATCAAAAGTTCGCCATAGCTGCAACTTCGCGTACTTCGTTTGTGTTCAACGACCAGACCAAGGCGTCACAGAACCCCACCTTCATTAATAAAGCTTTCCTCTTATATTCGCAATATCCAGATTGCAATCTTAGTTTCTTGCTTGTTCTTCGTTTTCTCGTAGGAAACAGGCCCTCATGGTCAGGTTGATCATGCTCCGGCATGGTCAATAACCCTCGGAAGTTGGTTTAGCGATTGCTAAGGCGCGACGTCTCGCACGTTCGTAGTCGGATCGTCAAGGTCGACTCCCACAGAAACGATAGCCACCATCTCATTGAGACATCGGGACACCTTTGCCTCTTTCAGAGGGTGCGCGCAGGGCTTTTGCCCGGGCGAAGGTGCACTGGGCGAAGCTGGACGCCGTAAAGCTGGTGAGGGAGGGGCCGCCAGAGGGCAAGGAGCATCGCCACCCCGAAATGTATTATGACAGTGTCCTGAAGGGTTCTCGCCTTGTGGCGGAGGAATGTGCCAGGGATGTAATATTCGAATGAATGTACTCATGTGATCCTGTAACATGAAACGAGTTCATTTACGCTATACCACGCTTGTTAATTTAAAATATTACCTTTTGTGCGGCCGTTTATGAAATCTGGGAGTTGGCCAGTCGTCGGCTTCTGCTCCCATGTAACTAGTACTGGGGTGTTCGGGATAAACCTCAACACTCTTTATCCCAATTTTGGGTCCTTCGAAGGAGGTGTTCAGCACAGCGAACCAGGCAATCGGACTATAAAGCTTTATCACTCTCACTTAGCCATAGAAGTCTACAATTCTAAATTTTGGAGAAGCCCCTAGTATTCGGAGGGCCGAATTTGGGGTGCTATATACGCCTAAGTTGGGCAAGGCCGATTCCTCGGCCCGAAGCGGAAAAAGTCTTCAAGGACTTGAGACCTCTCGAACAACGACCAGCTCTCGCCTCATCATGACAGTCAATTTTCGGCTTTCTCTACTAAGGTGCTCGTCCGGAAGAACCGGGACACAATCACATTAGTTCTCCCAGCGCTACCTTAGCCGATTTTGCGGAATGTAAGGTACCAAAACATGGGAGCCGGGCAAACCCAACTATTGACCCAAGACATGATTCGGAGCTGATGCATATAATGATATAAGTTCGGGGTGCCGCATTGTCGAAAGTGTTCGGACTTCTCACGCCATGTTATGGGGTATACTGAAGCCCCTAGCGTACTAGTCGTACCATAATGTACGGGTGCGATCTGTCGTAAATAAGCAGACAGGAGGAAAAAAGGAAATGGTGATGCAATAATAGGCTAACGCTATGCATTGTTATTAAATGGTATGCCAAAGCGTATGGATACAAGTAGTGCAATAAGCAAAAGATAGGACTATTTGACATGTCCTATCCAAGGGCAAGCTGCGTATGGGTATTTAAAATAGGTATTTCGATCGTTATCAGAGAGCACCTGGGGATTCCCCTGTACGTCAGAGCTTCTTGCTTCCTTGGTATTTCCTTCCCGTAGTGCGTCCAGTGATCAGACTGCCGAAAAGGGCTTCGAGAGAGTAAGTTCCTGAAAGAGAAAATGATGAAGGTATACAACTCATGGGGCAGTCGAGCCGCATTGTGGGATGTGTCGTAGTGGTGCCTCCGCCTATGCCCATGGTATCTTGAATGCGTAGTTATGTACGCGTGGCACGAATTTCGCCACTTTACTGGGACTAGGACGGAAGCTGAATTGCTAGTCGAGCTCAAAACGTGCCTGTCGATCCGCCTGCGAGGTACTCCGGACTCGCTTGAAGGTGTCCGGGGTCTTTTCCGCCAAATTGGCGGTTTGCCTAATAAGGCTGCTTTGCGCTTCTGCTGCGAGGGCCGCAGTGTGCTCCTCCGTGCGGAGCGAGCGCTCTGTGTTTCTGTTGACTATTATTACCCCACGAGGTCCTGGCATTTTGAGATTGAGGTATGCATAATGCGGTACCTCATTGAATCTTGCAAATGCGGTTCGCCCGAGCAGTGCGTGATAGCCACTGCGGAATGGAACGATATCAAAGATTAACTCCTTGCTTTTGAAGTTGTCCGGAGATCCGAAGACCACTTCCAGTGTGATTGAGCCCGTGCAATGGGCCTCTACACCTGGGTTGACGCCTTTAAAGGTGGTTTTAGTGGGTTTGATCCTCGAGGGGTCTATACCCATTTTGCGCACTGTATCCTGATACAGCAGGTTTAGGCTGTTGCCGCCGTCCATGAGGACTCGAGTGAGGTGAAATCCGTCAATGATGGGGTCGAGGACCAATGCGGCAGATCCGCCATCACGGTTACTAGTGGGGTGGTCCCTGCGATCGAAGGTGATCGGACAAGAGGACCATGGGTTGAACTTTGGGGCGACTGGCTCCATCGCATAGACGTCCCTTAGTGCACGCTTCCGTTCCCTCTTGGTAACATGGGTTGCGTATATCATGTTGACCGTTTTCACTTGTGGAGGGAACCTCTTCTGTCCTGCCGTGTTCGGTGGCCGGGGCTTCTCCTCGTCGTCGCTATGCAGCCCCTTGTCCTCGTTTTCGGCATTCAACTTGCCGGCCTGGTTGAACACCCAGCATTCTCTGTTGGTGTGATTGGCTGGCTTATCGGGGGTGCCGTGAATTTGACACGAGCAATCGAGTATGCGGTCCAAACTGGACGGGCCCGGAGTACTTCTTTTGAATGGATTTTTCCGCTGACCAGATTTAGAGCCACTGAATCCAGAATTTACTACATTGTCTTCGGCGTTATCGCCATTGTTGCGGCGCTTGTGTTTGTTACGACGTGGCCTGCCGTTGGTATCTTTGGTATCTGAAGTGCCAGGATTCCTTGATGTGTTGTTGCTGCGAGCCAGCCAGCTATCCTTGCCCGCGCAAAAGCGGGTCATGAGTGTCGTGAGGGCTGCCATAGACTTCGGCTTCTCCTGGCCGAGGTGTCGGGCGAGCCACTTGTCCTGAATGTTATGCTTAAATGCCGCTAAGGCTTCTGCATCCGGACAATTGACAATTTGGTTTTTCTTAGTTAGGAACCTGGTCCAGAATTTCCTGGCCGATTCCCCTGGCTGCTGAGTTATATGGCTCAAGTCATCAGCATCTGGTGGCCGCACATAAGTGCCCTGGAAGTTGTCAAGGAATGCATCTTCCAAATTCCCAACTGCCAATGGAGTCTGCTGGCAAGCTATTCAGCCAATGCCGAGCTGGTCCTTTGAGTTTTAGTGGGAGGTACTTGATGGCATGTAGATCATCACCACGAGCCATGCGGATGTGGAGGAGCAAATCCTCGATCCATACCATGGGATCTGTTGTACCGTCATATGATTCAATGTTTACTGGTTTAAAACCCTCTGGGAATTCGTGATCCATTACTTCATCAGTGTAGCATAGGGGGTGTGCGGCGCCTCTGTGCCGGGCTATATCACGAAGCAGTTCATACGAGTCTTGCTTGCTATATTCGGCCCGGCTGGATTTGCTTTTAGTATATCCGGCGTGACGGTCATCGTCCCGCGTTGGGGCGCGCCCCTGTGATCCGTAGATCGATCTTGCATGTTTTGCTTTGTTTTCCAATACGTCTTGCAGGTCCCGCGTGTTGCCCCGGGCCTTGGTATTTTTGTTTGAGTGGCGGAGGGCTGCATGCTGGACTTCGGGCTGATATGCCTCTCTGTCTCGGCCACGGGGTGGCCGATCAGCCGCATCATACGCTGGAGATGTAGGTTTCAATGCTTCCTCCTCGAGTTGGGGTAGCAACCTGCGCTTTGGATAACTCTTGGTTGGGCGTTCGAGTTCATATTCCTCGGCCGCAAGGACTTCAGTCCATCTGTCCGCTAGCAGATCCTGATCAGCTCGAAGCTGTTGTTGCTTTTTCTTTAGGCTATTTGTTGTGGCTATAGTCCGGTGCTTGAAGCGCTCCTGTTCGACGGGATCCTCAGGCACGATAAATTCTTCGTCGCTGAGGCTCACCTCGTCTTCAGAGAGAGGCATATAATTGTCATCCTCCGATTCTCCGTCTGCTCCCTGTTCCGGAGGGCTAGCTTGTTCATCCTCCCGCTCTAGGTCTGGCTGGAGGGGATTGTCATCATCTTCGACACTATCCGGAGCGTTATTGTCTCTTGTGCCGGTATCACTGCTTTTGCTATGGCAGGACATAGAGCGGCGTCGCTGACGTCGGTGCTTGGATTGCTTCTTGGAGGGACTATCCTCCGTTGTCTTATCACCATCGCTTTCTTTGGGGGTGTCCACCATGTATATGTCATATGATGAGGTGGCAGTCCAGCACCCTGTGGGCGGTGGTTCTTGTTCGTCTCCTGCATCGCCGCCCATACCATCGATGTCTTCGGAGCCGAAGTCGAGCATGTCGGTTAAGTCGTCGACAATGGCTACTAAGTGGGTGGTGGGTGGGGAGAGATTTTCTTCGTCGTCCGCATCCCAATCTAGCCAGACATAGTTCGGCCAAGGATCTCCTGAGAGGGAGAGAGACCTCAATGAGTTTAGCACATCGCCAAAAGGCGAGTGCTGAAAGATATCCGCGGAGGTAAATTCCATGATCGATGCCCAATCGAATTCGATAGGCACGGACGCAAGCGGCTCGGAGCCCGTGACCGGGGACGAATCCAACGGTTCGGCAACACGGCTCTCGTAGGAGGTGAAGTTAGTATTCGGCTCTATCCCCACTGAGAGTGCAGCCTCCGTGGCGGGGTCTATCCACCCGCCCTCAGATGGCGCAACTTGTTCCGGATTGAGGGCCGGAGTAATGGCAGGTGTGATCTCCCGAACACTGTCCGACGACAGAGTTAAGTCATGCTCGTCGTGATTGTGAGGCGCACCTGACATGGGCTCGAATCCGTCGAAGATCAAGTCTCCGCGGATGTCGGCAGTATAGTTCAAGTTTCCAAACCTAACCTGATGGCCAAGGGTGTAGCTCTCGATCTGCTCCAGATGGCCAAGCGAGTTGGCCCGCAGTGCGAAGCTGCCGAATACGAAGATCTGTCTGGGGAGGAAAACCTCACCCTGGATCGGATCGTTGTCGATGATCGAAGGATCCATCAAGCCTTACGGTGACCGCACAGTGGAACTCTCAATGAAAGCACCAATGTCGGTGTCAAAACCGGCGGATCTCGGGTAGGGGGTCCAGAACTGTGCGTCTAAGGCGGATGGTAACAGGAGGCGGGGGACACGATGTTTACCCAGGTTCGGGCCCTCTCGATGGAGGTAATACCCTACTTCCTACTTGATTGATCTTGATGATATGAGTATTACAAGAGTTGATCTACCACGAGATCGTAGAGGCTAAACCCTAGAAGCTAGCCCATGGTATGATTTATGTTGTCCTACCGACAAAACCCTCCGGTTTATATAGACACCGAAGGGGGCTAGGGTTACACAGATTCGGTTACAAGGGAGGATATCTACATATTCGTATTGCCAAGTGATGAGGACATCAATACCATTGTTACACCCACAGCCCCTACTGTTACATATACTGGACCAATTACTAGAGCTCGCGCACGCCAAATAAATTACCAGGTACTTTCGTTTCTTGGTAATGCTTCTAATGTTCATGAGAATATGATGCTGCCTAAATTGGATACATTTGTTATGCTTACAAATGAAGAGCCTAGCTTGGAGAAGGATGAACATTGGAGCAAGAACACGCATGGAGTTGATGGCATGCGCAAGGGGATCAAGAACGGAGTTACAAGTGATGAATTCAGGACTTTGAAGCCACCATAAGGAGTGCATGAAGCCTTGGACGAAATATACAAGATGCCACTTCATAATATTCGTCCATAGGTTATTTTAGGTGCTGCATCACCTTATTATTGGGCCAGGCCCATGTAATTTCCAAATACTTAAGTATAGGCTATTTTTAGAGTCCGTATGTGTGGGGAAACAAGAGATAGGGTTGGTTTCGGACCCCACCCTCAAGGGCCACGAAATTCCCTCCTCTTCCTCCATATATACAGCCCTTAGGGCATCGTTTAGACTTTGGGTTTTGTTTAGATTAAAAGTTCTCCATAGCTGCAACTTCGCGTACTTCGTTTGTGTTCAACGACCAGACCAAGACGTCACAGAACCCCACCTTGATCAATAAAGCTTTCCTCTTATATTCGCAATATCCAGATTGCAATCTTAGTTTCTTGCTTGTTCTTCGTTTGCCTGCAGGAAACAGACCTTTGTGGTAAGGTTGATCGTGCTCCAGCGTGGTCAATAAATTCTCGGAGTTGGTTTAGCGATTGCTAAGGCGCGACGTCCTCGCACGTTCGTAGTCGGATCGTCAAAGTCGACTTCCTCCAAAACGATAGCCACCATCTCATCGAAAGACGGGACACCTTTGCCTCTATCACCAAGCTTGCCTTCCACGCCAAGGAGAGTCCCATCCGGACACAGGACGAAGTCTTCAATCTTGTATCTTCATAGTCCAACAGTCCGGCTAAAGTATATTGTCCGGTTGTCCGAGGATCCCCTAATCCAGGACTCCCTCAGGCGGGGCGGCGCACCGCCGGCCGCGGGCGGCGGGGGGCGGCTGTTTGGCCGGTGGTGGCTGGCGGCTCAGGGGGTGGAGGTTGAAGATGAACTGCAGGCCCTTGATTTCGTATCCAACGGCTGCAAAATCGGCTGACCATAGATGAAAAAGTCAGCCGGCTGACGTGTAGCCTCACCTCTAGTGCATTCAGTTTCGATAGTAAAATTCAGTTTCGATAGCAAAATTAAGTTTCGATAGTTAAATTCAGTTTCGACGGTTAAGTTTAGAGATGAGCGGCTGATGTATACATCTAGCACTTTGTGGTCATGTATTTTACATCATCTATTGGAGATGCTATTAGAATTCCACTCAGTTTAACGTTGTCTCTCTTGTCCTGCTTCAGCCCCGGCGTCGTACAACTCACCGGAGCTGCTCCAACGATCAAACCCTCCATCACAGCGGAGCAGTACCTCGGGCTCCATCTCCAGACGCCTAAGATCTTGTTCCCCTCCTCCGACAGCCAAGTCAGCCGGAGCATCCTCACCGACCAACCCAATGACGCCGAGATCGACATGGCTTCGCCAAAGAGGTTGTACACTTCTTGTGGTTTGACTTAATCTCACCATGCTTCTTTGCATCCTGTGATCTTCCAATTCTTGTGAACCAAACACCCAGATTGGCAGAAATCCTGTGTTTTTAATTCTCTATTTTCCACGTGCATTCCTATCCTATTCCTGTCTATTTCTATCCCTGCATTGTTAGAATCCTCAAATTCAAACAAGCCCTTACACAATTACTTCTGTTACAGATATGTGTCAAAGAAAACCTTGTGTGGTTTGTCCTGCTCCTACGGTGTTGTGTTCTACCCCAGCTCAGCTGCTCCAACGATGGAAGGGTTCACCACAGCAGGGATCCGCTCTCCAGATTGTCTTTCGCCGCCTCAGATCTTCTTCTCCGCCGCAGGCAGCCACGACAACTGCATTACCATCATCAACTGAGCAGATGACCTTGAGGACTACACGGGTCCGCAAGAGAGGTCGCACTCTTCCGTGTCTGCTTACGTTATGCATTTCTTAATATGATGGCATGCTACTTTATCGTCGTGTTCACCTATTAGACTCTGACTCAGGTCCAAACTTATGCTGAAACTTGAGTTTTTAAATGGTTGTGGGGTACATATTGGGGCAGCAATCAGTACTATCTGTCTACTATCTGGTTAATCTTGAGTGTCTACTATGAGTTCCATGTTGGGTGCAAATAAACATTAAAGGAGCCATTATCTGTATTTTTTAACTAAAGCTATTATCTGCCTGCTATCAATTGTTTTGGGTCTATCCACAGTTTGCTACCATCACTCTGCATTTGTGCATGCACTCCTTACATAATCTCACTCTGTTTTATTCCTATGCATGTCAGTTATTGTACACAATGGAACGGCACATGTAGAGCAAAAGAGACGAGCCTTGCATGGCAATAAAATTTCATGTAGACGTCGCTCCATGGTGGGCGCAAAGGCAGCCCCCCTCCACCCATTCCGGATCGTAATCAAGAGGAAGATAACTGTTCTGAGGGGGATTCAGAAGCAGAAGACCACTCCTATTTACCCCATGAGGTCTTCGCTCTAACTTGGCATGCTGATGTTGGTAAAATCATGCATATGGTGCCTTGCATTGCTTAGTTTATACATCAAAGATGTCATCTGCTTAGTTTACACATGCTTTGTGTCAATGCCATTTGTTTAGTTTCTTTATCATATATGTGAATCATGCAATGCCATCTTGTCTAGGCATCATATATGTGAATTTTGCAATGCCACCTTGGTTAGCCTGTCTTCTTATATGTGAATTATATCATGACATCATTTTTTATTACGTGTTAAATTTGTCAACAATTTTCGTACATTCAATTACTCTTCCTATGCATCAGCCATTCGACACGGTCATGGAAAAATGTGGAGTGGAAACAAGGTCTTCAGAGCAGACAATGCTATCTGACGAAGCACATGTCTTGCTGGTTACAGATACCTCCTCAGAGGAGGATTCAGAGATGGATGATCAGTCCTATCCCCCCCCCCGAGGTGCATGCTCTAACTTGGCAGGATTATGTTGCTCATATCGTGTGTATGGTATCTTGCATTGCTATGTCATTTGCTTATTTTAGACATGCTTTGTGTGAATGCTACCTGTTTAGTGTCTAATTACCATATATGTGAATTATGCAATGCCATCTTGTTGCAAGACATTATATATGTGAATTATGCAATGATATCTTGTTGCAAGGCATTATATATGTGAATTATGCAATGCCATGCTGTTTAGCCAAGCGTCATATAAGTGAATTATATCATATCGTCCTTTTTTTTGTATTTCTCATTGCTTTTGTTGACAATGTTTGTACATTCAACTGCTCTTCCTATGCATCAGCCATTTGAATTGGTGATGGAGAAATCTGGAGTGAAAACAAGGTCTTCATAGTAGACAATGCTACCTGGTGAAGTAGAAATCTTGCTGGTTACAGATAGCTCTTCAGAGGAGGATTCAGAGGCAGATGACCAGTCCTATTATCCCCCTGAGGTGTATGCTCAAACTTGGCAGGGTTATATTACTCATATCGTGCATATGTTGTATTGCAATGCTTAGGTTTTACATCATATGATAGAGGCGGGGGTGTCCCGATCTTTCGATGAGATGATAACTATCGATTTGGTGGAGCCGACTTTGACGATCCGACTACAAACGTGCACAACGTTGCGCCTTAGCAATCGCTAAACCAATCTCCTGAGGTTACTGACGATGCCGGAAACACGATCAGCCTGACCACGAAGGTCTATTCCTGCACGCAATTGAAGAACAAGCAAGAATACGATAATGCAATCTGAATATTGCGAATATAGTTGAAGTATTGAAAAAGGTGGGGATCCGAAAGTGGTCTTGGTCTGGTCGTTGGACACAAACGAAGTACACGAAGTTGCAATGGCTAACTTTTAAGTAAACAAATCCCAAGGAAAAAGCTACTAGATGGATCTACTTATATAGGAGTAAGGGGTGGTGGCCAAGGAGGTGGGAGGACGTCCCAAGGCAGGCTAAAACCAACCCTAGGTCGTACAAGGCTCATGGGCCCAAGTGGAGGTGATGCAACACCTTTGGACTTGTTGTTTGACTCGGATTCTGCTGCAGCGTCAGATTGTTTCGTCCATATCTCAACGCTCCGGATGAATTTAAAGGTGATTCCAATTGGTTTGGAAAGAGGATGAAATCTACTTTCCAACAAAAAATAATCACCCAATTCGGAGTCCGTATGAAAAAGTTCTTGGCGTTTTGAGTCAGGTATGTCTGTGCAGTCCGAATCTGAATCCAGAACGTGAGAGACTTGGACTCTATCTTCTCTTGGCCCAAAAGTGACGTGAGAGGACTTTTTGAACAGAACTTAAACTTCTCCTTTTCCCCTATCTTCATATGTGGATTGTACAAATGTCTCATATACCTGCAATTAGACAAAACACAAAAGTGTGTGAAGTAGTTTTGTTCTGGATAATATAAATAGATTATTGAATAGTTGACACTAGAAATCACCTGACAAATATGCATGTATGCAATATTTTTGGTCGTATCCAAGGTAGTCATGTCCTCATCATCATATACACAATATTGAATGCCACCTCCTTAGTTGACACATCATATATGCGATTGCCCTCTGCTCACTTCCTTAGTATATAAATCATATATTTGAATTATATCATGCCATGATGTTTACATAAACAACATGTATCTGAATTATGGCATGCCAACCCATTTTCTAAAGACACAATATAATTATATCATCTCATCCTGTTCACACTTCGCATAGTCATCATATTTTGAATTATGTCATTCTATCCGTGAATTATATCATGCCATCATGTTTCCATCGATGGCATGTTTGTGATTTATGGCATGCCAACCACTTTAATAGACACATCGTATAGTTATATCCTGTCATCCTGTTTACATAGTCATCATATTTTGAAGTATGTCATTCTATCCTGTTTAGTTGGCCATCATACATGTGAAATTGTGTCATGCTATCCTGTTCAATTAGCCATCATATATGTGAAATTATGTCCTGCTATTCTGTTTGGTTAGACAACATAAATATGAATTATTTCATGCCCTGTTTTCTTCCCTACTATCCATTGCAGCTGTCTATCTTAAAATGTGTGTACATTCAATTATTTTTCTTGTTTATCAGCCATTTCAATTGGAGGGGGTGATGGCAGTATCTGTGGGAGTAAAAACACGGTCTTCAGAAATGACCGTGCTACCTGTCGATGGAGATAGAACCACGGTTGTACTTGCCCAAGAACCAGCCCCACCACACATAACCCAGACTCACGCAGATTGTACCCCTACCCAGTTGGACAGAGAACCAGCTACACCCCTTCTAACCCCAACCCCAGTAGATAGTAACCCAGTTCCCATTGACACAGCACCGTCTCCACCACAGAGCACCCAAACACGAGCAGTTAGTAAGGCAACAACAGTGCCCAAAGCACGAGGACCACCACTCCGAACACCAAGTCAACGCTTAAAGCACAAGAAGAATTGTTCTTAGGTCAGGTTCCGTAGCTATGGTTCATACTACTTTTCTCTTGCATCACTGTATTTACTCATACCAACTAATTTAAAATTCGAAGGATGCAATTGAAACTCCAATGGCACAACAGGTATGTTTTAAACCTGTTTCTTTAACGTAAGCGGGGAGTATTACTTGGGTTTCTTCGGATTGCACACTCGTCACAAGCATTTTGAGTACTTGTGTGTCAGGTACAGACTCCGTATGGCAAAGTTATGACTGTATTTGTGAACACCTGTCCAGTATGTGGCACTCCTTGAAAGAACATTATTTCCCTGTGACAAATTCCAGCGCGTTGTCCCAAAATTTTGTGACATCGATACTGAGGATTTGTTTCCATATATGTATTGATCAATGCAAGGAATACCCTCTTGTTCTTTGCTGTCGCGCACAAACTTTACAGCATGCCACTAGGCGAAAAAAGGAGAATAATTAAGGCATATAGTCGCTAGATTTTCTTTTATTTACATCCAAATGGGATTGCCCCAATCATAGAGCATATGCACAAAGAGACGTTTGTCCTTACCAGGCGGGCTAATGTGCATGCCCACCATAATTTGTCAAATTTCACTCCAAATAAAGTGTAAACGGGTTCAAAAACTTATCTGAAAAGCAGTAGTGAATGAGATTCCTTGACTTTCAAGTGTAAAAAGTCCACCTTAGGGGCCGAATTTGAGGGTCCCCTGAGGCTCCTATCACAAGCGTGGTGTATTTCTTTGGTTGCTCATCGCGAATATTTGAAGTACTTGTGGCTCAGAAACACACTTCGTATTGCAAAGTAATGACCGTTTTAGTTAACGCCGGTCCATGATATTGCACTCCTTGAAATAGCTTCATTTTCCCGTGAAGCATTCTGGCGCGTAGTCCCAAAATTTTGTGACATTGATACTGAAGATATTTTTTACACATATGTTTTGATCGATGCGAGGAATACCCTCTTGTTCTTTTCTATCGCGCACATACTTTACGGCATGTCGTAGGGCAAAAAAAGGAGCATAAGGCTTATAGTCTCTAGATTTTCTTGAATTTACGACCAAATGGGATTGCCCCAATCATAGAGCATGTGTACAAAGAAATGTCTGTCCTTACCAAGCGGGCTTATGTGTATACCCACCATAATATGTCGAATTTCACTCCAAAAGAAGTGTAAATGGGTTCAACATCTTGTGTGAAAAGTAGCGGTGAATGATAATCATTGACTTTTGAGTGCAAAAAGTCCACTTTTGGGTGTAAATGGGTTCAACATCTTATGCCAGAAACCCAAGTAATATCTTCAGTTTCAATTGAATAAACAGTTATATTCTCATGCCATGCACCTTACAAGTGTTGTTATTGCTGTGTAGTTTCCCGCACTTATATTCTGTCAAAGCTGCTTTGTCTTAAATAGATGTGATTCGAATGGTATCTATCTTGATTTGGCAACATAAACTAGTATGATATAGACCATACAGTGACCATACTACATAGATATATGTTTGTTTCATGCTGTTATCATGTCCACCTTACTACTGAACTGGTTTACCAAAATGAGTTTCATATACTACATTGTAAACCTGTGATGTGTTTGTTTGTTTCTCTTTTAGAATGCGGATAAAATATTGGAGAAGAGTACCCCGTTATGCAATGGTACAGGAAGTAATGCAGATAAGGTTCAAGATAGGGAGACATCCCTGTTGGTCTCTAAGAAAGCTGATAAAAACAATATTGAAGACACTGAGACAACCCCAAAGTCCTGTCTTGATGTAGTGTTCGAGTTACTGGCTACTACTGCTGGCACCAGCTCTTCGAACTCGCTGCCTGAATCAGTTCGGCTTCTTGAGTCTCAACTTCAAGTTGAAAGAAATCGATCAGATGTTATGCAACAGGAAGCCGAAGGACTAAGGAAGTCCCTGCAGAATTCAGATGCATACTTTCTGGTGCAACAACAAGTGTTGGAGGATTTAAGCGCCAAACAAGAGAAAGTTAATAAGCTTCTAAGCATCTTGCCAGCATTATGGGTACCCAGGATATTGTTTCTTGAGCTCTTCTAAAGTGGTTTCTATTCTGGACTTGTTTTGCTGCGGCGTTTATATGCTGCTTTGTTCCCTATATTTGCACTGGTGGTGAACTTTGATGCCCAGTGGATGTAATATGTGTAATAGCCGTGATAGCCTAGCGTAAGTTGCTTGCCTATTTAATTCCTTATTGTCTTCTTTATTTGTTTTCTTGTAGTCAGTGCAGTTCTTTTTCTGCGGTTTGCTAGTGGCCGCAATAACCAATTTGTTAAAACTAGGCCACATTAACCATGGGCTACATTTATACTGTAGTTAACATGGGCCTCCTACGGGCCGTAGAAACAATGGGCCTTCTAAGGGCCGTAGAAACAATGGGCCTTCTATGGGGCGTAGAAACCATGGGCCTTATACGGGCCGTTGACACAATGGGACTTCTACGGGCCGTATCATCAATGGGCCTTCTATGGGCCGTATGATCGGTTGGCCAAACAAGGGCCAATAAGAGACCACATTATGGTCGTAAATGGGCTAGAGTTGAAATCATCCGTTCATGGGCCGACCATAACGGGTCGTCGTTAATCGGCCGTATTTGATGACGCTATGAAAACGGCCCAACGTATTAACGGGCCGACTGTAACCACGGGCTGAATTTGGCCCACAAGCAGAAAATGACAGTAACGGGCCGAAAGTAAACGAATGCTGGAAATTAGCCCTAGAATAAATGGGCCCTGAGAAGCCGAAAGATAACATAGGCTGGAAACGGCCCAACGGAATAATGGGCCGTTAATGGGTATAAAGTGATACACTGTTCATTACGGGCCAGTTTGACCACAGGCCGTTAATGGGCCGAGGGTTACTAAGGGCCTCATATGGGCCGAAAGACGTCATGGGCCATACATGGGCCGGAAGTTAACACGGGCTGGAATTATATTGGACGGCCCAGATAACGCTACCGGGCCTAATTCGGATAGGCCGTAAACGGGCCCTGGGTTAGCGGGCTGTAAATGGGCAATATGCGAACAGGCCGTTAACGGGCTTGCCGTGGGCCAGCCGCCACCTTTTGACCAAGTCAAACGGGCCGAACTTTACACAGGAATGGGCCTCTGTTGGGCTATGCCACATGTCGACGTATCATAGGCGCTTTGGGTCAAATGAGTGGATGACATCTGTCCCAACAGCGAGCTGACACATGTTCCCTCCAGCCAATGATGATTTTACACGTGGAAAATCCCCATTGGTCGGGGCTGTTAACGGGTTATCGGATCCAAAACCGGACCCGATAGCTTAATGGCGTTCCGTTACGGTGGATGCCACGTGTCGGTCACCCTTGATGAAAGCACTTCTATGATGCACGGTTTATCGTCATGGAAGTGGACACTTCCGTGATGATAATTTTGGTAATGTCATGGAACACTTCTACGACAGCACAATTATGAATATCTTGATTCTGTCACAAAATTGTCATGGATGTACATGCATGACAGAAAACGTGACCTACTGTGACAAACACGTATCATCACGCAAGTGTATTTTTTTTTGTAGTTTATAAGCCTTATTCTCCTTTTTCGCCAAGTGGCATGTCGTAAAGTATGTGCGCGATAGCAAAGAACAAGAGGATATTCCTTGCATTCATAATTACATATCTCGAAACAATATCCTCAGTATCGATGTCACAAAATTTTGGGACAACACTCCCGAACGCGTCATGGGAAAATGAAGTTCTTTCAAGGAGTGTCATATAATGGACCGGTGTTCACTAAAACGATCATAACTTTGCCATATGGAGTCTGTTTCTGACCCACAAGTACTCAAAATGCTCGTGACGAGTGTGCAAACCCAAGAAATACTCCCTGCTTGCGCTAGGAGCCCAGAGGACTCACAAATTCGGGCCCTAAGATGGACTTTTTGCACTCAAAAGTTAAAGATTATCATTCACCGCTGCTTTCAGACAAGATGTTGAACCCATTTACACTTCTTTTGGAGTGAAATTCGACATATTATGGTTGGTATACAAATAAGCCCGCTTGGTAAGGGCACGCGTTTCTTTGTGCACATGCTCTATGATTGGGGCAATCCCATTTGGTCGTAAATTCAAGAAAATCTAGAGACTATAAGCCTTATTCTCCTTTTTTTGCCCTGCGGCATGCCGTAAAGTATGTGCGCGATAGAAAAGAACAAGAGGGTATTCCTCGCATCGATCAATACATATGTGGAAAAAATATCTTCAGTATCAATGTCACAAAATTTTGGGACTACGCGCCGGAATGCTTCACGGGAAAATGAAGCTATTTCAAGGAGTGCAATATCATGGACCAGCGTTAACTAAAACGGTCATTACTTTGGAATACAGAGTGTGTTTCTGAGCCACAAGTACTTCAAATATTCGCGACGAGCAACCAAAGAAATACACCACGCTTGTGATAGGAGCCTTGGGGGACCCTCAAATTCGGCCCGTAAGGTGGACTTTTTACACTTGAAAGTCAAGGAATCTCATTCACTACTGCTTTTCAGACAAGTTTTTGAACCCGTTTACACTTTATTTGGAGTGAAATTTGACAAATTATGGTGCCCGTGCACATTAGCCCGCTTGGTAAGGACAAACGTCTCTTTGTGCACATGCTCTATGATTGGGGCAATCCCATTTGGATGTAAATTCAAGAAAATCTAGCGACTATATGCCTTAATTATTCTCCTTTTTTCGCCTAGTGGCATGCTGTAAAGTTTGTGTGCGGCAGCACAGAACAAGAGGGTATTCCTTGCATTGATCAATACATATATGGAAACAAATCCTTAGTATCGATGTCACAAATATTTGGGACAACACGTTGGAATGCGTCACAGGGAAATAGAGTTCTTTCAAGGAGTGCCACATACTAGACAGGTGTTCACAAATACGGTCATAACTTTGCCATACGGAGTCTGTACCTGACACACAAGTACTCAAAATGCTTGTGACAAGTGTGCAATCCCAAGAAACCCAAGTAATACTCCCCGCTTACGCCAAGGACCCTCAAATTCGAGCCCTAAGCTGGACTTCTTGCACTCAAAAGTCAAAGAATATCATTCACCGCTACTTTCCGGACAAGATTTTTAACCCATTTACACTACCTTTGGAGTGAAATTCGACAGATTATGGTGGGTATACACATTAGTCCACTTAGTAAGGACAAACATTTCTTTGTGCACATGCTCTATGATCGGGGCAATCTCATTTGGTCGTAAATTCAAGAAAATCTCGCGACTATAACATTATTCTCCTTTTTCGCCAGTGGCATGCCGTCGGTGTCAAAACCGGCGGATCTCGGGTAGGGGGTCCCGGACTGTGCGTCTAGGCGGATGGTAACAGGAAACAAGGGACACAATGTTTTACCCAGGTTCGTGCCCTCTTGATGGAGGTAAAACCCTACGTCCTGCTTGATTAATATTGATGGTATGGGTAGTACAAGAGTAGATCTACCACGAGATCAAGGAGGCTAAACCCTAGAAGCTGGCCTATGGTATGATTGTTGTATGTTGAGATTCTTGTCCTACGGACTAAAACCATCCGGTTTATATAGACACCGGAGAGGGTTAGGGTTACACAAAGTCGGTTATAATGGTAGGAGATCTAAATATCCGCATCGCCAAGCTTGCCTTCCACGCCAAGGAAAGTCCCATCTGGACACGGGACGAAGTCTTCAATCTTGTATCTTCATAGTCCAGGAGTCCGGCTATCCGAACACCCCCTAATCTAGGACTCCCTCAGTAGCCCCTGAACCAGGCTTCAATGATGACAAGTCCGGCGCGCAGATTGTCTTCGGCATTGCAAGGCGGGTTCCTCCTCCAAGTTCTTCATAAAAAATTGTAAACACTAAGAGTAGTGTCCGGCTCTGCAAAATAAGTTTCCACATGTTGCCATAGAGAGAATAAAATTAACACAAATCTAATCTGTTGACGTATTCCGTAGCGTGACATCACACTACGGCCAAGCCTTTATTCGAATCGTTTTCACTTCTCCACCTCAGCGCGTTTTGCGAGGCGGTTTCCTTGGCACGTCTTGTCAAAGCAGAGATCGTGTCCCCTTTATTTATGGGATTCTCATCAATATGGACATGGGTAACCCAATCGTGCCCATTTAGCATGTTTTCTCGATTAAAGGCGAGTCCCAAACGGTCTCGGGGGGGGGGGGGGGGGCTCTTAGTATTCAACCTCTTATAAAGAGACCAAGGCCTTGCGGCTTTTTTCCAATCTCAAACGAGTTCGCCCGTCGCCTCGAGTTCCAACACCCTAGGCTCCAGATTCCAGGCGCTTCGGACCTTCGACAATGTCCGGTTCTGAACTTCAAGGCCGATGGATGACCTCCTCCGTCACGAAGGAGGACGTGCTAAAGTTAAGAGAGGCTAAGTTCTTGACCGACGAAATTCCGCATAGGCTGCCTGCTCAAGGGCAGGCGGTTCCCAGTCCCCAGCCCAGTGAGAGCGTGGTGTTCATGTCTCACTTCCTTCGGGGGTTAGGCTTCCCAATCGACCCCTTTGTGAGGGGGCTGCTATTCTATTATGGGCTGGAATTTCACGACTTAGCCCCGGAGTCCATCCTCCATATTTCCTCATTCATCGTCGTGTGTGAAGCGTTCCTCCGTGTTACCCCTCACTTTGGATTATGGCTCAAGACCTTTAAAGTGGAGCCGAAGATGATCGAGGGACGGCACGCAGAGTGCGGAGGTGCTGTTATAAGTAAGAATGCTGATGCTCCATGGCCCGAGGGCTCTTTTCAAGAGGAGCTCGGCTTATGGCAACGGGAGTGGTTCTATATCACCGCTCCCAGGGGCACCAAATGGGTGGCGCCACCCGCCTTTCGCTCGGGTTCCCCATGGCAGCTAGGGTCGTGGGTCAATAAAGGCCTAGACTGGGGACCATCCCAGGACGTGTCTTTGTTGTAGGGTCGCATCAGGGATCTCTTAGAAAGAGACCTCAGCCTGGTCAAAGTGACACAAGTCATGCTGATCCGCCGAACCCTGCCCGGCAAACGCCGCTCCCTTCGCCTGTGGGAGTTTAATCCGGAGGGACCACGAGCTCTCCAGCATTTTATGGGCACAACGCCCGCGAAGATGTATAAACTGTTCTTCGGATCACAAGCAATGTGTCCGGTTTTGACCGCGGACACAGGCGTGAGCTGCAATCGCCCGGATACTCAAGTAAGTAGTCCTGTGCCCGGACTCGTTATCCACATATTCGTCATAAACTTGCCCCTAAAAGAGATGTCCCTTTAAACATGAGTGGATAGCGAAAGCAAAGCTGATAAGGTGCCCGGCTCCCCTCCCTGAGACCAGGCCGGATTCCGTCCTGGTCAGGATGTTGAAGATTGTGCCTTTGAAGGAAAGTGAGGGAAGGGACAAGGCAGCTACGGCCTCCTCGAAGGAGGCTGTTCAGAGGGAAGGAACCGAAAATTCCTCTCCTCCGGGGAAGAAAAGGACTGCCTCTGAGAACCCGGAGGCCATAGCCGGGGGAATTCGGGCACTCCTTGAAAATTCCTCTCCTCCGGGGGGGGGGGAGGGGAATCCTCGTCAGAGGGTCCTACGCCGGGGGATACCTCGGCCGAACTATGCCCTCAAGGGGGCCAGCCCTCTAGCGAGCCGTAAGTAGAGAATGATTATAAAAGATCCTTGCTTTAAACCTGAGAATGATTAACCGGAATTTTACCTTGTAGTTCGGACCTCAGCGGCTCAGCCCTTCTCAGCAGAGCTCGTCTTCGGGGGACCTTCTTCCGGAGATGATGGAGAGCGGGATGCCTCCCCTTGCCGTACCACCTAGCGAGGCGGGCGACCCTGAGGTGTCGTCGCGGAGGGTTTCTCCGAATCCGACAGGGGCGGAAGACAGCTATGAGGCCCCCCAAGGTTCTTCGCGTCCGGCCTTCGAAAGAGGCCATAGGACAAGTTCGGCACCGTCTGGTGCTCGACTGGAGGAGCTACAAAATCTGCTGGGGCGAGCTTCTATCTCAGAGGAGCACCGTGCATTGATGGGCACGGTGATTGAAAGGATTTCATCCGCGGAAAGCAGATTGCACGAGCCCGTCAGAAGCTTACTGACGGGTTTTGAGGTACGTTAGATAATGTACACTTTTGTCAGTTGCGCATAAATAAAACGCGTCGTGTGTAGATAGTAGCCCCTGAGACTCTGTGCGTTATCAGAAGTGACAACGCGCAGAGGATCATAATCCCAGGTCTAAAATGTCGCCTTTAAATGTAGGTGGCGAGGTGTCTAGAATCGAGCCGAACTGATGATTTTGTCGAACTAAAGCGGCAACTTGACGTGGCAGATGCCGACATCGCGCTCGTCAACGAGCGGCTTGATGAGGCTCAAGGTATGTAATTCCTTGGGCGGACCTGGTAAGAGGAGCTTTATGCCGATATCTTACAATGTGTGTGCTTGATGCAGATGGTGCGGCCGCCGTGGAGAGTCTTCGGGCGGAACATGCCCGAGCTAAGGAACAACCCAGAGAAAGGGATGCGGATGCCGAGAAGGCCCTTGAAGAGCTGAGAGCCGAAAAGGCTGCTCACTGCCGAAGCAAGAAGTAGATGGCCGAGATGGCCGTGAAGTTAAAGAGCGTTGCTGACCGTTGCAAGCTTCTTGAGAAAGAAGACCGGGCGAGGCAAACGGACTTAGAGAAGGCCGTTGCCGTTGCCAAGGACGCTCGCTCTGCGATGAGAGCTGCGAAGGAGGAGTTGCGTCAGGCCGGACAGATTGCGGTTGGAAAGCCCTTTATGCTGCGGAGGAAGTTTTGTGATCCGAAGTTTGCTCCGTTGGACCGGATGTGGAGTGTGGAGGACACCTATCTGGATTTGGCAGCGAGTGCTGCTGATGCGACCGAACACTTTCAAGATCAAGAAGATCGTGAAGTGGAAAAACTTTTCTAGTCGCAGTTCCACAATCCAGGGCGTCCACTGGCGGTGGACGATCATCTGGCTCAATGGGCCGAACTGAATAGGTTGTCCGGACTCTCCATGAAGTGCGTCATGGGTCATTTGTGGACGGGGAGATCGGAGCCGAAGAGTTATTTCAGCTTGGTGCAGCAATTCCTTGATGCGGTGTCGCGTATCAATGCAATGAAGAGGTCAGCATGCATAGAGGGCGCACGGATGGCTCTTGCCCGTGTCAAGACATACTGGGCGGAGATGGAGACCACCGTTGTTGCATCCCAAGATTCGGACAAAAGCCGAGTACCCTCCGAACACTATTTTCAGGAAGTCCTTGAAGGCGCTCGTGTAATAGAGACGTAGTGCTCGAAGGATGCTATGTTCTGATAGCATATTTAATTATAAAGCAGTACTTTGATGAATTGTAGTAGCCTTTTATACTTGTGCCTTCAAGTATTTGGAACACCTCCTGTGCGGCCGTTTTAAGATATATATATAATCTGAAAGATGGCAGTCGTTGGCTTCAGCCCCCATGCACATTGTGCGGGGGTGCTCGCAGACGACACATTTTCACACTTAATCCAACGTATTGGTCCTATAAAGGAGGTGATGGTGCAGCGAGGTAGGCAACCGGACTATAATGCTTTAACACTTTCACTTAGCCATAGGAGCTTGACAGTGGGACTCTTTAGATAGCCCTTGGTGGCGACTGCGCTCCCCCGAATTCGGGGCGCGTATGTGCCTGGCCGGGAAACGGCCCTTCGTTAATGCGGAGGTACCCTATAGATTCCAGAGAGTCATCGAGTGGTTGACCAGTCTCATGCTATATCATGACAGTCGGTTTTCGTCTTTCTCTGTTGAGGTGCTCGCCTGGCCGAACCGGGGCACAATCGCAGTAGTTCTCCTGGTACCGCCTTAGCCGATAGAACGGAACGTAAGGCGGCCGAACACAGGAGTCGGGCAACCCAACATTTGACCAAAATCATGATTCGGAGCTGATGCATATAAGGCCAAACTCGCGACGCCGAACACTCACTAAGGTATTCGGTCTTTATGAGAGCGGGCGAAGTAACGCTCTTAGGTTTACGCCCCTAGTGTCTAGGTACGCACTGGAATTCTGACGTGGCCACATGCCAAGACGCCAGCCTCCTCCTTGGTTATGGAACCAGGGGATGTGTATCAACAAGAAACAGTAAAAAAGGTTTACACAGGGTCTTAATCTGAAAAAGAATCCTTGGAACGGGTCCCTACTGCACGTCTGCGCCTGTGTCTCCGTTGTGCCGTATCCTGGATGGGCGCGGCACGATGTTCATATGTAAAAGAGAGGAACTAAGTTGAAAAAAGGGCGTGCCAAACAAAAGTTATATTAAATAAACAAAGTATAAAGTAAAGTATGTAAAATTGAGCTTTATTGTCTCTTATATGTGCGGAGCCCCTAGGGCAGGGGTATGTGGCCACTAAGCCAATACTTTTAAGCCGGGCTCGTCTATCCGTGTCCGTGGTCTTAATGACCTGTTCGGATGTTCTGGCTGGTGAAGCCATTGTATTGTGGGGCTATTAAAGCGGCCGCACAATCCTCCGCTCAGGGGAGGCGCACTCAATGCTTCTCCTTCAAGGAGATGATGCCTCGTGGACCGGGCATTCTAAGCGTGAGAGATGCATAATGCGGTATTGCGTTAAAGAGGGCGAAAGCTTCGCGTCCCAGCAGTGCTTGATAGCGACTTGAGAACGGGACGATGTGGAAAGTCAGCTTTTCGCGGCGGAAGTTATCGGTAGAGCCAAATATAACTTCGAGCCGGAGAAAACCCATGCAATGGGTGTCCGGACCAGGCGTTACCCCTTGAAAGGAGGTTTTGCTGTGGTGAATTCTTGTTGGGTCTATCCCCATGTGACGGATTGTGTCCTGATATATCAGGTTTAGTCCACTGCCGCCGTCCATGAGGACATTTGAAAACTGGAGTCCGCCAATTATTGGATCGAGCACCAAGGCAGTCCAGCCTGCGTTCCTGATACTTCTGGAATAATCCAGATGATCGAAGATGATTGGTTTTGACAAGCAGTGGCGGGACCCCTTTGGGATAGGTCATGTGGCGCGTACCTTTATGGGCATCATACGTTTTGTTATGTGAAGTAAGTTTACTGTTTTTACTTCTTTTGGGAAATTCTTTTGTTTCCTGGTGCTCTGCTTTGGGGTTCGTCCTCGTCCTCGCTTGGTGTGCCGAGCCCCTTGTGTTCGGCGTTGAGTCTACCAGATTGTTTGAAAACCCAACAATCTCTATGGGTATGGTTAGCAGGCTTTCCGGGAGTACTGTGTATTTGACATATCCTGTCCAAGATTTTGTTTAGGTTGGATAAATCGTCTCTGTTATCCTGGAGGGGCGACTTTTTCTGATTCTGCCATGAGCTTTTGAATCCGGCGTTGACTGTCGTGCTCTTTGGACTGTTTTCCTTAGTCCGGCGACGATCCTTGTTGCGTCACGGTTTTCCGTTTCCATCCCTGGTTTCAGATGTACTTGGGTCGCTGGTGCTACATCTTGCCAACCAGCTGTCTTCTCCTGC
The DNA here is from genome assembly GCA_032464435.1 of Aegilops umbellulata. Lineage (NCBI taxonomy): Eukaryota > Viridiplantae > Streptophyta > Magnoliopsida > Poales > Poaceae > Aegilops > Aegilops umbellulata. The sequence continues at coordinate 269,501,566 of CP136057.1, read as the reverse complement.
GCAAAAGCGGGTCATAAGGCTTGTTAATGCGGCCATTGTTCTTGGCTTTTCTTGGCCGAGGTGTCTCGCGAGCCATTCGTCTCGGACATTGTGCCTGAAAGCTGCTAGGGCTTTGGCGTCCGGACAGTCAACTATCTGATTCTTCTTAGTAAGAAATCTATTCCAGAACTGTCGAGCTGACTCTCCGGGCTGTTGTGTTATGTGACTAAGATCGTCTGTATCCGGAGGGCGGACATAGGTCCCTTGAAAATTTGCTCGGAAAGCGTCCTCGAGCTCTTCCCAACTTCCAGTTGTGTTTTCAGGAAGGCTTTTAAGCCAATGCCGAGCTGGTCCTTTAAGCTTGAGGGGTAAATATTTGATGGCGTGGAGGTCATCTCCTCTAGCCATATGTATGTGGAGGATGTAATCCTCGATCCAGACTCCAGGGTCTGTTGTTCCATCATATGCCTCTATGTTTACGGGTTTGAATCCCGCTGGAAATTCATAATCTAGGACCTCATTGGTGAAACATAGGGGGTGTGCGGCGCCCCTGTATTTGGGTGTGCCGGATTCTGATAATGGCTTTATTGCATTGCTTACGAGAGCTTGCTTTCTTGGCCCATAAATGGACCTGGCTGGGCCATCTTTTTGATGCGAATCCGTAAGTGGGTCGCGTGTCGGCTTAAGTGCGGAGCCGCTTGCCGCTTTATGCTGGCCATGGGGTCGTCTATCCGACCGTGTGGCTTTCTTACTTTTTGATTGCGAGGGCTCTAAGGCCTCTTCGTCAAATTCAGGCAGTAGCTTTCGCTTCGGATAGCTTTTAGCGCGGCGGCTGTCGCCGTATTTATCTGCGGTATTGATTACTTTACTCCATCTGATCCTGAGTGCATCTTCCGAAGTTTTTAATTTCCGCTTCTGCTTTTTCAGGCTGCGTGCGGTTGCAATGAGCCTCTTGTGGAGGTTCTTCTTCTCCGTGGGCTTATCCGGCGTAAGGTCGTCCGGGGTGCCATTTTCGCCGGGGGAGGGATGTTCGGTTGTTTTATCCGGGCTGCCCTGATCGGACGGTTGCTCTAAGGCATGCTCATCGTTTGCCCGCTCATCCTGCTCTATGGCTGGGTCTGTATCGAGGCAGGGCTTGGGTCGGCGTTTACGCCGACCCTTTGATTTTTTTTCGAGGGATCGATCCTTCGTTCCATCCCCGTGTTCCTCGTTGTCGCTACCTTTAGGGGTATCCACCATGTACACATCATGAGATGAGGTTGCTGTCCAATGCCCTATAGGCGTTGGTTCATCTGCGTCTCCTGCATCGTCGTCCATGTCGTCGATGTCTTCGGAGTCGAAGTTGAGCACATCGTTTAAATTATCGACGGTGGCTACCAAATGGGTGGTGGGTGGGTTTTGAATTTCTTCATCATCTGTATCCCCTCCTTGCTGACCGTAGTCCGGCCAGGGCTCTCCAGATAAAGAGAGAGACTTTAGTGACTTCAGGATGTCGCCGAAGGGCGAGTGCTGAAAGACGTCCGTGATGGTGAACTCCATGATCGGCGCCCAATCGGATTCGATCGGCAGGTGCGCGGAGGGCTTGGAGTCCGGAGAGGAATCCGGCTCCTCAGAGTCACGGGCCATGTAGAGTGTGGGGCTGGTGTTCGGCTCGATCGCCTTTGAGATCGCAGCCCCCGAGGTGGTGTCCAACCACTCATCCTCAATCGGCGCGACAGGCTCCGAATTAAGGGTCGGAACCAATGCGCGTGCGGCCTCCAGGACACTATTCAGCGGCAGAGTTAGATTATGCCCATCGAGACAGTGCGGCGCGCTTGGCTGTGGCTCGAATCCGTCGAAGATCAAGTCCCCGCGGATGTCAGCCGTGTAGTTTAAACTTCCGAATCTGACCTGATGGCCAGGGGCGTAGCTTTCGATCTGCTCCTGATGGCCAAGCGAATTGGCCCGTAGTGCGAAGCTGCCGAAGACGAAGATTTGTCCGGGGAGAAAAGTCTCACCCTGGACTGCATCGTTATTGATGATCAAAGGAGCCATCGGGCCTAAAAGCGATGACACAGAGGAACTCTCAATGAAAGCACCAATGTCGATGCCAAAACCGGCGGATCTCGGGTAGGTGGTCCCGGACTGTGCGTCTAGGCGGATGGTAACAGGAAACAAGGGACACAATGTTTTACCCAGGTTCGGGCCCTCTTGATGGAGGTAAAACCCTACGTCCTGCTTGATTAATCTTGATGATATGGGTAGTACAAGAGTAGATCTACCACGAGGTCAAGGAGGCTAAACTCTAGAAGCTAGCCTATGGTATGATTGTTGTATGTTGAGATTCTTGTCCTACGGACTAAAACCCTCCGGTTTATATAGACACCGGAGAGGGTTAGGGTTACACAAAGTCGGTTACAATAGTAGGAGATCTAAATATCCGCATCGCCAAGCTTGCCTTCCACGCCAAGGAAAGTCCCATCTAGACACGGGACGAAGTCTTCAATCTTGTATCTTCATAGTCCAGGAGTCCGGCTGAAGGTATAGTCCGGCTATCCGAACACCCCCTAATCTAGGACTCCCTCACATGCCATAAAGTATGCGCGTGATAGCAAAGAACAAGAGGGTATTCCTCGCTTTGATTGACACATATGTCTTAACAATATCTTCAGTATCGATGTCACAAAATATTGGGACAACGCGCCGGAATGCGTTACGATTAAATGAAGTTATTTCAAGGAGTGCCATATAATGGACCGGTGTTCACTAAAACAGTCATAACTTTGCCATACAGAGCATGTTTCTAACCCACAATGATAGAGGCGGGGTGTCCCGATCTTTCGATGAGATGATAACTATCGATTTGGTGGAGTCGACTTTGGCGATCCGACTAGAAACGTGCATGACGTTGCGCCTTAGCAATCGCTAAACCAACTCCGAGAGGTTATTGACCACGCCGGAGCACAATCAACCTGACCACGAAGGTCTATTCCTGCACGCAATCGAAGAACAAGCAAGAATATGATAATGCAATCTGAATATTGCGAATATAGATGAAGTATTGATAAAGGTGGGGATCCGGAATCGGTCTTGGTCTGGTCGTTGGACACAAACGAAGTACACGAAGTTGCAATGGCTAACTTTTAACTAAACAAATCCCAAGGAAAAAGCTATTATATGGATCTACTTATATAGGAGCAAGGGGTAGCGGCCAAGGAGGTGGGAGGACGTCCCAAGGCAGCCTAAAACCAACCCTAGGTCGTTGATGAGGACATCAATACCATTGTTACATCCACAGCCCCTGCTGCTATACATACTGGACCAATTACTAGAGCTCGCGCACGCCAATTAAATTACCAGGTACTTTCGTTTCTTGGTAATGATTCTAATGTTCATGAGAATATGATACTGCCTAAATTGGATACATTTGTTTTGCTTACAAGTGAAGGGCCTAGCTTGGAGAAGGATGAACATTGGAGCAAGAACACGCATGGAGTTGATGGCATGCGCAAGGGGATCAAGAACGGAGTTACAAGTGATGATTTCAGGACTTTGAAGCCACCATAAGGAGTGCATGAAGCCTTGGACGAAATATACAAGATGCCACTTCATAATATTCGTCCATAGGCTATTCTAGGTGCTGCGTCACCTTATTTTTGGGCCAGGCCCATGTAATTTCGAAATACTTAAGTATAGGCTATTTTTAGAGTTCGTATGTGTGGGGAAACAAGAGTTAGGGTTGGTTTCGGACCCCACCATCAGGGGCCACGAAATTCCCTCCTCTTCCCCCATATATACAGCCCTTAGGGCGTCGTTTAGACTTTGGGTTTTGTTTAGATCAAAAGTTCGCCATAGCTGCAACTTCGCGTACTTCGTTTGTGTTCAACGACCAGACCAAGGCGTCACAGAACCCCACCTTCGTTAATAAAGCTTTCCTCTTTTATTCGCAATATCCAGATTGCAATCTTAGTTTCTTGCTTGTTCTTCGTTTGCTCGCAGGAAACAGGCCCTCGTGGTCAGGTTGATCGTGCTCCGGCGTGGTCAATAACCCTCGGAAGTTGGTTTAGCGATTGCTAAGGCGCGACGTCTCGCACGTTCGTAGTCGGATCGTCAAGGTCGACTCCCACAGAAACGATAGCGCCCATCTCATCGAAACATCGGGACACCTTTGCCTCTATCAAGTGGTATCAGATTTTCAGGTTGCTCGGTGAGATTTTACAGTTTTTCATAGTTTAGATCGAGTCTGTTTTTCATACCTACAGTCCACGAAAAAGCCAAAAAAAAAATTAGGGTTAGTTCATCCTATCCGAACCAATCTGAGCCTTTGCATAATCTTTTCTGTATTTGCTTTGTTGAATTTGCGGTTGCATCGTCGTGTCAAGTTGCTGGTCTTAGCGTCTAGTCCTTTAGAGTTTCGAGTTCTGTTCACAGGTTGTCACGTCGCCGCTGCCATATATCACCACCGCATCATCATCATCACCGCTGCCATATACCACCATCGTCATCACCGCTGCCATATACCACCATCGTCATCGCCGCTACCATATACCACATATCCACCGCCATCACGCTAATCCGAGTCCACCTCCATCACAGATTCACCACCAGTCTGTGTTCCATCGCCCTGCAAATATCCGCCACCAGTCCGAGTTTCCACCAGATTCATCTCCGCCACGAGTCCTAGTCCGCGTCCAGTAATTGCTGCTTTGTCCTTGATTTCCAGATCACGCGATACTCCGAGTCGTGACAAAGAAGGACTCCCCAACTTTCGTGCTACCCGCAGAAGAAAAATAGTTCCAAACTAAAAAAAAAAACTAAGTCTGGAAAATTCTGGCTAGGCAGTTTTTAGGACATTTGTAGACTTTTTCAAAAAAAAATTGTTGCGGAGCAAAAAAAAAAAAAAGAGGAAAAAAAGTGCAAAAAAAAAACAAAGTGAAAAAAAAAGAGAAATTTTTTTTTCAGAGTGTGCTCCTCCCTTGTTTACGTGCAGCGCCGTGATTTTGTTAGTGTTCCAGGCTCGCGTCTCTAGTACGATCTAGCCTAGGACCAGCACAGTACCGTCGTTGAGCGTTTATTCAACTTTGCATCTCTGAATTGATTATTGCTGACCCTTTTTGCTACCATACTATAAGCCTTCCCAGCTCCACATACATCTACGTCGTGCGTTTGACTCTCCCTGGTAATCGCTCTATCCAAGCTTTTGAGAGTTTTGACTACAACGGTTGCCGATCACCGCCTGCTGCTGGGTAAGAACTGGTAAGAATTTGAGATTTGCTTGACGGATTTGTGACACCACCACCACCTCTTGTTAGTACTCTGTAGGATCATATTCTTGTGTGTTTCTATTGCTGCTAACCATGCCAGGATCACAAGCCGACGAGACTGACTGGGAGAACTTGACGAACAAGGAGCTTCATGATAAGTTTCAGCAAATGATGAGTGGACAGGTGCAAGATGTGCTAAACAGATTTGAAGAGGCCATGGAGAAGATAGATGGCATGGAGAAGACGTTCGAAACAAAGCTCGATAACAGATTTAATGAACTGCTTGCGCGTCTTCCACCACCGGCTGCACCTGCCGCACCTCTGCAACAACAACAACAACAACGAATACCTCCAGGTCGGGAAGCAGCCCTTCGCCGAGCGATCCGTGTCCCTCTTCAGCCTGGCCAAACTGCTGGTGCTGCTGTTGATACTTCTGTGGCTCTTGCTGCTGATGCGGAGGAGGATGATTATGTGGGAGATTATGAGGATGAGGTTGATGACAATCAGAACTACGTGCAACCACCAGCACCACAACCACCAGGTCGTCCACATGCAAATAATGGTAATGTTAGGGCTCCCCCTCAGGTACGAGATCATGACCATCTCCCTAAACTGAAATTGAATATTCCACCATTTGAGGGTAGATATGTTCCTGATATATATCTTACTTGGGAGTTAGAAACTGAACAACGATTTACATGTTTACAATATCCTGAGGAGAGACGTGTTCCTGCTGCTGTTTGTGCTTTCACTAGCTTTGCATGTGTTTGGTGGTCTGAATATTGTAGATTATATCCTGTTCCCGCTACTTGGGCTGCTTTGAAAACTGCTATGCGTACTCGTTGGGTTCCACCATATTATCAACGTGAATTACTTCAAAAATTGCAGCGCTTAAGACAAGGAAAAAATTCTGTAGAAGAATATTATCAGGAATTACAAACTGGCTTGATTAGATGTGGTATTGTTGAGGCGAATGAAGCTATGCTTGCACGTTTTCTGGGTGGATTAAATAGAGAGATTCAGACCATTCTAGACTATAAGGATTATAATAATATCACTCGTTTATTCCATCTTGCTTGTAAAGCTGAACGTGAAGTGCAGGATCGACAGGCATTGGCGCGGACTAACTTTTCTGCAGGCCGACCTTCATCATGGACACCACGTGCATCATCTACTTCCACACGTTCTGCTACACCGGCACCTCCGTCAGCTGCCACCTCCAACCGTGATACAAGAAAGCAGGCACAACCACCACTATCTGCCAAGAGCACACCTGCCGGGCCTGCACAGAGCTCTGCTTCTTCCATGGCGTCTACAGGGCACACAAGTGATATTATTTGTCGTCGTTGTAAGGGAAGAGGACATTTTGCGCGCGAATGCACATCTCAGCGTGTGATGATTGCTACTGAGGATGGTGGGTATGAGTCCGCTAGTGACTATGATGAGGAGACTTTGGCTCTTCTTACACATGAAGAACACGGTGGAGATGATTCTGATCATGAGACACAATACATGGCTGCTGAAGATGCTGACAGGTATGAATGTTTAGTTGCTCAACGTGTTTTGAGTGTGCAGGTCACGCAAGCTGAGCAAAATCAGAGGCATAATTTGTTCCATACAAAGGGAGTTGTGAAGGAACGTTCTGTTCGCGTCATCATAGATGGAGGGAGCTGCAACAACTTGGCTAGCATGGAGATGGTGGAGAAGCTATCCCTCACCACAAGACCACATCCACATCCTTACTACATCCAATGGTTCAACAACAGCGGTAAGGTTAAGGTAACACGTACTGTTCGTGTGCATTTTAGTATCTCTACATATGCTGATTATGTTGATTGTGATGTGGTACCCATGCAAGCATGTTCCTTATTACTTGGTAGACCATGGCAATTTGATAAAAATTCTGTACACCATGGTAGAAACAATCAGTATACTCTCGTTCATAAGGACAAAAATATTACTTTGCTTCCTATGACTCCTGATTCCATTTTGAAAGATGATATTAATCGAGCTAATAAAGCAAAACAGGAGCAAAATAACAGTGAAAATCAGATTGTGGCAAAAGAATTTCAGCAACAAATGAAGCCTAATAATAAACCATCTAGTGTTGCTTCTGAAATTAAATTGAAAAGTGCATGTTTATTTGCCACCAAATCTGATATTGATGATCTAGATGTTAGCAAATCTGTTTGCCATGCTTTTGTGTGCAAAGAGGTATTATTTTCATTTGAGGACGTGCCTTCCTCTTTGCCTCCTGCTGTTACTAACATTTTGCAGGAGTTCGCTGACGTCTTTCCACAAGACGTGCCACCGGGATTACCACCTATTCGAGGGATTGAGCATCAGATTGACTTAATTCCCGGTGCATCATTACCCAACCGCGCACCATACCGTACCAATCCAGAGGAGACGAAGGAGATTATGCGTCAAGTACAAGAGCTACTCGACAAAGGTTATATACGCGAATCCCTTAGTCCTTGTGCTGTTCCTATTATTCTAGTGCCGAAAAAGGATGGTACCTCGCGTATGTGTGTTGATTGTAGAGGCATTAATAATATTACTATTCGTTATCGTCATCCTATTCCTAGGCTAGATGATATGCTTGATGAATTGAGTGGCTCTACAATATTCTCCAAAGTTGATTTGCGTAGTGGATACCATCAAATTCGTATGAAATTGGGAGATGAATGGAAAACAGCTTTTAAAACTAAGTTTGGGTTATATGAGTGGTTAGTCATGCCTTTTGGGTTAACTAATGCACCTAGTACTTTCATGCGACTAATGAACGAAGTTTTATGTGCTTTCATTGGACGATTTGTGGTAGTCTATTTTGATGATATACTGATTTATAGCAAATCTTTGGAAGAACATTTGGAACATTTGCGTGCTGTTTTTAATGCTCTACGTGATGCACGTTTGTTCGGTAACCTTGGGAAGTGCACCTTTTGCACCGACCGAGTATCTTTTCTTGGCTATGTTGTTACTCCACAGGGAATTGAAGTTGATAAAGCCAAGATTGAAGCTATTGAGAGTTGGCCGCAGCCCAAAACGGTCACACAAGTGAGGAGTTTTCTTGGCCTCGCTGGTTTCTATAGGCGTTTTGTGAGAGATTTCAGCACCATTGCTGCACCTCTCAACGAGCTTACAAAGAAGGATGTGCCTTTTGTTTGGGGTACCGCACAGGAAGAAGCCTTCACAGTATTGAAAGATAAGTTGACACATGCTCCTTTACTCCAACTTCCTGATTTTAATAAGACTTTTGAGCTTGAATGTGATGCTAGTGGAATTGGATTAGGAGGTGTGTTATTACAAGATGGCAAACCTGTTGCATACTTTTCTGAAAAATTGAGTGGGCCTAGTCTGAACTATTCTACTTATGATAAAGAATTATATGCTCTTGTTCGGACTTTAGAAACATGGCAACATTATTTATGGCCCAAAGAATTTGTTATACATTCTGATCATGAATCTTTGAAACACATTAAAAGTCAAGCAAAACTGAACCGTAGACATGCTAAATGGGTTGAATTCATTGAGACTTTCTCTTATGTCATTAAACACAAGAAGGGTAAAGAAAATGTTATTGCTGATGCTTTGTCACGACGTTATACTATGCTTTCACAACTTGACTTTAAAATATTTGGTTTGGAGACCATCAAAGATCAATATGTGCATGATGCTGAATTTAAAGATGTATTGCAAAATTGTAAAGAAGGTAGAACATGGAACAAGTTCGTCGTTAATGATGGATTTGTGTTTCGTTCTAACAAGCTATGCATTCCAGCTAGCTCTGTTCGTCTTTTGTTGTTGCAGGAGGCGCATGGAGGAGGACTAATGGGACACTTTGGCGTGAAGAAGACGGAGGATATACTTGCTACACATTTCTTTTGGCCAAAGATGAGACGGGATGTTGAGCGTTTTGTTGCTCGCTGCACTACATGTCAAAAAGCTAAGTCACGACTCAATCCTCATGGTTTATATATGCCTTTGCCTGTACCTAGTGTTCCTTGGGAGGATATATCTATGGACTTTGTTTTAGGTTTACCTCGAACAAAGAAGGGGAGGGATAGCATATTTGTTGTCGTGGATAGATTCTCGAAAATGGCACACTTTATACCATGTCATAAAAGCGATGATGCTGTTAATGTTGCTGATTTGTTCTTTCGTGAAATTGTTCGCTTGCATGGTGTGCCCAATACTATTGTTTCAGATCGTGATACTAAATTTCTTAGCCACTTTTGGAGATGTTTATGGGCTAAGTTGGGGACTAAACTGCTTTTTAGTACTACTTGTCACCCCCAAACTGATGGACAAACTGAAGTAGTCAATAGAACATTGTCTACTATGCTTAGGGCTGTTTTGAAGAATAATAAGAAAATGTGGGAAGAATGCTTGCCTCATATTGAATTTGCTTATAATCGTTCATTGCATTCTACTACTAAGATGTGCCCTTTTGAAATTGTGTATGGTTTCCTACCTCGTGCACCTATTGATTTGTTGCCTCTTCCATCTTCGGAGAAGGTTAATTTTGATGCTAAAGAACGTGCTGAATTGATTTTAAAAATGCATGAGTTAACTAAGGAAAACATTGAGCGTATGAATGCTAAATATAAACTTGCTGGAGATAAGGGTAGAAAACATGTTGTCTTTGCACCTGGTGATCTTGTTTGGTTACATTTGCGTAAGGATAGGTTTCCTAATTTGCGCAAATCAAAGCTAATGCCACGTGCTGATGGTCCATTTAAGGTGTTAGAGAAAATAAATGATAATGCATATAAACTTGAGCTGCCTGCAGATTTTGGGGTTAGTCCCACTTTTAACATTGCAGATTTGAAGCCTTATTTGGGTGAGGAAGATGAGCTTCCGTCGAGGACGACTTCATTTCAAGAAGGGGAGGATGATGAGGACATCAATACCATTGTTACATCCACAGCCCCTGCTGCTATACATACTGGACCAATTACTAGAGCTCGCGCACGCCAATTAAATTACCAGGTACTTTCGTTTCTTGGTAATGATTCTAATGTTCATGAGAATATGATACTGCCTAAATTGGATACATTTGTTTTGCTTACAAGTGAAGGGCCTAGCTTGGAGAAGGATGAACATTGGAGCAAGAACACGCATGGAGTTGATGGCATGCGCAAGGGGATCAAGAACGGAGTTACAAGTGATGATTTCAGGACTTTGAAGCCACCATAAGGAGTGCATGAAGCCTTGGACGAAATATACAAGATGCCACTTCATAATATTCGTCCATAGGCTATTCTAGGTGCTGCGTCATCTTATTTTTGGGCCAGGCCCATGTAATTTCGAAATACTTAAGTATAGGCTATTTTTAGAGTCCGTATGTGTGGGGAAACAAGAGTTAGGGTTGGTTTCGGACCCCACCATCAGGGGCCACGAAATTCCCTCCTCTTCCCCCATATATACAGCCCTTAGGGCGTCGTTTAGACTTTGGGTTTTGTTTAGATCAAAAGTTCGCCATAGCTGCAACTTCGCGTACTTCGTTTGTGTTCAACGACCAGACCAAGGCGTCACAGAACCCCACCTTCGTTAATAAAGCTTTCCTCTTTTATTCGCAATATCCAGATTGCAATCTTAGTTTCTTGCTTGTTCTTCGTTTGCTCGCAGGAAACAGGCCCTCGTGGTCAGGTTGATCGTGCTCCGGCGTGGTCAATAACCCTCGGAAGTTGGTTTAGCGATTGCTAAGGCGCGACGTCTCGCACGTTCGTAGTCGGATCGTCAAGGTCGACTCCCACAGAAACGATAGCGCCCATCTCATCGAAACATCGGGACACCTTTGCCTCTATCAGTCGTACAAGGCTCATGGGCCCAAGTGGAGGTGATGCAACACCTTTGGACTTGTTGTTTGACTCGGATTCTGCTGCAGCGTCAGATTGTTTCGTCCATATCTCAACGCTCCGGACGAATTTAAAGGTGATTCCAATTGGTGTGGAAAGAGGATGAAATCTAGTTTCCAACAAAAAAAGAATCACCCAATTTGGAGTCCGTATGAAAAAAGTTCTTGGCGTTTTGAGTCAGGTATGTCTGTGCAGTCCGAATCTGAATCCAGAACGTGAGAGACTTGGACTCTATCTTCTCTTGGCCCAAAAGTGACGTGAGAGGACTTTTTGAACATAACTTAAACTTCTCCTTTTCCCCTATCTTCATATGTGGATTGTACAAATGTCCCATACACCTGCAATTAGACAAAACACAAAAGTGTGTGAAGTATTTTTGTTCTGGATAATATAAATAGATTATTGAATAGTTGACACTAGAAATCACCTGACAAATATGCATGTATGCAATATTTTTGGTCGTATCCAAGGTAGTCATGTCCTCATCACACAAGTACTCAAAATGGTCACGACGAGCGTGCAAACCCAAGAAATACTCCCCGCTTGCGCCACGAGCCCCGGAGGACTCTCAAATTCGGCCGACGAGGTGGACTTTTTGCACTTGAACGTCACATAATCTCATTCGCCGGTGCTTTCCACACAAGTTGTTTAACCCATTTACACTTCCTTTGGAGTGAATGACAGATTATGGTAGGTATACACCTTTGATCGCTTGGTAAGGACAAATATTTCTTTGTACACATGCTCTATGATCCCGACAATACCATTTGGTCGTAAATTCAAGAAAATGTAGCGACTATAAGCCTTATTCTCCTATTTTCGCCAAGTGGCGTGTCGTAAAGTATGTGCGCGACAACAAAGAAAATATGGTATTCCACGCATTCATAATTCCATATGTGGAAACAATATCCTCAGTATCGACGTGACAAAATTTTGGGAGAATGCGACGGAACGCGTCACGGGACAATGAAGTTCTTTCAAGGAGTGTCATATGATGGACCGATGTTCACTAAAACGGTCATAACTTTGCCATACGGAGTCTGTTTTTTGACCCACAAGTACTCAAAATGCTCGTGACGAGTGTGCAAACCCTACAAATACTACCCGCTTGCGCCAGGAGCCTAGAGGAACCACAAATTCAGGCTCTAAGTTGGACTTTTTATACTCAAAAGTCAAAGAATATCATTCACCGCTCCTTTTCAGACAAGATTTTTAAACCATTTACACTTCCTTCGGAGTGAAATTTGACAGATTATGGTCGGTATACACATTAGCCCGCTTGGTATGGACAAACGTTTCTTAGTTTACATGCTCTATGATCGGGGTAATCCCATTTCGACGTAAATTTGATAATATCTAGCGTCTGTAAGCCTTATTCTCCATTTTTCGCCCAGTGGCATGACGTAAAGTATGTGCGCGACAACAAAGCACAAGAGGGTATTCCTCGCATCGATCAATACATATGTGGAAACAATATCATTAGTATCGATGTCACAAAATTTTGGGGCCACACGCCGGAACGTGTCACGGGAAATGGAAGTTATTTCAAGGAGTGCAATATAATGGACAGCTGTTAACTAAAACGGTAATAATTTTGCCATACGGAGTGTGTTTCTGAGCCGCAAGTACTCAACATGATCGCGACGAGCAACCAAAGAAATACACCACCCTTGTGATAGGAGCCTCGGGGAACCCTCAAATTCGGCCCACAAGGTGGACTTTTTGCACTTGAAAGTCAAAGAATCAAATTCGCCGCTGCTTTTCACACAAGTTTTTGAACCCATTTACACTTCCTTTGGCGTGAAATTTGACAAATTATTGTGGGTATACACATTAGCCCGCTTTGTAAGGACAAACATTTCGTTGTGCACATGCTCTATGATTGGGGCAATCCCATTCGGTCATAAATTCAAGAAATTCTAGCGACTATAAGCCTTATTCTCCTTTTTTCGCCAAGTGGAATGACGTAAAGTTTGTGCGCGGCAGCAAAGAACAAGAGGGTATTCCTCGCATTGATCAGTACATACGTGGAAACAAATCCTCAGTATCAATGTCACAAAAATTGGGGACAACGCGTTGGAATGCGTCACGGGAAAATGAACACCTTTCAAGGAGTGCAATATAATGGACAGGTGTTTACAAAAACAGTCGCAACATTGCCATACGGAGTCTGCGCCTTATCCACAAGTACTCAAAATGCTCACGACGAGTGTGCAAACCTAAGAAACCCAAGTAATACGCCCAGCTTATGCCAGGAGCTCCAGAGGACCCTCAAATTAGGGCACTAAAGTGGACTTTTTGCACTCAAAAGTAAAAGATTATCATTCACCGCTACTTTACACACAAGATGTTGAACCCATTTACACTTCTTTTGGAGTGAAATTCCACATATTATGGTGGGTATACACATAAGCCCGCTTGGTAAGGACAGACGTTTCTTGGTGCACGTGCTCTATGATTGAGGCAATCCCATTTGGTGGTAAATTCAAGAAAATCTAGAGACTATAAGCCTTATTCTCCTTTTTTTGCCCTGCGGCATGTCGTAAGTGATAGAGGCAAAGGTGTCCCAATGTTTCGATGAGATGCTGGCTATCGTTTTTGTGGGAGTCGATCTTGACGATCCGACTACGAACGTGCGAGACGTCGCGCCTTAGCAATCGCTAAACCAACTTCCGAGGGTTATTGACCACGCCGGAGCACGATCAACCTGACCACGAGGGCCTGTTTCCTGCGAGCAAACGAAGAACAAGCAAGAAACTAAGATTGCAATAGGGATATTGCGAATATAAGAGGAAAGCTTTATTAATGAAGGTGGGGTTCCGTGACGCCTTGGTCTGGTCGTTGAACACAAACGAAGTACGCGAAGTTGCAGCTATGGCGAACTTTTGATCTAAACAAAACCCAAAGTCTAAACGACGCCCTAAGGGTTGTATATATGGAGGAAGAGGGGGGAATTTCGTGGCCCTTGAGGAAGGGGTCCGAAACCAACCCTAACTCTTGTTTCCCCACACATACGGACTCTAGAAACAGCCTATACTTAAGTATTTCGAAATTACATGGGCCTGGCCCAATAATAAGGTGATGCAGCACCTAGAATAGCCTCTGGACGAAATTTATGAAGTGGCATCTTGTATATTTTGTCCAAGGCTTCATTCACTCCTTATGGTGGCTTTAGAGTCCTGAAATCATCACTTGTAACTCCGTTCTTGTTTCCCTTGCGCATGCCATCAACTCCATGCTTGTTCTTGCTCCAATGTTCATCCTTCTCCAAGCTAGGCCCTTCATTTGTAAGCAAAACAAATGTATCCAATTTAGGCAGCATCATATTCTCATGAACATTAGAATCATTACCAAGAAACGAAAGTACCTGGTAATTTAATTGGCGTGCGCGAGCTCTAGTAATTGGTCCATCATATGTAACAGTAGGGGCTGTGGGTGTAACAATGGTATTGATGTCCTCATCATCCTCCCCTTCTTGAAATTAAGTCGTCCTCGATGGAAGCTCATCTTCCTCACCCAAATAAGGCTTCGAATCTGCAATGTTAAAACTGGGACTAACCCCAAAATCTGTAGGCAACTCAAGTTTATATGCATTATCATTTATTTTTTCTAACACCTTAAAAGGACCATCAGCACGTGGCATTAGCTTTGACTTGCGCAAATGAGGAAACCTATCCTTACGCAAATGTAACGAAACAAGATCTCTAGGTGCAAAGACAACACGTTTTCTACCCTTATCTCCAACAAGTTTATATTTAGCATTCATGCGCTCAATATTTTCCTTAGTTAACTCATGCATCTTTGAGATCAAATCAGCACGTTGTTTAGAATCAAAATTAACCTTCTCCGAAGATGGAAGAGGCAACAAATCAATAGGTGCACGAGGTAGGAAACCATACACAATTTCGAAAGGGCACATCTTAGTAGTAGAATGCAATGAACGATTATAAGCAAATTCAATATGAGGCAAGCATTCTTCCCACACTTTCTTATTATTCTTCAAAACAGCCCTAAGCGTAGTAGACAATGTTCTATTGACTACTTCAGTTTGTCCATCAGTTTGGGGGTGACAAGTAGTACTAAAAAGCAGTTTAGTCCCCAACTTAGCCCATAAACATCTCCAAAAGTGGCTAAGAAATTTAGTATCACGATCTGAAACAATAGTATTTGGCACACCATGCAAGCGAATAATTTCACGAAAGAACAAATCAGCAACATTAACAGCATCATCGCTTTTATGACATGGTATAAAGTGTGCCATTTTCGAGAATCTATCCACGACAACAAATATACTATCCCTCCCCTTCTTTGTTCGAGGTAAACCTAAAACAAAGTCCATAGATATATCCTCCCAAGGAACACTAGGTACAGGCAAAGGCATATATAAACCATGAGGATTGAGTCATGACTTAGCTTTTTGACATGTAGTGCAGCGAGCAACAAAACGCTCAACATCCCGTCTCATCTTTGGCCAAAAGAAATGTGTAGCAAGTACGTCCTCCCTCTTCTTCACGCCAAAATGTCCCATTAATCCTCCTCCATGCGCCTCCTGCAACAACAAAAGACGAACAGAGCTAGATGGAATGCATAGCTTGTTAGCACGGAACACAAAACCATCATTAACAACGAACTTGTTCCATGTTCTTCCTTCTTTACAATTCTGCATTACATCTTTAAAATCAGCATCATGCACATATTGATCTTTGATGGTCTCCAAACCAAATATTTTGAAGTCAAGTTGTGAAAGCATAGTATAGCGACGAGACAAAGCATCAGCAATAACATTTTCTTTACCCTTCTTGTGTTTGATGACATAAGGGAAAGTCTCAATGAATTCAACCCATTTAGCATGTCTACGATTCAGTTTAGCTTGACTTTTAATATGTTTCAAAGATTCATGATCAGAATGTATAACAAATTCTTTGGGCCATAAGTAATGTTGCCATGTCTCTAAAGTCCGAACAAGAGCATATAATTCCTTATCATAAGTAGAATAGTTCAGACTAGGCCCACTCAATTTTTCAGAAAAGTATGCAACAGGTTTGCCATCTTGTAATAACACACCTCCTAATCCAATTCCACTAGCATCACATTCAAGCTCAAAAGTCTTATTAAAATCAGGAAGTTGGAGTAAAGGAGCATGTGTCAACTTATCTTTCAATACCGTGAAGGCTTCTTCTTGTGCGGTACCCCAAACAAAAGGCACATCCTTCTTTGTAAGCTCATTGAGAGGTGCAGCAATGGTGCTAAAGTCTCTCACAAAACGCCTATAGAAACCAGCAAGTCCAAGAAAACTCCTCACTTGTGTGACCATTTTGGGCTGCGGCCAACTCTCAATAGCTTCAATCTTGGCTTTATCAACTTCAATTCTGTCGTGGATTTGTCATGGCAGATGTCCTAGCAAAAGGACTTAGTCGTGGAGCCATCGCAACGGGTTAACTTGAAGGGGTTAAAACGGACGCAAGGACACAGAGTTATACTAGTTCGGCCCCTTCGATGAAGGTAAAAGCCTACGTCTAGTTGTGATGGGATTGATGTGTTTCGAGGGCTAGGGAGCGATAAGCTTCGCCTAAACCTCGAGTTATTGTTCTCTCTCCTTAAACTACCGTCGGGTCGTCCCCTTATATACACGGGTGACGCCCGTCGGTCTACAAAGTCCCAACCTCCGGTTCATAAACGTGCCCGGGTTGGTCTCCCTATTCCTAACTTACAATGCAAGTTTACCTCAGGCCGGTTTACGGCCATAAACCCTTAAACCAATTATAGGTCTTGGGCCCTTCTATTTCTCCTTGGGCTTTAACATCTTGGGTCCATTGACGGAGCTAACCCGGGCCCTGTAGGCCGGTTTACCCAAATAGCAATATCCCCAACATTAGGCCCCAGATTGATTTGAACAGGTTCATGTCAATCCTTAATAAGAATTTCTGTCTTCAAATGTCTTCCAGTGACTGTTAAACCGCCGTTTCGTCGTCTCCTCTTGCTGCGGTAAACCGATATGACGTCAGCGCAAAGTTACCATCTCTTTTTGCTAACCCGCAATAATCAAGGCGACAGCTGGGCTCCCGAAATTACCGGCTCCTGGATTCGCGCTCCTGGCACGTGCGCCACGCCTTATAAATAGGACTTGAAGGCCATCTTCCTTTCCTCCCTTTCGTCCCCTTCTTCGTCTTCCTCGCGACTCAGGCTTCAGAGCCCCGCCGCCGCCGTCAGCTACTGCATCAACTCAGGCCGCTGCATCAACCTGCCCGGACCAGAGCACCGCGGCGACCCTCCGCATCCGTTTGGATCCCGGTAAGGCTCCTGCCCTTCTTGCTTTAGATCCGTTCTAGGGTTCGTCATCCTTACCCTGCCGCTGTTCGTTGTTCATCTCCATAGCAAGCTTTTTTGTGAACAGATTATGATACTTATATTGTGATTTGTAGTCACTCTCAGTATTCGCCATAAATCTGTACTCATCTCCTTAGATCCCACTCATTTCCCTGCTTGTCGAACTTGTGCTGTCCTGCTGCGAGCCAAACCTCATATTTTTTCTTCTTTTTTGCCCTAGCTGCAGATCCATTGTTTTGAAAGAATCCGTACGGGATCTGTTTCTGCTTTCATATTCATACCTGTTAGATCTGGTCGGTTTAACTTTTAGCAGAGCGAACAACCCAAACTATATACCCATTAGTCCCCTTGATGAACCGCCAGATGATATCATTCTAAATAACTCCGGTCTATATGAGAGCATCTTCGGTTTACAATCACACCTGTTCTCAAACCGGAATACCTTTGTCTTGTAGATTTCCTCATGGCAAAACAGGTATACGACTGCAACTGGGTTCCCTCTCGCATCACCGAGACCCAATTAAACAACTTAGTTCTGACTGGCGCCTTGAGTAGCAAAAATGCCATCCATTGGAGGGTTCCAGGGAATGAATGTCCTCCTACCCCACAGGAAGGAGAAGTTGTTGTGTTTGCGGATCACCTGGCCCGGGGTTTTAATCCACCCGGTTCAAAATTTTACCAGGACGTCCTGGCCAATTTTAAGTTGCGCCCACAAGATGTTGGTCCAAACTCAGTTACGAACATCTGCCATTTTCAAGTGCTTTGTGAGGTGTACTTCCAGGAGGAACCTACTGTAGAGTTGTTCCGAGACTGTTTTCATTTGAACCGACGTACTGAATTCACCGACGGTCCTAATATGGAACTGGGTGGTATGGCGATTCAAAAGAGGAAAGAAGTGACTTATCCTCACGCCAAGCTACATAGTCATCCGCAAGAATGGAATCACACTTGGTTCTATTGCAAGGATACTTCCCCTGCTGAAGAAAATCCTCTGCCTGGCTTCCGTCCAGAGAGACTTAGCAATACACACCCCTTCCCCCCAAGGCTAACTGCCAAAGAGAGGAGTAAGTATGCCCCTCAACTGTCCAAGCTCAGAGCCTTCATGGCTAACGGTTTAACAGGAGTAGATCTTGCCCGTTGCTGGATTTCATGGAGCATCCTGCCCCTTAGCATCCGCCCCGGTTTAATGTGCAAATACATGGGTCGGGTGGGTGATCCTTTGAGGCACTGCAGCATTCAGCTGACGGAAGACGAAGTTACTGAGGCTGTGAAAAAGATGCTGAATGAACCGGAATATGTTTGCGCCCGAACCGGCCTGCTTCCCTTTTGTGCTACAAATAAACC
This sequence comes from Aegilops umbellulata, assembly GCA_032464435.1. Taxonomy (NCBI): domain Eukaryota; kingdom Viridiplantae; phylum Streptophyta; class Magnoliopsida; order Poales; family Poaceae; genus Aegilops; species Aegilops umbellulata. Next base: position 269,482,809 of record CP136057.1, on the reverse strand, counting down.
ACCTGCTGTAAGCATCTCACCCCTGTTTGTTATAGAATTTATGATCTCCTTATATGTATACTGTTAACTCTAGTCCTTTCTGAAACAGGGAGATGATCCGTTTTGGAGCAAGAAGCTTCAAGAGCCAACAGAAAAGGTAACCCGACCCAAAACAAGGGTGAAGAAGCCTGCTCAGAAGAAAAGGAACACCGCTTCCTCTACCCCGGATTTTGATGAGGATGATGTGGGTAATCCGGACCTTGAGGTAGACCTCGATTCAGTTGGCTTACTTTTTATACGTCTTATTGATGATGATATTTGTCAGGACGACGCTGAAGCGAGTAATGCTGAAGGCCCAGAGGTAACTATTCTTTCTTTTGATACAGTTCCTTTGCCTTTGAAAACACCTCGCCAAGCAAACCGGAAAGTTAAATTTTCTCATCCTCTTGCTTACTTGGATCCCAAATTTCTTGTGAAGACCCAGCAACATGAAGCTCGTCGCACCACCCGGCATAGTGGCCAGGTAGTTACCTCCGCCGGTTTACCGAACAGCCCGGTTCGGAAACGCCGCTCAGAGGTCTTCGATTTATGCGCTAGCTTTCCTCCTAAAACAGGTTTAACTCGTCAGCCTCTTAATCCATCTGACTCCGATTATCAGGTCACTTCCCATTCATCTTGATAGAGGCAAAGGTGTCCCGATGTTTCGATGAGATGGCCGCTATCGTTTGTGTGGGAGTCGACCTTGACGATCCGACTACGAACGTGCGAGACGTCGCGCCTTAGCAATCGCTAAACCAACTTCCGAGGGTTATTGACCACGCCGGAGCACGATCAACCTGACCACGAGGGCCTGTTTCCTGCGAGCAAACGAAGAACAAGCAAGAAACTAAGATTGCAATCTGGATATTGCGAATAAAAGAGGAAAGCTTTATTAACGAAGGTGGGGTTCTGTGACGCCTTGGTCTGGTCGTTGAACACAAACGAAGTACGCGAAGTTGCAGCTATGGCGAACTTTTGATCTAAACAAAACACAAGGAAAAAGCTACTAGATGGATCTACTTATATAGGAGCAAGGGGTGGCGGCCAAGGAGGTGTGAGGATGTCCCAAGGCAGCCTAAAACCAACCCTAGGTCGTACAAGGCTCATGGGCCCAAGTGGAGGTGGTGCAACACCTTTGGACTTGTTGTTTGATTCGGATTCTGCTGCAGCGTCAGATTGTTTCGCCCATATCTCAATGCTCCGGACGAATTTAAAGGTGATTCCAATTGGAGTGGAAAGAGGACGAAATCTAGTTTCCAAAAAATAAAGAATCACCCAATTCGGAGTCCGTATGAAAAAGTTATTGCCGTTTTGAGTCAGGTATGTCTGTGCAGTCCGAATCTGAATCCAGAACGTGAGAGACTTGGACTCTATCTTCTCTTGGACCAAAAGTGACGTGAAAGAACTTTTTGAACAGCAAGTAAACATCTCTTTCTCCCTTATCTTCATATGTGTGTTGTACAAATGTCCCATACACCTGCAATTAGACAAAACACAAAAGTGTGTGAAGTATTTTTTGTTCTGGATAACAAAAATAGAGTATTGAATAGTTTGCACTAGAAATCACCTGACAAATATGCATGTATGCAATATGTTTGGTCGTATCCAAGGTAGTCATGTCCTCATCATCCTCCACTTCTTGAAAACAAAGCCGTCCTCGGCGTTGCTTAATCTAAAATGTGGCTAACAAAAAACACAATGTGTACATGTTGTATATGTATATGTCATCCATTTTTACTTTCCTTAGTCTTTGCACATATGGCACATGTATACATGAGTAACCTTCATAATTCATAAAATCTAAAGCCAAAATATTATCACAAGAAGTAGAAGGCATGAAAATATTGCAACTCAGTTTGCACATATAAGCGAAGCTCTTATTCATTTTAAAAGGTTGACAATGTTCATCATTAAACCATCCCAACATTGGTGAATAAACCTTACTTGCGTCAAATTTACATGCTACAACATGCTTAAATAAGCAAACATGCAATAAGTCATTGGACACAGAATCATCACCAAGATTAGAGGTCATATCAAAATGATTAAACATTGGTTCTTTTGCATCAACAGTTAATTCAATGGGTGCACTCAAAATTGTTGGTATTTCAGTTGTTTGATCACATGGCAAAGTCAAATTGTCAACATAGTCCTCTAAAATAGGTAGTGTGATCAAAGTAGTGGGTAGCTCATCAGATGGTGCATTCAAATTGACAAGGCATTCATCATTCTCATGTAGAGATGGAAGATCAGTACCTTTCTCATTACCTCTTATGATCAACTCAGATGGTGTAGCCACTCTCGGGGGCGATGTGTCACATGGTGGAGGTGATGTAGTCCTCACAACAACGGATGTGGATGTCATAGTATGCCTAGTAGTTGAAGGAACAATCATATCAACTCTTGGAATATGCACCGTGCACTTGTTCTCCTCGTGAGCAACACGTCGTTTTATTTCCTGTTCAGCTTTGCAAGCAAGTCGAAACAAATGGTCCATAGGATAACACTCTTCATGAATTAATATCTCTTGAATATCACGGTTTAATCCTCCCCAAAATCTATCCATAAAATCATCTTCACTTTCTTCTAAAGAGGAATGCAACAAGGTAGTTTGTAAATCATCATAATATTTTGTTACAGTGTCACTACCTTGTTTTAAATGTTGCAACTTCTTAATCATGTCACGAGTATAGTAAGCGGGGACGAAAGTATGTCGCATGGCAAGTTTCAAATCATCCCAAGTAGTAGGTATATAATCAGGGTGTAACCGACAATATTCAGTCCACCAAACCAAAGCATAACCAGTGAAAGAACCAACTGCAACCTTGATCTTTTTATGTTCATCAAAATTATGGGAAGCAAATATATTGTTTATGTTGAACTCCCATTCAATATATAAAGCAGGTCTAAAACGGCCATTAAATGGTGGTATAGATACATTAACCTGATCATGTGCATTTGGATGTTTGTGCACCTCTCGTGACGGTTGTTGTATTTGCAAAGGTGGTGGCACGTCTCCCGCGATCGACAAAGCCCATGAATTGACTCTAGATCCTGGCATGAATAGTAGAAACAAGAAACAAAATCCAAAATAATGTTCCTATAACTACTAGGATGTGGTGTTAAAACGCTCACAGTAAAGCAAATATCAATGTCTTACAAGTTCTTACCATGCAGCAGGCGGCGATCGGCAACCAGCGGTGTCAAGTAACTCCAAAAGTTGGGTAAAGCGATTGCCAGGTGAACGTATGTATACACGGTGTAGAAATATGTGGAGCTGGGTTGGCTATATATGGTAGCAAAAGATTAGCAATAATCAATTCAAAGATGCAATGTTGAATAAACGCTCAACGACGGTACTGTGCTGGTCCTAGGCTAGACCGGACTAGAGACGCGAGCCTAGAACACCAATAAGGTCACGGCGTAGCACAACTAGCATCAATAAAGGATATGAAGTAGCTCTGCACAGCAAGATATAAGTGAAGATCACAATAGCAGTAAAGATAATGATGTGAAACAACTGCCAAGCAGGATAGGCAACAACTCTTTCTCCAACTTTCCTCTTGAAAAGTTTGAGCAAATTTTTTGATAACTTTTTTCAAAGAATGCTACTAGCTCAAGCTTTCCAATGCAAAAAGAATCACTCAATTCCGAATTGATATGAGGAGTCAAAGAATTCGAAAACTGGCGTGAAAAACTGGAAGAAGTTGTGTCCGCAAACTTCGGAGGGCAAAAAGACCTATTTAGAAGACGATGTTGAGGTGTCAAATATTGAACTAGCTTCTGCAACTATTTAGATGCGGCTCGTCGCTAGCTTTAATTTGAGTACTCGTGGAGCCAAAACGGACTTCGTATGAGGAAGTTATGCCTGTTTTACTGAACAGTGCACAAAACAGATTCCAATCCGAATTCAACTACGAGATTGAGTCTAGATAGATCCGAATTTTGTTTTTTTTTTCTTCTCTTTTTTTTCTCCTCACACTTTTTTTTCTCTTTTTCTTTCTCTTTTTTTTCTCTGACCTTTTTTTCTTTTTTTTTCACTCTTTTTTTCTCTGTCTTTTTTTTTCTCCCTCTTTCCAAGACAAACTAGATAAGATGCAGATTTGATCAAGCGAAGATGTGAATGACCTCAACTATGATTGTGACAATGAACTATGGATAGCACGAGGTGAAAATTGATGGATGGTGTGGTGAACAGCGGAAGGGATAACGATGTAGCGGCGATGTGACTAATGTGAACAGAACACGAAACTCTAAACGAACTAGACACTAAGACCAGCAACTCGACACGACGATGCAACCGATAATTCAATAATGCAAACAATGAAAAGAAAATTGCAAAGGCTCAGACTGGCTTGGACAAAAGGATGAATAGATCTAACTTTTTTGTGGCTTTTTCTTGGACAATAGGTAAGAAAATAAATCTAAT